>CM035841.1:428019942-429219942 GCA_020510985.1 Pholidichthys leucotaenia | reverse complement strand
GAAGATCAAAGAAGAAGAAGAGACTGGTGGGAGCTAAGCATGAACAAAATATAAGGTAGAATAATTAAGCATTTGCACAGGCATCTGACTGACTTGAAGTAAATAGTAAGTTTACAAAATATAGATTGTATTATATATTAAAAAAACAAAACAAAAACAAAACAAACAAAAAAAACTATGATGTACAAAGTTGTTAAAAATTTTGGAGTTAAGTTGGAAAACTACAGAGGAGAGTTAATGTTACGTCATTAAAAGCAGTAGAGTTAGGGTGATTGGGAGGATGAAGAAGGAGTGGCTTAGGCTGTTCCCCGTGGGTGTGGAACGGTCGATGGCTATATCGGGAGACAGAATTTTTCTTTTGATTTTGGGGGGTTTGCCACAAGTGTGGGAAGGGGAAATTTGTTTGTGTGTAGTTTGTAGGATGAATGTTCAACCACTCATGTTTTTGCTTCTCTGTATGAGCATGTTTACACTGCAAGGTAATCCCAAACTCTCTATTGATCATAAACCAAAGTGTTAATCTTAATTTAACTTCATGGAATTGCAGAGGTCTACAAAATTTAAAAAAACTTAAACAAGTTATGAATAAAATAAAAGACATGGGTTCAAAAATTGTGTTTTTACAAGAAACTCATCTAATAGAGGAGGATGTTAAAAGAATTAGGAGTAGATGGCAAGGAAGTGTATTCACCTCTTCATTTTCATCCCGAGCCAGGGGAGTTATGACTCTCATACATAAATCAGTTCCTTTTCAAGTGAAAAATGTAATTGGAGACAAATTTGGAAGATATGTAATCATTCAAGGTTCTTTGCTATTAGAAAATATAAATCTTGTGAACTTATATGGTCCCAATATAGATGATCAGAAGTTCTTTGCTAATTTATTTCTTATCTTATCATCACTTACAGGGCAACATATAATAGCAGGGGATTTTAATTGTACATTGAATCCAGGTATAGATAGATCAACAGGACTGGATTGTACGCACATTGGATGTAGGATGACTATTAATCATTTTATGAAAGAATTGAGATTGTTAGATATATGGAGAGAAATGAAACCACAAGTTAAAGCCTATTCTTGTTATTCCAGTACCTACAAGACATTCTCACGTATTGATTATTTTTTGATTTCCACAGAATTAAGGTCCAAGATTCAAAACTGCTTTTATGATAACATCGTGATCTCTGATCATGCACCCTGTTGTCTAATATATGTAGATAAAAAATTGACAAAGGAATCAGGTAGATGGCAATTTCAGCATAAATGGCTTCAGGATGAGGAATTTGTCAAGTATATAGAAAAACAGATAGACGAGTTCTTTGACATCAATACTACACAAACATCAGCATGTGTAAAGTGGGAGGCTTTCGAAGCTTTTATCAGGGGACATATTATTAGTTATACAGGATCAAAATCTAAGAAGACTCGAGAGGAGAGAGCTAAATTGGAACATAAAATAAAAAGTCTTCAGGAAAAAGTGTATGCAGGAAGTGACCCAAGGTTGGAGAATGAATTACTGATTTTGAGAGCTGAATACGACAAAAAATCAGCGAATAGAGCTGCCTCGAGTCTTCTAAGATTGAAACAATCTTTTTATGAACAAGGTGAAAAATCAGGAAAATTATTAGCATGGCAGATTAAACAATTAGAAATTAAAACACCAATTACCAGTATTATAAGTAACGGACAGGTAGTTATAGATCCTTTAGAAATTAATAGAGCCTTTAGAGATTACTATGAAAAATTATATGATACCAAAAATGAACCTGATTTAACAAAACTAAATGGGTTTTTGAACGAACTATCTATACCGTGTATTCCAAATGAAAACAGGGAGATATTGGAGTCTAAAATTAGTCAAGAAGAAGTTGGGCTAGCCATTGATAATATGAAATCAGGAAAAAGTGCAGGACCAGATGGTCTTCCAGTTGACCTTTATAAAAAATTTAAGAATAAATTAATAAAACCTTTTTTGGAAATGGTTTTAGAAGCATTTCAAAATAATAATTTACCATCATACATAAATAATGCCTTAATTATACTGCTGCCAAAACCAGGTAAGCCCTCTAATAAATGTGAAAATATGAGACCAATAAGCCTATTAAACGCCGACCTTAAGATAATCTGTAAAATTTTAGCAAGACGAATACAAGAAATTTTACCAAATATTATTAATCGAGATCAGAATGGCTTTATAAAGGGTAGACAAGGCTTCCATAATGTAAGAAGACTATTTAATATTATTTATTTTAATAAAGAAGCACCGGATACAGCTCTCCTATCACTGGACGCCGAAAAGGCCTTTGATAGAGTTGAATGGCCCTTTCTTTTTGAAGTCCTACAAAGGTTTGGACTTGGAAATAATTTCATAAAATGGGTTCAAATAATATACAATAATGCTACAGCAGAAATCCTAACAAATAACAATATTTCAAAACCAATAAAAATTAATAGAGGATGTCGACAAGGCTGTCCACTTTCACCTTTACTGTTTACTATGGCAATTGAACCTTTAGCGATAGCGATACGTTTACATTCACAAATATATGGAATTAAAGTTGGACCAACAGAACATAAAATCTCCCTGTACGCCGATGACATAATTTTGTTTATGTCGAATCTAAAAAAATCAATTCCAACCTTGTTGAATTTAATAAAGAATTTTGGGGAAATATCAGGATATAAAATAAATAAAACTAAATCTTCAATATTAATGCTAAATGAGACCCAGAGAAATTACCCAGCCCCTGAGGTAAATCAATTCAATGTTGTAAATCAGTTTAAATATTTAGGAATCCAAATTGTGCCTAAGCTAGAATCAGTCGCCAGTGTCAACTATGAAGCCTTAATGTCAGATATCAATGAGTTAACTCAGAGATGGATGTCACTACCAATGTCGATGATCGGGAGAATCAATATACTTAAAAGTAATATTTTACCTAAAATACTTTATTTATTTCAATACATTCCCTTATCACCACCTTTAGATCTATTCTCAAGAATAAAAAAAAAGTTAGTGGAATTTATATGGAACAACAGGAGGGCTAGATTACGTTTGTCTTTATTATATTTACCATTTGATCGTGGAGGTCTGAAATGTCCAAATTTTATGTTGTATTATTGGTCGGCACAACTGAGGTCTATGACATATTATTTTTCATCAAATGATCTCCCTCACTGGACTGAAATGGAATCATACAATTTACCTTTACCTCTTCCCATATTCATATACTCAGATTCGGCAAAAAAATTACAAAAACAAGTTAAAAATCCATTTGTAAAGCATATGATCAAAATATGGTGTGAAGCTAAAAACTATTTAAAAGAACCACAGTTATTGTCACAATTTAGTCCAATATGGGGTAATCAATATTTTAAACCAGGGAGAGCGGACGCTGTATTTAAAGTATGGAATTTAAAAGGGATACAAAAGATTCAGGATTTATATTTGCCATGTGCAGATAACATAATGTCTTTTGAAGAGCTGAGGATCAAATTTAATCTCAATAGAACACATTTTTTTAAATATCTTCAACTTAGAAACTTTATTCGATCAAATCAAAATAAAGCTCTCACTCGACCTATTTATTCACCCTTGGAAAAAATGATGATGAAAGATAGTAAAAGAAAGGGTATTATTTCAGAGTTTTATAACTCATTGACACTATCTTCAAGTGAAAATTCACTGAAAAGATTAAACTACTGGAAAGAAGATCTGCAAACTGAAATTTCAGAGGAACAATGGGAATTGGCTTGTACAGAAGCTCAAACCAAATCAATAAATGCACGCCTTAAGTTGATACATTTCAAATGGTTAATGCGGATGTATGTTACACCGGAGGAGTTAAATAGATATAACAAAAATATACCAGATACATGCACAAAATGCATGGAAAGTAAAGGAACCCTATTTCATTGTTTATGGGAATGTAGATTAATAAGAATGTTTTGGGAAGAGGTGAGGGTAACAATTGAAAAAATAATCTCAAAACAAATCATATTGAATCCTAAACTGTTTTTGTTGGGTCTGTACCCAGAAAAGCATAATTTTAATAAAAGTGAAAGAATATTCATAGACCTCAGTTTGCTTAATGCCAAAAAATGTATTGCACTATTATGGAAAAAGACTCATAGACCAGATGTGACTCAGTGGTTAAGACAGATGTTAACAAACCTTCCATTAGAAAGAATAACATATATACTGAAATCAAAGGAAATTGTGTTTGAGAATATATGGAGACCTTTTATTGATTATGTAAAAAATTTAAACATAACTCTTGAAGAAGAAGGTGAATGATGTGTGTGGACCTTGTAAATTCTATTGGATTGTCTAGATTAAACAGAGGAGCATTGTTGAAGACTTGATTTTGTTGGTGGTTGTTGGTGTTTTTAGTGCATTTTTTTTTTTTTGTAGTACTTTAGTGTTAGTGTTTGATTGTTTGTATCATGTTTGTTAAAAAAAAAAAAAGGTTCAATAAAGATATTGTGGAAAAAAAAAAAGAACACCTAACAAAAACAAATACTGAAATAGCACAGCAAGCATGGATGCTGAAAAAACAAAATAAGATACAGGCAACATGGACAAGAAATTGTAGAGTTTGGATCAAACTAAATGGAACACCTGAGGAAGCAAAGAGCATAATGATCAGAGATGTTACTGACTTAAATAAATACAGATGAACACTGATTAAGAAAATTAAGAGACAATGATAATCCATATCCACACACACGGCAAGAATAGTTCTTTTGACATACCATGTCAATGTACTTTAAAAAAAAATATGCAAAACAAACAAAAAACTTATGACTGACTTGAGTAGACATCAATTATCCCCAGTTGGAGGAAGTCATTTGACAAAGAATGAGGAAACTCAAATTCTGAAAATATGCCATTATGCTGAACATAAACTACAAGAGATGGAGAACGATATTGATCCTGATAACCACTTTTTCAATAATATTCATAACCATTGTGAATATTACACTGAAAAGCAATTCAAAAGTCAAGTGCAACTAGATGGTAAACTATCAATAATACACTTCAACAGCAGAAGTCTTAACAAAAACTTTCCACAGATTCAGGACTATTTAAAACAGCTAGACAGAAAATTTACAGCTATCGCAGTTTCTGAAACTTGGCTTAATGAAGAGCAGGCTCCCCTGATGGCAATAGAGGGATATCAGATGTTTCATATTAACAAATCTCAAAAAAAGGGTGGTGGTGTTGCACTGTATATTGATGACCTGTATAGGTGTAAGCTTGTAAATGGAATGTCCTTTGCACTACCAGGGATTTTGGGATGTGTTACTGTTGAGATTGACCAAGATAAAACAAAAAATCTAATTATAAGTTGTATATAGAGAACGCCGGGAACTTGCATTGAGACATTCAGAGATAAATCAGTCGAGCTGTACAATAATATTACTAGTAAGAAAATGGTAGTAATTTGTGGAGATTTCAATATTGATCTACTAAATCCATATCAACAAAATGTAATTACAGAGTTCATGAACTCTATGTACAGCATGAGTCTATATCCCACAATAACACATCCCAGTAGAATCAAGGTTCACACTGCTACACTTATTGACAACCTGTTTGTTAATATTATTGATAAGAAAATAGAAAGTGGATTATTGATAAATGATATAAGTGACCACTTGCCAACCTTTGCACTTATCCATGGCCACACGGGGGCCAAAACAGAAAAAATTTTAAAATCGTTCAGATACAAATCACAAAATGCAATCAGTTCTTTTAAAGAGGACTTGCTGAAGCAAAACTGGACAGAAGTCTATGTATCAGATGTAAATGAAGCCTATGACACATTTATAAACATTGTAACCACTCTTTATGAAAAAAATTGTCCATTAGTAAAGAAAAAGCTTAAACATAAATTTGCCGATAAGCCATGGTTAACCAAAGGACTACAAAAGGCGTGTAAAAAGAAAAATTTATTATATAAAGCTTTCCTAAAGAAAAGGACAAAAGAAGCAGAGCAGCGGTATAAAACATACAAAAATAAGTTAACATATATGATAAGATGTAGTAAGAGAGACTATTACAGCAAAGAACTGGAGAAAAACAGAGACAATATTAAAAATACATGGACAATACTTAACAGTATTCTTGGAAATAAAAGCAGAAATACAAGCTACCCAACCGATTTTTCAAAAAAATAATAAAACGACTCAGAGTGTGAATGCAGCTTCACCTGCAGGTGAATTTAATAACTTTTTTGTTAACATTGGTCCTAATTTGGCTCGAGAAATACCCATTACGGCGCCTACAGGTGATACAATAAGCAAAAACACTGCTATGAAAGACTCCATTTTCATAAAGAACACAGACAAGAGAGAGGTCATTGAAATTGTTAAATCGTTTAAAAGTAAAACATCTACGGACTGTGATGGTATTGACATGCTCTTAGTCAAAACTATTATTGAATGCTTAGTGAAACCACTGACGTATATCTGTAACCTGTCTCTCCAAACAGGTATATTTCCCAATGCAATGAAAATAGCTAAAGTAATTCCGATATACAAGACGGGTGACAGAGTGGAATTCTCAAACTATAGACCAATTTCACTATTGCCGCAATTTTCCAAGATACTTGAAAAAATGTTCTATGAGAGAACTGACAACTTCATACTGAAGAATAATTTATTGTGTGAGCAGCAATATGGGTTCAGACACAAGAGGACAACTGCATTTGCTCTAATGGAATTTATAGAAAAAATATCAACTGCCATTGAAAATAAAGAGTATTCAGTTGGGGTATTCCTGGATCTTAAAAAAGCATTTGATACAGTGGATCATAATTTATTATTAAAGAAACTACAAAATTGTGGTATTAGAGGGGTAGCACTGTCCTGGTTATGTAGTTACTTAAAGAATAGATATCAGTATGTATGTGTTGGTAACAAAAACTCACAGTTACTGAAGGTTACTTGTGGAGTCCCACAGGGTTCAGATTTGGGGCCATTGTTATTCAATATGTATATAAATGATATATGTAAAGTTTCAGAAAAAATGGACTTAATATTTGTCACACAGTATACAGTCACACAGTATTTCACATTGAAATACTGTGTGACTGTATATTTTTTCATATATTTCTGCAAAGTGTGGTTAGTCTGAGTAAATAACTGCATATATTCCTGTATATATTTGCGTCATTTTATAGAAACGTGGACAGACTGTAATTTACTGTACATACTCTGTTGTCATTGAATCCTTATTTAAATCCTCCACCTGAACAACGAGAGCAAGTTTTTAGCCAAAGTCAAATTCCTTGTATGTGTTGTGCATACTTGGCCAATAAAGCTGATTCTGATTCTGATTCTGATTCTGAATATTGTTTGCCGATGACACTAATCTATTATGCAGTGGAAGCAATTTGGAACAACTTTTGGATACACTCGGAAAGGAATTAGGAAAGCTTAAACTGTGGTTTGATTCAAAGAAATTAACGATCAATTTAAGTAAGACAAAATTTATAGTCTTTAACAGCCATCACAACAACTTAGTATCTAAACTCAGTGTAAATGGTGTAGAGATTGAAAGGGTATCCGAAACTAAATTTCTTGGAGTAATAATTGATAATAAACAATGTTGGAAGTCACATATTAATTATATTAAAGGTAAAATATCCAAATCAATTGCAATACTACACAGAGTGAAATATTTGCTGAATCAACCCACACTATATACCTTGTATCATTCATTAATACTCCCATACATGACATATTGTACTGAAGTATGGGGAAATACATATAAAACAAACATATATCCAGCCTTTATGCTTCAGAAGAGAGCTATTAGAATAATAAACAAAGCTGCTTACAGGGAACCAACAAACCCACTTTTTCTTAAATTAAAAGCTCTCAAGTTGAAAGATCTGGTTGACTTTAAAACTGCAGTAATAATGTTTAAAGCTAAGAATCTATCACTGCCCGCAAATATCCAAAAGTTGTTCCAAGTAAGGGAGAAACAATATCATTTCAGAGGAACATGTATATTTCAAAAACCTTCAGTGAGAACTACCACCAAGCAACACTGTGTTTCAGTGCAAGGAGTCAGATTATGGAACGATTTTGGACCTGAATTAAAATCATGTACAACGCTTGGACAATTTAAACAAAAACTAAAGGAAGAAATACTCCAAACATATATACAAGATTTTTTATTTATTTTTTTTTATTTTTTATTTTTTGTTACTTATTTGTACCCGTAGGTAGACTTGGTTTGCAGTCTGGTGACAAGCCACCGGCTGCTGGTCGCTGCGGTGACATGTAAAATCACATAAGGATTGTCATATCCAGCCTGCGTTGTGTTATAGCTTAGTTTTTTGTCACATTTTGTCTTAGCTTTGTTCTGAATTATAATCGCTCGTTTTGTTTTTCTTTTGAATTCTTGGATGGAATATGGGTGGGCAATATAAGCTGCAGCTTCAGCCATCACCCATTACGGATAACTTATGTTGAACTGTATAATCAGAGGAGTTATTGTCTAATTTGACCTTGTTGGAGTTTCTTTCCCCCTTTGTTATATTATTCAGTTTCTTTTAACCTGTACTTTTAATCTATCCGAAATAAAGATTCATTCATTCATTCATTCATTCATTGATGTGTTGTTTTTACAGGAAACACATAGCAATCGTAGCATAGAGACAGACTGGAGTAAAGAGTGGAACGGAGAACTGATTTTAAGTCACAACACCACAGCCAGTGGAGCAGTGGGCTTTTTATTTTCCAGGAAGTTTGCTCCAACTTCTCTGGACGTTGAGCATTTTATCGACGGGAGATGTCTTTTAGCTAAAGCCCGTTTTGAACATTTTACTGTGTTTTTTTTTTTTATCAACATTTATGCTCCAACCAATGGTACTGAGAAGAAGAGTTTTTTTTTTTTTTTTTTTACAAAAGGTTAATGATAAATTAAACAGTTGCAGCTCTGAGGATTTTTTTTATTATTGGGTGGGGATTTTAACTGTACTGAAAATTGAGTTTTTAGATCGAAACCACACAGAGCCGCATCCAGGTTCCCAACAGGCTCTGAGACAGCTGGTCTGTTCTCATGGCCTGGTGGATGTGTGGAGAAGGACGCACTCTGACTGCTGACAGTACACATGGTCCCACCTCAAAGAGGATAGGATTTCTTTAGCAAGACTGGATTGATTATATTGTTTTAAGCATCACTGTAATGTTTTTATGTTCTGTAAAATTTTACCAGTTGGTTTTACTGACCATGCTGTTGTTGTGTGTCAGTTTTTTATAAAGAATTTTGCCCTCAAGAGT
The DNA here is from genome assembly GCA_020510985.1 of Pholidichthys leucotaenia. NCBI lineage: Eukaryota > Metazoa > Chordata > Actinopteri > Cichliformes > Pholidichthyidae > Pholidichthys > Pholidichthys leucotaenia. The sequence goes on along the minus strand of CM035841.1, from coordinate 429,210,641 downwards.
GCATACTGGCATTTTAACTCAGTTTTAACATTTGATAAAGGTTTCAAAGAGGCTTTAAGATTTTTCTGGACTGGTTTTAGACAAAAGAAAAAAAGATTTTACATGTCTTAAGTAATGGTGGGACCGTGGTAAGACTGAAATTAAACTATTGTGTCAGCAGTATACATTCAATGTCACACGACACCTGTAGATCTATCAGAGACCTGGAGATACAGTAGATATTGTGGAATTAGAGACCTCTCGTGAGTCCACAGGAAATCGAGGATGTATTGAAGTCCTCAAATCCCCCCCCACAAAAAAAAAGACCTTAACCCAGCTATTGGACACTAAAGTACAAGGTGCCCTTGACCGGTCCCGAATTCAAAACATTACTGAGATGGATGTTCCCTCTATCTTCTTCTTCAGTCTGGAGAAGAAGCATGGACAAAAAAAGGTAATTCACTCCCTGGTCTTCAACACTGGGCAGGAACTGATCGAGCCTGAACAAATTAGAAAGCACGCCGTTGAGTTCTATTCCTCTCTGTACACCAGTGACTACAGGGAGGACAATTGCCTGATGGAGGGGTTCTGCAGTGGACCACTTCAGGTCTCTGAGGAGACCAACTCACAGTTAGACTGGCCTCTTCAGTTACCCGAATTGTCTGCTGCCCTTCATAGCATGAAGGGGAATAGATGGCCTCACTTTGGAGGTTTTTTTTAAAGCTTTCTGGGACATTTTAGCACCTGACATTCTAGAGGTTTTTAATGAAAGTTTGTGTTCAGGCTCTCTACCGACATCCTGCTGCAGGGCTGTGGTCACCCTCCTGCCAAAAAAAGGAGACTTACAGGACGTAAAAAACTGGTGACCCGTGTCCATCCTCTGCACGGATTACAAGATTTTGTCCAAGGCTTTGGCTAACAGGCTGAGAGAAGCTATGGAGCAGGTCATCCATCAGGACCAGACGTACTGTGTACCAGGCAGGTCCATGGTAGACAATGTCTATCGAATTCAAGATGTTTTGGAAGTCTCCAACTCATTGAGTATAAACACTGGTCTGATTTCTCTAGATCAGGAAAAGGCTTTTGACCGCGTTGAGCATGATTTCCTCTGGAAGGTGATGGAGAGGTGTGGGTTCAGCACTGGTTTCATAGCCAAGATCCAGGTGTTATATGCTGGTGTTGAGAGTATACTGAAAATCAATGGCAGTTTGTGTGCTCCTTTCAGAGTGCATAGAGGCATCCGGCAGGGCTGTGCTTTGTCTGGTATGCTCTATGCACTCTCCCTAGAACCCCTCCTCCATAAAATACGCAAAGCATTGATGGTCTTGCCTTACCTGGTTTTAATAGAAAGATTGTTTTATCCGCCTATGCGGATGATGTAATTGTTTTTATTAAAAATCAGATTGATGTTAATGTTTTAATTGATTTAACTGGTGCCGTCACCCTTTTATCAGCAGCAAGGGTGAATTGGAGAAAAAGTGAAGCCCTTGCTGTTGACGATTGACTTAGTGGCCTCCCAGTTCTTCCACAGGACATGACATGGAAAAAAGATGGCATAAAATATCTGGGGGGAGGGGGTTCTTGGAAATGATGTCATGGTCCGGAGGAACTGGGAAAGTGTTGGTGAAAAAATTGAAGGCAAAATGAATAAGTGGAGATGGCTGCTCCCTCAGATGTCCTACAGAGGGAGGGTGCTTGTGCTCAATAACCTTGTTGCCTCTCTGCTTTGGCACGGATTAACCTGCCTGGATCCCCCATCAGGTTTACTGTCCCAGATCCAGACAAAAATTGTGAACTTTTTCTGGGACAATTTGCACTGGGTGCCACAGGGGGTGCTGTTTTTACCCAGCGAGGAGGGGGGACAGGGCCTCACACACCTGGCCAGCAGAACTGCGACCTTTAGGTTACAATTTGTGCAGAGGTTTCAGACGAGGCTGCCAGATCTTAATGGAGAGAAGTAGCCAGCTGCATCTTCAGGCGTATGAGTAATCTGGGACTTGACTATGCTCTGTTTTGAGGGTCCTGGAACTTTGGAGGCAGAGGCTTGATGGGAGGGAAAGATGGCTCCTGGTGGACCACAGCAGAGGAGCCACTGATCCCAACCACAGTGACCCTTTCCCAGAGATCTCCATGAGCCTTGATCTTTCAGAATCAGAATCAGAATCAGAATGAGATTTATTGCCATTGTTCATGTAGTACACAAACTAGGAATTTGTCTCGGTGCAATGCTGCAACATTAAACATGGAGTAGCACTAAAGATAAAAATAAAAAATAAAAAACTATGCATGCAATAAAAGGTAGAATATGAATAAGTAATACTAATCTATTCAATTTTTAAATATATTAACAAGCAGCTGATATTGTGGAGTTCCACATAGTGCAGTCGGTAGTGCAAAAAGAAAACAGTGATAACTGTCATGAGTCCGGTTGAGCTGCTGTACGTAGTGCACGAGAGTCTAATAAGTCACTTAGTGTTCAGCAGTCTGATGGCAGAGGGGAAGAAGCTGTTCATGTAGCGGGAGGTTTTAGTCTGAATGGACTGAAGTCTTCTGCCTGAGGGGAGGGGGGCAAACAATGCGTGTCCAGGGTGTGAAGGGTCGGCTATGATCCGACCTGCACGCCTCCGGGTCCTGGAGATGTACAGGTCCTGGAGGGATGGGAGCTTGCAGCCGATCACCTTCTCAGCAGCGCGCACAACACGCTGCAGTCTTAGTCTGTCCCTGGCGGTGGCTCCTGCATACCACACGGTGATGGAGGTGGTGAGGATGGACTCGATGATGGCCGTGTAGAACTGCACCAACATCTTGGTGGGTAGCTTGAGCTTCCTCAGCTGCCGCAGGAAGAACATCCTCTGCTGGGCCTTTTTGATGAGGGAGCTGACGGTTGGCTCCCACTTGAGGTCCCGGGTGATGGTTGCCCCCAGGAAGCGGAAGGAATCCGCAGTGGTGATGGGAGAGTCTGTGAGGGTGAGGGGGGGCAGAGGGGCTGTGACTTTTCTGAAGTCCACAATCATCTCCACTGTCTTCAAAACGTTCAGCTGCAGGTTGTTGTGGCTGCACCAGGACGCCAGCTGGGCCACCTCTCTCCTGTAGACGGACTCGTCACCGTTGGAGATGAGCCCGATGAGGGTGGTGTCGTCCGCAAACTTGATCAGCTTGACAGACTGGTGGCTGGAGGTGCAGGAGTTGGTGTACAGGGAGAAGACCAGGGGGGAAAGTACACAGCCCTGGGGTGATCCGGTGCTGATGCTAACAGAGTCTGAGACAGTCTTTCCCAGCCGCACATGCTGCCTCCGGTCCGTCAGGAAGTTGGTGATCCACCTGCAGAGGGAGTCAGGCACGTTGAGCAGGGACAGCTTGTCCTGGACCAGAGCGGGGCGGATGGTATTGAATGCAGAGCTGAAGTCCACAAACAGGATCCTGACGTAGGTTCCCGGGGAGTCCAGGTGCTGCAGGATGGAGTGGAGGGCCAGGTTGTCTGCGTCGTCTACAGACCTGTTGGCTCTGTAGGCAAACTGCAGCGGGTCCAGGAGGGGAGTGGTGGTGGTCTTGAGGTGGGGCAGGACCAGGCGCTCAAAGGACTTCATGACTACAGAGGTGAGCGCTACAGGTCTGTAGTCGTTAAGTCCAGTGATCCGTGGCTTCTTGGGGACAGGGACGATGGTAGAGGTTTTGAGGCAGGCCGGCACGTGGCATGACTTTAGGAAGGTGTTAAAAATGTCTGTGAAGACAGGAGTCAGCTCCTCCGCACAGTGTCTCAGGGTGGAGGGATACATGCCGTCCGGACCGGGGGCCTTGCGCGGGTTCAGTCTGGAGAACTGTCTGTGCACGTCCTGCTCACTGATGGCAAGGGCAGGGAGGAGGAGGGGGGGCCGCCTTTGATGAAGTGGGGACCATGGAGGCAGTGGCGTTGGGGGGGGGGGGAGTTGGACACAGCTGACGAGGTGTCAAAATGGGCATAGTGTTGGGACAGTCTTTGACAAAGGGCTTTGTCATCCTGTCCCTTAGAAGCCTGAGGCCGATAGTTGGTGATTTGCCTCAGTCCTCTCCACACAGAAGCAGAGTCGTTAGCAGTGAACTGTTGCTGGAGTCTCTCAGAATACACAGATTTAGCTCTCCTCAGCTCTCTGCTAAACCGGTATTTGACCTCCCTGTAGCAGTCCCTGTCTCCACTTTTCAATGCTGCTTCCTTCTCCTTCCTGATCTGTCTGAGCTTAGCTGTGAACCAGGGCTTGTCGTTGGAGTAACTCACCCTGGTGCGCGATGGAAGAATGCTCTCCTCACAAAAGTGGATATATGAGTTCACAGTGTCCGTGTACTCATCCAGATCATGCGTGGCTCCTTTAAACATGTCCCAGTCAGTTATTTCCAAGCACGTGCTCAGCTCCTCCACAGCTTCACTGGTCCATTTCCTCGTAGTGCTCACAACAGGTTTTGTGAGCTTCAGTCTCTGTCTGTATGTGGGAATCAGGTGGACCATCACGTGATCAGATAGTCCGAGCGCAGCGCGGGAACAGCGCGATACACGTCCTTAACTGTAGTGTAACAGTGATCCAGCGTGTTCTCTCCTCTGGTGGGGCATTTAATAAACTGTTTGAACCGGGGGAGATCGTGGCTCAGGTTGCTCTGGTTAAAGTCGCCAACCACAATAACCAGAGAGTCCGGGAAAGTCCGCTCCGCTTGCTGAATGTGATCCGCGAGCGCGCGCTGCGCACGTCCACATTGGGCGGGACGTAAACAGTGGCCAGGATGAATGAAGCAAACTCACGCGGGGAATAAAATGGCTTGCAGTTGATGAATAAATATTCCAGAGCGGGAGAACAGTGTTGGAAGATCACAGTTACATCGGAGCACCAGCTGCTGTTGATGTAGAAGCAGACTCCTCGGCCTGTGGTCTTGCCGGAGAGCCCTGTGTCGCGGTCTGCATGAAACAGCTGAAATCCCTCGAGGAGGAGTGCGCTGTCCGGTGTCTTTTCCTTGAGCCAGGTCTCAGTGAAGCAGAGGGCACACGAGGTGGAGAGGTCCTTAAATCGCATCAGCAGTCTCAGTTCATCTACCTTGTTATAAAGAGAATTGACGTTGGACAGAAAGATCCCAGGCAAAGCCGTGCGCGTGCCTCTCCTGCGAAGCCGCACGAGGGCGCCCGCTCGTCTTCCTCTCTTTCGCCGTCTCACTTTTTGGGCTAAAAAGTGAACCAGATCGGTGGCAGGAGCCAAAAAAACTGGGAGTAGGTCCGTGGGAGTGAAAGTCCTGATATTTAGTAGCTCTTCACGGGTGTAAGAGCAGGCAGACACACAATTGACGAACAAAAACAAACAAAAAAAAGTGCAGCAAAGCACCATGGCGACCACTGTGGGCGCCATCTTGTTGAAAACACACAACCCCAGACAGCTGATCTTACACAATGCTGACAAAAAGATACTGTACATCAATTGTGTTAAGGTCATCAACAGAGCAGGACTGCACAGCAGACCCCCCACTCTGTGGACTGAGAAGCTGATCGGGGAAGGACTGAGTCCACAGTGGAGAGTTCTGTACAAACCACCAATTAAAAAAAGGACAGCAGATCTCCAGTGGAGAATTTTACATGGAGCAACTGCCTCAAATGCTTTTATTTCTGTTCTTTACCCTGCTGTTTCAAACCAGTGCCCTTTCTGCAGTCTCTGAGAGACTATGTTTCATGTTTTTAGTGAGTGTAAGAGGCTTACAGTGCTCTTCACTCTTTTAACAAAAGTTTTTATTTGGTGAAAATTTTTCTGTGGGTCTTTTTATTTATGTTAGGTTAATTGGCTGTTCTAAATTGTCCCTAGATATCTGTTTCCTATAGGCCCTTAGAATAGAGGGTTAGTATTAATGAAAGCGCTTTGAGTGGTCTTTGTGACTAGAAAAGCGCTATATAAGTGCAGGTTAGTTAGTTAGTTAGTTATGGTGCAGGATATAAAAAAAAAATAAAGAAAAGTGGCAATTGCGGAATTTTATTATTGGTGAAGCCAAACTGGCAACATATGTTAGAAAAAATAAAGTGGAAAGCAAACCAGTTCAAGAATCGGCCACAGTGTGGCGCTGCAACATCTGGTCCAGACTGAGACTGGAGTTTAGCTTTTTTAAGATGACTAGGAACATGGATGGTTTTAGGCAAACATGGTGTTATAGAGATGCCCTTTGTAGTGTATGTGACAATGAACTGTGTGAACTGTGTGTTGCACTTTTTTTTTTTTGGCCAATTCATGTGTTCAGCATGTTTTAGACATTTTTTTACCTCCACCAAGGAGGTTATGTTTTCATCGGCGTTGGTTTGTCTGTCTGTCTGTTTGTTTGTTTGTTAGCAAGATAACTCAAAAAGTTATGGACGGATTTTCATGAAATTTTCACAGATTGTCAGAAATGGGGTATCCTACAGATGATTAGATTTTGGTGGTGATCAGGATCACTGTCCAGAAGAAAACCGCCATTACGGAAAATGCCATTTTCGTCAATAACTACTGAACCACTAATCCTATCATTGTGAATCCAATTGCTAGTCATATGTTTTCATGGTCAAGGAATCTGAAAACGTACACACAAACACTGTATGGGGGGAACTGTGGCGCTTGGCGGAGGTTTGCGCTCTCCGAGTGCTTTTCTAGTTTACACACTTTTACTTTACTATTTGTCTTCATGTCCCTCTAAATATGTAAATAAAGTGTTTTTGTAAAAATCAAAAATCTTCTTCTTCTTCTTCTTCTTCTTCTTCAAATAGTGAGATTTCCATGTCTACATGTCTATAACACTCTATCTGGTCATTACTCTATAAGGAGTTCTTATAGGAGTTCTGAATGGCAGTGGTGCAGTTCTGCCAGCAGTGGCGCAGGTGTAGTGTGACCGACTACTGACCGGAGGGTCATGGGTTCGATTCCCGCTCTGTCTGCTGTCCGCTTGTCGAAGTGTCCTTGAGCAAGACACTGACCCCCCAGTTGCTCCTGGTTAGTTCCTGTGTGTATGGCAGCTCTGCCACCATCAGTGTGTGAATCGGCGGACTGCAGGATCTGTAAAGCTCTTTGGTCATCCTAGATGAGAAGAAAAGCGCTATATAAGTGAACGCCATTTACCATTACTTCTTCAGTGAAATTTCCATGTCTACATGATGTCTATAACACTCCATCTGGTCCCACTCTATATTCTTCAGGTCATCACTCTGTCTTTAGCGAGTCCTATGGTCTATATGACGTCAAATAGACGTCATAGAGACATCATAGGCGGTCCTATGATCTTTTAGTGAGTCCTATGGTCGTGACACACAGACAGAGATTTGTTCTTCTTTTACAGTGGCAGGAAGTGTCCTGTCAGTCTGAGAGCCACACCTAGGACACAGTCCAGGGATGGATAATTTTTTCACACATGGGGGGTTGTTCAGAACTCCTTATACAGGGATATAGAGTGATGATAATCAAGTCAGTGGCGGTAATGCACCTGTGGGCTGGTTGCCAACCACCAATCAAATCTAAAAGAAGATTGGCGGTTGGCACCTGCCTACAGGTGCATTACCGCCACTGACTTGATTATCATCACTCTACATCCCTGCACAAGGAGCTCTGAACAACCCCCCACGTGCGAAAAAAATCATCTGTCCCTGGACCGCGTTCGAGGTGCGGGTATTCAGCAAGCCTGCTCAATGCTATATTTACAACAGAGATTTCTTGGATTATATATAAAGTGATGACAATACAGTTTATAATTTTAATGTTTACATCGATGAAAAACGACTATAAATTCAAGAAATCTGTGTGTCATGATCATAGGACATCATAGGACAGCCTATGATGTCTGCATGATATACTATGATGATCCTATGATCTCAGGCTACATAGGACTCTCGATGATGTCATATAGGCGATGCCGTTATATAGACAATAGGACTAGCTACCTATGATGTAGTGTCCTACGATGCCTGCCTATGATGTCTGCATGATGTCCTATGATGATCCTATGATCTCAGGCTACATAGGACTCGTGATGCCATCATATAGGCAAACATAGGACTCGTGATGCCATTATATAGGCAATAGGACTGACTGCCTATGATGCCTGCCTTGATGTCTTTATGATGTCATATAGACCATCATTCACGATGCCTGCCTTAATGTATTTTACTACTGGCTACCTATGATGTAGTGTCCAATGATGCCTGCCTCGATGACTTTATGATGTCATATAGACCAACCAGATGCTACATAAATGGAGAGCAATAGAGTACCAAGACTTAGAAGCGGGTCAGATGAGAGTGATGCGGGAGGAAGAAACAATGCGAAGAAAACATGAACTGGCCAAAATGGATGGCAGCTTGAGGATGTAGGGAATGACTGCAAGGTTGTCATTGAATTCAATCAGGGTGGGGGGCACTATCACCTGGTTAAGCTAACAAAAGCAATTGAGAGAGAAATTGGAAGAGTTAAGTTTGCAAAGTTCTTGGAGAATAACCGGCTGTTAATTCATGCCACAAGTAAAGAACAGCAACAGAAAATACTGGCAATGACATGTCTAAACGGCAAACAAATGAAGGCGCATGTTCCTGGCGTGACAGCTAACTTGAGGGGAGTTATATCAGGTGTCCCTTTGTGCAAAACGAGATCCAAGGAGGAAAGGTGAAGGATGTGAAAAGGCTACAGCGTAAAAAAGAAGGTTTGCTGAAGGACACACAGTCTGTCAAGATTCAGTTTGAGGAAACACTCCCTAAATCAGTCCTAATAGGATACATGTATTTCAGTGTCAGAGAATACGTCTCAAAGCCACTCAGGTGCTACAAATGTCAAAGGATGGGTCACACTGCTCAGCAATGCAGGGGAAAGCTAAGATGTGCTAAATGTGGAGGGGAGCATGAATATGGTAAATGTGACAAGGATGCCAAAGTAAAGTGTTGCAACTGCGGGGGTGACTACAGTGCTGCATTTGGAGGATGTGTTGTGCAGAGGGAAGCTAGACAAGCCCAGGAAATCAGAATAACTAAGAAAATCTTGTATGCGGAAGCTCTAAAGACAGAGAGGCAGGAATAGTCAGAAACACAGCAGGCCTTCCTCAGAGAAGTTCAGTTCAAATGGAAGCCCAGCAATCAATGGGTCCCACGCAAGCACAGGATCATGCAGCTGCAAGGAATGTTTGTGTTCACAAATGCAAAATAGATGATGACACATTGATAGTTAAGAGGATAAACTTTATAGCTTTTATCTGCCACACCATGAATGTTGATGCACAGCTACAGAAGAAAAGTGACAGAATCAAAACCATTGTGGAAGCAGAAGAAAGCTTCCTAGATGTGAAAGATATCACAGCTGACCAGATTCATGCTTTATTGAAAGCTGAAACTGGGAAGACTGCACATGCTGAAACAAGACCTTAATTATGGTACTACACATACTACAGTGTAATGCGAGGAGTCTTATAGCAAACGGACAAGAACTCAAGAAGTATCTTTATGAACTAGAGTGTGTACAGGAAACATGGCTTCAACCTCACTTAGATTTTGTTATTCCAGGATACAGTTCAATCAGACAGGATAGAATTAACACTGTAAGTGGAGGAGGTTGTGTCACTTTCATTAAAGATGGCCTGGCGTATAGGGTTATTCCCTCCCCTGAGGCTATAGAGTATAATATTATTGAAATATGTAGGCCAAATGGACAAGGAAATATTAAGCTGATTAATTATTACAACCCATGTAGGAAGTTAACAGCAGATATTTTCAGTGTTATGGCAGGGGAAGGGCATATGAAAGAGGTATGGTGTGAAGACTTTAACGCCCACAATAGCTTGTGGGGAAGCACACATACAGATAACAATGGAAATGTTGTGGAAGAGATGTTAGATGAAAGACCGTTAATTTGTCTAAACAGTGGTGAAGGTACCAGGGTGGATGTGCATAGGGGCACGTTATCATGTATTGACCTGACTCTGGTATCTGATTATTTAGTGAGCACCTGTGAATGGATGGTGATCACTTCCCAATACTTACAGTCATTAAAACTGAAGTATGTATACAAGATGGAAGATGTTTTACAAGACGGTGTGTTGACAAGGCAGATTGGGAAAAATTTAGGCACTACTGTGTTCAGTCGTGTCATTTGGTAACATTAGAAGGTGGCATAGAAGAGTGTTCAAGTCAGGTAACCAATCATATTCTGAATGCTGCAATAGCAAGTATACCTAAGAAAACAACACAGGGTAGGAAGAAAGTTGTACCCTGGTGGAATGACGAATGTAGTATTGTAGTAAAAGAGCGAAACAAGGCATTCAGACAGCTGAGGAAGAATATGACTAGTGAAAACTTAATAGAGTATAAAAAGAAAAGGGCAGTAGCTCGAAGGATTATTAAAAACAGGAAAAGGTCAACATGGAGAGAATTTTGTTCCACCCTTGGTAGGAAAACAGAACTGGGTGATGCCTGGGGTATGTTTAAAAAAATGAGCGGGAAATGGGTATCAGTTAAAATTCCAGCTTTAGTGGATGGAGACAAGATGGCTGTATCAGACAAAGAAAAGGCAGAAGTCCTAGGTAGAGCATTTGCAGCAGTGCATAGAGGAGACCATCTTGGTGAAAGTCATAGACAGCAAAGGCAGCATAAACTCAGAGAAAATGCAAACTTAAAAAATGAAGTGAAAGAGGACATGACTGTGTTAGACCTCGAGCTCACAATGTCAGAGCTTAAGAGAGCTTTGCAATATAGTGGATACACAGCTCCAGGATATGATCAGTTAAGCTATGCTATGTTCCGGCAGCTGCCTATGCAATCAATGCAACTGGTGCTGAAATTGTTCAACTGGATATGGAAGGAGGGGGTTATCCCAAGTAGGTGGAAAAAGGCTGTACTAAGGCTGTATTTTACCATTTAATAAGCCAGGGAAAGATCCAGCTCATCCAGGTAACTACAGGACAATAGCATTGACATCACATTTAGGGAAATGGATGGAGAAGGTGTTAGTTTACAGACTCTCATATGTATTAGAGCAAAAACGATTAATAAACGACTATCAGAATGGTTTTAGAAGAGGAAGAGCCACAGTGGATGATCTAGTTAGGGTAAGTAATGATATTGAAAAGACTCTCAAAATGAAAGAAGTAATGGTTATAGTTTATCTGGATATTGAAAAGGCTTATGACTCACTGTGGAGGGACGGTCTTCTTATGAAATTGAATAAAACGGACATTGGTGGTAGGATGTATAATTGGATAATGGATTTTTTTAACACACAGGACAGTTAGGGTTAAAGTAGGATCAGAAGTTTCTAATGACTTTGAAATAGAAAATGATGTTCCTCAGGGGAGTGTGATAAGCCCTGTTTTATTCAATATAATGATTAATAACATGTTTGAGGATCAAGAGGGATCCATCAAAACTGCACTATATGCAGATGATGGAGCCATATGGATGAGGGGAAGAAATGAAAAATTGGTGTTCAAAAACATCAGGTAAGCAATGGAGAAAGTGGAAAAGTGGTCAAATGACTGGGGATTTAAATTTTCAAACAGTAAAACCTGCTATATGACTTTCACAAAAAAATGCAGACCTAGTACAGAACCATTAACATTATACAATCAACCAATAGAGAAAGTCAGTGAGTTCAAATATCTAGGATTGGGGTTTGATAGTGCATACACATGGAGAGTTCATATTGAAAATCTGGAGACAACATGCAAAAAAGTCATTAATCTCATGAAAGCTGTAGCTGGACACGAATGGGGCGCAGATAAACAGACATTAATTGACATTTACAGAGCACTAATGCGATCGACAATAAGATAAGATAAGATAAGCCTTTATTAGTCCCACAATGGGGAAATTCCAGGATTGCAACAGCATAGGGACAGCAACACTCAGAGCAACAATCAGGTGGAAATAAAAAAAAAAAAAAAAAAAAAAACATCTAGTAAACATATGTCCATATTACTATAAATGTATATACAGTATATAGACACACAGTGCAGAGCATTATGGCTGGTGAATGTGCAGCAGAAAGTCTAAGCTCTCTCTCCGCGGATGCAGCGGGCCAGCTGGAAGTGTTTGGGCATGATGGTGACCCCCTTAGCGAAGAAGAGACCACCAGGTGGGCCTCGCTGGTCTCCTGCAGAGCCATGACGGCGAAGCTCAGGAAACGCAGGACGGTCTTGAAGTCCTGAGCGATCTCCCTCACCAGGCGCTGGACGGGCAGCTTACGGATGAGCAGCTCCGTGGATTTCTGGCAGCGACGGATCTCTCTCAGAGCCACGGGCCTGTGACGGCGAGGCTTCTTCACTCTGCCGGTGGCCAGAGCGCCTCTCCGAGCAGCCCTGGTGGCTAGCTGTCTCCTGGGGGGCTTCTTCCTCCAGTAGATTTTACGGGCGGTCTGCTTGGTTCTTGCCATCGCTCTTTATTATTCTGTCTTATATTTCTTTCACGCCGCCTAAACTCCAGCCCGGCACCCGCATCGTTTTCGCTACAGCTCCCGGTATGTCGAGTTTCCCATTAGCACCGGGTGGCGGCCAAGTGCTAGCTAGCACTAGCTCCTCCCCGGTGTAACGTCTCCCGCTGCAAACCGTGGCTCCGTCCGCCGACCCGGGAGACCCCCGGGGCGATCCGTGCGTCCGTGATATATATACAGAGTGAAAGGTGTAGAAAGAAGAAGGAAGATAAAAAGAAAAGGCTGTTGCAACAGGCAGCCGACTCGTGTGGCGCCGCCGGTCCGGCGGAACCGGAACCGGAAATAGACTACGAATGCATGATTTATGGAGCATCGGCAAAGACGACTCTGGAAAAAATAGACAAAATGCAGCATAGAGCGCTTCGTCTGTGCATTGGAACCGTCAAAACAACACCAAACGATGCAGTTTTAATAGAAGCAGGAGAAATGCCAATGGATTTGAGAAGAGATAAACTTGCATTATCATACTGGGTCAAGCTGAAAGGAAGTGACAAAGCAAATATTTCAGAAACAACACTACAAGACTGCTGGGAATTCTCTAATTTCCAGGGACATGGGTTTGGGTGGACAATTGAAAGAAGGACCAGAATGTATGGGCTGCACACTATTGATATAGCTAACACCAGTCCAGTGAGTAATGTTCCCCCTTGGCTGTTTCCGGGAATAGAAGTAGACGCTAGTCTGCTAATGAGGGAAAAGGATTGGCATATGGGTGAAGTTGGTGTTAAAACAAGCATTTACCTCAGGAACAATTACTATAACTTCTTACATGCTCTATACTGACGGTTCAAAGAATAAAGAGGGCTCTGCTGGAGTTGGAGTATACATCCCAGAATTTAAAGTGACCATCGCAAAAAGACTCTCCAACAATACATCCATGTTTACAGCATTGGTGGTGGCAATAATTATTGCTTTGCAGTGGGAGGAGGAGGTCAGACTGGACCGGGTGGTGGTGTTTACGGACTCATTTGCAGCGCTAAAAACCATACAGACGCTAAAATCTACAAGGGAAGACATGGTGATTGAGCTATATCACAGTTTATTTAGGGTACACAGGGGTGGTGGAGAAGTTCAGTTTTGTTGGGTTCCTGCACATGAAGGGTTGAAAGGGAATGACTGTGCAGACAAATTAGCAAAAAGTGCTCTTGGAAAAGAGATAACTATACCATTGTCTCTTGGAAAAGGTGAAAGGAAAGCAGTAATCAAGAAAAAAGGAACTGACCTATGGCAAAAGAGATGGGGTGAAGATCATAAAGGTAGATCGTATTACAAAATACAAAAATCTATTGCAATAAAGAATTTCATAACAACCAAAAGGAGGGAAGACATCATTATGGCAAGACTCAGACTGGATCACACAGGTTTAAATGGCACTTTATTCACCATGGGGAAAAGCGAAAGTGACAAATGTAGAGAATGTGGAGTAAAAGAAAATTTCGAGCACATCTTATTACACTGTCACAAATACGGACATGAAAGACAGATTATGGAAAACGAAGTTTGAGGGGCCGGTAGGGAATGGGATTTAACTGGGATTCTGGGAACAGATGGAGATAGAGAGGCAATAAGAATCATGAGAAGGGCTCTTTTCTCTTTTTTAAACACAGGATTAAGTCATAGAATTTAGGGGTCGGGCTCAGATGACATAATGTTACACACTCTTGTACAGTAGGCGGCGGTATGCACCTTTCAGTTGTTTGCGAACCGAGAGAAGAAGAAGAAGAAGAAGAAGAAGAAGAAGAAGAAGAAGAAGAATGCCACCGAGGACACCGTCCAAGAACGGATAATTACCGCCAATCAAATCTAAAATACGAAGAAGAAGAGGAGAACTGCTGCACGCCAGGAAAGATCCTGTGAAGATGACACAGCTGAGGTTCGAGCAGTACCTTCCAGGCATGACTGTGTTGCACGTCAGAAAAGATGCCATGGAGATGAAACACCTGAGATTCAAGCACGTCATAGGGTACAACAGACAAAGGCTGCACAGACAGACAGGAAATGTGTGGCAGTGCGCCATGCACATGCTGAGTCACTTGAAGCCCGAAATGCTCCCAAAGCAAGCAATGCTGCACGCTAGGCAAGACACAGACAAGCTGAGACCGAGGAGATACGGAATAGTTGGCTGGCCGCCAACGCTGCGTGCCAGGCAAGGCACAGAGAAGCTGAGACAAAATAGGACACACTACTTTAAACCACACCCATTTGAAGCAATAAATCTGGAAATCTCACTCAGTAAGGTAGAAGACACTCTATAAATTCAAGAAATCTCTGCCAGTGTGTCAGTCTGTCATCCCATTAAGAATAGGACACCCTACTTTAAACCACACCCATTCAAAGCAGTACCCATGAAGAATGGCAATCTACACTACAAATGTGTAAAATGCCAAGCAAAGTGCTGATTTTCTCCGGGTGCTCCAGTTTCTGGGATTCAACGGTCATGTACGGGTCTTCCTGAACAGGGTCGAAAGCCACTTTTTTCTCAGATCTATTTTCACGATCCTGTCCATGAACTGGAATTACAACGCACCTATCCCTCAACCAGTGGTTTGAACGAAGAAGAAAAAGAACAAGATGACCCACCAGATGGACAGCAATAGAGTGAGGAGAACTGCTGCACATCAGAAAAGATGCTGTGAAGATGAAACACCTCAGGTTCAAGCAGCATGCCGCAGGCATGACTGTGCACAACACAGCCGTCTCAGACAGGAGGAGACCCTTCAGCAGCGGCCATGCAGAAATATTTGCTTATACTTGGTTTCTATGGGCATGGATGGGTATGCACGGGTATGTACTAGTTTGTAAAAGGACTTGGAGATAAATATTTCCTCCACAAAAACATATCTTATTTGCTTAGAACAGGTCACTCTTATCATATAGCTTATCAATATGCTCTCCATATGCAGAGGTGTCCAGTAATGTGCCATGGAGGGCCAAGACCCTGCAGGCTTTACCTCCAACCAGTGTATTCAACAGCAGATTTCACTGAACTTCTTCCCACTGATTCCTGATCAGTGAAAACACCTGCTGAAGAGACTGGATAGAAGAGAAAACCTGCAAGGTCTTGGCCCTGCATAGCACAAAATTGGACACCCCTGTCCATATGGCTAAAGTCTGCTCAAGTTGCACTTCAGATGGTCTACTATATATAACTAGACTGATGAAAGTAAAACTAGTTAGATATTTGGCAAGACTAGAATACCACACTACAACTGATGCTAGAGGTATGAAGGATTACTGTCAATTTATACCCTACTGCATCACCTGCTTCTCACATAGCTGAAAACTAGACATGGCTGAAAAGAAACATGAACTTACAGAAGTTACTTGACACCAGAGCCATTTCAAATTGTATTTATTCACAAACATGTACACCACATATTGTTACAACTCGCTCTTGCCTGTCATCAGCGCCAGCGGCGCGCACACCTGCGCCTCATCAGCCTCCACCTATATAACTCCCTCTGCCCTCTGCTTCGGCCTGGAGTCGTCTGCTCGTCTACGCTCCCAAACCTCCAGCGCTCGACTGTTTCGTCCAGGCCAGCGCACCTTTCTTCAAGCACGTAAGCTGCATAATTCCTCTTACCTTCTCTCCAGCTTCTCCCCTGTGCACAGGTGGACCTCCAGGGCGGCGGACTTCCTCATCCTCTCCTCTCCCTGTCAAACCTCTCTCCAGCACGTCGGGAGCGCGCAGAGGCGCTGTCCTCCAGGCAGCATCAGCGTCGCCAATGCCAGCCACCATCTCATCTGCACGTAAGCAGTACATTGTGGTTATTCCCCACGGGGCGTCTGACTGTAGCTAATTCCCTGCTCTGCTCTGCCCTTAGGGTTGCCTGGCTGCACGGCGAACTGTTCTGCTCTCGACGCACCCTGTTCACCCACACCACATCCGCACTTCCTTTCACGCATCCAAACACCACTAGTTGTTGAATAATGCCTTAAATCTTTCCCGAGCCTGTGTGTGTGTTTCCTGAGCCCATCATTATGTCAGTACGACTCCAGCAAAGTGGCTCAGCGGGCAGCGGGCTCGCATGCCGACTTTCCACCCTTGAGGCTCGGGTGGATTTAATCGCTCATCAGCAACAAGTGATTTTCAATCAACTCACCCAAATTATCCAACGGTTAGATCACCTGGATCCTCCACAGGCCTTCCCTCCGGCTCCAGTCGGCGGGCCAGCTCCGGTCCCTTCCCCGGCTAGCTCAGCTAGCTCGGGACCTCTAACCCGACTCACTCCCATTCCGACCCCCGCGCGCTTCAGCGGGAAACTCGGTGAGGCACGCAGATTTCTCCTGCAATGTGAGTCGGTGTTTCAGCATGTCCCCGGGGACTTTCCTTCAGATCATAGCCGAATTGGGTATGTGGCTAACCTTTTGGAAGGGTGAGCACTAGCTTGGGCCTACGCCATCATGGCGAGGCCCAGCTATGCGAACCTGACCTACGCCCAATTCGTGCATGATTTTAAGGAGGTTTTTGGCCATTTGGACCGAGATAACATCCTAACCACCCGGCTACTAAATCTTCGTCAGGGTGGCCGGTCGGCCGCCGACTACGCTGTTGACTTCCGGGTGGTAGCGACGGAAGTCGGGTGGGGTGAAGCTGCGCTCTGCAGCATCTTCCCCCTCAGCTTGAATTCATCCTTACAGGACAAGCTGGCCTCCCAGGATATACCGGACCGGTTATCAGATTTAATCCATCCATCCATCCATCTTCTACCGCTTTTCCGGAGGTCCGGGTCGCGGAGGCAGCAGTTCAAGCAGAGAAGCCCAGGCTTCCCTCTCCCCAGCCACCTGCTCCAGCTCTTCAGAGGGGATACCAAGGCGTTCCCAGACTAGCTGGGAGACATAGTCTCTCCACCGAGTCCTGGGTCTGCCCCGGGGTCTCCTCCCAGTGGGACGTGCCTGAAACACCTCAAGTGGGAGGCTTAATCTCCCTTGCAATTAATTTAGATAATAGGCTGAGGGAGCGGGCCGCCGAGCGGAGGGCATCTAGTCGCTCGAGTGGAGCTTCCGCCCCCGCCCCTCAGTCTCACCCCCTGGCGTTACCCGCTCCGGGGTCTGCCGACGACACCGAGGCAATGCTGATCGGATGGGCTAAGCTTCCACCTGCGGAGAAACAGCACCGCAGAGAGTTGGGCCTCTGCATGTATTGCGGGGAGACCAGCACACTGTGGAAGACTGTCCGATTCAGCCAAAAGGGTACGTCTGTGAGTCGCTGTAGGGGGCCTCTCGGACGCGTCCCATTCTAATCCCCTCACTAAATGCCTCCTCCCGGTTAGGTTCTGTCATAACCCCACGGGCCACGTCACACACGCACTGGTGGACTCGGGGGCGGAACAGAATTTCATTTCTCAAAGCCTGGTAACCCGTTTGGGCATCCCCTGCCAAGCGCTGCCAGCTCCCATTAACCTGGTCACTCTTGCCCGTACACCTCTTGAGAGAGTCACTCACAGGACTAAACTGGTCCCAGTCATCGTCTCCGGCAACCATAGGAAGGATCTCAGCCTCTTCGTATTACCCACCTCGGCTTCACCTGTCATCCTGGGTTATCCCTGGCTGCGTCTTCACAACCCCACATTCGACTGGCAGTCCGGCAGCGTCCTCTCCTGGAGCACCTTTTGCATGAGCACCTGCCTCCAGTCCGCTGCCTGTGCCCCGTCGGTGCCGCTTCCTGCTTCTGACTCACCACCGCCGGACCTCTCCCTGGTGCCTCCAGAGTTCCATGACCTGGGCCTGGTCTTCAGTAAGTCCAAAGCACTGTCTCTTCCCCCCCACCGTCCCTACGACTGCGCCATTAACCTCCACCCGGGGGCGCCCCTGCCATCTGGCCACCTCTATAGCCTGTCAGCCCCGGAGCACGAGGCTATGGACGCTTATATTAAGGAGTTGCTCAGCGCAGGCATCATCCGGCCCTCCTCATCCCCGGTTGGAGCCGGTTTCTTCTTCGTGGGCAAGAAGGACGGGTCCCTGCAGCTGTGTATCGACTTCCGAGCTCTCAATGACATTACGATAAGGGACAAGTACACGCTGCCCCTGATGGACTCGGCCTTCAACTCCCTCCAGGGGCCTCCTGGTTTGGATCCGGGAGGGTGATGAATGGAAGACGAGGTTCCAGACGCCTAGCGGCCATTTTGAGTATCTGGTCATGCTGTTTGGGCTCACCAATGCTCCGGCCATCTTCCAATGCCTCATCAACGACGTTCTTCAGGACTTCTTGGGGGTCTTCGTCTTTGTTTATCTGGACGACATCCTGATCTTCTCCCGGACCCGTGAGGAGCATCAGGCCCATGTGAGGCGGGTCCTTCAGCGTCTTCTGGAGAACAGTCTGTATGTTAAAGCAGAAAAGTGTGAGTTCTACACCAACCAAACTTCCTTACTGGGGTTCGTCGTTGCTCACAACCAGGTTCTCCCCGACCCGGCTAAGGTCAAGGCGGTGGTGGAATGGCCCGTCCCTTCTTCCAGGAAACAGGTGCAACAATTTCTCGGGTTCGCCAATTTCTACTGCCGCTTCGTGCCGAAGTACAGTGCCATCGCCACTCCCCTGACCCGCCTCACTTCCCCCAAGGTGCTGTTCCAGTGGACCGAGGACGCAGCATCGGCCTTCGAGACCCTGGGGACGGAGTTCGCCTCCTCCCGGGTCCTCACCCAGGTTGACCCGACACTCCAGTGCCTGGTTGAGGTGGACACATCCGACACGGGGGTGGGGGCAGTGCTGTCCCAGCGTTCACCGGCGGATGGGCAGGTGCATCCCTGCGCCTTCTTCTCCCGGCGCCTTTCCCCTGTTGAACAAAATTATGATGTCGGTGACAGGGAGCTCCTGGTGGTGAAGCTCACACTTCAGGAGTGGCGTCATTGGTTGGAGGGAGCAGCTCAGCCGTTTGTGGTCTGGACCGATCACAAGAACTTGGAGTACCTGAGGACGGCCAAGCGTCTGAATGCCCGCCAGGCGCGTTGGTCACTCTTCTTCGGACGCTTCAAGTTTACCATCACCTATCGCCCTGGTTCCAAGAAAGGCAAACCAGATGCGCTGTCCAGACAATTCGCCCCCGAAGACCCAGAGGATCGGGACCACACCGTCCTGCCCACCTCATGCGTCGTGGGGGTCGTCTCGTGGGGGATTAAGGCCAAGGTCCGGAAGGCACAGGAAGTGGAACCTGATCCTGGCGGCGGTCCGGTCGGGAGACTGTTCGTTCCATCATCGGTCTGGGGCGACATTATCCACTGGGCTTATACGGCCAAGTTCGCCTGTCACCCTGGCATCTCCCGGCTGGTGGAGCTCCTCCAGCGATCCTTTTGGTGGCCTGGTCTTAGGAGGGATGTCACCAACTACGTCCGTGCCTGTCCCCAGTGCGCAACGGGTAAAACCTCCACCTCTCCCCCAGCTGGTCTCCTCCACCCACTGCCGGTCCCCGGTAGGCCCTGGTCTCACGTGGCCCTGGACTTCGTCACCGGTCTCCCCAAGTCTAATTCCTATGACACCATCCTGACCATCGTCGACCGATTCTCCAAGGCGGCCCATTTCGTGCCCCTCTCTGGGCTCCCTTCGGCACGAGAGACGGCCGACTTATTAATCCAACATGTGGTCAGGTTGCACGGGATCCCGGCGGATGTGGTCTCGGATCGGGGGCCTCAATTTGTGTCCAGGGTTTGGAAGTCCTTCTGCAACGCACTGGAGGCCACGGTGAGTCTGTCTTCCAGTCACCACCCTCAATCGAATGGACAGTGTGAGCGCACTAACCAGGAGCTGGAGGCAGCTTTGCCCCTCTTCTAGCCCCTCTTCCTGGAGCACCTACCTACCCTGGGTCGAGTATGCCCACAATTCGACCCTGTCATCGGCCATCGGAATATCTCCCTTCCGGGCGTCCCTGGGGTATGACCCGCCCTTGTTCCCCGAAGAGGAAGGTGAGGTGGTGGTTCCCTCTGTCCAGGCACACCTGAGGCGCTGCCGGCGTATTTGGACCAAGACGCGCCAGGCGCTTTTACGCACGGCGGAGCGCAATTCCCAAGTCACCAATCGCCACAGGAGGGCTGCTCCCAACTATCAGGTGGGCCAGCAGGTATGGTTGTCTACCCGGGATATTAAGTTGAAGGCTGAGAGGAGAAAGCTGGCGCAGTGCTTCATCGGTCCCTATCCCATAACTAAGATAATTAATCCGGTGGCTGTGCGTTTGGCTCTCCCCCCCTCCCTCCGGGTCTGTCCAACGTTTCACGTTTCCCATATTAAACCTGATGCTTCTGACCCTCTCTGTCCTCCTCCCAGAGCCCCTCCTCCCCCCAGGATGATCAATGGTGATCCGGCATGGGGGGTCACGGCCATCCTGGATTCCCGCCGCCGTGGTCGCGGTCTCCAGTATCTGGTGGACTGGGAAGGATATGGCCCTGAATGCAGGTCCTGGGTGCCCCCGTCCTGGGTGCTGGATAAGAGTCTCATCACGGAGTTCCACCGGGCGCACCCAGGTAAGCCAGTGCAAGGAGGCGCTGCTCGGGGGGGAGTACTGTTACAACTCGCTCTCGCCTGTCACCAGTGCCAGCGGCGCGCACACCTGCGCCTCATCAGCCTTCACCTATATAACTCCCTCTGCCCTCTGCTTCGGCCTGGAGTCGTCTGCTTGTCTACGCTCCCAAACCTCCAGCGCTCGACCGTTTCGTCCTGGCCAGCGCACCTTTCTTCAAGCACGTAAGCTGCATAATTCCTCTTACCTTCTCTCCAGCTTCTCCACTGTGCACAGGTGGACCTCCAGGGCGGTGGACTTCCTCATCCTCGCCTCTCCCTGTCAAACCTCTCTCCAGCACGTCGGGAGCGCGCAGAGGTGCTGTCCTTCAGGCAGCATCAGCGTCACCAATGCCAGCCACCATCTCATCTGCACGTAAGCAGTACATTGTGGTTATTCTCCACGGGGCATCTGACTGTAGCTAATTCCCTGCTCTGCTCTGCCCTTAGGGTTGCCTGGCTGCACGGCGAACTGTTCTGCTCTCGACGCACCCTGTTCACCCACACCACATCCACACTTCCTCTCACGCATCCAAACACCACTAGTTGTTGAATAAATTTAGCCTTAAATGCCTAAATCTTTCCCGAGCCTGTGTGTGTGATTCCTGAGCCCATCATTATGTCACATATCAACCCTGTGAACATGTACTGTAAATCTTTAAACTCAGTATTCTTCTCCTTCTTCCTCCTCACCAACACGGTCAGTTCCAACTTCTTCATAATCTTTCTCCAGAGCAGCCACATCCTCTCTGGCCTCAGAGAATTCACCCTCCATTCCCTCACCCACATACCAGTGGACAAAAGCTCTTTTGGCGTACATCAGATCATACTTATGGTCATGCCGAGCCCAAGCCTCTGCAATGGCAGTGGTGTTGCTCATCATGCACACAGCCCTCTGCACCTTGGCCAGGTCTCCTCCAGGAACACAGTGGGAGGCTGGTAATTGATGCCCACCTTGAAGCCTGTAGGACACCAGTCCACAAATGGGATGGTACGCTTCGCCTTGATGGTGGCAATGGCGGCATTGACATCTTTAGGTACCACGTCACAACGGTAGAGGAGGCAGCAGGCCATGTATTTTCCATGACGAGGGTCACACTTCATCATCTGATTGGCTGGTTCAAAGCAAGCGTTTGTGATCTCTGCCACCGACAGCTGCTCATGGTAAGCCTTCTCTGCTAAGATTACTGGTGCATAGGTGGCCAGCGGGAAGTAGATCCAAGTGTAGGGCACTAAGTTGGTCTGGAACTCCATTAGGTCCATGTTCAAGGCTCCATCAAAGCGTAATGAAACAGTGATGGAGGAAGGAATCTGTCCAATCAGCCTGTTGAGATTGGTGTAGGTGGGACGTTCGACATCTAGGTTCCTGCGACAGATGTCATAAATGGCCTCATTGTCCACCATAAAGGCACAGTCTGAGTGCTCCAGGGCGGTGTGGGTAGTCAGGATGGAGTTATAGAGCTCCACCACGGCTGTGGACACCTGAAGAGCTGGATAAACAGCAAACTCCATCTTGGACTTGTAGCCATAGTCAACAGAGAGACGCTCCATCAGTAGAGAGGTGAAGCCAGAGCCGATCCCCCCTCCAAAGGAGTGAAAGATGAGGAAACCCTGCAAACCTGTGCACTGGTCGGCCTGGAAAGAATCAAAGTGGAAAACGATTAGAGTCATTTTCCCCTCAAAATTTACCACCGCTGCACTTTAAACTCACCACTTTACGAATCCTATCTAGAACCGGGTCAATGATCTCCTTGCCAATGGTGTAATGCCCACGGGCAGTGATCAGCTGCTCAGGATGGAAGAGCTGACGATAGGTTCCAGTACGGATTTCATCTTTAAAAAAAAAAAGTTAAACAAATTAAATTCAAAGACCCACTGATCTACTATTCATTGCAGCCCATGTTACCAATGACAGATGGCTCCAGGTCAACAAAGATGGCTCTGGGAACATGTTTTCCAGCTCCAGTCTCACTAAAGAAGGTGTTGAACGAGTCATCTCCTCCTCCAATGGTCTTGTCACTGGGCATCTGACCATCTGGCTGGATACCATGTTCCAGGCAGGACAGCTCCCAGCATGCATTGCCAATTTGGGCTCCAGCTTGGCCAACATGGACAGAGATACATTCACACTGAAATGAGAGATTTATTTATTAATACAGTCACATTTTCAGCAAGTGAAACACCAGAAGTATTAATAAGTGAACTTGTGCACAGCATAACCAAAATTAAACTATTTTCAAATATATCCTTTACTGTGAGAAAAAAGGTACAAATTCACAGCTGAAGTATTGAAAATACTTTAATTAGTAGCAAATTGTCATGGAAGGAGAAAAAAACGTCTACCATTGCTGACGTGTGCCGATTAAAAAACAAAATTTGAGTTTTGTTTTTGGGGCATTAAAATACATTTGTCTACTAACATGCTAATTTAACATTCCAGTCTTTCAAACAAAATATTTGTTTAAAAAAAAACAACAACTGAGATTTGGAAAAAATAAAGGAGGTACCTTAGCAATTTAAAGGTTATTTGTGCTGCTGTTTTAGTTTAACCCTCATCAGTAAGTTATACAACGCATGTTTGTAAATCAAATCTGAACTTTTAACCACCACCTACACAGCTTACGCACATTTTTCTAATCTATTTTAAGCCTCTACACTAACCATTCTGATGCGGATAAATTAGTTTTGTCTTTTGAGGGTAATCAATTCCAAAACTAACGAGAGCAGCGAACTGAAAATGCAGCGACTGATAGTAGCTTTTTTTCTTCTTCTTCTTCTCTTAGATTTGATTGGCAGTTCTTCTTCTCCTTCTTTTTCTCTCGGTTACTGGCGGATAGCAAGCAACAGAAAGGTGCATACTGCCATGTCATCTGAGCCCGACCCCTAAATTCTATGACTTAATCCTGTGTTATTTAAAAAAGAGAAAAGAGCCCTTCTCGTGATTCTTATTGCCTCTCCATCTCCATCTGTTCCCAGAATCTCAGTTAAATCCCACTCCCTACCAGCCCCTGTGCTTGAAATTTTCTTTTACTCCACATTCTCTACATTTGTCACTTTCGCTTTTCCCCATGGTGAATAAAGTGCTGTTTAAATCTGTGTGATCCAGTCTGAGTCTTGCCATAATGATGTCTTCCCTCCTTTTGGTTATGAAATTCTTTATTGCAATAGATTTTTGTATTTTGTAATACGATCTACCTTTATGATCTTCACCCCATCTCTTTTGCCATAGGTCAGTTCCTTTTTTCTTGATTACTGCTTTCCTTTCACCTTTTCCAAGAGACAATGGTATAGTTCTCTTTTCCAAGAGCACTTTTTGCTAATTTGTCTGCACAGTCATTCCCTTTCAACCCTTCATGTGCAGGAACCCAACAAAACTGAACTTCACCACCCCTGTGTATCCTAAATAGACTGTGATATAGCTCAATCACCAAGTCTTCCCTTGTAGATTTTAGTGTCTGTATGGTTTTTAGCGCTGCAAGTGAGTCCGTGCACACCACCACCCGGTCCAGTCTGACCTCCTCCACCCACTGCAAAGCAATAATTATTGCCACCATCTCTGCTGTAAACACGGATGTATTGTTGGAGAGTCTTTTTGCGATGGTCACTTTAAATTCTGGGATGTATACTCCAACTCCAAGGTTCCAAGGTTGTCATAGCCAGGAGCGGCACTGGGGTTAAGCTCCCAGTGCTCATAAAATGCTCCTTATGGCGTGCGTCTCGAAAAGCCTCTGACAACTAAGTCCAACTCCTAGCCTGCCCGTGTGGTTTAGTCTTAAGCCCGGCGGAACTGCTTTACTAATAGGAGAAGGGGCGAGGGCGGATCTCTGGCGCCTTAAAACCAGATGCTTCGGGTAGATGGTGGCTCGTCAACCTGGGAAGGTAGCCCATCTAGGGGAAGGTAAACCTGATTTTCAAACCTCTACTGCCTGCGGCAAACCCGGTCACGGGAACGGCTTCGGGAGTCAACCCTGAGGAAAAATCCGGAGTCGGAGCCCCTAAGGCAGTTCTATGTTGTGCACAACATCGTTCTGGCAGCTCCTGCGATGGCGCTGGTGCCAAACTGTAGCAGCCCCTGCTGTTCCTTTGGATCATCAGTGACGTGGAGAGGGGGGACATGCTGCATGGGCAACATCTTGTCCTCCATATCTTCCTGCCCAGGCTTGAATCCTACCAACGCCCAACGCTGGAAGGTAGAACACCGGATCACTGGAGAGGACACTCCAGCTTCGCCTTTGGCAATAGACAAAACACGGGGAATGACAGTTACCGGTTATAAGCCACTGCTCAATTGGCGTTAGAGCGTTGGCACCAGGGGTTGTTCCCGACGGTGGGAGGGATCATCAGATCTCACTGGACAGCTACCGCCCGCCTCAAGCGGGCAGCCCCCAGCCAATAAGGTGTTGTCCCGCCACAGCTTGATTTCCTCATTGGGTGCATGGGGATAAGGAGAAATCCAAACAGCAGGCTGAGAACCTTTGCACCAGGCAAGACAATAAAACAAAAGAGACCAACTCTAAAACTGGGAACTTGGAACGTCCGCACTATGATGACAGGACTCGCTGCTAACCTCAAGGACATCAACGACACCAGGAAGACTGCCATCATCAATAATGAGCTGAAGAGACTGGGAGTGGATATCGCCACTCTCCAGGAAACACGGTTAGCTGATGCAGGCACACTGAGAGAGAAGGACTACATGTTCTTCTGGCAGAGAAAGGGCAGTGACGAACACAGGGAACACAGAGTGGGCTTCGCAGTGAAGAACACTTTGCTGAAGATGGTGGAACCGGGCAGCACTGGCTCTGCACGACTCCTCACCCTCCGCCTGAACACCACTGAAGGCCCAGTCACCCTCGTCAGTGTGTATGCCCCAACACAGACAGCCACACCAGAGGCAAAAGACGAGTTCTACGAGAATCTCGCAACAACTGTCAGGATCATCCCCAACTCTGAACAACTCATTCTCCTTGGAGACTTCAATGCCAGAGTGGGTGCTGACCACGACTCCTGGCCCTCCTGTCTTGGACCTTTTGGCGTGGGCAGAATGAATGACAACGGACAGCGGCTGCTCGAGTTCTGCACATATCACGATCTGTGCATCACAAACTCGTTCTTCAAGACCAAGCCCCAACACAAGGTTTCCTGGCAACATCCGCGCTCAAAGCACTGGCACCAGCTAGACTTGATCCTGACCAGGCGCACCTCACTGAAGAACGTGCTAATCACCCGTTCGTTCCAGAGTGCAGATTGCGACACAGACCATTCATTGGTGTGTTGCAAGGTCAAGCTGCAGCTGAAGAAATTCCATCGTGCTAGACAACCTGGAAAGGCACGGATTGACACCAGCAAGATGGCCCAACCAGAACTTGTTGAGCAGTTTGCCTCCACCTTTGAGAAGGAACTTGGTGTACCACAAGGAGGAGAATCTGCAAAGCAGAAGTGGGAAGAGCTGTGAAACACCATCTACCGCACAGCCTTGGCTACCTTTGGGAGGAAGACCTCGAAATCACAGGACTGGTTTGATGCCAAGTTGACCGAGATGACCCCCGTCATTGAAGCCAAGCGCTCAGCACTTGCTGAGTACAAGAAGTACCCAAACGAGAAGAATTTCCAGATTCTCAGGGCTGCGAGAAGCAAAGTTCAGCAGACTGCTCGGCGCTGTGCCAACGAGTACTGGACTCAGCTCAGCCAAGACATTCAAACCGCTGCCATAACAGGGAACATCCATGGTATGTACGATGGCATCAAGAAAGCACTTGGTCCGGCTCAGAGCAAGATGGCCCCTCTCAAATCTTCCACTGGGGAGATGATCACAGAGAAGAACAAGCAGATGGAGAGATGGGTGGAACACTACTCCGACCTCTACTCTAGACAGAACACCGTGACACCGTCAGCCCTTGATGCAATCGACTGCCTGCCATCCATGGACGAACTTGATGCCGAGCCAACCATCAGACGAACTCAGTAAGGCATTTGATAGCTTGGCCGCTGGCAAGGCACCCCGGCAACGACGCATACCCCCTCGACCTGATCAAGCACTGCAAGACCGCCCTACTGCTGCACATTGCATGCGTCCTCTGCCCGTGCTGGAAGTAAGGTGCCCGTACCACAGGACATGAGGACGCCACAGATCATCACCCTCTACAAAAACTAAGGGGAGAGAAGTGACTGCAACAACTACAGAGGCATTTCCACTCCTCAGCGTTGTTGGCAAAGTCTACGCACGAGTTGTTCTCGTTCGTCTACAGAAGCTTGCCGACGTGTCTACCCCGAGTCTCAGTGTGGCTTCCGCGCTGAGCGATCGATGGTAGACATGATATTCTCCATCCGCCAACTCCAGGAGAAATGCAGAGAACAGAACATGCCTCTGTACGTTGCCCTTCATCGACCTCACCCAAAGCTTCGATCAGGGTCAGCAGAGAGGGCCTTTTCAAGATCCTGCCAAAGATAGGATGCCCACCAAAGTTGCAAAGCCTCATCGAATCGTTTCACACCAACATGCAGGGGATAGTGCAGCACGATGGCAACGTCTCAGAGCCATTCAACATACGCAGCGGAGTGAAACAGGGCTGTTGTACTTGCGCCAACCTCTTTGGGATTTTCTTTGCTATGCTCCTGAGGCATGCCTTCAGCACAGCAACAGAGGGGAATCTACCTGCACACAAGATCTGACGGCAGGCTTTTCAACCTCGCCCGCCTGAAAGCCAGAACCAAAGTACGCGAGGCTCTAATCAGAGACATGCTGTTCGCAGACGACGCTGCAGTCGCAACCCACACACAGCAGGAGCTTCAGACCCTGATGGACCGCTTCTCCCAGGCATGCAAGGACTTCGGGCTTACCATCAGCCTGAAGAAGACTAACGTCTTGGCGCAAGGCACGGAAGCACCACCAACCATCACCATTGATGACTACAAGCTGGAGGTCGTGAATCAGTTCACGTACCTGGGGTCCACGATCAGCAACAACCTCTCCCTTGATACAGAGATCAACAAGAGGATTGGAAAATCAGCCTTCACACTCGCTCGCCTCACCACACGAGTGTGGGAGAATCCAAACTCTCTGTCAAGACGAAGATGGCAGTGTACAACGCCTGCGTCATCAGCACACTGCTCTATGGGAGTGAGACATGGACAACATACGCCCGGCAGGAAAAGAGACTGAACTCCTTCCACTTGCGCTGCATTCGCCACATCCTGGACATATCCTGGCAGGACAAAGTGCCCAACACAGAAGTTCTGTCCCGCGCCGGCCTTCCCTCCATGTTCACTCTACTCAGGCAGCGCAGGCTCCGCTGGCTAGGCCACGTTCACCGTATGGAGGATGGCAGAATCCCCAAAGACGTCCTCTATGGAGAACTGGCAACTGGCAGGAGAGACGTTGGCCGCCCACAGCTGCGCTTTAGAGACGTCTGCAAGAGAGACATGAAGGCCCTGGATATCAACACAGAGCGCTGGGAGGACCTTGCAACGGACCGCTCCAAATGGAGAGGCACCCTGACCAGACAGCTCAAGGCGGGTGAAGAGAGACTGACTGCTGCAGCAGATGAAAAAAGAACCCGCAGGAAGAACCGCGACAGACCCAGCAGCACGGAGACCACCCACAAGTGTGACCTGTGTGACAGGGACTGTCATTCGCGCATCGGCCTGTTCAGCCACAGGCGGTGCTGTTCCAGCAGAGTAGACGTTTAGGATTCTCTTCCATGGTCATCATAGACCGACGGAGGCCGACGAAGAAGATACTCCAACTCCAACAGAGCCCTCTTTATTCTTTGAACCGTCAGTATAGAGCTGTAAGAAGTTATAGTAATTGTTCCTGAGGTAAATGCTTGTTTTAACACCAACTTCACTCATATGCCAATCCTTTTCCCTCATTAGCAGACTAGCGTCTACTTCTATTCCCGGAAACAGCCAAGGGGGAACATTACTCACTGGACTGGTGTTAGCTATATCAGTAGTGTGCAGCCCATACATTCTGGTCCTTCTTTCAATTGTCCACCAAAACCCATGTCCCTGGAAATTAGAGTATTCCCAGCAGTCTTGTAGTGTTGTTTTTGAAATATTTGCTTTGTCACTTCCTTTCAGCTTGACCCAGTATGATAATGCGAGTTTATCTCTTCTCAAATCCATTGGCATTTCTCCTGCTTCTATTAAAACTGCATTGTTTGGTGTTGTTTTGACGGTTCCAGTGCACAGGTGAAGTGCTCTATGCTGCATTCTGTATTTTTTTCAGAGTCGTCTTTGCCGCTGCTCCATAAATCATGCATCCGTAGTCTATTGTCGATCGCATTAGTGCTCTGTAAATGTCAATTAATGCCTGTTTATCTGCACCCCATTCGTGTCCAGCTACAGCTTTTGTGAGATTAATGACTTTTTTGCATTTTGTCTCCAGATTTTCAATATGAACTCTCCATGTGTATGCACTATCAAACCCCAGTCCTAGATATTTGAACTCACTGACTTTCTCTGTTGGTTGATTATATAATGTTAATGGTTCTGTACCAGGTCTGCGTTTTTTTTGTGAAAGTCATAAAGCAGGTTTTACTGTTTGAAAATTTAAATCGCCAGTCATTTGACCACTTTTCCACTTTCTCCATTGCTTACCTGATGTTTCTGAACACCGATTTTTCATTTCTTCTCCTCGTCCATATGGC
Source organism: Pholidichthys leucotaenia (assembly GCA_020510985.1). Classification (NCBI taxonomy): domain Eukaryota; kingdom Metazoa; phylum Chordata; class Actinopteri; order Cichliformes; family Pholidichthyidae; genus Pholidichthys; species Pholidichthys leucotaenia. The sequence continues at coordinate 429,181,098 of CM035841.1, read as the reverse complement.
TCCATCATCTGCATATAGTGCAGTTTTGATGGATCCCTCTTGATCCTCAAACATGTCATTAATCATTATATTGAATAAAACAGGGCTTATCACACTCCCCTGAAGAACACCATTTTCTATTTCAAAGTGATTAGAAACTTCTGATCCTACTTTAACCCTAATTGTCCTGCGTGTTAAAAAATCCATTATCCAATTATACATCCTACCACCAATGCCCATTTAATTCAATTTCATAAGAAGACCGTCCCTCCACAGTGAGTCATAAGCCTTTTTCAATATCCAGATAAACTATAACCATTACTTCTTTCATTTTGAGAGTCTTTTCAATATCATTACTTACCCCAACTAGAGCATCCACTGTGGCTCTTCCTCTTCTAAAGCCATTCTGATAGTTGTTTATTAATTGTTTTTGCTCTAATACATATGAGAGTCTGTAAACTAACACCTTCTCCATCCATTTCCCTAAATGTGACGTTAATGCTATTGGCCTGTAGTCACCTGGATGAGCTGGATCTTTCCCTGGCTTATTAAATGGTAAAATTACAGCCTTTTTCCACCCACTTGGGATAACCCCCTCCTTCCATTCAGCACCAGTTGCACTGATTGCATAGGCAACTGCCGGAACATAGCATAGCTTAACTGATCATATCCTGGAGCTGTGTATCCACTATCTTGCAAAGCTCTCTTAAGCTCTGACATTGTGAGCTCGAGGTCTTCTTCTTCTTCTTTTAGATTTGATTGGCGGTTGGCAACCAGCTTGCAGGTGCATTACCGCCATGTACTTCACTCAATATCATCACTGTATATCTTTGTATCAGGAGTTCTTATAAGGAGTTCTGAACAACTCCCTATGTGTGAAAAAATTATCCGTCCTTGCTTCTCTCAGTTACTGGTGGATAGCAAACAACTGAAAGGTGCATACTGCCACCTACTGTACAAGAGTGTGTAACATTACGTCATCTGAGCCCGACCCCTAAATTCTATGACTTAATCTTGTGTTATTTAACCCTAGAACACTAACGTCGGGTGATTTTCACCCGATGTTAATGGAAATGCTAGTGTTACTAGCTTAACGTTAGTGTTCTAAAAGAGAAAAGAGCCCTTCTCGTGATTCTTATTGCCTCTCCATCTCAAAATCAAATCATTCATTCATTCATCTTCTTCCGCTTAATCCTTTTTGGGTCGCAGGGGGCTGGAGCCTATCCCAGCATCTTTGGGCAAGAGGCAGGGTACACCCTGGACAGATCGCCAGTCCATCGCAGGGCCAACACAGAGAGACAGACAACCATTCACTCTCACAGTCATACCTAAGGACAATTTAGAATCCCCAGTTTGATGCCAATTAATCTAACTTGCATGTTTTTGGCATGCGGGAGGAAACCGGAGAAATCCCGGAGTAAACCCATGCAGACACGGGGAGAACATGCAAACTCCACAGAGATCACTGTTGGCCGGGGGCTGGGATCGAACCCAGGATCAAATCAAATCAAATCAACTTTTATTGTCATGTTGCTGTACATACAACTGTAGTGCAGGCAAGATGAAATTACGTTTCTCTAGGCATCCATATAAGTAAAAAGAACATAATTTAAGACACACTCACACCCCCCCGCCCCCCACCCCAACACAGCCATTCACACATCCCCGAGACACACTTGAAACTAACTAGAACTATGTACATAATGCCCATAAAGTGCAGTAGTATGTATGAAAGATTCCGGATCAGCTGTTCAGCATCCAAACAGCTTGTGGAAGGAAGCTGTTAATCAGTCTGGTGGTTCTGCCTCTGATGCTCCGGAATCGTTTTGCCAGATGGCAGCAGTTCAAAGTGTTTATGCAGCGGATGAGAGTGATCCTTGACAATGTTCAGTGCCCTGCTCCTACAACAGCTCTGAAAAAGTTCTTGGACAGAGGGGAGGGAAACTCGAATTGCCCTCTGAGCTCCCTTAACTATCCTCTGCAGGGCTTTTTTGTCTGACATACTGCAGCTGGAGTACCATGTTGCAATGCAGTACGTCAGAACACTGTCCACCACACCTCTGTAGAAGGCCTGAGGATGCTGATGGGGAGAGAGGCCTGTTTGAGTTTCCTCAAGAAGTGCAGTCTCTGCTGGGCCCGCTTCCTGATCCCCAAGGAATTCTTGCTCCAGGTCAGGTCCTGCGAGATCTGCAGTCCGAGGAACTTGATGTTCTCCACTTCACCAAACGACCACTGATGCTGAGATGGACGTGTTCAGGCTGTGACCGCCGGAAGTCGATAATCATCTCCTTCGTTTTGTCCACGTTGAGCACCAGATTGTTCTCCCTACACCAGCCCTCCAGGCCTCTAACTTCTTCCCTGTACATTGATTCCTCATCCCTCTGAATAGGTCCCACCACTGTGGTGTCGTCTGCAAACTTAATAATCTGGTTCCCCTCGTGTCTGGATACACAGTCATGTGTTAGAAGTGTAAACAACAGTGGACTGAGTACGCAGCCTTGAGGGGATCCAGTGCTCAGCGTGACAGAGTTGGAGATGTTTCCAACACGGACAGACTGATAGACAGAACTCCATCAGTTCCCAGAATCCCAGTTAAATCCCATTCCCTACTGGCCTCTCGAACTTCATTTTCCATTATCTGTCTTTCATTTCCGTATTTGTGACAGTGTAATAAGATGTGCTCAACATTGTCTTTTACTCCACATTCTCTACATTTGTCACTTTCGCTTTTCCCCATGGTGAATAAAGTGCTGTTTAAACCTGTGTGATCCAGTCTGAGTCTTGCCATAATGATGTCTTCCCTCCTTTTGGTTGTTATGAAATTCTTTATTACAATAGACTTTTGTATTTTGTAATACGATCTACCTTTACGTATGATCTTCAGCCCATCTTTTTTGCCATAGGTCACAGTTCCTTTTTTCTTGATTACTGCTTTCCCTTCGGCAGCCAGCTCAAAGGTGCATTACCGCCACAGACTTGATTATGTTTTCCTCATAGCGCTGCAATGTTCTCCTCATAGCTTTGTGATGTCTTCCATAGCTTTGTGACATCTTACTCATAGCTCTGTGACGTTTTCCTCTTATCGCTTGTGACGTTGTCCTCATCCCTTTGTGACGATCTCCTCATAGCTTTGTGACATTTTCCTTGTAGCTTTATGTCGTAATCCTCATAGCCTTGTGACGTTAACCTCATCGCTTTGTGACCTTTTCTTTTAGTTTTAAGATGTTTTCCTCGTAGCTTTGTGATGTTTTGACTTCACAGTTCACGTCATAACAGTCAGCAGCATTCCAGGTTTTGTTGCCGTCACCCGCGTCACTGTTTGTATCACTCTTCTTCTTCTAGATCTGACTGCCAGCTGGCAACCAGCCTGCAGGTGCACCATTGCCACCCACCAGGTTACAGCCACTGACTTCACTCTATATATAATTCAAGAAATCTCTGTGTGTCTGTCTTTTACAATCATAGGACTCTCTAAAAGATCAAAGGATCGCCTATGACATTCCTATGATCTCTACATGATGTTTATATGGCGTCATATAGACACCATAGTATAGCGTGATTCAAGAAAATCTCTGTGTGTGTGTGTGTGTGTGTGTGTGTGTGTGTGTGTGTGTGTGTGTTTGTGAGTGTGATCAAAGGCAGGCATCACTCACGATCATAAGACATCAAAAATCAAAGGCAGGCATCAGGCATCACCCATGATCATAGGACTCACTATTACATCATCAAAGATCATAGGACTCGCTATAACATCAAAATGCAAGCATCATAGGACTCGCTATGACATCATATAGACACCATAGGCACAAAGTGCAAAGATCAAAGGACTCACTCATAGTGAGTGATCATCAAATATCATAGGACTCGCTATATATGGTGTCTATGACTATAGTGTCTATAGTCATTATGACATGAACTGGGAAGTGAAAACATCACAAAGCTATGAGGAAAACGCCATAAAGCTAAAGGAAAAGGTCACAAAGCGATGAGGTTAACGTCACAAGGCTATGAGGATTACGTCATAAAGCTACGAGGAAAACGTCACAAAGCTATGAGAATTACATCAGAAAGCGATGAGGACGTCACAAGCAATAAGAGGAAAACATCACAGAGCTAGGAGTAAGACGTCACAAAGCTATGGAGGATGTCACAAAGCTATGAGGTGAATGTCGCAGAGCTATGAGGAAACGTCACAAAGCTATGAGGAAAACATAATCAAGTCTGTGGCAGTAATGCACCTTTGTGCTGGTTGCCAACCGCCAATCAAATCTAAGAGAAGAAGAAGAAGAAGAAGAAGAAGAAGAAGAAGAAGAAGAAGAAGAAGAAGAAGAAGAAGAAGAAGAAGAAGGTGTCTATAGTCATCATCTGTCTGTGTGTCTGTCACGACCATAGGACTCGCTAAAACATCATAGGATTCACCTATGATGTGCCTATGATACCTATATGATGTCTATATGACGTCATATGTACACCGTGTGTATGTCTGTCATGACCATAGGACTCGCTGAAAGATCATAGGACTCGTTATGACATCATCAAAGATCAAAGGCAGGTGTCATAGGCAGGCATCATGACTCGCTGTGACATCAAAGATCATCGGATTCACTATGGCATCTTCAAAGATCAAAGGCAGGCATCACTCACGATCATAGGACTCACTATAACATCATCAGTGATCATAGGACTCACTATGACATCATCAAAGATTAAAGGCAGGCATCACGGAGTGGTGCAGTCGTTGTCGAAGCTGGAATATTTTATTTTCAAAAGAGGACAACAGCGTTTCAATGAGAGCGGTATAAGATGGCTACGAGAGGCAGGGATTTTGAGCAGGAGTGGCACAGCCGGATTGTGAATGGACAGGAGACAGCAGAGCAGGGAGCGGAAGGTGGTAAAGCAGGGAGTGATCTAGGAGGAATGGAGGTACGAATCGGGAAAGAGGAGGTTTTGAGTTCGGTGAAGTCTAAAAAAAGCAAACGTAGGTGGGAGGAAATTCAGTGAAGAGCGTTGTCAAGTGCTGATCATGAATCAGAAGATGATCAATCCCAGAATAAACAGGAGTGTAAAGTAATCATTAAACTTATTCAGGAAGAGACAGTTACTTGGAGAAGTTTTAAGTGCAAGAATTCTTCTTAGTGGTTCATTACTAGTCATCACTCTATAATTCAAGAAATCTCTGTCTTTCTGTCTGTGTGTGTGTCATGGCCATGAGACTTGCTGAAAGATCATAGGACCGCCTATGATGGTCCTATGATCCCTACATGATGTCCTATGACGTTCCTATGTATAAAGACTACTTATGTGTGAAATGTCCTATGATGTTCCTATGGACGTGTGAAAATCATAGGAACATTATAGGCGGTCCTATGATCTCTACATGACGACTACATGACGTCATCACCTATGATGTTCCTATGATGTCTACATGGCGTCATATAGACACCATAGTATAGGGTGATTCATGAAAATATGTGTGTGTGTCACAGTGTCTATGACTATGGTGTCTACATGATGCCATATTGTTTATACTTGGTTTCTACGGGCATGCACAGATACGCACAGGCATGCACAGGTATGCACTAGTGTAAACAAAACCAAATACAAACTAGACAATGATTACAAATGAAACAATACAAAACCAAAGCGAACAAAGACATCAACAGACAAATAAAAGGCAATGAAAACTCAAGAGGATACCAAAAATACAGGTAAATAAATATACATACAAACAAGGAGCCATGAGACTGAGTCCGGCAGAACATCGGACTCAGCACATGACAAAAGCAGGTGTAAGCAAGCACGTCACCACTTGTTCAGTAATGCCTGCCTTTGATCTTTGATGGTGTCATAGGGAGTCCTATGATCTTTGATGATGCCATAGTGAGTTCTATGATCTTTGATGTCATATCATGAGTGATGCCTGCCTTTGATCTTTGATGTCCTACGATCTTGAGTGAGTGGGAGTGATGCCTGCATTTGATCTTTGATGATGTCATAGCGAGTCCTATGATCGTGAGTGATGCAGTCCAAGGACGCATAATTTTTTCACACATAAGGAGTTCTTCTTCTTCTCTCAGTTACATAGAAATATACAAAGATATAGAGTGATAATAATCAAGTCAGTGGCTGTAATGCACCTGTAAACTGGTTGCCAACCGCCAACCAAATCTAAAAGAAGAAGAAGACAGGATAGAGTATACAGTGATGATCTAGAGGTAGTGTATGTGGCGGTAATGCACCTGTGAGCTGGTTGCCAACTGCCAATCAAATCTAAAAGAAGAAGAACCTCATTGTAAGGTCATTGTTGTTTTCTCCTGCCATGCTCCCTGTGTGTCTGTAGTTCCCAAGAGTTTATCTGTGTTTCCTGAGTTAATTCCAGCCCTCATGTAGTGCTTTTGTTTCTGAGTTTTTGTTAAATAGATCATTATCTTGCACAAACTCCTGCCTGTGCGTTGGGTCCTTCCAACAACCCTCATCTGCCTGTAAGGCAGATCTTATGACAGAGACAATATAAATGTACTCTGTAGAATCTAATAAGTTAACCTTAGGAAAAGCATGCAAAGCAATTGCCTTGAAAATACAAATGAAAGTGAATCAGAAAGAGCAGGCCCTATTATGATGACCTAAAGCATGAAGTTGCACCTTTTGTCAGTGGTTTTGGCGATTTCTGATGGCAAATTGTCCATTTTCACACTTTTGCTCCCTCATCCAGATAATAAAAACTTTCTTTCTGGTGTCTTAAAAGGAGTGTGGCTGAAGCACAAAGTTGGTGTGTCACTAGTTTATGGCAGTGCCCTGACATTGTGGTTTTGAGCAACAAAAACCATGTCTAAAGTCAATGGCACATTAATTTAAGTGGCGTCTTTTAAAAACGTGCAGGTGGATGTCACTTGTTTCAGACACAAGTTCAAGGTGATCTGGTGATGCTAGAAAAGGAGATACAGTCACCGCTACTTTATCTCACACCACATCCCTTCACCTTGAAAACCTTTGGTGGGACAGTGCTGCTCCAATAAATGATGTTGCCAAACATTTTTTTTCCTTTGTACATGAGTGCATCTGGTTCCTCTGCGCAAAAGCGATCTGTCCTAACAGGTAAACATGCCATTATAATAGCAATCTATTATAGATAAATGATTTTCAACCACTGTGGCATGGCAAACCAGAGGGCCAGGGTGGGTGAGTGAGTAAGTGCCTAATACCCCGATAGAGCTCTCAAAGTTAGCTACTTATTAACCAAACTTGTAGTCAAATCAAACAAGCCACACATTAATACTACTTGCCTGCTATTGTGAATGAGATGCTTGGCCCTGATGCAATTAAGTAGCTAAAGAATAAGAATAAATAATTGCCAGACATATTGATGACATGTCTGCAGATACTGAAAATGTTGTTTTGGAATAAAAAGACGCATCAGTGAGAAATTTGTGTTTCAACTTGATGAATCTATGGACATAAGTGGACATGCGTGACTCTTGGCCAATGTGCTTTTTGTGGATGGAGACGCCCTCAGAGAAAATTTCCTATTTTGCAAAGAATTACTGGAAAAAAAAACAACAGGCGAGGATCCCAACCAGCATGTCCATGTGGGCCCCACCAAAGGTTAAAACCTGGGCTGTCTCCTGGGTCCCATGTGGGTTTGTCTGCGGGTTCCATGTTGGCCCCATCTGTGTTTGCCCACATGGACTTTACCTGTTTACCTTTTTTCAACTTATTTTCTCATAAATTTGCAATTTTTTAGTTGTAAACTTGTGTGTTGTTCTCACAAATTTGGGACTTTTTTTAACAAAAATTTTCAATTTACTCATGCATTTGCTACTTTTTCTTAGTAATTTGAAACTTAACATCTTTTTCTCATAAATATGTGATTTTTTTCTTGTAAATTTGCTAATTATTTCTTGTAAGTTTGTAACTCTTTTCAAGTAATTTTACAATATTATTTTTGTAAATTTGCAACTTTTTTCTCCTAAATTTTCATTTATCATTAATTTGTGATATTTTTCTAGTAAATTTGCTGCTTTTTTGTGTAAATCGTCACTTTTTTTCTTATAAATTTTCACATTTTTTCCTCATAATTTTGTCACTTTTTTTTTACATAATTTTGCGTATGGCACCAGCATCACTGAAACTTAAACCCATGAGGGGCCCAGAAGGGTTTAAAACAGGTAAACAGATTATGTGCTTACTTGTACCACAGGTAAAGTCCATGTGGGCAAAAACAGATGGGGCCACATGGAACCTGCGGACAAACCCACATGGGATCAACAAGACAGCCCCGATAAGCCTATAAGTGGGCCCCACATGGACATGTTGGCTGGGATGGAGCAGCCGCCATGGTCTGTGCACCAAAGGCTTCATTAACAGCGTGAGACACACAGCCAAATATCGTTACTCACTCTTGTTCCTGCATTGCAAGGTGTTCGTTGCCAAGACTTTACCAGCAGATCATAGTTCCTGTGTTGGATGATGTCACAGGCCCAGGTTTTTTTTTTTTTGGACTTATTTTGTACCCGTAGGTAGATTTGTTTTGCAGTCTGGTGACAAGCCACCAGCTGCCGGTCGCTGCGTGCGCAAGCGCCCCATATGCCTAACCTGCATGTTTTTGGTTTCACTCAGGTTTCACTCTGAGTGAGTATAAACTAATTATAAGTCTAAATTGTCATTACACTGTAATAGGCTACATGTGTCATTTTGTAAAATTTTGATTGGTGGCGTGCCGTGGGATTTTTTTTCCTGTGTAACAAAATCAGACAGGCAGTCAAGCCCATTTGGTGACGCGGTCCGCTCCAGAGTCCAGCACTCTTGTGTCACCAAGCGCGTTGACCCACTTGTCAAGCCAAGTAGGAATACTTTTATTGACTCAAACATGTGAAAAATGTGCTGCTGCTCAAAAGTTGAAAAACACTCTTATAGGCCACACACACCTGTTAAAGGTGAGGCGGCAAACCCTTTTGTTAGATTGACTGCATGTTACGCCCAAAACATGGTGTCAGGTTTGTTGGTTTTGTTTTTTCAGTCCTAACAGAGAAATGAACTTGGACATTAATAATGTTTTCACTTTGGGCATCACACTTTACTTTCTCTGCTCCACTTATTTTTCCAAAGCAGTTATTTTGCCTGCATTAATCAAAATGTATTTTAAAGTGAATAGTAAATAATTAGTAAATTATTTATGTATTAAGTTTGTCATTGTTCGTGTTTTTGTATGAAAATAGATTTTTTTGAAGGCAACAGAGGTGCATCTAGAGGAGGAACACTCCTGTCTGCAGTATCGCACACTAGGGCTGGGCGATGTGACCTTAAATCAGCATTACAGTTAACGGAACCTTTCATGTGGGTTTTTTAAGCCTTTTCCTGCCTTGTTCTTCTTCCTAACCAAATTAAATATTCTCCAGTGCAGAAATCAGTGTTTATATGCATACTTGAAGATTTGTTGGTCACGTGACTTGCACAGGGAACTACTTAGCTTGTCAGCTGCATTGAGGGAGACTTTTATGCAGCCATGATTAGGTTATCACCACTTAGGAATCACGATTCTCTGATCAGAACAGTAAATCCATCCTTAGCTTGTCCTTTTTGTCATTCGTTTCCAGTGTAAAACGGTCAGTTTTACAGTTAGAGGCTACGCTGCTTTAGCTTTGGTGCATTTCTGTGTTAAGTTTCCACATTGTTCACTCACTTTTTCTTGGCATCTTCAAATGAAATAAAGAGTCAGTCACCACATACCATGTGGATGGACACTACATTTGTTTTCGGGGGAAGCCACTTCAATTTTTCCACCGTGTTCTCCAGCTTCTGAACAGTGCTGGTGTAATGTGAATGCCCTGCTTCCAGGTTCCCCTCCATGGATCGCCACCTTATCGTGGTGGAGGGGTTTGAGTGCCTGATTGATCCCAGGAGCTGTGTTGTCGGGGTCACTGGGTGACTTTCCCCTGGTAGGGTCTCCCAAGGCAAATTGGTCCTGGGTGAAGGGCCAGACTTAAGAGCAGTCCAGTGGCTCTCCATGAAAAACGTTACATCAAGAACCCAGTGTACCCAAAGGAGACACATGGCTCCGCCCTCCAGTGGGCTCACCACCTGCAGGAAGGATCATGGGGATCAGGGAGCTATAGTGAACCGGGTGGTAGTCTGGGCTACTCTGTCGGTTTCAATTCTTTTTGGGTTAATCGCCCAGCCTGATAACGCATACGCACACACGCGCACACACATGCACACGCGCGCACACACACACACACACACACTGTTACTGTCCAGTGTGTTTGGTGCCATCTGACAGGTGTCGGATGCTTTTTACATTGTGGAGACAGAGACAAGTATATGACATTTTATTCTGTAAAACCTTCATAGCAAAAAAAAAAAAAAAAAAGAATAAAAGTCCAAAGATAAAAGTATGGGAAAATAAATGAGGAATGTGGGATACAGTGGTGTCACTTTGATATATTTGCTTCATCTGATGCTACAGAGTAAATCCGACAAATATTCTTGCATTGCTGCATCTCTTACCCATGTTCTATAAAGGTGCTCAGTAATTAAGTGCATGTTTTTTTCTGTAATGGAGTGAAACGTCCCTTAAAAGTGACAGATAGAAACTGTCACCGATGGAAACATCTTTTTGTCATCATATGAAAATATGTTATTTACAGAGGTGGGTAGTAACTAGTTACATTTACTCAAGGACATACTTCAGTAACTTTTTCACAGCTTTACTGAGTAGTATTACTGCTGGATACTTTTTACTCTTACTTGAGAACATTTATAGAGTAAAAACTGATTTGACAATTATTCTTGTACAAACTGTAATAATTTGCTTATTTTTAATACTTTTGGTGCATCTATAATTTATATGATTGACATCAGAAGTAAAATAACTGTCAATTATATCTCAGTTGCAAGGAAGCAAGGACAAAAAAGTTGGACGTTTATGAGAAAAAAGTCACAATTTTATCAAAAACTGAATAAAAAAATAAATGAAAAAATTTAGTAAATTTATTATTAAAAAAATCACAAATTAATCACAAAAATGACAAAAAACCTAAAGCAACCATACTGTATAGAAATAAATTTAGTGTGCTCTGTTCCCCCTGGATAATGATTTAATTTTTGTGGTGGGCATTCTAATTGTGATTAATGTGCCATGTTCTCCTTCTCACACATGTGGGCAGCACCGGTGGTGTAGTGGTTAGCTCTACTGCCTCATAGTGAGAAGGTCATGGGTTCAAATCCACCAGTCAGCAGGGCCTGCCTGTAGGGAGTTTGCATGTTCTCCCCATGCTCCGTGATGCCCTGGTTTCCTTCCAGAGTCCCAAAACATGCGAGTTAAGGTAACTGGAGACTCTAAAGTCACCCTAGGTATGAATTGTGAAGGGACTGGCGCTGCCTCAGCCAGGTGGGTGCCTTTGAACTTCCCTCTGGGATTAATAAAACACACAAACATATGGTGCCAATGGCAGATTATCCATCCATCCATCCGTCTTCTACGGCTTTTCCGGAGGTCTGGGTCGCGGAGGCAGCACTTCAAGCAGAGAAGCCCAGACTTCCCTCTCCCCGGCCACCTGCTCCAGCTCTTCAGAGAGGATACCAAGGCGTTCCCAGACCAGCTGGGAGACATAGTCTTTCTAGCGAGTCCTGGGTCTGCCCCGGGGTCTCCTCCCAGTTGGATGTGCCTGAAGCACCTCAAATGGGAGGCGTCCAGGTGGCATCCTTATCAGATGCCCAAACCACCTCAACTGGCTCCTTTCAATGTGGAGAAGCAGCAGTTGTTCTTTGAATGTCTCCTGGATGACTGAGCTCCTCACCCTATCTCTAAGGGTGAGTCCAGCGATCCTACGAAGAACGCTCATTTCAGCCACTTGTATCCGCAACCTCATTCTTTGGGTCATTACCCAAAGCTCCTGACCATAGGTGAGGGTAGGAACATAGATTGACTGGTAAATCGACAGCTTTGCCTTAAGAGCTCAGCTCCCTCTTCACCACAACAGACCGGTACAACGTACACATCACTGCAGATGCTGCTCCGATCCATCTGTCAATCTCCCGCTCCATTCTCCCCTCCCTTGTGAATGAGACCCTGAGATGTTGTCCAACAGGACAACATCATCTGCAAACAGCAGAGATGAGATCCTGTGGTCACTGAACATGACACCCTCTGCTCCCTGGCTGAGCCTAGAAATCCTGTCCACAAAAATTATGAACAGGATCAGTGACAAAGTGCAGCCCTGGCGGAGTCCAACTCTCACTGGGAATGAGTCTGATCGAGTGTTGGCAATACGAACCAAACTCTCACAACGGTCGTACAGAGACCGAATAGCTCGTAACAACAAGCCCAATACCCCATACTCCCAGAGCACCCCCCCACAAAAAAAACCATGAGGGATGTGGTCGAACGCCTTCTCCAAGTCCATAAAACACATATAAACTGGTTGGGCAAACTCCCACAAACCCTCGAGGATTCTCAAGAGAGTAAAGAGCTGGTCCGATGTGCCACGGCCAGGACGAAAACCACATTGCTCCTCCTGAATCCGAGGTTCGACCAACGGCCAGGTACCTTGGCATAGACCTTCCCAGGGAGGCTGAGGAGTGTGATCCCTCTAAAGTTGGAGCACACCCTCCGGTCCCCTTTTTTGAAGACAGGAACCACCTCCCCAGTTTGCCATGCCAAAGGCACTGCCCCCGACCTCCACGCAATGTCGCAGAGGTGTGTCAACCATGACAGTCCTACAACATCCAGGGCCCTGAGGTACTCAGGGCGAATCTCGTCCACCCCTGGGGCCTGGCCACCAAAGAGATTTTTAACCACCTTGGTGACCTAAGCCCCTGTGATGGGCGAGTTGTACCCCTCATCCACAAGCCCTGCTTCCTCTGTGGGAGGCGTATCAGTGGGATTGAGGAGATCCTCAAAGTATTCCTTCCACCACCTTACAATATCCCCAGTCGAAGTCAGCAGCGCCCCATCCGCACCATACACAGTGTGGACAGGGAGCTGCTTCCCCTCCTGAGCCGCCGGACAGTTTGCCAGAATCTCTTCGAGGCCGACTGAAAGTGTTGTTCCATGGCCTCACCGAACTCCTCCCATACCTGAGTTTTTGCTTCAGAAACCACCCGAGCTGCGCTCCGCTTGGCCTGCCAGTACACCCCAGCTGCTTCGGGAGTCCCACAAGCCAACCAAGCTTGATAGAACTTCTTCTTCAGCTTAATAGCCCCCCTCACCCCACTGGTATCCACCACTTGGTTTGAGGGTTGCCACCACGTGATGCACCGACCATCTTGCGGCCGCAGCTCTGGGCCGCTGCTTCAACAATGGAGGTGGAAAACATTGCCCATTCAGACTCCATGTCTCCAGACTCCCTCGGAATGTGGTCAAAGTTCTCCCGGAGGTGGGAGTTGAAGACCTCCAGGACAGGGGCCTCAGCCAGACGTTCCCAGCACACGCTCACTATACGTTTGGGTCTACCAGGTCTGAATGGCATCCTCCCCTGCCATCGGATCCAACTCACCACCAGGTAGTGATCAGTTGACAGCTCTGCACCTCTCTTTACCCGAGTGTTCAAGACATACGGTCGCAGGTCTGATGACACAATACCAAAACCAATCATCGACCTGCAACCTAGGGTGTCCTGGTGCCAAATGCATGTATGGACACCCTTATGTTTGAACATGGTGTTCGTTATGGACAAACTGTGGTTAGCACAGAAGTCCAATAACTGCACACCACTTGGGTTCAGATCAGGCAGGCTGTTCCTCCCAATCACCCTCTTCCAGGTTTCACTGTCGTTGCCCACGTGCGCATTGAAGTCCTCCAGTAGGACAATGGAGTCTCCAAGAGGAGCACTCTCCAGCACCCCAGTCAGAGACTCCAAAAAGGGTGGGCACTCTGAACCATCATTTGGTGCATAGGCACAAATGATGGTCAGGACCCATTTCCCAACCTGAAGGCGCAGGGAAACAACCCTTTCATCCATGGGGGAAAACTCCAATATAGAGACAGCAAGGTGGGGGGGATACAAGAATACCCACCCCTGCTCATCGCCTCTCGCCCAGGGCAACTCCAGAGTAGGCCAAGCTCCAGCCCCTCTCTAGGAGACTGGTTCCAGAACCAGAGCTGTGTGTTGAGGTGAGGCTGATTATATCTAGCCAGTATCTCTCAACCTCATGCACCAGCTCAGGCTCCTTCCCCACCAGAGAGGTGACATTCCACGTCCCAAAAGCCAGTTGAGGAAGCTTGGGATCAGACCGTCAAGGTCTCCGCCTTTGACCGCCACCTAATCCACATAGCACTGGACCCCCATGATCCCTCCTGCAGGTGGTGAGCCCACTGGAGGGTGGACCCATGTAACTCCTTCGGGCTGAGCCCGACCGCGTCCCATAGGTGGAAACCCAGCCACCAGACGCTAGCCATCGAGCCAATGGCAAATTAATCATGATTAAAATATCCACCACTAAAAATTTGTTTTCCCATAATCTCAACTTATTTATGTCATTATCTCAAGATAACAAATGTTGTTTTGGCAACAAAATTGGAAAATTTTCTCAAGATTCAATATAAATCAACTTTCTCTGTAATTTTCTTGAGACAAAAAATGTTGTTTTCCTGAGAAAAAGGGATAATTTTCTCCAGATTTTGTGATAATACTTGGAACTGAAATTTCCTGTAAAAAAATAGCCTAATATACACTAGCAGGTTGTTTTGTTATCTTGGGATTTGAAGTTATTTATACTGTTATCAAGGGGAAAATAAAGTTTAGTTGTCTCAAGATCTTAAGAAAATCATCTCGTTATCTCATGAAAACAACACTTTGCTATCTAAGAATAATAATAGATAACTTGAGACAAAATGAATTAATTCATTATCACGGGACAACAGAGAAAAGAAAATGTATAAATGTGTGGCTGCTTCGGGGTTCCATAAAAAACTGCAAATTTGTGGAAAAAAGTTGCAAATTTATAAGAGAAACTTCTTAAATTACTACAGAGCACTTTGTAAATAATGAAAATAAAGTCTCAAATGCAATAGAAAAAGTCATTTTTTTCTTAAAAATGTGCTAACATGTAAAAAAAACAAATTTATGAATAAAAAGTTGGAAAAACGTGAAAAATTTGTTTATAAGAAAACTTGTGACTTACTACGTAAGCAAATATTTAAAGGTCCCATTTACTGAAAAATTGTGTTTTTGTAGGTTTTATCTTCTGAAATGTGTCTCTTAGTCATTATTGAAAAAACATCAAAACACTGATGTCTTAAAACTCACAGCCTTTATGTCGATTCTGTCTTTGAACAGCCAGTGTTTTCTCCCTGGACCACACGAAATGGGAAGCCGATACCCACCTGCTGCTCTATCAATGGCCAGCCTAGCTGTCTGTCATGGATGAGTGGGGCACCAGTGGTGTTAGCTGCAGAGCTAACAGTGCTACTAGGAAGCCTGCTAACCAATCATGCTTTGTATTGTTCTTTTCTTTCAGATTTCAGTCACCCGACAGACATCCCTGTTTCCACCTGGCTCATTAATCCACAGTTGATAATATATCTCACATCATTCTGTCTTATTTTGTTATATTTTCATTGTGATGCTATATCGATCTGTTAGCATAAGCGTCAGCCAGTGCCAGTCAATCTAACGGCATTAGGCGTCACCTCAGCAGGGAGAGGCTGATGGACAGGACACTTGGCGTTTTCTCAACTGTCAATCCCGCTGGTTTTGATCGCTATTTTCTCTAAATTCTATTCATCCCCTTAACATTGGAATCCTTCTTCTACAAAACCTGACCATACACTGTATGTCGTTCTTAGAGGATATTGTAGCTTATTTTCTTGTATTATCTCTAACCAAGACCCAAGGAGGCTAGCTGAAGCTGGTAGTTTACCCACTCATTCACCAATGTTTCTGTGCTTACTGTACTCCAAAGACCGGTCATATCCTATGGACCACTGAAACCACACACCCCTGTCCACCAATGATGCTTTATTTTATTCATTCTTTAAGACAAATTTACTTTAGTTAGCTCATGCTTGCTAGCTGAGCTAGAAGCTATTGCTAACATTAGCAACAGTGATGTAAGCGGAAAGGTGGAGTTAAATGTGGCTCTTAAGTATCTAAATAGACATGCACTGAAACGAGCCATTCTGATTATGGCTGCAAAAGACAATTCACAATGATGCTGCAATTAAAAGCATCTGACCAAAATATGTTGCAAACATTTATTAATACCTGTGGGAGCTGTCAACATGTTGGAAAAGCGCAGTGAATGGGACCTTTAAGTAGATATACAGTGGTGTGAAAAAGTGTTTGCCCCTTCCTGATTTCTCAATTTTTTTGTGTGTTTGTCACACTTAAATGTTTCAGATCATCAAACAAATTTAAATAATAGACAAAGATAACACAAGTAAACACAAAATGCACTTTTAAAATGAAGGTGTTTATTGTTAAGGATAAAAAAAATCCAAACCTACTCCCCCTGTGTGAAAAAGTGATTGCCCCCAGTTAAAACATAAATTAACTGTGGTTTATCACATCTTTGGAAAGCTGAGTTCAATTTCTCTAGCCACACCCAGGCCTGATTACTGCCATACTTGTTCTCAATCAAAAAATCACTTAAATAGGACCTGCCTGACAAAGTGAAGTAGACCAAAAGATCCTCAAAAGCTAGACATCATGCTGTGATCCAAAGAAATTCAGGAACAAATGAGAAACAAAGTAATTGAGATCTGACAGTCTGGAAAAGATTATAAAGCCATTTCTAAAGCTTTGTGACTCCAGCAAACTACAGTGAGAGTCATTATCCACAAATGGCGAAAACATGGAATAGTGGTGAACCTTCCAAGGAGTGGCTGGCTGACCAAAATTACCCCAAGAGCGCAGCAATGACTCATCCAAGAGGCCCAACAACAACATCCAAAGAACTACAGGCCTCAGTTAAGGTCAGTGTTCATGACTCCACCATAAGAAAGAGACTGGGCAGAAATGGTCTGCATGGCAGAGTTCCAAGACAAAAACCACTGCTGAGCAAAAAGAACATAAAGACTCATCTCAGTTTTGCCAGAAAACATCTTGATGATCCCCAAGACTTTTGGGAAAATACTCTGTGGACCGACGAGACAAAAGTTGAATTTTTTGGAAGGTGTGTGTCCCATTACACCCGGCGTAAAAGTTAACACAGCATTTCAGAAAAGGAACATCATACCAACAGTAAAATATGGTGGTGGTAGTGTGACGGTCTGGGACTGTTTTGCTGCTTCAGGACCTGGAGGACTTGCTGTGGTAAATGGAACCATGAATTCTGCTGTCTACCAAAAAATCCTGAAGGAGAATGTCCAACCATCTGTTTGTGACCTCAAGCTGAAGCACACTTGTGTTCTGCAGCAGGACAATGATCCAAAACACACCAGCAAGTCCACCTCTGAATGGCTTAAGAAAAACAAAATGAAGACTTTGGAGTGGCCTAGTCAAAGTCCTGACCTGAATCTGATTGAGATGCTGTGGCATGACCTTAAAAAGGCGGTTCATGCTCAAAAACCCTCCAGTGTGGCTGAATTAGAACAATTCTGCAAAGATGAGTGGGCCAAAATTCCTCCACAGCGCTGTGAAAGACTCATTGCCAGTTATTGCAAAGGCTTGATTGCAGTTGTTGCTGCTAAGGGTGGCCCAACCAGTTGTTAGGTTTAGGGGGCAATCACTTTTTCATACAGGGCCATGTAGGTTTTGATTTTTTACCCTTAATAAACACCTTCATTTAAAAACTGCATTTTGTGTTTACTTGTGTTATTTTTGTCTAATATTTAAATTTGTTTGATGATTTGAAACATTTAAGTGTGACAAACATACAAAAAAATGAGAAATCGGGAAGGGGCAAACACTTTTTCACACCACTGTATGTCAGGTAACTTTTTCGGTCACTCTGTACTTGAGGAATTATTGTCATAAGGTAGTGGTACTTTTACTTGAGTACAATTTCTGGCTACTTTACCCACCTCTGGTTATTTGTGAATGTAATGATACACCAACTCAGTGATGAGAGTCTGCCCTGCAGCACACTGAATAATCCCTGCTCCCCACAGTGCTGCCTGCAGGCTGGATGATGGGCGCTCACTCCAGATCCCCCACAGACTGGCCCCTGTCACACAGGAGAAGTGGCTGAGCCCCCCCACCCCCATCCCCACCCTACACGTGACCCAGTAGCGTTTATGAAGCAGCGCCCGGTTTCTCCTCTGCACGGGGCTCTACCGTCCAGCAGTCACTCGGTGGCCAGCTGGGGGCTCTCTACTCGCAGGCCGACACGGTGCTGATCTTGGCGGTGTTCTCGCTCCAGGGCTGCAGGTTCTGCAGGGCGAACAGGGAGCTGTTCTGCAGGCACAGCGGGTCCGGGGTCACTGGCTGGTTTATGGTCTTCTGGAAGGCCTCCTGCTGCAGCTGCATCAGGATCCGGTTGGCCTGCTGTCGCTCCGCCTCACGCTCCTCTGCTGTCTGCCGTCTGCGGAAGACAAGACCCGCCGTCCACAAGACAGAAACAATTAAGGAGTTTTAATTCAAATAGTCAGACGTACATACAGCAACACCATGCGCACACATGCAGGCTGCATATTGTTTTATTTATCTCAGCAATAACTCACTCCTCTCAGGGGCATTTATTTCAAATGCAATTTTCACATCACAGCTTCATAGTTATTTAATGACACAGAAAATCGAACTCAAAATTAAATCAACATAGACAATCCTGCTGCAAAAATCTGGCAAGCTTACATTAAAAAAATGAAAGCATGTAAACAGTCTCTGTGGGATATCACAAAAAAACAAACAAGTAAGCAAACAAACAAAAAGCAGGTACATACTGGTGCACATATAAATAAATAAATGTGAAAGTTCAAACGTCATGGGCACCCAACACACCATGTTATTAAATAGACCTATTTAAGAATAAACACGCAACAAGTGCCAGCATTTTGCATACAACCATGCTGTCAGTTTTATTGGAAATAATTATCATCAGTATATGATTTGTCATTTTTTTAAAAAAACAGATGGGATGGTGATAGTGGTGTGTTTTCTTATTTTAGCATAAGGTACAAACATGTAAATGTAAATTAAGTATAAATTTGCAAGAATAAAGGTGCAAAAACATGGTAAAAGAAAAGATGCTAAGTTACAAATGACTGAGCGGGAAACACATTTCTGAGGGAAAAAACAGTTCACAAGAACACAGATTTGCACTTTTCCAAATTTGCACATTTCTGAGAACAACAGCTGCACATTTGTATAAATTTGTGACTTTTTTCCGATAAATTTCCTATTTTCTGTCCAATTTGTTACATTTTTTTATTTGAATTTATTAACTTTTTTCCTGACAAATGTGCCTTTGAATAATTGTAGTTGTTATGCCCATAATCCGTAACCCAGTCACGATTCACGTGGGCACCTCTCAGTTGAGCCTCCTCCCTAGGTTGGACCACGTCACCGACTCTTAGAGATATTCTCCTCGACTTCCCATGTCCACGATGCCTTCCACGGGCTTCCTCACCAGGCAGCGCCACACCGGCGACCCTCCGTGAAGCCCAACTTGGCCTACAGTGTTCCTGTGTGGCACGCCGACTACCCATGCCAGCTGGTCCTGCCCCTCTCTCTTTCATTTTGAACGCTGACGTAGCCGTTCCAGCCCTGTGCTTCTTGGTGTCTCCAGGCCGAATCCTGGAAGTAGAGGGAGTTGTCTTCACAGCCTCACCCGCCACTGCGGGTGTTCCACCGTGCCGCTCAGTTCCCTCACCTAGGGTAACGTGGGCCCTGGCACTGGAACCCTGCCCTGATGGCACTGGGTGGAAATTGTCCTGTCCATCTCCCAGAATACTACGCCATGTGTCGTCCCAACCACCACCGCTGTCTTGTACCTCGCCGTCAGCTCCAGCGAACTCGAGGAATTGAGGCGGGGGAATCCATTTCACGTCATCGCTCCCCTTGTTCAAACCTCTTACAGACTCTGGCAAACTGATGTAAGAGTCCACATTTGCCACATTGTTTGCCTTTTGCCGGACACTCTCTCGCCTTGTACCGGTGCTTGGTAGACCCACAGCCAAAACATCTTGGCAACCCCAGGGCGGACCTAATTTTAATAGCGGTAGCATATTCTTCTTTGTCTTTCATGCTATTGTCGCTATCCGGGTCTACAGCCTGCAGTGCTGATTGTGAGTCGGGTTGCCCCAACGCTGTTCTCTCGCCAAGGTCTCTTGACAGTTTATCCGCTGCTTCAAACTGCTGGGCTATCTCCACCGCTTTGGCCAATGTCAGCTCACCGGAATGAGTAAGGAGTCTTGACTGCGCAGCTGGACACAACGTGTGCTCTGCCAACTGATCCCGGACCATTTCTTCTTCCAAGATCCCAAACTGGCAACATCCAGTCAGTTGGCGCAGGTCAGCAGCATACCACTGCACCGACTCTCCAGTCTGCTGTCGGTGCTGTCGGAACTGGATCCTCTGGACTGACGTTTTCCAGGGTGCAAGATTAGCGTGCCTTTAGCCCAACCACGTCTTCAAAACTGTCGCTCACTCCTAGTGTGCTAAGAATGCGCTATCCCTCCATGCCAAGATTATGGACTAAAATTGCTCGCGCAGGCAATTTCTCCAACTCACCGAGGTTCAATGCCACCAGATAATTCTCGAATGTGGCAAACCACCTCTCCCACGGCACCGGCGGCTCACCAGGAAGCTCCAGAAATGGACAAATGCCTGAAATGCCTTTATGCATTCTTTTATCTTCGTCGCCAAATGTTATGACCATAATCCGTAACCCAATGATGAGGCTGGAGGTGCAATAGAACTGAACTTTATTGTGTAAACTCACAGACACAGGGCACTCCTATACAGGCAGAGGCGAAGGTCGAAAAGAGACTGTGTCTCTTCCGCCTTGGTCTTTTATATCCAGGGTGGTGGGGGAACCGGAAAGGTGGAGCCACCACCCTCATCACACAATAATATAATATTTTAATATAAAACAGTAGCGCCTGTTTAAAAGAATATCAATTTGTTACTTTTTGTGATAACTTTGTCCACACATACAGTATTTACACCTATATACTTACATTTTACACTGTTTTTCTATTACATTTCCAACCTTTTTTCTCATAAATTCCCAATACTTTTCTTCACATTTGCAAATGCAGATTCAAAAATTTGTGACATTTTCATTGTCATTCAGAGAAAAACTATACAAATATACAAATAAGTCATGAAGGTAGACTTTTACTTGATTACATCCAGTATAAATGCAGCTTGCTAGCATACTGTCCTCGCATTCTTTATTGGGATGGGGTGGGGGGACGGCAGGCTAACGAGGGGAATGGTTTGGGCTCATTTTACATTTATAACCTGAACAATTATGCATCCATTAAAATTGTGAATTGCTTGCTCTTTATTATTTTTTTCGTAAAAAATATACGGACTATTGAGACAAATGCTTGTATTAATGTGCTGACAATGGTACCCCCCCCCCCCCCCCCAGTCCCCCACCATGTCTTTTCTTTGATGACAGTTTTCACTGTCTTCCTAAACCACTAAAATCGTTACTATGCATCAAAAAGTGTGGAGTCTGGATGTGTAATTTTCGCTCATTTCTGTGCACATCAACGTGGATTTTTTCCACACCTGGTGTGTGCTGCGTTGTGCAGTAAAACCATATTTACACCAAAAACACTTAATGCAAAGTTGAGTTTCTTCCCGGCTGAATGAGACCAAGGTGACAGCAGGAGTCAGGATGTGCTTCAAGGTTTAGCTCTAAAAACAAAACTGCTTTTTACGCATTAGTTTCCTCCTTAAAGGAACAATATTCTGAGTATTTTTTTTTTTTTTTTTTACCTCCATTTGGTTCTTCTGTTCTGAAACCAGGTTTTGACCTGGGCGTCGGTCATCTTCAGGGCTTTGGCCAGCGCCGCTCGCTCGGCCGACGCCAGGTACTTCTGCCGGTGGAAGCGCTTCTCCAGCTCGCAGATCTGCAGCCGCGTGAACGACGTGCGGGGCTTCTTCTTCTTCGGCGGCGTCCGGTTCTGGTACGGGTGACCTACACGGCGCGTCACAGTGAGGGGTGAGAGGGACACTGGAAACGGGGAGGGGCGGGGCGGGGGTGGGGGTGGGGGGGAGAGAGCGGGGTGTAGTGAGGAAAGAGAGCGGCAGCGGCAGCAGCGCGTGGCGCATTCCACGCACACTTCACCCGCAGTTAGTCTGCTGCAAACCAGTCATTTTCCGGCTTATGTTTTAATGGACGCATGCATCAATTAAAACAGCAGTGCAGTCAGGAGACACCCATGCAGAAATGACGCAGAAGGAACACGACGGCGCCCGGCATGCAAACAAGGACGCGCTTAACCGGACTAACACTTTTCCCCATAGTTAGTTCTGCACAGTATCGGAAAACGTGGTGGAATTTTTTCATATTTAGCCTTTTTAAGTCAGACAAAAAATATCTAAATGTTAAATTTCAAATGTAAATGTTAATATAAATAGTAAATATCAATCTAACTGTTATATCTAAATTTTTATCATTAAATGTTAAAAAGTATATAAATGCTAAATCTTAAATCTAAATATTAAATGTTAAATCTAAACCTTAAATGTTAAATTTAAATATAAAATATTAAATCTAAATGCTAAATGAAAAAGCTAAATGTTAATTATTAAATTTTAATGTTAAATGAACACTAAACAGACTCGCCCACCACAGGGGCTGAGGTCACTGAAGTGGTTAAAAAACTCTTTGGGGGCCGGGCCCCGGGGGTGGACCAGCTTCGCCCTGAGTGCCTCGAGACCCTGGATGTTGTAGGGCTGTCATGGCTGACACGCCTCTGCGACACTGCATGGAGGTGTGGGACAGTGCCTTTGGCATGGCAAACCAGGATGGTGATTCCTCTCTTTAAGAAGGGGGACCAGAGGGTGTGCTAGAACTTTAGGGGGATCACACTCCTCAGCCTCCCTGGGAAGGTCAATGCCAGGGTACTGGAGAAGAGAGTCTGGCTGGTGGTCGAACCTCGGATTCAGGAGGAGCAATGTGGTTTTCGTCCTGGCCGTGGCACATCAGACCAACTCTTCACCCTCTCGAGAATCCTCGAGGGTTTGTGGGAGTTTGCCCAACCAGTCCACATGTGTTTTGTGGACTTGGAGAAAGCCTTCGACCGCATCCCTTATGGTCTCCTGTGGGGGGTGCTGCGGGAGTATGGGGTATTGGGTTTGTTGTCACGAGCTATCAGGTCCCTGATAGCAAGAGTTTGGTTCATATTGCCAACAAACTTGTTTCCAGTGAGAGTTGGACTCCGCCAGGGCTGCCCTTTGTCACACTCCTGTTCATAATTTTTATGGACAGGATTTCTAGGCTCAGCCAGGGAACAGAGGGTGTCATGGTCAGTGACCACAGGATCTCATCTCTGCTGTTTGCAGATGATGTTGTCCTGTTGGCTTCATCGACCAATGACCTACAGGTCTTGCTGGAACGGTTTGTTACTGAGTGTGAAGCAGCTGGGATGAGAATCAGCATCTCTAAGTCTGAGTCCACGGTCCTCAGCCAGAAAAGGGTGGATTGTCCTCTCAGGCTTGGGGACAAGCTCCTGCCCCAAGTGGAGGAGTTTAAGTATCTCAGGGTCTCATTCATGAGTGAAGGGAGAATGGAGCAAGAGATTGACAGACGGATCAGAGCAGCATCTGCAGTGATGCGGACGTTGTACTGGTCTGTTGTGGTGAAGAGGGAGCTGAGCTCGAAAGAAAAGCTGTCAATTTACCAGTCAATCTGTTCCTACCCTCACCTATGGTCACGAGCTTTGGGTAATGACCCAAAGAATGAGATCGCAGATACAAGCAGCTGAAATGAGCTTTCTCCATAGGATTGCTGGACTCACCCTTAGAGATAGGGTGAGGAGCTCAGTCATCCAGGAGACGCTCAAAGAACAACTACTGCTCCTCCACATTGAAAGAAGCCAGTTGAGTTGGTTTGGGCATGTGATCAGGATGCCTCCTGGACGCCTCCCATTTGAGGTGCTTCAGGGACATCCAACTGGGAGGAGACCCCGGGGCAGATCCAGGACTCACTGGAGAGACTATGTCTCCCAGCCGGCCTGGAAACGCCTTGGTATCCTTTCTGAAGAGCTGGAGCAGGTGGCTGGGGAGAGGGAAGTCTGGGCTTCTCTGCTTGAACTGCTGCCTCTGGGACCTGGAGCTCCGGAAAAGCGGTAGAAGATGGATGGATGGATGGATGTTAACACTAAATGTAAAATAATAAATCTAAATGTTTAATCTAAACATTAAATGTTAAATCTAAATGCTAGATGTTAAATATAGGCACTACATATCTAGTCTCTACCATCTAACACTGAGCATTTAAATTTAACATTTAAATTTATATTGAAATTTACTATTCAATATCTGGATTTGAAAATCATATTATTTTTTCTGTTATTCAGAAAAAAAAAATCAAATATTGCTGCAAATCAAAAAGAGAGTCAAAGATTTTGAACAAGTATCATCACATTTTTAATGTTGTGCAAAGTTAAATGTGGCAAAAAACGTTGCAGTTAAATTCAGCACACATGCACTACTTTGCAATCAGCGCTGTGCAGTCACAGCTGAAGCCAGACGTTTGTCAAAAGTGTGGGTTCTGGGTGAGGAATGAACGTGGTGAGCTGTGAGGCCCGCAGGCAGAGAACTCTACCCGGAGACAGCTAGGACAGGGACATGCTGGGACACCTGATGATGACACCCATGCAGCACCCATGCAGGACACGTCACTGCTGAACACCTTTTCAGACTGCTGGCAGCGTCCCGGTCTGTTCTGGGCCTAGCTTTTAGTAGGGCTGGGGGATGTGTGCCTCCCAGTAATACACACTCTTAGGCTAGAGGTTTTTGTAATTTACTCCTTTTAAAATGAAAAAGATGAATAAATGACAGCAAATGAAAATACCTGATGCATTATGTTTTGAATGGTGCCAGAATTTTGTGTTTTGCTTATGTAAATGAGCATTATTTTTTAAACTAGAATTAGAAATTGCAAAAAAAAAAAAGGCAAGTGTATAACAATGTGTTAAAGTATAGGAAATTAACTATTTAACATTTAAAATTTCTTGGGGTAGAAGCCCCCCCATGTTCAAATGAAACCTGTACCCTCTTACTGTTAATGTTACAGTTTCATTATTATCTTTAATCTATCTGCAGGGTTCCATACACCAACAGATTTTCTGATACAATAACTTCTATTCTATTCTGCTGTATAGCCTATAGGGTACATTTTAAATGAAATTGTGTTAACATTTTAAAATAAAGGTCCCATTATAAAGAGTTTATTTATGGCTACAAAAGCTTTATTAATCATGGATGATATTTTACACACTTTGATCCAGGTTCATCTGGTAAGATCAAGTGCTGAACTTTTTTGTCTCGTTGGTCTGATCCCACATTTTATGAGTTGTTCAGCTCACTTCTGTTTGTCTATTTGTCTGTATTGTGGTGCACTGATTTACTGAGGCTTAGACACTTCACAGCAGGGACGTGCTGCTGCTCTAACCACAAACGAGGGCAAAACTGAAGGAAAAAAAGTCACAAATTCATGAGAAAATTTGCAAATTTTTGAGGAAAAAAGTCACATCACTGAAAATGCATAAGAAAGCATGGTAAATTATTAAATTGATGGACTCGATTTGTGAGAAAAAAAATGTTTAACACATAGATTCAAGAGAAAAGTTGCACAGGGACAAGAATATTTAATTTTTCCAAAGGAAAAGATATAAACAGAAAGACATGGGGTGGGGGGGGTATTGATGAAAAAAAAAGTTTCTAAATACCTGAAAAAATAAGAAAAACGAAAATCAATCAAAGAATGACAAAAGGCGGGAATGTTTCAAAATACAAGGACATGCACAGGTACGGGCTATGGTTGCCCAGCCAACAGCCAATTCCTCAATCACTTTATCGTAGTAAAGATGCAGCTTTTTTCTTGCTTCTTGCATTGTTTTTTAATGTAACTTTGACAATTTATTCTTATATTTGCATTGCATTATAATAAATCTGGATTTTTTCCTTCTAAATTTGAAACCTTTTTCTTGCAAAATAGAAATATTTTGCTATTAAATTTGTGTCTTTTTTGTGTAATTTTGCATCTTCATTCTGGAAAATGTGCAACTTTTTTCTGGTGCAAGTTTCTTCTTGTAAAGGGGAAACTGGTAAATTTGTAATTTTTTATGTTAAATTTACAACTTTTTTAATGGTAAATTTGCACTTTTTAACTAACAAAGTTGTAATTTTTTTCTTATAAATGTGCAACCTTTTCTTGCAAATTTAGAACATTTTCTTCTAAAATTTGTGAATTTTTTATTGTAAATTTGTTTTTTTATGGACAATTTTCAACTTTTTCCCTTACAAATTTACAGGGTAGATGAGTCTTTGGAGGCTTCCTCCATCCTGCTGTGGTTGCCAGATCTGCACACACTAACAACTCACCACTAAGTTATTTTTTTTTTTTTTCACCACTTCAGTGCATTGAAAAAAGAACATACTTCTTTTATGTCATACCTTTCCAGAGATTGTAGTGGTCTAAATATGACTCTTTCCTCACAAATTTGTCATTTTTCGCATCAATTTCTGATTATTGTCTTATAAATTCACATATTTTCCCTGTAATGCTGTCTTTGGTTCAGGTTAGATCAAATGTTTCTGCCAAAACCACATAAAAATTGAAAATTTACAAGAATTTTTTTTTTTTTTTTTTTACAAATACATGAACATTTCAGAGGAAAAAAGTCACAAACTCACTTTAAAAATTCTATACTTACTACAAAATAGTCTAAATGGAAGAATAAAGCATCAAAGTTTGCATGAAAGACCATTCTGCGAGAAGAATGGAAAAACTGAAACAAATTTTACTTTTGAGAAAAAAGTCACATATTTTAGAAAGAAAATGTCTAAAATTTTCCAAGGAAACCGTTGCACCTTAACAAATTAATTAGAAGCTACTACAACAGCACAGACTAATGATAAATCACACCAGTTATTCTTCCACATTATTACGCCTACAATTATTTTCTCGTGAGGGGCAGCTCAAGGAAGCCAAATGGGCAGTTGCCTGGGCAACAGCCTGTGCACGTCCTCGGATTGTTGATCTTTCCAAACAGTGAGCCTGCGCAGATAATATGTCTTATAACTCGTTATTAGTGATTTATAAAGCATTTTAATCTAAACAATAACGTACTTAAAAACTATCGTCACAGGGGACCAAAATTGTAAAGTGTTAGCCCTTTTAAATGTCATCAGAATTGCACAAAGTAAATCTTTCTGGTAACTAAGACATCCATTCATTTGACCAAAACCTGTAAAACATAATTAAAAGCTATTTTGTTATTTTTTTATTCTGCAAAACTATTAGGGCTGCCAATTATGAGGAAAAATTGCAACTGAGATTATGGCCTTAAAGATTGCGATTTCTGATTTCATTATTTTATTTTACTATATAATATATATATATATATACTGTATATATATATATATATATATATATATATATATATATATATATACACATATATATACTGTATATATATATATATAATGGATGGTTTCATGAGTCCATTTGGTTTATTATCATGGGAAACAGACTAATTCGATCATTTTTAAATATTTATTTATCAACTCAAATATTAAGTTGCATAAAACATTGACTTCTGTTTGCAAAAGACATTTCAATTTAATTGAAACCGCAGCATTTTGTGCGATTATAATTAATAACGTCAATGCTGCATTCGAATTATCATCCAGCCCTGTTTTTTTAATTTTCAAAAACAAGGCTAAATATTTTAATTTCGTTTGCGCATTTTAACAATGTAATATGATTATGTTAGAAAAAAATAGATATTAAATAAAATGAACACCAGGACAATCTGACATATTTGGAGAGAGAATTAATTTAGTCTTGTAGAAAATAAACAGCAGTCTCGTACTATTATTATTATTATTATTATTATTATTATTATTATTATTATTACCTGTGAACCTGTCTTTGGTGTAGCGTCGGTTGCTCTCCATCCACGGGAACGTGAGCGCGGTCAGGTTGTTGACCGGAGGCGCGGACGAGTTCCCGGTGCTCAGGGGCCGGTGTGCGGGCACGCGGATGACCCCGGCGTTGCTCACGTTAGTACCGTTCATGTTCACGCCCATGTTCATGTGATAAGCTCCGCCGAGGGACGCCATTCCGCACGAGCCGCCGGGGCCGTTGTACCCGGCGTTGGCGCAGGCGAAGCCGCCACCGCCGCTCGCGCAGCCGTTGTAGGCCGGGTGTCCGTAGTCCGCCTCGTGCATCCTCGCGCCCAGCATGCAGCTCTGCTCCACGTTGCTGAGGATCTGGTCGATGCCGAAGCTGATGGGCTCCACGTGCGCGTGCTGCTGCTGCTGCAGGTGAGCTCCCAAAATCCCGACGTGATCCATGGCCTCCGCGAGACCGCCACCCCGCGCTCCCCGCGCGAGGAACAGAGGTTGCTCCCACGCGGCGCTCCGCCGGACCCCGTCCGCTTTTCTCCTGCTCGAGCTCCGATCGTTATCTGGCGAGCGCGGGCTTCACGTGCGTGCGTCTATAATCTGTGCGCTCGCGGGAGGACGACGCCGGACTGCCCCCCGCCCCGTCCCCATCCCACGGCGCGAGGACATCAATTATGGTAGCAAATAGACAGCGCACGAGACGAGTGAGCGCTGGCCCGACGGACTAAAGAGCGCGAGGAGCTGTTCGTGGAAACATCCGCGCGGAGATCAATAACAAAACACAACCGGGCTGCGGAGGGCACGCGCGCGCACACGCGCTCGTGCACGGGCCTCCAGGGGTTCTTCCCACAGAGAGAAAAACAAAAAGGAACAGACGTTTTCCTGCCGCTTTTTTACCATCACCAACACTTTCATTTAGCTCCAAATTAGCCGCTTTCCTATCAAAAAATGCCAGATTTAATAAAACAGAAGGAAGGGTGGTGCAGATAATAACTAGAACAATGCACCTATATAGGAAAAGCTTATTTCATTTATACTGACTGGAAAAATAAACAAGTTTGGGTTGTAGCCAAAATATTCATTATATTAATAGCTGCAAAATGTTCCTTGTCGGTAGCCGTATATATTCCAGTATATTTTTGTTCAAATAATAACTCAGAATAAAAGGTACGTGTTGATATTGTTACTTTTATCATTTTGTATGGATCTCTTCTACATTTTTGCATACTAAACTATTTTAAAATATCTTCACGTTCACACACACACACACGTGCACCAGCTGTTCCAGTGGACCCGATTAAGGAGGTCTGAGTGCACGAGACCGAGGAGGAGACACGCGTCACCACGCGCACACCCTGTTATTGTGCCCAGATGTGTGTGGTTTACAGCTGGCTCATCTTGGTTTGTGTCCGCTATGAAGAGCAGGGGAGGCGTTTTTGACAAGGTGGTGGCGGCACCGCCACCTTCACGCGTTTAGCATGTGACGTCATGCAAATGAAGCAAAAATGTGCAAGAATAATGGCGCAAAATAAGAGATTTTAAAAAAGGCACAAATTCACCAGAGAAGTTAAACAGTCCTTTGAAAAAAAAAAAAAAAAACAGTTCAGGAATGAGGTGGACCCCCCCCCCCCCACACACACACATTTTTCAAGAATAAAGTCACAAATTTACACGAAAAAATGCAAATTTACAAAAATAAAAGCTGCTCGCTCCCTTCCATCTGATAATTAATCAACTGAGGGTTTTCTTATAGACTTGTAACATTTTTCTTCTAAATGTATAACTTTTTTTGTGACAAATTTGCAACTTTTTCCTGGCAAATTTAGGACTTTTCTCATAAATTTAGTACTTTTATCCCCCCTATAAACTTGCCACTTTTTTCAGTGAATAGGCTATGTTACATTTTCTTCTACACAAATTTACAACCAAATGCCACTTTTTAAAATAAAATTTCCAACTTTTTCCTCACACATTTTCAGCATTTTTGTAGCTGACACATTATGTTACCCTGTCCTTGCGCTCTTTATGGGGGTGGGGGGGGGGGGGCGTCCCTCCTATCCTCCTTCAAATCACCTAGTGGCTTTAACACAATAAGGAATTTTGTGGTATCTGGAAGTCCATAGAAATATACAGTGTTTCCCTGAGAAATGTCCCCCCCCCCCCATCTGAGAATGTCCCATTTTTTTAGATGAGTTAATAAAAACATAACCAACACTGATCTGCTTATGGTCTCATCTATGGGATCATGAAGATGCCACTGCAGGTTGTCAGTATGATGATGTCCCAGTCGAGTCACCATTATTCTATACAGCAGTGTTTTAATTACAGATTCAAGTCTGTAATTAAAACGTCTTCCGCTTAATCCTTTTTGGGTCGCGGGGGGGGGGGGGGAGCTGGAGCCTATCCCAGCATCTTTGGGCGAGGGGCAGATCGCCAGTCCACCGCAGGGCCAACACAGAGAGACAGACAACCATTCACTCTCACAGTCATACCGAAGGACAATTTAGAATCCCCAGTTTGATGCCAATTAATCTAACTAGCATGTTTTTGTGGGAGGAAACCGGAGAAATCCCGGAGTAAACCCACGCAGACCCGGGGAGAACATGCAAACTCCACACAGATCACTGTTGGTCAGGGGCTGGGATCGAACCAGGGATCCCCCGGCCAAGGGTGAGTTGCTGTGATGCCGCAGTGCTAACCACTGTACCACCGCGCCGCCCAAGATTTAAGGTCATTAAGGCTGATGCTTTATGAAGCACAATGATTATGTTCTGAGTGCTGCAACTGAAGTGTGTTGGTGTCTGATGCAGGAAGAAGTTCAGAGTTTGGAATAACTAACCAGAAAAAAGTGTGGAAAATATATTAGTGGCTATAACTTCCATTAATTTAACTTTGAATAATGAGCAGTTTTCTTCTACAAAATCATCTGTCTGGATCCTGCACGAGTTTGGGACCTTCATTAATTTGCCTAATGTGGTGAAAATGATTCAGTATGAATGAGGGAAAATATTAATGGTTAATGTGCTGCTGCTGCTGTGGTGGTTTATTGTGTTTCTGTTGTTATTATTATTAATTCATGATCACATGGTGACATTTACACAAACAGCGGAACCTGAAAGCAAACGGGAAAAAAAAATCAAGTGAATTTTTAATAATCCAAACAAAAGTTTAAGTCATTATGTGGCGTTTTGTTCATTAAAAATATTAACACACCCGGAAATGATCAATGGATGTTCATTGTTGTGTAATGAATGGCTGCAGTTTAGTTTAACCGTAGATCATAAATAACGAGCGCAGATTCAAACACAACAACAATTAAATGAAAAATTAAACCCGCGCCTCATTGATTTTTCTTTCCTCCCATAAACCCACAGGGACCTAATTACTTATCGCGGGGCTTTCAGCATTAATATTTCATAGGCCGGGAACTGTTTCTATTGGCCGGCTGACCGGCAGCAAACGCTAATGCGCCCGGTAGCCTATCGGCGCGCTCACGCGGAGCTTCGGGTTTAAACAGGACCAATAATGAAGGCTATGGAACCCGAGATGCGCGCCTAAATCACTGGGAGGAGAAAACCCCGCTGCTGTTGCCAGGTTACCAATTAATCCAATCAGCTTCTCTGATCGCAGGAGATGTTTTTATTCTTTGAGCCACATTTTATTTTACTGTTCATTGTGACTCTTAAGTATAATTATGAAGATTTAACCAAGGAGCTTCTAATTCTCATCGATTTAACTCATCTGAATAATTCTTTTTTTCACTGATTTAAATGGAATTTTCTCTGATTTTCAGGCGCTATCTTCAGTCACTTTTGTAACTACTACATCATTTTATTTTACTGAAATGTATTGAATACTGGCTCAGGAAATATTTAACTCATTACTGAACTGTTTATTTGGGTAGGGCATATATTTCATCCAGCACCAACTTGTTGGCATTCACAAATCTAGCAAAGGTACAATTACGTAAATTAAGTGCAAATTTGCAAGGATAAAAGTGCAAAAATTTCATAAAAGATGTCAACTTAAAAATTCCAAAAGTTGTAAGCTACAATTTAATTACACCGAATAAAAATGTAACCAGCATCCAGATGAGCACTGCAAATTTACATGAAAAAAGTTGAAAAAATACAATAGAATAAACACAAATTTAGGAGAAAAAAGTTGCAAATTTGCAACAAAGTTTCAAATCTACATGAAAAGTTTCAAATTTACAAGTTAAAAAAGTGTAAATTTACTGAGAAAAAAAAATCAGATTTACAGGAATAAAGTTGCAAATTTTTGAGAACAAAGTTGAAACTGTCACGTTTTTGCATCGCTAACTGCTATTAATTAACAAGCATCGTTGTTGATGGAACAAACTATCTTTTAAACAGGAAGTAAAGGTTGTGTATACCCATCCAAACAGTGACTGTCACTAGCAGGCCCCCAACTTCTCTGCCTTTAGTTCATCCCATTTTTTCTTTATCTGTTATTACTGGTCAAGTGGCCCTCACTAGGTCTGACCAGCAGTTTCCCCCACTTGAAGCTTGCTTCGGAAGACAGAACTGGAAGTCACTCAATGACCAAGACTCAACTTTTTCCTTTTCTTTTATTTTGAAAAGTCATCAAGGCCAAGCACAGGTGAAAAACCTTTAAATACCAGCACAAATAGAAGGTCAAAGAAAATGTAACCCTGGAAACCATAATAAATCAACATAACCCAAAATCAAATGCTCAGTTTTTAAACTACTAAAAATTAATCTTGAAATAAGTAGAAAATACCCACATCTAAAACACCCCAAATATTAAATACATCTCAAAACACTGTTCAATAATGATTTTTAACCTTACAACTTTAGCAGCTTTTAATTTTTAGCTTTTAAAATACACTCCATTTTTAACTATACTTTTAAACCCATGATATTAAATCTATGACATTTTAACTTACATTTCAATCACATGATTTTTTAATGCATCACATTTAACCTAAATTTGATCAAATGATTTTCCAACCGCAGCTACAAAGACACATACACACGTGGACAAAATTGTTGGTACCCCTCTGTTAATGAAAGAAAAACCCACAAAGGTCACAGCAATAACTTGAATCTGACAAAAGTGGTAATAAATAAAAAGTCTATGAAAATTAACCAATGAAAATCAGACAATGCTTTTGAATTGTGGTTCAACAGAATTATTTTAAAAAACAAACTCATGAAACAGGCCTGGACAAAAATGATGATACCCTTAACTTAATATTTTGTTGCACAACCTTTTGAGGCAATCACTGCAATCAAACGATTTCTGTAACTGTCAGTGAGACTTCTGCACCTCTCAGCAGGTATTTTGGCCCACTCCTCAGGAGCAAACTGCTCCAGTTGTCTCAGGTTTGAAGGGTGCCTTCTCCAGACGGCATGTTTCAGCTCCTTCCACAGATGTTCAATAGGATTTAGATCAGGGCTCATAGAAGGCCACTTTAGAATAGTCCAATGTTTCGCTCTTAGCCATTTTTGGGTGTTTTTAGCTGTGTGTTTTGGGTCATTATCATATTGCAAGACCCATGACCTGTGACTGAGACCAAGCTGTCTGACACTGAGCAGCACATTTCTCTCTAGAATACCTTGATAGTCTTGAGATTTCATTGTACCCTGCACAGATTCAAGACACCCTGTGCCAGATGCAGCAAAGCAGCCCCAGAACATAACAGAATCTCCTCCATGTTTCACAGTAGGGACAGTGTTCTTTTCTTGGTATGCTTCATTTTTGCGTCTGTGAACATAGAGCTGATGTGCCTTGCCAAAAAGTTCCAGTTTTGTTTCGTCTGTCCATAGGACATTCTCCCAGAAGCTTTGTGGCTTGTTAACATGCAGCTTGGCAAATTCCAGTCTGGCTTTTTTATGATTTGTTTTCAACAGTGGTGTCCTCCTTGGTCGTCTCCCATGAAGTCCACTTTGGCTCAAACGACGACGGAGGGTGCGATCTGACACTGATGTACCTTGACCTTGGAGTTCACCATGAATGTGTTTAGAGGTTGTTCTGGGCTCTTTTGTTACCATTCGTATTATCCGTCTCCTCCTGCGGCCACGTCCAGGGAGGTTGGCTACAGTTCTGTGGATCTTAAATTTCTGAATATGTGCAACTGTAGTCACAGGAACATCAAGATACTTGGAGATGGTCTTATAGCCTTTACCTTTAACATGCGTGTCTATAATTTTCTTTCTAATCTCCTGAGACAACTCTCTCCTTTGCTTCCTCTGGTCCATGTTTAGTGTGGTAAACACCATGTCACCAAACAGCACAGTGACTACTTGTCACCCTTTAAATAGGCCGACTGACTGATTACAAGTTTGTAGACACCTGTGATGTTAGAGGACACATCTTGGTTGAACATGTCCCTATGGTCACATTATTTTCAATCTTTTCTAGGGGTACCATCATTTTTGTCCAGGCCTGTTTCATGATTTTGTTTTTTAAAGTAATTCTCTTGAACCACAATTCAAAAGCATTGTCTGATTTTCATTGGTTAATTTTCATAGAATTTTTATTTATTACCACTTTTGTCAGATTCAAGTTATTGCTGTGACCATTGTGGGTTTTTCTTTCATTAACAGAGGGGTACCACGCTCACTGGCTCCTTCTTCCTTGCTTGAAACAAGCTTTAGTCCTGCATTCTCCTTTTTCCAAGGCCAGACTCTCCAACCATTTCTCTCACACACTGCTTACTCCCCACTGCCCTGTGAGTAACTGCCTCCAAACTCCCTTAATCACCAGATCATTCTCACCTGGTGCAATCAACCAGCTGCCTTCAGGCTGGGAGGCACACCCAGACCTGAAGCAGTCAGGCAGAGAGGACGTGGCCTGCAGCTCAGCTCAACATTACTCTTGTCAATGTAATTTTTTTATTCGCTGTGTTGCCCTTCAAGGCCACCGTATTATCACATACATCAGCTTTTCCCATCTGCACATGACACCTTCCCCTTAGGTCATTTGGATGATACATTCCTGATCAAAATATAAAGACTGGGGGAAAAATTACAAGTACTGGCATCTCCCGCTGGTGGAACATAACCAGGGTGTAAGTAGAGCTTTAAAATGCAAAACAAAGTAAGAGGAACAAGAGACAAAAAATAGAGAAGGTAATTTAAACAGGCTGTTCATCAGCTGATCAAAAGTTTAACATCATAGCCCCCCAAAACAGAACTAGAAGTGTCAAAAAGGCCTCAGTAGTGAGTAGCCCCACTATTCTTGTTGATAAGATAAGATGAGATAAGATAAAATAAAATAAGCCTTTATTAGTCCCACAATGGGGAAATTACAGGATTACAGCATCAAAGGGATAGCAGCACTCAGAGCAATAGTAAACAAGATAATAAGATAAGAACTGGATAACAAAACAGTAAATATACATTTGTGCAGTATATATCCAGTGCAGGAGCATTGTAGCGGGTGGGGAGCTCTGATGGAGCCGCGGCTGGTGCTGGCGGTGCGCCCTCCGCTCACGCTGCTGCTGCGGACGGCGTGACGGGGACTTCTGCCGCAGCTGGGGCTGCCGGCGTGCCCTCCGCTCCCGCCGCTACTACGGATGACGTTGCGGGGCCTTCCGCCGGTCCTGCTCCGGAGCCTGCCGCTGTGTCTGTGGACAGCTCAGCTGTGGCGCCCGCAGCCCAGCTTACGGCCGGGAGCGTCACTGCTGATGGCGCCCAAACTGTCACTGATGGTGCGTCAGAATCTCGCTGTGTGACATCAGCGGCTGTGCTTCCGGAGGCTGCTACCGTTTCAGAGCAGGAGACGGAGCAGCGACAGTCAGCTGCTGTGGGTGGCATCCAGGAAAATGTGGCCCATGATGAATCCACTGGCCCAGATGAACCAAACAGTCAGCTGAGTTGTGCTGACGAGGAAATGGAATCTGATCCCGACACTGTGTCTAATACTGAGTCTATTGAGGCAAAATGCAGTACAAGCACGAGTTTGTATTCACTGGAAGAAATAAATGCTTTTCTGGATGAAACCTATAACAAGGCCATTAAAGTCACTGACTACTTCAGTGACACTGATAAATTCATTAAGTCTGTTAATGTGCTAAGAAGGCAGGTTGGTCTTGACCTCCTGAATGAAAGGAAACGTTTTCGCCTCAAGAAACACCTCACAGCCCTGCGTAAAGCAGCAGGGGGAACAGGGGTCAAGCGCCCCCAACAGGAGGAATAAATGGCGGCCGTTCCTCTGCCTGTTTTACACATTTTTGGGATATTGTTCGATCAGACTATTATATGATGTTTCTAACTGACTGTAATTGACTGTCACGGAACTGGATCTTTACCGGTTTACTTGTCTGCAGGGCATGGATGCCCCAACGTTTTCTTTCTACAATCTGGACGAGCCTGCTGCAAAGATGACTTGCTTGAAAATCCTGCATGGTCTAAGGACTACAATCCATCTGAGATGAGGAAAATGTCTCTGGGATGTACAATGGAACTGGCTGCGGGCGCACAGCGCTATCTCTGCTGCCGGAGGAAGGGGACTTGGCCTTGCTTAACAACTGGAGGCCTGTGACTCGTCTTTGCACGGACTACAAGGAAGACTCGGACTACTGCTACTGGCAATGTGGACTGGGTGGACTGCATGGAATACTTTGTGTTGTGTGGGGGAGGGGGATGACTTATGTTTGCACTTTTCCAATGTGACACACTTGGTGGAATGATATTGGTGCTCTTACATTTTCTTGAATTGTGCAATAAAGGCATTTTTTAAAACTCAAAACTCTCTCTCTCGCTCTCTCTCTGACGAGCAGCTGGCGACGGAGCTCCGCAGATTTGGGAAGTTTGCGGGCCCGTTAACGACTCTGCCTTTGGGATGCAAGGCCGCCAAGTTCAAACATGTGAAATCGCTCAGGCGACAGGTGTTCATGTTTCTCGACTCGCCCACTCAGACTCTGGAAGTCTCCTTCAGGGTCAAGCACGGGGACGGATCTTACATGGTGTGTGCGAGCTCGGGACAGATGAAGTGCTTTGAATGAGGAGACGTGGGCCATAAATGGTTCGCTTGCCTGCACAGGCAGCGGGCGGAGGGCCCTGACGGGGCCGCGGATGGTGCCGGCGGCGAGCCCTCCACTCACGCCGCAGCTGCGGACAGCGGCGCGGCCTCTGCTCCCGCTGCACCTGCTACGGAGCCTGCCGCTGTGTCTGTGGACGGCCCGGCAGCGGCCCAGCTTGCGGTCGGGAGCATGGATGGCGATGTCGCCAAAAAGGTCACTGATGGTGCGTCACAATCATCTCGCTGTGTGACGTCAACAGCTGTGCTGCCGGCAGCTGCTACCGCTTCGGAGGAGGAGCACCGACCTGATGGTGCGTCACAATCATCGCGCTGTGTGACGTCAGCAGCTGTGCCTTCGCCAGCTGCTGCCGTTTCGGAGGAGGGGACGGAGCACCGACTTGATGGTGCGTCAGAATCTCGCTGGGTGACATCAGTGGCTGTGCTTCCGGAGGCTGCTACCGTTACACAGCGGGGGATGGAACAGCGACAGTCAGCTGCTGAGGGTGGTGTCCAAGAAAATGTGGCCCATGATAAATCCACTGGCCCGGGAGAACCAAGCAGTCAGCTGAGTTGTGCTGACGAGGACATGGAATCTGAGAACGACACTGTGTCTAATACTGAGTCTATTGAGGAAAAATGCAGTACAAACACGAGTTTGTATTCACTGGAAGAAATAAATGCATTCCTAGACGCAACCTATAACAAAGCCATTAGGGTCGCTGACTACTTCAGTGACACTGATAAATTCATTAAGTCTGTGGATGTGCTAAGAAGGCAGGTTGGTCTTGACCTCCTGGATGAAAGGAAGCGTTATCGCCTCAAGAAACACCTGACAGCCCTGCATAAAGCAGCAGGGGGAACGCCGGTCAAGCGCGTCCGACAGGAGGAATGAATGGCGGTCGTTCCTCTGCCTGTTTTACCCATTTTAGGGATATTGTTTGAACAGACTTGTATATGACATTTAATTGACTGTAATTGACTGTCACAGAACTGGATCTTTGAATAGGTGGACTGCAGGGACTGCTCTGTGTTGTGTGTGGGGGGGAACATTTCAGTTTGCACTTTTCCCAATGTGACACACTTGGAGGAATGATGTTGGTGTGCTTACATTTTTTGAAGTGTGCAATAAAGGCTTTTTTCAAAGTCAAGTCTCTCTCTCTCTCTCATAGAAGGCCTTCAGAAGTGCCCCCTGCACTCCAAAAAGACCTGAGTCTCTTCAGGAAGAACAGCCTATGCTGCCCCTTCTTGTAGAGCATGTTGGTGTTGTGTGACCAGCCCAGTCTATTGTTCAGGTGAACACCCAGGTACTTGTAGGATGTCACCATCTCAATGTCTGTTCCTTGGGTCTTTACTGGGGCTGTGGGGATTGTCCATGCCTGTGGCAGTCCACCACCAGTTCCTTGGTCTTCCCCGCATTGATCTGGAGGCAGTTTTGCAGGCACCAGTCCACAAAGTCTTGGATCAGTCCTCTGTACTCCGCATCATCCCCATCGGAGATGAGGCCGACAATCGCAGAGTCATCAGATAACTTCTGTAGATGGCAGTGTGGTGTGTTGTGGGAAAAGCCAGCAGTAGATGTTGAACAGGAAGGGAGCCAGAACTGTTTCCTGGGGGGGCCCTATACTGCAGGTGATGGTGTCAGACACACAGCCCTGGGTCCTCACAAACTGTGGTTGGTCTGTGAGGTAGTCCCAGATCCACAATGACAGGTGCTGGTCTGCTCCTGCACACAGCAGCTTCTCCTTCAGAATCACTGGTTGGATGGTGTTGAAAGCACTTGAGAAGTCGAAGAACATGATCCTCACAGTGCTCCCAGGCTTCTCTGGGTGGGACAAGGAGCGATGTAGGAGGAAGATCACTGCATCCTCCACCCCGATGCCATGATGGAAGGCAAACTGAAGTGGATCCATCGCTGGTTCCACCAGGGGGTGGAGATGGGTGAGGAGCAGCTTCTCCAGGATCTTCATAGATGTGATGTGAGGGCCACTGGTCTGTAGCTGTTCAGGTCCTTGGGGTGCGGAGTCTTCAGCTTGGGTGGCACACAGGATTTTTTCCACAGCTGTGGTACCCTCCCCAGCTTTGGGCTCAGACTGAAAATACGCTCAACGATCCTGCACAGCTGATCTGCACAGGACTTGAGGAGCCTCGAGCTGATGCCATCTGGACCTGCAGCCTTCCTCTCCTTGATCTTCTTCAGCTCAGCTCTCACCTGGGTCTTAGTGAGGGACAGACTGGGGCAGGGGGGCTGTGTGCTGGGGGGTATTGGATCTGTGAGGGGAAACAGCAGGGGGTGTGCACTGAGAGCTAAGGGATGTAGGAGGGGGGCAGTGGACAGGGGGACTAGATGCAGGTGGAGGTAGCAGTGGCTGGTGGGCAGATGGAGGAGAGGGCGATTGGTCAATCCTGTTGAAGAACAGGTTCAGGTCATTCACCCACTCCCTACCCCTCAGGGCCTGGAAGGAGGTATCCTGGTGCCCAGAGATGGTTTTGAAGCCTTGCCAGACACCGCTGATGTCACTCTGCTGCAGCTTGTCCTCCATCTTCTTTCTGTAGCTGACCTTCCCCTCTCTGATCTTCCTCCTTTGCTCCCTCTGTACGGACTTCAGCTCCTCGTTTCCTGACCTGAAGATCCTTTTCTTCTCCTTCAGCAGTGACTTTATTTCATGGTTGATCCAGGGCTTGTTGTTTGAGAAAAACTGTATGGTCTTGGTGGATACGATGTTCTCCACACAGAAGTTGATGCAATCTGTGATGGTGTGTGTGAGACCATTGATGTCCTCACCATGTGGATTCCATAGCTGCTCCCATGCAGTGGATTCAAAACAGTCCTTCAGAGAGTCCTCTGCCTCCTTGGACTGTATCTTCACTGTGTGGGTAACAGGGATTTGTACACAGGCAAGAGATAGACCAGACTGTGATCAGATCTTCCAAGGTGGTGGTGGTGGTGGTGGTGGTGAGGTGTATGCCTCCTTGGTGTTTGCATAGAATAAGTCCAATGTTTTATTGTCTCTGTTGTGACAAATGACATACTGGGTGAAAGTGAGCAGAGTGGAGGACAGAGACGCATGGTTAAAGTCACTGGAGATTTTCTGGAGAGCATTTGGGTGCTGGGTCTGCAGCCTGCTGCTGACTGAGTGGATGACATCACATGTTGCCTCACTGCTTGTGTGGGGGGTGGGGGGTACGTAGTTAACGATCACAGTGACATGTGAGAACTCTCTTGTAAATAAGCCAGTCTGATGCTACTGGCTAGCAGCTCAGTGTCCTTGCTACAGTGGTGTTCTATGATCATGATGTGCCTGGGGGTACACCATCTGTTGTTTACAAATACTGCCAGTCCACCTCCTCTGCTCTTTCCGCTACTCAGTGTCCGATCTACCTGTAGTAAGTGAAAACCCTACATTCTGATGTTAGCATCTGCTGTTAGCTCGGTTAGCCATGTTTCAGTGAGTAGCATGATGCTAACCTCCCAGTAGGCGTTTTCATATTGGGTCAGCGCCGCTAGTTTGTCCGTCTTGTTCTGCAGCAATCTTACATTTCCCATAATAAAGGATGGTAGAACAGGCTTAATAAGCAACAATGCTCTGCACTGTGTGTGTTTATATTCATTCATTCATTCATTGGCTCCATCGATCTCGAAAGATCATGGGGGGGTTTTGTGCCTTGGGTCATCATTCAGGGAGCTGCACCATCGGGCGTGGCTGTAGAGGCCGATACGGGATCTGCAGGTCCTGCCGCAGCCGTTGCAGATGAATTCTTCACAGTGTAGTGGGGGTCTCGACAGTCTCCTCTGTCTACGGAGTCTCTTCTCCCCCCAGCGAGTGTCTCTTCTTTCCTCTGCTGTTCGGATGGCATCCTGGGTGATGGTCCGCCAGTTGGAGCGGACGGAGGCGGCTGACTCCAGGTCGGAGGGGTTAAAGCCTCCAGCCTTGAGGTCACGCTTGCAAACATCCTTGAATCTGAGAGTTGGGCGTCCCTTTGATCTAGTTCCAGTAGCCAGCTCCCCATACAGTAAGTCTTTGGGGATGCGGCCATCCTCCATTCGGTTGACGTGGCCAAGCCATCGCAAGCGTCTCTTTGTCAGGATGGCAAACATACTGGGCACATCTGCTCTGGCCAGGACGTCGATGTTGGAGACACGGTCCTGCCAAGTGATGTGCAGTAGTCTGCGAAGGCAGCGCTGGTGGAAGGCGTTCAGTCGGCGTTCCTGGCAGGAGTAGAGGGTCCAAGCTTCACTGCCGTATAGGAGAGTACTCAGTACACAGGCCATGTAGACTCTTATCTTGGTGTTGATGGTTAGCATAGAGTTGTCCCAGACTCGTTTCGCCAGACGGGCCATCACCGTCGATGCCTTGCCGATACGGGCGTTCAGTTCGGCGTCTAGGGAGAGATTGCTGGAGATGATCGACCCGAGGTAGGTGAACTTGTCCACCACCGCAAGTGTGTGGTCGCCGATATTGATATTGGGAGCACTGCTGACATCCTGGCCCATGACCTCGGTCTTTTTAAGGCTGATGGTGAGGCCAAACTCAGAGCAGGCACGAGCAAAGCAGTTGATGAGACGCTGGAGCGCTTCCACGGTGTGGGCAACAAGACCAGCATCATCAGCAAAGAGCAGCTCCCTGATTAGAACGCTTCGCACCTTGGTCTTTGATCTGAGGCGTGCCATGTTGAAGAGGCCTCCGTCGCTCCTGGTGTGGAGAAAGACACCGTCTTCAGAGCCCCGGAAGGCGTAGCACAGAAGCAGGGAGAAAAAGATGCCAAATAGGGTAGGAGCCAGAACACAACCCTGCTTCACACCGTTCTTGATCGGGAAAGGGTCTGAGGATAATCTATCAAACTGGACAATGCCGTTCATGTCCTGGTGGAATGACTTGATCATGCTCAAAAGCTTGGGGGGACATCCAATTCGTTGGAGGAGGGCAAACAGTCCATCCCTGTTGACCAAGTCAAAAGCCTTGGTCAGATCAATAAAGGCCAAAAAGAGGGGTTGTCTCTGCTCCCGACACTTTTCTTGCAGCTGCCTCATAGAGAAGACCATATCTATGGTTGACCTGGTTGCTCTGAATCCACACTGCGCCTCTGGATACACACGTTCGGCAAGTAGTTGTAGTCTATTGAGGACGACACGGGCAAAGGCTTTGCCAACTATGCTTAGGAGTGAGATACCGCGATAGTTGTTGCAATCGCTCCGCTCCCCCCTTGTTCTTGTAAAGAGTGATGATTTTGACATTTATATATTTACATATTTATTCCATCTAGCTACAATGCTCCGCACTGGGTGTGTTTATGTTTATATATCTATATATTTATTCCATCTAGCTACAATGCTCCGCACTGTGTGTTTATATATCTACATATTATTCCATCTAGCTACATTGCTCCGCACTGTGTGTTTACATATTCATATATTTATTCCATCCAGCTACAATGCTCTGCACTGTGTGTCTGTGTGTGTGTATATATACTGTATATTTTATAGTAATATGTACATATGTATATTAGCTGCTCTTGCTTGCTTGTTTTTTTTCTTGCCTTCTGATTGTTGCTCTGATAGTGTTGCTATCCCTGTGCTGTTGCAATCCTGGAATTTCCCCGTTGTGGGACTAATAAAGGCTTATCTTATCTTATCTTATGAGTGTTTCCAGGAGGCTGGTGGGAATGTTGCTCCATGTGGTGAAGGTACCTTCATGAAGGGCATCCATGGTCTGGAACTGATGTCCATTTTTGTAAATTTTCCTTTCCATCCATCCCCAAACGTTCTCAATGGGATTTAGATCAGGGGAACATGCAGGATGGTCCACAAGAGCTGAGCCGGAGAATCCGACGGGCTGTCTGTGAAGACACAGGCCAATCTTCCATCCAAATTAATGTCCTTAATGATACTGACTGCAGCCCAGTAACCATAAAACGACATCTACAAAAGAAGACCTTAAAGACTAAAAAACATCTTCGAAGACCCTGTCTCCCTGTCAGGAACTGGGGCTGGGATTCCTGTCAGACCCAGTCTCGTGGCTTTTTCTGTGTATTTATTTGTCTGTTGTATTTTCATGCTCCTTTTAGTGTTATTCTGCTTTT
Source organism: Pholidichthys leucotaenia (assembly GCA_020510985.1). NCBI lineage: Eukaryota > Metazoa > Chordata > Actinopteri > Cichliformes > Pholidichthyidae > Pholidichthys > Pholidichthys leucotaenia. The sequence continues at coordinate 429,138,055 of CM035841.1, read as the reverse complement.
TATTTTCTCCAGTTGTGTTGCAGTTATTTTGACCATGTCCTGTTTTAGTTGTAGTTGTTCTGGTTCATGCTTATTTCTCATTTTTATTCTGTGGTCTGACAGCTGTCAGATGACTTCTGGGTTTGTGCCCAGCTTGGCCATCATCTGTCAAGCTGTCAGATCAGCTGCTCCTCCCTCACCTCTTATTACCGTCAGCTGATTCCAATTGTGCTTCTTTTTGCCTGCTCATGTGAGCCCACACCAGTGCTCACTTATGTTAATCACTTCTCCTTGTATTTAAACTCTGCCATTACTCTTATTCATTGCCACTTCATTGGATTTGCCTCCTGTATTCGCCTGTTTCTACTATCATATGTGCTGCTCATTCCCTCTGGAGCTTCCCTGCTCCGAGGCACATTTTGTACGTTTTCCCTTGTTTGACATCTTTGTATTTTTGGGCACATTTTGGTCTGTGAAGTCTCTTTGTTTAATAAATGCACAAACACTATCCAGCGCTTGGGCTTGTCTCTCTCCTCCTTGTAGAGGCGTATATGACAGAACGAAGTGGCCAGTTAAAAGCCCAGCTGTGGCGTCAGCGTGCATTTTTTCACCTTTTTGTGTTTTGTCCACTCACCTGTGTTGGAGCACATCATGTCTGGTCTGAATGACATGGTGCGGCGGGTGGTGCATCTTCTGGAGGACATTTGGACACGGACACAGGCCTCCCGTTCCCTCAAGATGGTCCAAGAGAGTCAGGATGGTGCAGCGTGGGTGATGAAGGCATTCCCCAGCCTGTGGAATCACCCGGAGGCTACTGACATACTCCTCGCCATTTTCTCCCTTCCCGTTTCTCCCGACTCTCCTTCAGCTCCAGCACGCACATCACCAGCCTCTCGACGGTGCCATTACCCTGCTCCGAACCGTCGGAGAGAAGACTCCACCTCTCAGCCAGCAACTTGTTTAAGACCGAGTCAGACAATTCCCGCAGCAGACTTCTCTTCTTGTTCTTGATTGCCGACTGTCACGCCAGTCTCCTCCTCCTCCTTCCCTGCTGTTTTTTCTCCCGTCTCCTCGGTGTGTCCTCCCGCTGCTGAGGGCTTGGCTTCGCCCTTCCTGGTTCCGTTTATCTCTGCCTCTATGGAAATAACTCCTCCACAATCCACTAGGGGGCCCGGATTCACCATAGACACAGAGAGGGATGACGGCCCACCTGCTGCTACAGAGGACATCGTTCACCGGGATGACAGACAAGTGTCATTTATTTCTCCTCCTATTAATGATATTGTGCCTTGCCTGACTCCTGGTGATGAGACTCAGGGTTTGCAGTCCTCTGAGCTCTCACCACCTGCACCAGCAAATCTTTCCTCACCTGTCATCTCTGTGTCTCCTCTGACTATTCCTGAGTGTCTGCCGGCCCCAGAACTGAGCCGCCAGATGATGGAGGAGCCCAAGGCCTTGGAGGATCCAAACCCAGGGTCAGCGCAGAGCCAACCCCCAGCTGCCATGCTGAAAGAGCCACCAGCATGGACTATTTCATCTGGGGACACCATGACTGCAGCCACCATCATGCCTGTTGCAGGGGCTACTGCAGCAGAGTCAGCAGCTGAGCTGGACCTCCCGAGGGCCGAGCCCGAAGCGTCGTCATTGTCTGGATCGTTGGAGTCCTGGATGGCGGTGGAGCTCGAGCTGAGGCAAGTGCTCTCTTTTGTCTTCCTTCTCTCAGTTTTAGAGCAATCTTGCCTCACTCTTGGTGAGGAGAGCCAGGTGCAGCCACCCGCTGCACCTGAGCTCACCTCGCCAGGCTCTGCTGCTGCCGGTGACCCTGACCCCCTTTCTCTATCTATTTCCTCTGAGCTTCTTCTCAGGGTCACCAGAGATGATCCAGTGCAATCTGAGGTCTCCGTGGGTCTAGATGCACCACCTGAGGGCATTCAGGGTCCAGTCTTCACTGCTGAGGAGGCTGTCACAGATGCTCTGTCCCAGCCTGGGACCTCCGTGGGCGCAGCTCCCCCTCTGCCCGAGGCCGTCGTGTGGGTTCCTCCTCAGCCTGAGTCTCTGTGGGTGCTTTGTCCCCGCTGGGGACCCTTGTGGGTGCTGCACCCCAGTATGAGCCCGATGTGGGTACTGTGCTCAAGCATGGGCCTTCCATGGGTGATACCCCTCCACCGGGGGTCCACTGAGGGTGCAGCATTGGCTCAGTCTGGGCCCACCAAGGGTGCAATATTGGCCCAGCCTGGGTCCACCTAGGGTGCAGCGTTGGCCCAGCCCAGAGCCACCAAGGGTGCTGCAGTGCTCCAGCCCGGAGCCACTACGGGTGCTGCAAAGTTCCAGCCCGGAGCCACTGTGGGTGCAACTTTTCCCCAGTCCGAGACCACTGAGGGCATCGTGGTCCTCCCTCTTCTTTTTTCTTTTGGTGTTACGTTGGGGTGTCTGGATTCCACCCCTTTGGGGGGGGGGCTCTGTCACAAACTGGGGCTGGGATTCCTGCCACTTTTTCAGTGGATTTATTTGTCTGTTGTGTTTTTATGCTCCTTTTAGTGTTATTCTGCTTTTTATTTTTTCCAGTTGTGTTGCAGTTATTTTGACCATGTCCTATTTTAGTTGTAATTGCTCTGGTTCATGTTTATTTTTCATTTTTATTCTGTGGTCTGACAGCTGTCAGTTGACTTCCGGGTTTGTGCCCAGCTTGGCCATCATCTGTCAAGCTGTCAAATCAGCTGCTCCTCCCTCACCTCTCATTACCATCAGCTGATTCCAATTGTGCTTCTTTTTGCCTGCTCATGCGAGCCCACACCAGTGCTCACTTATGTTAATCACTTCTCCTTGTATTTAAACTCTGCCATTACTCTTATTCATTGCCACTTCATTGGATTTGCCTCCTGTATTTGCCTGTTTCTACTATTGTATGTGCTGCTCATTCCCTCCGGAGCTTCCCTGCTCTGAGGCACATTTTGTAAGTTTTTACCACTTTTGTCAGATTCAAGTTATTTCTGTGACCATTGTGGGTTTTTCTTTCATTGACAGAGGGGGACCAACAATTTTGTCCACAGCTGTACATGAGAATTGAAATGGCGTTTCTCTCTCTTCAGTGGTTTGCACAATATAAAAAAGGAAAAAGAAAAGGAATAAGGCTGGAAAAACAACAATAACAGTCTATGTACAATAATGCTACCTGTAGTGAAAATAGTGACAAAAGATAGACCCAGACCTCCCATAGCCCAAATAAAGATAAACGATGAGACCCAGCAATCCTATATACAGAGAAGTAGAGCAGTAATACTTGTAGTTGCAAATTCAATGTGGTAGGGTTGGTGCAGACAGTGACAGATGAGACTGCATATGATCAGTATTGCAATGACGGACAGCAGCAGATATGGCATTTGTGCAAATGGTTGCAGTAAAGTGCAGAGACATACAACAGCAGATGTATTACTGTTGGTGTGCCAGTCTTTCTGTGCCAACAGCTGAGGTAGTTATTGTGTGGGTGATTGTGTTACGGTCTGGGGGGTGGGGGTGGGGGGCAGAGTTCAGGGTCCTGATGGCCTGATGAACAAAGCTGTTTAGCAGTCTTGTGGAGTGGGCCCGGAGGCTCTGGTACCTTTTCCCCGAGGACAGTGGGCTGAAGAGGGAGTGTGAGGGGTGGGAGGTGTCACCTGCTATGTTGATGGCTCTGCGGGTGAGGTAGATGTCCAAGAGGGGGGGCAGAAAGGCACCGATGATCTTGCTGGCTGCTTTCACTGTGCATTGTATCGTTTTCCGGCAGGAGGCGGTGCAGCTTCCATACCACACCGTGAGGATGCTGTCAATAGTGCCCCGGTAGAATAAGCACATAATGGGGGGTGGGACTCGTACTGTCCTCAGTTTGTGGAGGAAATGGAGGTGAGTTTGAGCCTTCTTGGTCAGTGATGTGGTGTTGTTGGACCAGGAGAGGTCCTCAGAGATGTGCACCCCCAGGAACTTGGTACTGCTCACCCTCTCCACAGCTGCACCATCAATGATCAGAGGGGGGTGCTGTGTGTGTGACCCCTCCTGAAGTCGACCACAAACCTCTTGGTTTTTCCCAATTTCAGGAAGAGATTATTCTCTTTGCACCACTGAACCAGTTGGCTCACCTCATTTCTGTAGTTGGCCTCCTCGTTGTTGGTGATGAGGTCCACCACCGTCGTGTCATCCGCAAACTTGATGATGTAGTTGGTGCTGTAAGCTGGTACACAGTCATGGGTCAGCAGGGTGAAGAGCAGCGGGCTGAGCGCCAAGTATGCCTAAACAAATTTTTGAAGTGATCAACAAGTTTGCAGTTTTCAATAAATTGCCTACTCTCTAGTTTTTGTCTCTTGTTCCTGCTTCTTCTTTTTTGCATTTTGAAGCTCTACTTACAACCTGGTTGTGATCCACCAGCATGAAACGCGAATACTTGTAATTTTCCCCCCACTCCTAAGATTTCGATCAGGAGTGTATCAGAGGGTATGCTTTTCACAGGGCCGCAGCAAAAAAATTGGGGCCCATGTAAAAGAGCATGTGTATGTGCCCCCCCCCCCCCATTACACTTGTCAATGTGGGCTTTTTTTGAAACACTGCTTTTCTTAATAAAGTACAGCAATCACTAAAACATAACACCCCCACTCCCAAGGTGATCTGAAAACACACAACTCCACCAATGTGGATGGAGGGACAGCCGAACGGATGGAGCCTTGGTGGAGGTATGTGCTCTCTGAGTGCCCTCAAGCTTTCCTTTTGTTTTTCCTTTTCCTCTGTGTTCAAAAGAACAAACTCAATCATAGCAACTCACTACTCTGATCAATGCATTTTTAGTGACTAATTATTACTTACACATGAGCAGTTAACACAACAGAGCAGTTTTTGCTGCTGTTTTGAGACCAATTTCTGGTTTCTGATTTTCTCCTACCTATATTTACTTGCCATCATCACTTCACTCATAAAGCAAAAGTTAAAAATGTGAAAAAAAGTTGTGAACTCATATTTAATACTGCATTGTAATCTGGGAAACAAACACTGCAGTGTTGATCTTTCCACAGACGGTGTGTGTAGCAGATGTAGTGTTAGTGTACTAGTGTTTGCTGTGGGCCTCATATGCCTGACAGCAACACTGGCAGTGGCATCTTTTCAAACTCAATTATCGAGCTGCCATGTTCATTTGAGCGGCTCAATGTCCTTTTGGGGTTTTGGGGGTGGGGATGGGGAGGATCTTATCCCCACACTTCAAATGGATACAGGTATTGATTTCTCGCCCCTTTAAGCAGTATACGCTGCACAGGCAGTGTAATCCCAGAGGCTAAGGCTGCCACAGAGCATCAGTGGCTCTGCTTAAACTCTGGTACCAACTGACCAGTTTTCTGCTGCTCACGTTCCTTGTTCCTCAGGGCCCTGCTACGCCATATAAATATGTCATTTTTATGCTGATGTTATAGAGATGTCCCTTCCTCTGAAACCCTGTGACTTCTGCCCTGTGTCAGACCTTTGATAACACATTCTCTGTTAAAGTCCTTGTACGGTGACATTTTTTTATTGAACTAATAAACTGATTGTATGAAAATATTCCATTCTGGCCATTCCCGTGATTTAATATGTGTCACCAGCCTCCATAAATGACTTTATTTGGTAATAGCCCATCTTTCACTTAGTGATGCTGCAGTACCGCCATCTGTCGATAGGGGCGGGCAGCAGTGACGTCAGCACAGGAAGAAGTGAGGGTGATATTGCCTGCCTGTGCTGTGAGCCTCATCAGAGAAACATTCCCATCAGATCACTACAAGGCATTTTGCCTACCAAGATTAGATTTGTGAAAAATGATATTTAAATAAAGTTTTGTAAAATCATATATTGAGTTTATTAATGTTCATGTCAATTTTATAATTCTAATATTTCAGCATTCATCAAAGTTGCATGTCATATACATTTGAATCATTTTTCTACCATTTTATGGTATAAAATTCGGGTTCCATTTTTAAAAGCACATTTCTCTTAAAATCTTAGGCTTATATTTGTTTGTCTTAGCAAAATATGTTGCTTCCCTAACAATTGAAAGCTGAACTTTCATTGCTAATTGCAAATTTCTTCTACTTTTACATGTTTGATTTTGAAAATCTAGATACATGTTGCTCAACAGCATCAGCTTTGATGGGACGCTGAAATTTGGCACTCAGTGTGGCAGCAACTCTGGCTTGTACATAGTGCCACTGCTCCCATAAGTGGGTTGGATCAACCAAGGTTTTGTTGAACAGAGTATTCATCAGATCATCCACATATTCTGAAAAAAAATATATTCAATAAAAATTAGACATCCATTTGACTACAGTATGAAATACAAATTTGACCCAAATTAACATAATTTGATAAAAGCTATGAAATGTGAAAGTTGAATGAAGACCAACCCTCCACCCACTGTAAATATCATATACAAGCCTAGAAAATGATACTAATATTTCTTATACTCCCCGAAAGTTGGATTAACTTTGTTTGCTTGCAGTGTATATCCGCCTTTTTTGGGTAATTTTGGGTAATTTTGGGTATTTTATCACAATGATTTATTTTTGGACATATAAGTGATCTGTCTATCAGCAGAAACTCTATGTAATTGGCACTGTTATTATAATTGCATTTCATATTTTTGGTCACATATTGCATCTCCTCACCTTGTCAACATTCCAAGGAATGAGAAGTGTACACTCTTTGGTGCAAAATGAATAATCAGACTGTGGAAAGCCTCCACATTTGAAGTTTGCTGCCCTGGACTCAGATTTCGCACATCCCTGAGGACCCGTGTTTTGTTGATCATATCAACAACTTTTTCACAGCCCTTTGTCCCTGAAATAAATAAATTGTAGGTGTGAGATATGTGACCAAAAATGATGAAAATCAATGGGATAATAATTTTTATATATATATAATACATGCACTGTTGTTTCATTGTGTGAAACTGTTTTTTGTGTTAGGTTGCAGTCTCTCAGGAGCTGCGGGATCGTATGTAGTGCTCGCATCTTTGTATTTGTACTACACAGGTGTGCGCGCAGCTGAAGCCGCTGATGAGCGGCGAGTCGTGACACAAATTGCATCGTATTCTCGAAATCGCTGTCAACGAAATGTCTACTGGACATGTTGGGTGAGTTACCGACATCATTCCAATTTTTTCGCATTTTCTGAACGAATTTCACCCATGCCGTTCTGATTTTCCCAAGGACGGGAAATTCAAAAACACTCACCGCATGCTCCGCTGGTATAACGTCGCACCCTTAGACAACACAACGCCAAACCATAATTAATTCAATTCCTGAAATCCTAATCTTAATAAATTATCTATTTGTAATCCACAAGTACTCCGAGAAATATCCGTAATCGCCGATTTTAAAACGTAAACAACAAACAATTTCCGCCGAGCGTGTGCGTGTCTCTTCCTGTGATGATGTCACACAGTCAGTGGCCATCTTAGCCGCTGATCACTTGGCTGAGCCAGACAGCTCTCAAGGACAGCGTACTTCAAGAGTGCATTGTCACCTTATGCGACATTTGTTGACACCAAAACATGTGCGGTTCAAATTAGCTCGTCTCACACAAAAATTTAAGATATGATTTAGCGATATTGAATTTTCGTCCGGACAAGGCCTTTAAATTATTATTTGGCTGATCTAATGCATAATAGGAAAAAACAGTGTTCTAGATCAGGATTCTGACACTTCAAAAATTGTTAAGAGATTTTTATCATTAAGATAAATAAATTAGGGCTTAGGATGTTAAGGCGTTAACTTTTTCCATTACTGTAGCCCACGGGTGTCAAACTCATTCCATGGAGGGCCAAAACCCTGCAGGTTTTACCTCCAGCCAGTGTCTTCAACAGGTGGTTTCACTGAATTTCTTCCCACCAATTGCTGACCAGTGAAAACACCTGCTGAAGATATTGGGTGGAAGTAAAACATGCAGGGTCTTGGCCCTCCATGGAATGAGCTTGACACTCCTGCTGTAGCCCATTAAAAAAATTCTCACCCTCATGTCACTTCCAGTTATTTTCCTCCATTATCTCCTGCCCACACTCCAGCCCAGCTGGTAGTGCAAATGCACCTCAAAGCTGAGGTGCAGTCCCAAGTACTGCTTCCTGTTGCTACTTAACACTTTTAGATGGAAAGTTCTCTTTCAAAAGGTAGTTGGCTCTTTGGATAAAACTAAAGTTATTCTACAGTATATGCCCATTCTGCAAGACTGAATTTCATTATCATCGAAGACACTCATCTATTTGGTATCACCTGAGAGTGTCATGTTCGGGGTCATTCAACCCCGTCCATGACCTGTGGCTGTAGGTTTTGATTACTTCTTATTTATTCCAGCTGGCAGATTGAGCCTTGCTCTCTGCCAGTCCTACAGTCACGCCTTCCTCCTCTTACCAGACACTCACCAGCTGTTTGGGATCACCACATGCACACACGCACACACACGCATACACACATTCATTCAATTATCTACACACCTGCTCGCCACACGGCTGTGCCCACTTGCCTTCATTAGTATATTGTGTACTTATAAGGAGGCAGTGTGTGCAGTCAGTGTGGCAGCTTAAGTCGACATGGGACAACCTGACTCCCCAGATTATTGGTTTCCTTCCCCTGGACTTTGTACGTTGTGTCTTAGAGCCTTTCTGCTCCAACATATCCGTAAGTCCTTTGCACCTTTTCCTCCCACTCCAGACTGTCCGGAGTGCGTTAGACATTCCCTCTAAGCCTATGAGGGTTGTAGCGGGATGTCTGACTCTTATTCACGGTGACTGTTATTTGTACATTTTGTACATTTTCGCTTTGATAATAAACACGTTACTTACACTGCGTTTTGGGCTCATTGCCAGTTTGTATGTTCGCTGTGAGGCTACGCACTGGACATGACAGAGAGAAGACACACTTCTGACAGACTACCTTATTTCAGTGCGGTACATAAGGTTAGTCATCAAGCGAACAAACTTAAGCTGCCTGGCCTGCACGTGTATTCGAGGATGAGGCTTGTGTGATGTAAATTTCATCATCCTCTCCAGTCCGCTAGGCTATAGATGATGGATAAATGCATGTGCCAAAAGCTTGACCTGGTTTGTTATCTTTTGGTTATCGGTTTCTTTTGTTCCCTAGTTTATTTTCTCCTGGTGTCTAGGCTTATTGTAGTAGGTTTTCCAGCCCCCCCACCTCAGTCTTTTGTTTGATTACACAACATAACAAAAATAATTTTTTTGTAAGTTGTGTTTTTTCAACTGATTTAAGACAATTTTTCACCGCTGAATCCGAAAATGACATCCGTTTCTCTCGATCAGGTCAGGTTTTTATGTTAAGTTATAAGCAGCTGTACAGCAGTTGTACAGGTGTACTGTAAACTGAATAGTAGACAATGATAAAGGTAAGTACATGTAAAATGAATGTTACATTATCATTGTTCAAAATTCAGAGAATTTCAAGAAATAAAAAAGAATTTTGCATCATATAAAGCGAAAATACCCGTACATGTAAACAAAAACGTAAGAAAACATGTGGCCATAGTTCAAAAAGTTGACCTGACTGAGCAAAACAATGTGATTTTTGGATTCAGCACATCAAAATTGTCCTAAATCAGCTAAAAAAAACTTAGACAATAAATCTGGTGTTGACCAGTGTTATTAATAAATCCTCGTGCACCTCAATTCCTGAATGCACCTGGGTCCTACTTTTTCTGCTCTTTGCTCCAACCACACAAAAAATCATCAGCACTCACCTTATTTCTCTTGTGATTTTTTTTTTTTTTGTGATAAGAAGGTGACGGTTAATCATCATATTGTCTGCAGGAATATCATCCAGAAGTTTTTTTGTACTATGGTAACTTATTATTCTTAGACATCCACATAACCTAAAAGTAAATCCTGATATGAGATACAGAAATTGTCAAATTACAAAAAAAAATACAATTGTCTAAATCAGGGGTGGGCAACTGGTGGCCCGTGGGTCGCATATGGCTCCCATCCTGATTAAGTCTGGCCTGCTAGTCCATTTCAAAAATCAATAATTTAGTTAAATCATGTACTGTATTTGGAACTGCATTCTTAAATGCTATTATAGTGTCCGCCAGTGGAGGCAGCTCTAATCGAAACCTAAGTGCTGCTCTGTGCGAATGGTCAAGCGAGAGTGAGGGAGAGCAGTGTACACTAGAGCACTGAAGTCCATGTTGAAAGGTATATGTTGCATGCTGAGATCAAAAAGAATTGAGCTGGCGATCAGAGCAGGAGTAAAGTTAGCATTAACAGGCTGTAAACAGCAGTAACTGTACAATGTAGACTGCTTTTAAACAACAATAAATGCTCCTCAGAGTGATGGGCAGGTGAAGCCTCAGTGAAGCTCTTAAGTACTGAAAAAGGTTAAAAGCTTCAGGCTTTAGTTTAACAACAAAGACATCTGGTGGCCAACTGAAGCACTGACTGATTCAATCCCATGTCAGCAATAAAAGTTCAGAGAATACTATGTGGTCATTTTAGTCTGCTGATGGTTGTGTTCATTTATAGTATACCATTGGTAATTTTAATTGTAATAAAATTGCAATTAATGAAAGAAAAAAGAGCATGGCGGCACGTGCAGACGCTGCGGCTACTCTCTGCCCCAATAGAATGGTGTTTTCATATTTTTTGTGTTTTTCGTCTTGTGAGTCACAGCCTTTTTGTTTGTCTTCGTTGTGTCTACGCACATACAACCATTTCTCTTCAATATAGGTAGAATCACATACTCTGCACACGCTGAAGAGCTACGGGATTGTGGACTGCTCCGTACACCCACCAATGCATCTCGCCGGCATTGGAGGCACCATAAACGGTAGGACAGAAAGCAGAAAAGGAGAAAGCATGGAGGTACCCAAACTAGGCTAGCGGCTAACCCACGCAAGCCACTTATCCCCATCATCATACTGGCCAACGTATGCTCTTTAGACAACAAGTTAGACCACATCCGTTTACTACGCTCAGCTTCAAGGACTGTGAAGAGTGCTGTGTTTTTGTGTTTGTGGAAACATGTCTCAACAACAACATCCTGGACTCTGCCATCCAGCTAGACTGGCTAACATGCTACTGAGCAGACAGAGCTGTCATCCAGGGAGGTAAGACTTGCGGCGGTGGGCTGTGTGTTTACATCAATGATGCCTGGTGCCATGATATTGTTGTGGTCTGTACACACTGCTCACCACCGTTGGAGGTTATGGTTATCAAGTGCTGGCCATTCTATCTCCCGAGGGAATTTACAGCTATACTGCTAGATGCTGTTTAGTTCTCTCCCAGCTCCAACAACAACAGGAGTGAGGCACTGAATGAACTGTCGTCGGCCTCTGTCGGTCTATGATGACCATGGAAGAGAATCCTAAACGTCTACTCTGCTGGAACAGCACCGCCTGTGGCTGAACAGGCCAATGCGCACCGGTGTTCTACCTTCCAGCGTTGGACATTGGTAGGATTCAAGCCTGGGCAGGAAGATATGGAGGACAAGATGTTACCCATGCAGCATGTCCCCCCTCTCCACGTCACTGATGAATCCAAAGGAACAGCAGGGCTGCTATAGTTTGGCACCAGCGCCGTCGCAGGAGCTGCCAGAACGATGTTGAGCACAACAGAGAACTGCCTTAGGGGCTCCGACTCCGGATTTTTCCTCAGGGTTGACTCCCGAAGCCTTTCCTGTGACCGGGTGTGCCGCAAGGCAGCGGAGGTTTGAAATCAGGGTTTACCTTCCCCTAGATGGGCTACCTTCCCAGGTTGACGAGCCACCATCTACCCGAAGCATCTGGTTTTAAGGCGCCAGAGATCCGCCCTCACCCCTTCTCCTGTTAGTAAAAGCAGTTCCGCCGGGCTTAGAGACTAAACCACACGGGCAGGCTAGGAGTTGGACTTAGTTGTCAGAGGCTTTTCGAGACGCACGCCGTAAGGAGCATTTTATGAGCACTGGGAGCTTAACCCCAGTGCCGCTCCTGGCTATGACAACCTTGGAACCGAATGAACTGTACCAGCACATCATTGAGCAGCAGACAGCCCACCCTGATGCTTTTCTCATTTTAGCTGGAGATTTCAACCACATAGACAGAAAGACTGTTTCCTGAAATACACCAACATATCAACTTTCCTACATGGGAAAACATCACACTGGACCATGTTTTCACCAACCAGAGAGGAGCTTATAAGGCCCTTCCCCTCTCCCACCTCAGTGCCTCTGACCACATCACTGTTATGCTAATTCCAGCATACAGACCACTGGTTAAAGTCACCAAACCAGTTCGGAAACAGGTATGTGTGTGGCCAGAAGGGTCCTTAGAGGCACTTCAAGACTGCTTCACCACCACTGACTGGAATATATTAAAACAGGCTGCCACTGACAACAACACCACAGATCTGCAGGAGTACACAGAGACTGTTACTACCTACGTCGCAAAGTGTTTTGATGATGTCACGAACACCAAGACCATCACTGTTTGGGCCAATCAGAAACCATGACTCACAGGGGAGGTCTACAAGCTCCTGAAAGCTTGGAACGCTGCCTTCAGAGCTGGGGACAAGGTGGGCCTGAGGACAGCTAGGGCCAACTTGTCCCGAGGCATCGGAGAGGCCAAGAGGCAGTACTCCAGGAGGATAATCCACCATTTCAGTGACAGCAGAGACCCTCGGAGTCTGTGCGGGGGATACAGACCATCACAGACTACAAGTTCACGTCACAGACCTTCGACAGCTCCACCTCTCTGCTGATCGAGCTGAATGACTTCTTTGCTCTCTTCGAGGCACTGAGCAGTACCCCTGCACAGAAGTCAACACCTCCTCCTGGTGACCAGCTGATTACACTGTCCCTGAACAGCGTGAGGAGATCCCTTGGCAGGATCAATGCACGCAAAGCTCCAGGTCCTGACAACATACCTGGGTGCGTACTGAGATCCTGTGCAGTGGAACACACAGGTGTCTTCACGGAAGACAGAAGCTGTCTCCCTCCTGCTACAATGACTACTGTCCAGTTGCACTCTCTCCCATCATCATGAAGTGCTTCACATGGGTAGTCATGCAGCACATCAGGTCTGCCCTGCCCCCCTCCCTGGACCCGTTCCAGTTTGCATACCAGTCCAGTCGCTCGACCGATGATGGCATCTCTACTGCCCTCCACTCAGCCCTCACACACCTGGACACAAAGGACTCCTATGTCAGGATGCTGTTCATAGACTTTAGTTCAGCATTCAACGCAATCATCCCCCAACAGCTCATTCACAAACTGGACCAGCTGGGGCTTAACACCACTGTGTAATTTGCTATTGGACTTCCTAACGGGAAGACCGCAGGGAGTATGAGTTGGCAGTAACACATCCAGCACCATCACTCTGAACACAGGGGCACCCCAAGGTTGTGTGCTGAGCCTCATCCTCTTCACTCTGCTGACCTATGACTGTACATTGACACACAGCTCCAACCTCTTCATCAAGTTTGCGGACAACACAACTGTGGTGGGTCTCATCAACAACAACCTCATCAACAACCTCATCAACAACCTGCCTCACCCGCAAAGCTCTCTGCATTGCAGGTGATCCCACCCACCGATCACAGCTTCTTCAGTCTGCTGCCATCAGGGAGGAGACTGTGGAGTCTCCGGGCCAGGACCAGCAGGCTTAAAGGTCTGATGACACGTTTTTGACTTCATCTAATTTTTCAACACATAATACAATATGACAAAATAGGTTGGTCTGTGCAGTTCTAAGTCAAACAGGCTTTTTTTCATTCGAATATCCGACATTTTCATGAGCGCCACGTCACCAATTGCGTCAGTGGCTGGAAACCCTCCCCTGGCCATGTTGTAACATCATCAACAGAATGCAGCGCTTGGCTGCCCATTGTACACACAGGATGGAAGCAGTAGAAAACATCAATGATGGCTCCAGCACATGTAGTCTGGAATTGGTTTGTGTTGCCCAATCTTCAGACGATTATAGTTACAAAGAATGGGATGACAATGAAGAATCTGGGGGCATCAGACCGTATAGGTTTGAGCCGTGCCAAGCTGGTATCGTGCCTAGCGAGTCAGACTCAGAGAGTGACAGTGGAGAGGCACACATGCCCGCCGCAGCAGCAGTGACAAACACATGGCAGGGGAACACCGAGTGTTATGCTTTTGTTACAGATATTGCAACAAATTATTTGTTCATAAATATAATTTATTTAAACCCGATTTTTCAATAAAATCATAGCAGTGTATTCTCTGTGGCTCAGGCATCGGGTTTATTATGTATTATCTTTTGAGTTCTTGTTGTTTTTGTTTTGTACATGTGAATAATGTGCCATTTTGACCCACTCTCAGGTGGGCACTGTCCAAGATTTGCCGATTTGTCCGATCACGCGCCTTCTCTCTTTGACAGTCAGCTGTTCATGTTTTGTGTGCATCATCTGCCGTATTGTCAGCCAGCCAATATTGCCAACACTATCACGACGTGTTAGCTACTCCACACAGCCATGGTTCTGTTGCGCCCCTTGAAGCGATGTCGGCCTTGGGGCACAACCGTGGTTAACACGTCTCCTCTCCATGTTCACTGGGTGATGTCAGCCCCGAACGCCAACTGAAAGTGTTTCTGTTTATTTTTGTAAGTCTTCACCTTTTTGGGAACTGTTGTCATCATTCTTATGTTCAATACATGTGCTGTGGTGAATTCTGCACGTAAATCCATTCATCATGACCCTCCATGCGCTCTTACGCAGGGCACGGAGAGAGAGGATGAAACGACGATTTAGGTGCAGGGTTCACCACAGTACATTTAATACAGAAAGACAGCCAATTCCCAAAAAGGTGAAGACGTACAAAAAACACAAACACACTTACTGATGGCGTACAGGGGCCAGCATCACCCAGAGAATGAATGAGAGGAGGCATGTTAGCCACAGGTGCGCCCCAGAGCGAACATCACTTCAAGGATGCACGAGAACCACGGCAAACATGGAGTGACTAACACATCGTAAGAGTGCTGAAAATACTGGCAGACTAACAGCACAGATGACAATACTATGGACCAGCAGTGCGTGGCTGGCAAACGGCTACTAAGTACACGCACTGCTGGTGATGGTGTGATGAGAAGCACTTGGGTGAGGACCGGGAAACATGATCAGCGGGAGTTTGAATCAGCTGGTGATAATGATAGAGGGGACGTGGCTGGACCGGTGAGCGTCAGCATGCGCTCACAGAAAGTAGGTCAAAGCTGCGCGCAAATCCATTAATCCTTCCCCTCCTCGTGCGCTCCTCCTCCGTAAAAGTGCACAAGAAGCGCATGAGGAGGCTTATGACAGTTGGAGCTGAAGCATGTGATGTGGTCTTTCACGGCCTGCTGTTTATCTAAGCCTGCGACACAACGCGAAGGCATAGCCATAAAATTAAAACAAGAAACCAGAGAAACTGTGAGCTACAAAGCTGCTGTCATTCCAGTCAACAACACCGGCATCCGTTCTGTCACTTATGTCATGGTGGTGCCACCCTTCATTCGGTGGGCGGCACCACAGTCCAGTCAATGGCTGCGGTTTTTTGATGATAACTAGTTTATGCAGGCGTGGCTGTAAATATTATATTGATCATCGACAATGACTTTTGGGTTTACACAACATGGTAAAAAATGTCAAAATCCTGTCATCAGACCTTGAAGGACAGCTTCATCCACCAGGCTGTCAGGAAGCTCAACTCTCCCCCTGCTCTGCTTCCTCTCCTCCTTCTGCCCCCACCCCCAATATGAATCCCGGACTCTGACCCCCCCCAACAACTGAACTCTGCCATCCCCAGGTCCTGTTCACTCCCACATGCGCACATGCGCGCACACACACACGCGTGTGTGTGTGTGTGTGTGTGTGTTTAATTCCACCAGAACTGAAACCCATTGTCAGACAAACAACACATATAAGTATACTCACACTCAATCCCGCCTGTAGGGTTCTGGACCCATCAACCATCAACAGCAGTTCCCAGTGTCCTCGGACCTCGTGAGGATGGTGCCTCTTTTGCCCCAAACCGGTTCTCTGTTTAGATCCGACGGAGGAGGTCTTTCATGTCCCCATAAAACATGCACAGCCCGAAGCCCAAAGGTGCCGGAAACTGAGGTGTGGTGTCTTGGGTCCCTGTTCGGGTGCCAGAAATGTTGGATTAATTTCTATTGAAATCAGTCTTAGTCAAAAACCCAGGCAGATTGAAAAGGTATGAGTATACAGTATTTATTCTTCTGGCCAGGAGATATGACAATGAACAGCCCTTCAAAGTCCATTCATTCATCAATCTAACTCATTCACCCATAGCTTAGTGTCTTATAGTTCTCAGTATTGGTGAGAATCAGGGGACAGCGTCCTTGAAGTACATCTGGAGACAAACGAGGCAGCTAGAGAGTCTAAACTAGCAGAATGAGCCCAAACAAAAGATAATCAGTACAGCTGCATCTTTTGACCCAGACACACTCGCACACACACTGACACTGGGGCGTCTGGAGGCCACATGAAGAATGATTACATATGATCACATAAAACGCACAAAGAATATATACAGTATCAGACATAGAAATATGAAAGGATAATGCAGAGTAATGTGGAATTATTCTTTCAGTCAGCTTATCCCAACTCGACTCAAAATACAAAACTCAAACCGAGGACGTGGGATGGGGCCCATGTCCTGGTTACAAAGAAAATTATAAATCAGGGTGAGGACACGGGGCCCAGTCCACATCTTGACAGTTATATAACAAGAGCGTCAGGACGTGAGTTGAAGCCATGTCCTAGTTTTTGTGTTGCTATTTTCATTTCTTTTCACCTGAACATGACCTCTAACACATCCTCGCTTTGAGTTCATTTCTCTGGGTTTCTGTATTTATTATTGTTTATTTTTTCAGAGTCCTGTCATTTTGATTTCTGTATTCATCTTGTGGTATTCAGTGTGTGTTGATTTCTCACCCTTAGGCTTGCCTGATTTGAGTATTGTTCTGCTCATGATCAGTCAAAGCTGTTTTGTGTTGAGTAATTAGCTCACCTGTCATTTAAAGGACGCAGCCCCTCAGTTGGGCGCAGCATCATTAGTCATTCTGACCTTTTCCTGTTCACATCTATTCTGTCTGCCTGACCTGTATTTTGCCTAGTCTGTTTTTGCTTTGCATTTCCCATACTGCTTTATTTCCATCCATCCATCTTCTACAGCTTAATCCTTTTCGGGCCGCGGGGAGGCTGGAGCCTATCCCAGCGTCTTTGGGCGAGAGGCAGGGTACACCTTGGACAGATTGCCAGTTCATTGCAGGGCCAACACAGAGAGACAGACAACCATTCACTCTCACAGTCATACCTAAGGACCATTTAGAATCCCCAGTTGATGCCAATTAACCTAACCTGCATGCTTTTGACCTGTGGGAAGAAACTGGAGTACCCGGAGTAAACCCACACAAACATGGGGAGAACATTCAAACTCCACACAGAAGCGTCACCGATGGTCAGGGGATGGGATTGAAGCCACCATGATCAGGGGTGGACTCGATCCCATGACCTTCTTGCTGTACTGCCACAGTGTTAACCACTGAGCCACTGAGCTGCCCTACTGCTTTATTTTTTTTGTGTTAAATTAAATACCGGTCTGTTGTGGTGAAGAGGGAGTTAAGCTCTAAGGCAAAGCTGTCGATTTACCGGTCAATCTAGGTTCCTACCCTCACCTATGGTCACGAGCTTTGGGTAATGACCAAAAGAATGAGATCACGGATACAAGCGGCTGAAATGAGCTTTCTTCAAAGGATTGCTGGGCTCACCCTTAGAAATAGGGTGAGGAACTGAGTCATCTGGGAGACACTCAGAGTAGAACCGCTTCTCCTCCACATTGAAAGGAGCCAGTTAAGGTGTATGGGCATCTGATCAGGATGCCTCCTGGACGCCTCCCACTTGAGGTGTTTCGGGCACATCCTACTGGGAGGAGACCTCAGGGCAGACCCAGAACTCGCTGAAGAGACGATGTCTCCCAGCTGGTCTGGGAACACCTTGGTATCCTCTCTGAAGAGCTGCAGCAGGTGGCCAGGGAGAGGGAAGACTGGGCTTCTCTGCTTGAACTGCTGCCTCTGTGACCCGGACCTCCGGAAAAGTGGTCGAAGATGGATGGATGGAAATTAAATAATGTTAAACGTTCGCTACGCATCTGAATCTTGTTTTCTGCCTCGCCGGGGCGCAAACCATGTCAGAATGACGCCGCCAATCATGGACTCAGCGAGTAAACCTGGCAAGAAGACGAGGAAATGGAGTCGTGACGATTGAGAGGTGGTGTCCGCGGTGGTGGATCTGGTGGCCGCCGCACGGAGCAGCTCATCCCCGGAAGACGTGAGGGATTGCTGGGGGGTGGTAGACCGAGTGTACTCTCCCACCCCCAGGTAAAAGAGACTCGCGCTTCCTCTGGTACCAGCTATCTCCTTTTTGCCAGAGCCAGCTTCCTGGCCGCCTATTCTCTCTCTGGCGGAACGAAGAGTTTTTCTGCTATAAGTTTGCGTTCGGGGGCCCCAGGTGGAAAGAAGACTCAAGGAGATGCCACCTCTTTACCCGCAGCTCCCAGCCAGACGATCCCTGGAGCCACCCAGAGGGAGAAGTCTGGACTATTAGCGACAGCAGAGGAGGAACTCAGGCAAGTATCTGTTCATTTTGTAACATCAATAAATGATAGGTCTTGCCGGATTCCCAGTGGGAGGGTCCGGCAGCGGCTGTCTGCCGCTGCTGAGCTCTCACCACCCGCCTCTGCCATTCAATCTGCTGCCTGTTCCATCCCTCAATCCTCACCTGCATCCCGTGTGTCTAACTGTGTTTTTTTTCTGAGAGTTGGCCATCCTGGCTGGAAACCAGATTGTTTGGGAGGAGTGTGCTGCTTCAGAAGGCCCACAAGTAGCAGCTGTCTCCACATTGATGCCACTGGACACCGAGGGTTACCATATTGGGGCTGCAACTGTGGAACCCCTGTGTGTGGATGATGATGAGGAACTGGAGGAGTGTCGGCAGGCTGTGCTAGCCCAGGAGGAGTTAATGCTGGACTACAAGCCGTGGCTCCTTCCAGAGCATGTGTCCCAGCTGAGTTGGATCGAGCTGGCTATGGACATTCCAGCTCTGGAGGCTGCTCCACAGTGCCACCCAGCTCCAGTACCTGCTCCACAGTGCCACCCAGCTCCAGTACCTGCTCCACGGTGCCACCCAGCTTCAGTTCCTGCTCCACAGTGCCACCCAGCTCCAGAATCTGCTCCACGGTGCCACCTAGCTCTAGAACCTGCTTCACGGTGTCACCTTGCTCCAATTCCTGCTCCACAGCACCACCCAACTCCACCTCCTACTCTGGCTCCTTTCCTGTCTGCTCCAGCTACTCATGAGGTACGCTTTACAGCTCCAGCCACTCCTGAGGTGCACATAACAGCGCCGGCCATCCCTGAGGTGCACGCAATGGTTCCAGCTGTCCCTGAGGTGTACGCTATGGCTCCAGTTGTCTCCGACATGCACGTTTGGCTTCTGCTGTCCCTGAGGCGCACGGTGCAGCTCCAGCTGTTCCCACAATATGCACTTCTGTTCCTGTTCTGCTGGAGGAGCATGTTTCTGTTCAGCTCGAGGTCCATGCTCCAGCTCCTGCAGCTCATCTTGAGGAGATCACCCCTGCAGGAGAGGATCAGAAGCTCAGGCAAGTACTTTTCTTTACTTTCTTAACATCAGTATTAGTTAAGTCTTGCCTAGCTCCTAGTGTTTTTAGTGATGTCTCACCCTGTTTCCCTCCATCGTCCAAGGTGGCCGTGTCGAGGAGGGGGTTGCGGGAGGACCACGTTCCAGCCGTTGTTCCAGAGGTCAGGAGACCTCTAGCCATCACGCCAGAGATTGGCACGCCTCCACCAACCAATTTGGACTTCAGTGCACACCTGCCGGCTGTTCCTGTGGACTGTGCATCTCAGCCAACTGTTATGGACCTGGTGACTCTCCTGCCATCTGGTTGTGAATTTCAGACCGCTGTATGTGCATCTCCTGAATCAGAGCTTTCTGCACTTGAGTGTCCTGTATCAGAAAATTCAGTACTTGAGTGTCCTGTATCTGAAAATTCTGAAATTTCTGCATTTGTCTGCCTGACCTGTATTTTGCCTTGTCTGTTTTTACTTTGCAGTTCCCATGCTGCTTTATTTTGTTGTGTTAAATTAAATAATGTCAAACATTCACTACACAACTGAATTCTGTTTTCTGCCCTGCTGGGGCGCAAAAAGTGACAGTGAACATAACTTAAATTAATCCTCTTCACACTACACTACTGTTATGTCCACAAACCTGGTAAAGAAGACGGACAAGGATGCTGTGCTGGAACTCGAACTTTATTACATGATGTTAATAATACAGAGCATGTGAACGAGCTTTGAGCTCCTAACTGTCCCTACCAAGGGCGAGTCACCAGAGAGGCTATAACATGGCTGACTCCCCTCTATAAAGGTTGGTGCGGTAATGACACCAGCCGGCCACATCACCACGCCACTCACTGCCCCACATCCCTTCACAACATTCTCCCTCCCCCTTGCAAAAACACAGAATGCTCCTAATTCAGACCCTCCCCAATTTGGTATATTAGTAAACCCATTCAACACACAATTTCTCACTTCTCTTTCTTTCTTTTTTTAAATTTTTTTTTAACTTAGAACTAGGGTCCGCGGGTTGACTGCTGCTGGACCCGACGTGGCTGAGTGGATTATTCTGCCACTTTGCCAGCTGAGCTCCTAACTAAACTGTCACTTTTTTTTTCTTACAGTCTTCCATGGGGAGAACAGTTCTGCCTAAGGGGTTTTGTGGTGAGCCCGTGGCGGCCTCATCTCTCGAGTTTTGAAGTGGGCCTGTGGCGGCCGCATCCCTGATGCTTTGAAGCGGGCCCATGACGGCCGCTTCCCTGGAGCTGTCGAACCTCGGGGGCCAATCTTCATGCCGCTGGAGCCTGGGTCCCACACTGTGGTAGCTGACTCCTGTGGAGCCTCACCCTCTGGAGCAGCCACACGGACACGCCATAGTTGATTTGCGTGCCGACCCAAACCGTCTGTCAGCCAAAAGCACACTGTTCCCAGTTTTGCCATGATCCTAAGCGGCGCCCGTTGTTTTGCTGGCTGCAGTCTGGTCAGTTGCCATCCTGGTCTCTCACCAGTGCGAACCCAAACCCAGTTCATGACTTGGAGTGGCGTCTTACTTGGTTTTATGCATTGATATTGTGCTCCCGGTGGCTCTGTGTGTTCGTCCGGCTTGGGACCTCCGTCGTGCTGTGGCGATTCCGTAGTCACCGTGTTTGTTACGGACCCTTCACCCATTGTCTCCGTTGTTGGTTGAGGCTCGTCGTGAGTATGGAAGGTGTCCGGTACCTCTCCGGTGTCCTCACCCATTTGCTCAGTCATAACCTCTGTAGCTTGGTGAGCAAGGGCATGGGAGCAGTCCGGTTCCTCCTCTCTTCCGTCTAAAGAGCTCTGCTGTGCCACGTCTTGCATTGTGTTTATGCTCGTTTGTTGTTGCTGCACTTCGGGGCTCTCTGCATGCTTGGGCTCCCTCTCTCATGGCTCCAATTCTTTCTGAGGGGGCAATGGAGGCAAGTCCAGCTGCTCCCCCTCCGGGCAGCTCTCCTCCTGAGAGGGCGGGGTGGACACTTTGGTGTCGGTGCCATCCGTAATTACCTCATCCCACACGACGTTGTCATCATCCAGGTCTGCTGTGCCACACCTGGACCATTTGAACCCAGCGCTGTCTCTAATAGTGAAGCCCAGTCTGTAGAAAAGGTCACATCCCATAATGTTGTCACCGTGCACTGTCACCTGGAATGTGAAGTCGTACACAATTTTGGGCTTGCAGCAAGCAGTCAGTTCCACTGTTCAGACATTGCACAGTCTGTGACCACCGTATCCATACAGCGGCATTTCTTCATTTTGTGGTTGGGGAAAAACTTCTTCACCATAGCCCAGTTTAACATCGACCACACCACCACCGTGTCAAGCAGGAGTGGTACGGCTACTCCGTCTAATTCAACCATGCCATACGAATAACCACTGATGTCAGGGCTTACCAAATGGTCGTTGGCAGGTGGGCCGGCTTACTTAGTGGGCCCCATGGTGCTGTCGACCGGCACTCTCTGGCAAAATGGTTCAGGTGCCCACACTTGTTACACCATTTTCCTCTTGCCGGGCAAACTCGTGCTCTATCCTGGTGCGTCAGGGACCCACAACCCCCTGAAAGCGGGGCCTCTTGGAGCGGACCTTCAGTTAACTGCGTTCGTCTCGTACTCTTCTGCCATGTCCTCTTCTTCCCCCGTGCCCACCGCGTTCGCTAGTGTCATCTGTTCAGGTAGCTTCTGTGTTTGGCTGCCATATAGCTCTGTGGCTAACTTCTCCACTGCTTCTAGCTGGAATGCTAGCTCAATTGTGTTAGCTAGTGACATGTCGTTTGGCACCGTTAGTATCTTAACTTGAAGCCTAGCATTGCTCATGTGTTTGACTAACTGGTCCCGCACCATTTCATCTTCCAACTGTCCAAAACGGCACGTTAGCCAAATGTCTCAGGTCAGCAACGAATTGTTGGACTGACTCACTGACTCTCCGTCATCTCTGGCGAAAATGAATTTGTCGTACTATCACACTGTCCGGTGTAGCAAAATGGTTAACCAGTAGCTTCACAGCATCCTCATATGAGTCCATTGAACCAAGCGTGTGAAGAATCCTCTGACCCTCTATACCCAGGTTGTGGACAAGCAGCGCTCGCATCCTTGCTTTATTCAATTTTCCCAGGTCCAACGCTGCAACATAGGTCTCAAACGCATCCAGCCAATATGGCCATAGGACCGTTGATTCCCCTAGAATCTCAAGGTAAGGCCGTAGTGGTGTCATGCACGCCTCCATGGTTTAGTCTCTCATTGCTAAATGTTATGTCCACAAACCTGGTAAAGAAGACTGACGAGGATGCTGTGCTGAAACTTGAACTTTATTACACAATGTTAATAATACAGAGCATGTGAACAAGCCTTGAGCTCCTAACTGTCCCTACCAAGGACGAGTCACCAGAGAGGCCATAACATGGCCAACTCCCCTCTGTAAAGGTCGGCGCGGTAACGACACCAGCCAGCCACATCACCACGCAGCTCACAGCCCCAAATCCCTTCACAACAACTACCATTCAAGTTTTACTTACTCTGTTATTTCTGTTAAGGTTTATCACCACATTCTAGTTATGACAACTTACACAAAACAATTGACATAGCCACTTCCTCCATAGGGCAGTGCACATAAAGACTGTGGACCCCCACAGGCTACAAATTGTTAGAGCATCAGTTGCCACTGTGGTATAAGGGGGAGGAGTAAGAGGATCCACTATGGCAGTTTGTATCATTGCCATAGCAGTTATACTCATAGTGCCAAACACAATAGTTATATAAAACTCAGATATCCAGGCAAGAAGAGCTTCAACATACGTACAACAGTAACACAGTAAACTGACAGTCTAACTGAGGAGATTCAACAATTCCCATCAACCCTTGCGGCTGCATTATTTTTGGGAGATGTAAAAGTACAGGTATCTATCTTCATTTGATGATTATAATTTTTTAAATTACAAATCCTAATATTCACCTTTATTGAGAGCCACTAGTATTATTTTCTGTAGGCTTAAATTGCTTTAGTCAACTTAAAATCTTAACTCTGAATTTTAGATCAACAAATCTAGCCTGTTTTCTTCTTAAAGTGTATCAGGCTGATGCACTGCCTTGAAGCATCATCCTCTGCTTTACAAAAACGGAAGCTTCCAAACGCAATCGTGTGTATTTTTCAGCAAGTGTCACAATTGTAGAGACAGGACCCAGATGCGAGACTCAAGTTCAAAATAATATTTATTAAGAGCTGGCCAACACCTACGCAGCTCAAGGGCTCAAAATAATAAGTTCAAGCGTGACAAAAATCCAACAGTCAAACAAGGGCTCAGCAGGATACAGGCTAGGCTAGACCAGACGCATGTTGCTTACACTGTATAACGAGGACACCAGTGCAGACTACAGACTGCAATGGACATACTATATAGAAAACAAATACTGTAATTATGGAAACACATCCGGTGGGAAGACCAATCGGGACTGACAACAAACACCTGGGGAAACAATGACGACAGGTCTGGGAAAACAGTACAGCTGGGATGAGCAGACAATCACTGACGGGATACATACGAGACATAATGATAAGGACAGATGAAGATCTACTGTGGCGACCCCAAAAGGGAGCAGGCGAAAGACAAAGGCTCTTACATTATAATTTAGACTACTTTGGTGGTAATGAGGGCCAAAAATTTTTTCCTCACTCCCCAAGTGCCAGATTTACATGTAAAGCATCAGTGGACAGGGGATACTTTCTTCAAATTCAAAAGCTTTTTGACTTTCTTCAAAGTGAAAAGTTTTACAATTAAAACTTATGCTAATTTTAAAAACCTACTCAGTGATTTATTTTTTTCAAAGTCAAAGTCAACTTTACAGTATTGTCAATTCTGCCATATGTACAGCACATACAGAGAACTGAAATTACATTACTCTGAGACCCAGGGTGCAGCAAGGTAAACACTAAGTAAGAAATATGAATATAAAGTATAACATCTAACAACAAACATTAAACATCAAACATCAGTGCAAAGAAAACCAACCCACCAACCAGAAACTAACTAAAAATTCTAGGGGTGTGCAAAATAACTAAATATGATAAAAATTAAGACAGCACGTAGTGACTTAAGGCACATATCAGGGCACATAGAGGTTAAAGTGGCATGGAGTGCAAAGAGAGCAGTCCATTGCTGCATAAAGTGACTGGAGCAGCCCTGAGATCAATGTGTGTATGCGTGTTGGAGTGAGCAGTTCCTGGATGGCAGAGTTCAGTTTTTGAAGCTCCTGAAATCAGTGTGTGTGTGTGTGTGTGTGTGTGTGTGTGCGCGTGCGCACAGGTGTGTGTGTGTGTGTGTGTGTGTCACTGAGCGCAAACTCTGAGCGTTTCTGTTTGCCGCAGCCCGAATGAGGTTCAGTTCGGGGCAGTTTGGAGCAGTTCAGTCCGACAAGGTAGCTCAGGAAAGGTAAACACTGAGCAGCAGGCTCAGGAAGCACTGAGCATCTAGTACTGTGAATTTGGAGTCGGTTCGGACCACAGAGGCCCAAGCAGATCCGGTTCGGAGGGGGTTCAGGCTCAGGAAGGTCCCGGTACAGGCCGCAATGGGGGTGCGCATCGTCCCTCGTGTAAGAGGACCACAGTATTGATGCATGGAAGTCATCATGAGATCCTATTTTGCCACCAAGAGGTGAATTATGATGATCCATCAATATGAGACCTTCTCTGTCATCACGAGCGAGCGTTGATGAGGGTTGACCATTAAATAGCGTTGGTTTAAATAAAATTACTGCAGTTTTGTTTGTTTGTGTGGTTGGTTTGTGTCCTGGCAAGAGAAACAAGAAGAGACAGATTCCGCGGAGGCAGAAGAAGCAGGTGCTGCAGAGGTTTGAGGCTGTGATGGTTTTTTCTAGTCATTGTGAAGTGTATAAGGACAGTTATGTGATTATTGTCTCATGGGGTAATGATAAAATCATGTATAAAGGTGGTGAATCAGTCTATGAGAAGTTACAAGTGATAATTTTGGGGAGAAAACAAATTGTGTTCTCACAGCGGTGGGAAAACAAACAAAAAAAAACCAAAACAAAAAGGGTTCATATTACAGCGTAAAGTTGCCAGATTTCATTTTTTAAGTGCTCTAGGAGCGGTTGCCATAACAGGTTGTTTTCAGTGATTTCCAGACTGTCTTACTAACATGTGTATTGTGTGTTAATCTGAAGCTTGCAACTGTGTGTGTGTGCACGGCTGCCTAGCTGTGACCTTGGAGTGAATCAGGGAGTGAGAAGTGTGTGCTTGCCGGCCTGTGTGTTTGAAACTGCTGTGTGTCTGAAGGCTGTTGCCTAATGGTTGATCTGAGTGAGTGAAAAGAGAAAAAGAAGGAAAACATGGGTTGCTATTGCAGCAAACAGTGGAGCACAGTGGATGCAGAAACTACTAAGATAGGCAGACAAAAGAGCTGCTTTAGTTGTGGTTGCGGTGGGGCACAGCAGGATGAGAATGAGTTTTATGTGCTGTCTAGTGATGGTAAATATATGAATAAAAAGAACAGAAATAGCACAAGGTTCTTGGCAAAGTGGAGAAGGAAGTTTCAGTTCACTGGCAATCTTAAGGTTACCGATTGCAAAAGCTTGGTTTCAGCTATCAGATTAGCCGCAGATGGCAGTAAACGCAGAGAGCTGAAATATGGACTTCTTGAAGTGGAAAAATGGCTTCAAGTTGCTAAAAAGCATCAAGCTGATTTAGACCAGGTGACACTGAACAGCAAAAAACAGGACTCTAAAGATTCAGACATTTACAAGAAAAAAGACTTGACTGATGTGTGTCCTACCTCTTCTACTTTCCGAGGTGACGACAATGACGGGTCCAAGGGCGGCGCATCACCCCTCCTCCTCTCTACCCGAGTCTTGATGGGGTGGCTGCCCCCGCGGCTCCGAGTGGAGAGTTCCCTCCTCCTCCTGCTCCTCTTCCTCCTGCGGCTGTTCTTCCTCCTCCCAACCATGGGTATGACATAAAACCGAAAGTTAAGAAGGACTGGGGTTCCAAGGAGCAGCCACCAAGGGATGCCAAAGAGCTAAGTATCTATGCACCGTCTCACTATAAAATTACACAGACAGTCCTACATTCACCTACAGTCAAATTCGTAAAGCCTGAACAGTATGATGTGTATAATGTTACCGAGCAGTACCCCATGATTGAACTCTAAAATCCAGCCTATACAGGTCCACCTGGGTCTAATGATAATGCACAGGCTATACAACACCAACCCACACTTCTGGTCTATTGACCTTGGACTGATGCTGATTTCTCTGAAGCAGTTAAAGAAATTCCACACCCCAAGGACAAACCCACACATTTTTTTGAGGGAATAGCAAACCTCCTTGAAAGTTTTAAACTAAATGGCCATGAGACAGAGAGGGCCTACAGAAGGGTTTTATAGGATGACTGGTGCTCAGTCTCAGGTGATTGGAACTCAAAAGACAACACAGGTCATATTCTGCCACCAACGGATGCAGAATTACACCGACGTGTGACACAATTAAATGAACGCATTGGAAACAAGTGGAGATTGAAACATGATTGAAGTCAAATTCAAAACATGACACAGAACAAGGGGGAAGGGGTTGAGGCCTATAGAAGCAGACTGCAAGATGTTTTTGATAATCATTCCGGTTTGGATAAACCTGCCAGAGATACGGGGTCAGAACCCCATTGGTAACATTTGAAAAGTATGTTTCTGCAGAACATACACCCACATTTGGCACAATACATACACAACCACCTGGTGACATACCGCACATGTCCATTTACAGATGTGTTAACTTATGCCAAACATGCAGAAAGACTGGAGGAGGATAGAGTGGAGAGGGAGGAAAAGAAATCAAAGTCAAGGCCAACTCCAGTTTATGTAATTGCTGACCCTCTGGGGGAGGCCTCAGTTTCCCCCACCTCTGTATTTTTTCAGGGTCCATCATGTGGAGGAGGGAGGAGGGGGTGGGGCCGTGGGGCTGCTTGCCTGCGGCAAAGGGACCGTGAGGCCTATCTCCATTGTGGGTGGCGGGGACACTGGCGGAAGGACTGCCCCGAATGCCCACTGGACTGGGAGGAGGAGGGGGGATCGTGCGCTGCCCAGCCACCCAGACAACACCCAAGGGACCCCAACATGTGACTAGCTGACCCGAAGCTAAGTATAACAGATGACAATGACAATGTTACAGCTGACATTTTCCATTTGCCTGATTTCAACTTAATGTTGACATTACAGTGTTTACCCGAGGTTACATTAGAGGTTCAGGGGGTCCCCCTGAGGTTTCTTTGTAACACAGGTGCTTGCAGATCAGTGATTTCAGGGATGGATGTTGAGGGGTTCAAAAAATCAGATCAAACAGTAACTGTTAAATCAGCAAACAGTAAACTGAAAACAGAATACCTCTCCAAAATTGTAAAATTAAAGGATCCTGTCACAGGGGACATCGCAGAAGGCTCATTTATATTATCTCAGGCATGTCCCGTTAACCTACTGGGCAGAGATTTGCTCACAACTCTCAATATTGCCATAATTCCAGCAGAGGGCAGTATGAGAGCATCACACTTTCCACATGTGACAGAGGTCAATGTGTTGCAGGGTGTTTCTGTGCCAAGGTACTCGTTTTCACTCCGGGTAGTACTGGCCGGACTAACCGAGGTGACGGAGAACCTGGCAGCAGAAACCATGCACCATTTTAAATCAAAGATCCCTATGACAAAGCAGGCCACAAACCAATACCATTGCAACATGTATGACAGACATGTGAGTGGCCCAGATGAAAAATTTGAAAAAAACATTCTTTGCAAACCCATCCTCCAGGATAGTCATTAAAAACCTTTACTGGTCACCAAGGGGTTACGCGGGGGCTTCCGTGAGATTATCTGATGAAGACAGCAGACATTTCAAACACTGGGAATCACCACACATTGCATTGATTAAACCCAAACACATGCACTGGAGGGACGTGGGCCGTTTTGTAACCACAGCAGAGGAGTGTGGTCAATCTTGGAAAGACACACCTGAACCAAGAGTTCAATACTGCCCAAAACTTGACACCTACTGTCTGCCTTTGAACTGGGTGGCCCAAGTACAGAAGGACGTCAGCATTGATGTCCCAGAATCACCAACATGACTATTTCCCCTGACAGAAGGAGAGGAAGATGCACTCTCAGAAATTCCAAGTTCCCTGTGGTTAACAGGAAAGGCAGATGTAGGCTTAATGAAAAATGCAGAATTGGTTACAATAAATGCAAAATCTCATTTCAGGCCTTACCAAAGACAGTATCTTCTACGCCCGGAAGCCCAAGAGGGCATTAAAACTGTCATAGAGGAACTGAAAAAAAGCAGGAGTCATTGTACCATGTCTAAAATCACCATGTAACGCGCCTTTGTTTCCTGTGAAGAAGGCTGCGCCATTCACCAGCTGGCGAATGGTCCAGGACCTCCAAGCGGTGAACAAAGCTGTGATCCCTAGGGCTGTTTCAGTCCCAGATCCTCACACTTTGATAAATGAGTTGCAACCACAAATGAAATTTTTCACAGTGATTGACATCAGCAATGCCTTTTTCAGCATTCCTATTCATCCAGATCATCAGTTTTGGTTTGCATTCACATTTGAAAGTAAAAGGTACACAGTCACCCGGTTGCTGCAAGGCTATTGTGAGTCACCAACCATTTTTTCACAAGAAATGTCAGCAGACTTGGCACAGTTTGTTCCTCCTCATGGGAGCCAGTTACTCCTATATGCTGACAACATTTTGCTGGCATCTCCTGATGAAAACACGTGCAAAAAGGACACAATTGCCCTGTTGAAATTTTTAGCTGAACAAGGTCAACAAAGACAAGTTGCAGTTGTGGAAAGAAGAAGTCAAATACCTAGGCCACATTTTGTCAGCAGAGGGCAGGCATGTTGATCCAGCCCGGAAAAAGCCATCCTATCAGCGCCAAAACCAATTACAAAAAGAAATATGATGTCATTTTTGGAACTCTAAATTATTGTCGCTCCTGGATTGCAAATTACTCATTTGAAGTACAACCATTGTCTGATCTCATTTACAAAAAAACCCATGGCTCAGGTGGATAAAATTGAGTGGACACCTGAGGCAGAAGAGGAATTTGTCAAAATGAAAAAAACTGCTGGTTAGCACTGAGGTCCTGGCACTTCCTGATTACAAGAAGCCATTTGTCCAAATGGCTGATTGTAGAGAGGGACACATGACATTAGTGCTTCTTCAATCAAGTAGTACAAAAATGCATCCAGTGACATACTACTCCATGAAGCTTGACCCTGTTGCAAGGACCCTGCCTCTGTGTGTGCAGGCTGTGATAGCTGCATCAATGGCAGTCCAAATATCCGCAGGGATTGTTCTTTTCCATCCCTTGACCTTAAAGGTCGCACATGCAGTATCAGTTATTTTGTCACAGAGCAAAATATCAGTTCTCTCCCCATCACGGCACCTTGCATGCATGACAGTGTTGCTGTCACAGCCTCATTTGACCATTCAACGGTGCACAGTAATAAATCCAGCAAGTTTTTTACCAATCTCCACAGAGGGAGAACCTCATGATTGTTTGGCAGAAATTGAGAGTGAAACACTACCACATCCTGGATGACTGCAGAGGTGCGCTCGCTGCTTACAGCCAGAGATGCAGCCTTCAGAGCGAAGGACAGGATCGCCCTCCGCTCAGCCAGGTCTGCGCTCTCAAAGGGAATTAAGGTGGCAAAGCGCGCCTATGTGGAGAAAATCCAGGGACACCTCTGTGACACTAGGAACACCAAGCAGATGTGGCAGGGAGTTCGGACACTGACGGGCTATAAGTCTAGGCAGGGGGTCGATGATGACGATGCTTCGCTTCCAGACAGGCTTAACGACTTCTTTGCACGTTTTGAAGCATCAAACTTGACAATCAGAGGGAGGGCTGGCCCACCCCCACCATCGGTCGGACCAGCTTTTACCATCAACACAGCGGACACACTGAGGACCCTAACCAGAGTCAACCCATGCAAAGCTGCAGGTCCGGACAACATTCCGGGACGTGTGCTCCAAGACTGCGCGAGCGAGTTGGCGGATGTCCTGACTGACATTTATAACATCTCCCTGAGTCAGGCCATCGTTCCCAGATGCTTCAAGACCTCTATCATTGTACCGGTGGCAATGAAACCAGTTGTGTCCTGTTTGAATGACTATCGTCCTGTTGCACTGACACCAATTGTGATGAAGTGTTTTGAACGGCTTGTCAAACCACACTTTACAGCCTGCCTCCCTGCATCACACGACCCGCTCCAGTTTGCACATCGTTCAAACAGCTCCACGGAGGATGCTATAGTCACCACCCTACACTCTGTCATCACCCACCTGGACCAGAAAGACACCTATGCCAGACTCCTGTACATTGATTTCATTTCAGCATTCAACACAATTATTCCCCAGAGACTGATGGAGAAATTACTCCTTCTCGGTCTGAACACCGCCACATGTCTCTGGATCCTGGATTTCCTGACTGAGAGACCTCAGTCTGTCCGGGTTGGAAACAACATCTCCAACTCTGTCACGCTGAGCACCAGATCCCCTCAAGGCTGTGTACTCAGTCCACTGTTGTTTACACTTCTAACACATGACTGTGTATCCAGACACAAGGGGAACCAGATTATTAAGTTTGCAGATGACACCACGGTGGTGGGACTTATTCAGAGGGATGAGGAATCAATGTACAGGGAAGAAGTGAGAAACCTGGAGGGCTGGTGCAGGGAGAACAATCTGGTGCTCAACGTGGACAAAACGAAGGAGATGATTATCGACTTCCGGTGGTCACAGCCTGAGCATGTCCCCCTCAGCATCGGTGGCCGTTTAGTGGAGAGAGTAGAGAACATCAAGTTCCTCGGAGTGCAGATCTCGCAGGACCTGACCTGGAGCAAGAATTCCTTGGAGATCAGGAAGCAGGCTCAGCAGAGACTGCACTTCTTGAGGAAACTCAAACAGGCCTCTCTCCCCATTTGCATCCTCAGGACCTTCTACAGAGGTGTGGTGGAGAGTGTTCTGACGTACTGCATTGCTACATGGTACTCCAGCTGCAGAATGTCAGACAAAAAAGCCCTGCAGAGGATAGTCAAGGGGGCTGAGAGGGTAATTGGAGTCTCCCTCCCCTCTGTCCAAGAACTTTTTCAGAACCGTTGTAGGAGCAGGGCACTGAACATTGTCAAGGACCGTTCTCACCCTCTGCATAAACACTTGGAACTTCTTCCATCTGGTAAACGATTCCGGAGCATCAGAGGCAGAACCACCAGACTGATCAACAGCTTCCTTCCACAAGCTGTCAGGATGCTGAACAGTTGACCCGGAATCTCTCATATACACTACTGCACCTATGGACATTTTGTATATTATTTGTATATTATAGTTAGTTAGTTTTTTTTTTTCCCAAGTATGTCTCAGGGATGTGTAAATGGATGGGGGGGTGGGGGGTGGAACTATGTGGGAGTGTGTCTTAAATCATGCTGCTTCTATTTATATGGATGCCGAGAGAAATGCAATTTCATCTTGCCTGCACTACAGTTGTTGTATGTACAGCAATATGACAATAAAGTTTGATTTGATTTGATTTTGATTTGATCCAGATTTACAGGACACACCTTTGCATGATCCTGACCTCATGCTTTTCGTGGACAGATCATCTAAACGTGACAGTACCGGGTCAAATTTGTCTGACTATGCAATTGTCACCCATGACACTGTTTTGAAAGCCCAAAAACTTCAATCACATTACTCTGTGCAGGCAGCAGAGCTGATCGCGCTGACTGAAGCATGTAAAGTAGGCCAAAATAAAAGAAAAACCTCACTGTCTATACTGATAGCCAGTATGCATTCGCAACTATTCATCATTTTGCTCAGCAGTGGAAAAAGAGAGGCATGATCACATCAACAGGAAAGCCAGTTCAGCACAAAAATCTTATTTTGGAACTGCTTGAAAGTGTCAAGCTCCCATCAAAATTAGCCATATGCAAATGTGCAGCACACACAAATGGCACTGATCCCATCTTACAAGGCAATCATTTTGCAGATGAATCAGCTAAAGCTGTTGCACAAGGCCTACAACCAATACACAAAAAAAATCTGATTCCATTTTGACACTTACAGAAGAGTTATCACATGACATTCTCACCAAGGCACAACAAGCAGCATCACAAGCTGAAATCTACAGATGGGTCAAAAGGGGAGCCACTTTTGATGACACTTCCAAAATCTACAAATACAACAAAAATAAACCCATTCTGCCACAAAAACCGTTTCATCAAGTTTGCACTTTGCTACATGGGCTCTCCCATGTAGCAAAGGGAGGTATGGTTTCTACATTAAACAAAACCTTCACTGCTTATGGGTTCAGCCAGTTTGCTACTCAGTTCTGTAAAAAATGTCTAATTTGTGCAGAAAACAATGCACAAGGAAGCTTCAGACCTGAAAGAGGCACTTTTCTAGCCTCCACTTATCCATTCTAAAACATTTGCATGGACTTCATCGAGTTAAATAAGTGTGAAGGCATGAAATATTGTTTGGTTATTTGTGACATGTTTTCTAAATGGACAGAAGCTTTCCCTTGCACTCAC
Source organism: Pholidichthys leucotaenia (assembly GCA_020510985.1). Lineage (NCBI taxonomy): Eukaryota > Metazoa > Chordata > Actinopteri > Cichliformes > Pholidichthyidae > Pholidichthys > Pholidichthys leucotaenia. Next base: position 429,104,849 of record CM035841.1, on the reverse strand, counting down.
CCAAATGCAATCACAGTGGCAAAGAAATTGCTGGCCGAAATTGTGCCTAGGTTTGGAATACCTGAGAAGATTTACTCAGATAATGGTACACACTTTGTAAATCAAGTCATATCACACTTAGGCACAACACTCAACATTAACTTAAAAAAATCATTCAGCCTACCATCCACAATCTGCAGGCTTGGTAGAATGCACAAAGAGAACCATTAAAGAAAGACTTAGAAAAACAATGTCAGAAACAGGGCAAAATTGGATATATTGCCTTCCTTTAGTTTTGTTTTACATGAAGATGATTCCCACCAAAGGAGTGTTATCTCCATTTGAAATTATGTATGGCAAACCATACTTGCTCCCACCATTAAGACCATTCAACTCAAGTGATGAGGAGGTGTGCTTAGCTGATTACATGCGAAGGATGTTGACTAAAAGAGATGTTATTGCTGCCACTCTCCCCAGGAGGGTTCACAAGGAAGCTGCACCAATCTTGGCCAAGCCAGGGGACCCCGTCCTTATCAAGGCCATCAAAAAGAAGAATTGGACTGACTCGCCCTGGCAAGGGCCACATAAAGTTGTCTTGTTAATGCCAACAGCTGTAAAAGTCAAAGGACGTGACTCTTGGGTGCATTTAACACATTGTAAACTTTACCTCACTCAGAACTCTCAGCAAGAGACTGTTTAATATATACACTGCAAACTTTATCTCACTGAAAATCTTCAGCAAGTGACTATTTAATTGTTTCTCTATACAAGTGTTGGCTGACGGCACCCCCTGGTGTCCAGTAATGGCTTACATAGTGAAGCAGCTGTTTGTTTATCATGAGAGACAAGAAGCAAGAGAAAGAAAGTTAACAATTAAATGGTATGGATGTTGCTGCTTTTTCATAATCATCATCCCTGTGGTAACACTTTTGCTTTGGTTTCTCTTAGCTGCTCCACAACCTATACACTGTAGGGCTAGATATGTTACACACACTCAACATGAATGGCTGGAAGCTTCAGGTCATCATGATCATGTTTATGCTGCCAATGTCTGGTGGAGATATGCTAATTACACAGCTAAATCAGCTAATCGCTCTAACTGTTATGTTTGCTCCTTGGTGCCGCTATCAACTGGGCAAATCTCGGTCATGGCTAGAGCAATGGATCCATCACAAGCTATCTGCTTCTTACAGAAGGCCATATACATAGTTGACACAGCAAACATTGTTCTAGATCGCACTTGCAAAATCTTTTATTACTCCACTGATCAGAAAAATTATGACACTCTTTGCTCTGTAAATGCGAGGTTAATTTCATCAGGGAACTTTTCCTTTTGTCTGAAAGGATGTGGTGATGATCATTTGGGCAACTTACTTCTTTCTAAGTGTGCAGTGGTACACAGTGTATCTCGCCTCTGTACTTCCACCACCTTGACCAATGAAATGGGCAGGTGGTGCCCTGAAGTTTCTTCTTGTTATTCTGGACCTGTCATCCTGCATGAGCTCTGTAGTGCTGCTATCTGTAATTCTTACACACACGGCACACACATGGTGACAGGGGGCTGGTGGCTATGTGGTCATTGAGCATATTCCCATTTGCCCATGAAATGGGAAGGAATTTGTGCCCCTGTTCTTACCACTGACCACACCCTCATTATGTCTTCAGACCAGGTGGGCAGGGTGAAGAGAGATGCTTTCTTACCAAAGGATGCCACCTTTGCACCACATGATGCCATTTGGGGCACAGATGTGCCAGAGCAATTTAAAATAAAGAGCACAGGACAAAAGGTTCTTCATTCATTGTTTCCTTGGGTAGGAGTGGGCAAAACACCTTATGGATTGTGTTTCCCCCCTGCCTATTGTGTTCCCCCCCTCCCCCTCTTTACCCCCCCACTGTTATGACAGGCGCCTTGCATGGCTGCCGCGTCATTGGATGTGCCTAACGTGTGCGCCCAATGTCAAGTCAAATTCCTTGTATGTTTACCTGTAAATATACTTGGCAATAAAGCTGATTCTGATTCTGATTCTGATTCTGATTCGGATTGAAACACTTAATTATAGACTACAATCCTTTGTGAATTTTTCCTTATCTGCTTGGTTAGGTGAAAGGGAAGAGATGACAGCTATGAGGCTTATGATGACACAAAATAGAATGGTTCTTGATCAACTGACTACCGCCCGTGGAGGCGTGTGTGCTATTGTGGGTAACTATTGTTGTATTTTCATCCCTGAAAATGATGCAGATGGTCATGTTATGGCTTCAGCCATACACAATCTTACTGCTTTACAGGCTGCTGGGGCCAGGGATAATGTTACTGATGCACAGGATCGGTTGAGTTGGTTATTTTCCTCATGGAGGAGTCTCATCATAAACCTGGTGGTGATCCTTGTAATGTTAGGTTGGGTTTTTTTCCTGTGTCATTCCCTGCATCCGCAGTATGATGATGAGGCTTGATCATGTTAACTTGGTGATGTATCATGATGCCACCGCTGGAGATGATGGGGATGATGGAAAAGTAGCACCAACCCAAAGTGTCTTTCCATGACTCAAAAGTACAGAGTAAAAGTATGACTGACATGCAGAAAACCAACAGGAGATACATGCTCATGATGTGAATTTGAAATGTACTATTTGCAAAACACATTTTTGAAGTTCTGAAATATTGCTCTTCATTATTTTTTGGGGTTTTCATTTCAATTTGCTTTTATCACATTACATTTATAATCACCACATCATTAATCATTATATACTCATTTTACACAGTTTTATTGTAATGGTTGCTGTTTTGTTTTTCTGATCGATCAATTACACTTTTTGACATTAAGATACTGACACTCATAGATTTAAGTTGCTAACACATATATATCCTCATTACACATATATACACTTAAATCAATATTATCCTTTTATCATATTATCATTTTGTTATTCTTTATTATGATTTTACTTGTTTTTACACTTGTCATTACACATCTTATCATAGCATTTGCCACTTAGTTTGAACTACTTCACAAAATTGCTGCTAATCTGCCAACACACAAAAGAACACATACATCCTTACATATGCATATCATTTTGTCATTATTTATCATTATTCACTTTACTTTTCTTTATTATGACTCTGTCTGATTATTGATTTCTTTTCATTTCTTTATTGAACAAAAGACCTTATTGTTTCATGCTCCCCAGGAGATGAAACATTAAAACGGCGCTTGGCGGGGGCAGCAAGGTCGATGGCCAACTTTCCCCATGGAAACGCTAGTTAGGATTTTTTGCAATAAAAATGCTTTTTGCATAAAACGCACTGGAACTTAGCAAAGCTGCCCGATGGGATTTTAGAGGTCATAATGTTTCCTCTCTTATGCTTTTATAAGCATCAACGGGGAATGAAAGAATAATTCCACATTACTCTGCATTATCCTTTCATATTTCTATGTCTGATATACGTATATTCTTTGTGCGTTTTATGTGATCATATGTAATCATTCTTCATGTGGCCTCCAGATGCCCCAGAGTCAGTGTGTGTGCGAGTGTGTCTGGGTCAAAAGATGCAGCTGTACTGATTATCTTTTGTTTTAGACTCATTCTGCTAGTTTAGACTCTCTAGCTGCCTCGTTTGTCTCCAGATGTACTTCAAGGACGTTGTCTCCTGATTCTCACCAATACTAAAAGCTATAAGACACCAAGCAATGGGTGTATGAGTTAGACTGATGAATGAATGGACTTTGAAGGGCTGTTCATTGCCATATCTCCTGGCCAGAAGAATAAATATACTCATACCTTTTCAATCTGCCTGGTTTTTTGACTCAGACTGATTTCAATACAAATTAATCCAACACTGACAGGTGTTTTTGCCCAGGTCGCTTGTCTGTTGGACCAGGCTCTGAGCTAACCTGACCCATCTGAAGGACTGGTGGAGCTGTTGGCAGTGCAGGACATTCTCAGTCACCCGGACCTGCGGCAATTTTCTGAGGTGGCTGTACTTCTCTCCCGCACTGTGCAGGTTTGGGACCAGCTCGGGTGAGGGGGCATCCCATATAGCTCCGCCCAGCCTGGCCCCAGATTATCACCTCCTCCACCTATCTCCGGTGTGCTGCCTTCTGCCCCCATTCCACCAATCACGACAGTGGACGTTTCAGAGCAGGAGGAGTGGATGCAGGCAGTCCTCACACAGACTGAAGACCTGCTGAAATAAAAGCCCCGGCTCACTCAGGCCAGGAACGCTGCTTTGTTCCCGGCGTGTGGGGACCAGCTGACAATAAAAGGACTAGAGGGGAAGTGAGTTTTGAGGAAACGCCACTCCACTCGCCACCTGGGCCCTTCACTGAAGATTTTGCTGATTTTGCCCTGAGGGGTTTTGCTGCCACGGCTCCACCTTTCTCAAGTGTTTCAGCAGCGGCAGCTCCAGCAACTGCAGAGCAGGAGGTCAGCATGCCGCAGCCATCTATTACCGAGGTGCACATCTCAGTTTCAACTGTCTCCGTGATGACCGCTCCATTCGTTTCTTCTGAGCAGTTCGCCCCACCTGTTTCGCTTGAGAAGTTCACCCCGCCCATTTTGCCTGAGCAGCCCGTTCCACCTTCCTTTCCAAAGATCATCACTGCTGCAGTTTGTCCTGAGGCAGTCGCCCCAGCAGTGGAGGACCAGGAGTTAAGGAAAGTTCTTTCGTTTCATTTATTACGCCAATATTAGAAAAGATTTGCCTTTCTACTGGTGATTGTGGTGTTGCCTCACTCACTCACTGCGTCTCTCCTTTGTTGGAGATGACTGCAGCGAGGACGACTCTCCAGGTGTCTGGGCCAGACAGTCTCGCACCTCAGAAGCTGTCAATGGTGGTCAGTGCTCCCCAGCCACTGTCTGTTCCCGAGGCCGGTGAACCTCCCATCAGTTGTTTCTGAGGCTGGTGCGCCCCCGTCGCCTGTTCCTGAGTTTGGTGTACCTCAGTCATCAGCTTCCAAGGTCAGTGCACTCCTACCATCAGCGCCTGAGGTTACTGCACTCCAACCATCAGTACCTGAAATCAGCACACCCCAACCTTCAGCTCCTGAGGCTGATGTGCATCCATCATTTGTTCCTGAGGCCAGTAAGCCTCCATCGTTTGCTGTAGAGGCCGGTGAGCCTCAATCATTCACTGTTGAGGCCAGTGTGCCTCACTCATTTGCTGTTGAAGCTGATGACCCTCCATTGTGCATTCCAAAGGCCGGTGGGCCTCCACCTGTTGTTCCAGAGGCCAGTGGGCCTCCACCTGTCATTGCAGAGGCCGGTGCACCTCCACCTGCTGTTCCTGGGGCCGGCGCACCTCCATCATTGGTTTCTGAGGTCAGCATGCTGGAGTCACTGGTTGCAGACCATAGAGCCTCTTTGTTTCTGATGGGCTCTGTGCCCCTATGGCTGCTGTTCCACCTTGCTCTGTGGTTTGTTAGTGTAAGGACAGTGGCAGGCAACCTGATTTACCCTGCATTCCGGTCTGGGGGTCCATGGACTGGGGTAGGCCCCCCCAACCCACCTTGTTTTCTGGTTCATGGGCCCTTGGACTTGAGTAGGCCTCCTAACCTGCTGCAGTTTGTGTTAGGGTCGTGGACTTTGTATGCCCCACAAAACATGTTGTTTGCTTTGGACTCGGGGGGGGGTGTTAGGTAAAGTTTGTTTTGGCCCGCCTTGCCTTGTACCCCCACCACCCACCCTGGGAGGGTTTTTGGGGGTTTTTGTGCTACCTTTAGGGTACTCTGGAAGCCGCCCCATAAGAAGGGGGTACTGTCAGGACGTGGACTGGGTCCCATGTCCTCACCCTGATTTATAGTTTATTTGCTTTGTCACCAGGACATGGGCTCCAGTCCACGTCATTGCTTTAAGTTTTGTATTTTGGTTTTTTCTGTATTTATTATTATTCATTATCATGGTCTTGGTTGTGTGTTAAGTTTATCCTTGCCTTAGATTTTGTTGTCTTGCTTTGTACTATTATTATCATCATCATGTTTATAGATTGGTGACAAAGGGCAGCCCTGGCGGAGTCCAACTCTCACTGGGAATGAGTCAGATCGAGTGTTGGCAATACAAACCAAACTCTCACAATGGTCATACAGAGACCAAATAGCTCGTAACAACAAGCCCGATACCCCATACTCCTGAGGCACCCCCCACAAAAAACCATGAGGGACGCGGTCGAATGCATTCTCCAAGTCCACAAAACACATGTAAACTGGTTGGGCAAACTCCCACAAACCCTCGAGGATTCTCGAGATGGTAAAGAGCTGATCCAATGTGCCACGGCCAGGACGAAAACCACATTGCTCCTCCTGAATCCGAGGTTCGATGAAACCAATCCTGTTCATAATTTTTATGGACAGGTTTTCTAGGCGCAGCCAGGGAAGGGACGGTTGTCATGCTTGGTGATCACAGGACCTCATCTCTTCTGTTTGCAGATGATGTTGTCCTGCTGGTTTCATCCAGCAATGACCTACAGTTCTTACTGGGATGGTTTGCCGCTGAGTGTGAAGCGGCTGGGATGAGAATCAGCACCTCCAAGTCCGAGTCCATGGTCTTCAGGCAGAAAAAGGTGGATTGTCCTCTCCGGGTTGGGGACAGGCTCCTGCCCTAAGTGGAGGAGTTTAAGTATCTTGGGGTCTTATTCATGAGTGAGGGGAGAATGGAGCAAGAGATTGACAGACGGATCAGAGCAGCATCTGCAGTGATGCGTACATTGTACTGGTCTGTTGTGGTGAAGAGGGAGCTGAGCTCTAAGGCAAAGCTGTCAATTTACCAGTCAATCTACATTCCTACCCTCACCTATGGTCACGAGCTTTGGGTAATAGATAGATTTGTTTATTTGACAGGGACAGTGCAATAAACATAGACAATTAATCAATGACAATCAATCTGATGTGTTGCACAGAGTGTATAGCTATTAGCTAATTTGCAACTCTTGTCCCTGGATGGGCTTTAGAAAGGAGAAACAAGTAAAAAGAAAAAAAAAAGGAAAGAAAAGAAAAGGAATACACAATAACCACATACATCAATGCAAAAAACATAAATACATTATAAATACACAATTATAAATATTATAAATACACAAATATAACAACCTGACACACATTTGCCTATTTCAGGCCTCCCTCCCTTCATCACTCACTATAAACAAACACATTCATTCCTTCCCTTCATTCACTCTCACCCTGCAGACAATCATTTCATACATGGGTACATTCTTGTTTATTTTTCAGCCAGTTTTTAACCTTTTTAGTGAATGTTTTAAAGTCCGTTATTATTTTAATTTCATTTGGCATTGTGTTCCAGATGTGACTGCCCTTTATAGAGAAAGCTGTTTGTCCAAATGTGGTTCTGCGGTGGAATATTTTACAGTTATTGTTAACAGAACTCCTGGTGGCTCTGCTGCTGTCCTGTCTTTGGATGAAACCAGCAAGTGGCTCAGGTGCTGATTTATGATTTTATTAATGACTGAAAGAACAAGATTGCGGTTCATCATCATCATCATAGCAGTCTGTCGGGGGCAACAATGACTGTTTCATTTAGGTCTGATCAGATTCCTCCACGCAGCTCTGTCCTTCACCCTCCAATGCCAGGAACTCCTGACCTTGTTAACCCGGGCAACGTGCGAGCCGGTATGAGTTGCTTTCTGACTGACCATTTCATGAAACTGCTTGCAAAGTATTTGAGTACCGTTAGCTTTTGCTGGACTAGCGGTACATTCTTGGCAGATAGAGGTATTGTCATTGGCAAGGACAGGCCAAGACAAACTGACTCCAGTATCTGTTGCAGTTACTGACCAGATGATAGGTTTGTTTATCTCTGCTCTTTGCGTAGTGCATGTCACGGTGCACCGACTGGCAAAAGTCCACCACAGGCCTTGCGACAGATGTGCTTATCTGTCCAGTCTTACCCCGTGTAACTGGGAGTCGTCCACCACAGACCTGTGACAGATATTGTTTTTAGTTCTGCCAGGATGCCCAGTTTCACCCTCCACACCCTCGGAAGGGCAGGGTTGCCGGTTGAGTTGCCGACGGCCCAACCCATGTGCGGATACAAGCGGCTGAAATGAGCTTTCTTTGTAGGATTGCTGGACTAACCTTTAGAGATAGGGTGAGGAGCTCAGTCATTCGGGAGAGGCTCACAGTAGAATTGCTGCTCCTCCACATTGAAAAGAGCCAATTGAGGTGGCATGGGCATCTGATCAGGATACCTCCTGGACACCTCCCACTTGAGGTGTTTCGGGCATGTGCCACTGGGATGAGACCCGGGGCAGACCCAGGACTCGATGGAGAGACTATGTCTCCCAGCTGGTATGGGAACTCCTTGGTATCCTCTCTGAAGAGATGGAGCAGGTGGCTGGGGAGAGGCAAGTCTGGGCTTCTCTGCTTGAATTGACCACGACGGCATCTGGCAGAGGAGGAAGGGGGGCCACAATACCCTTTGTCTGTCCAACAGCACCCTTGGTGGTCCCGGATTGGAATGATGTTGGACCCGCGGTGGCTCCGGGCTGGAGCAATACAGCACCCATGGTGGCTCTGGACTGGAGCAATGCAGTACGAGTGGTGGCTCCGGGTTGGAGCAATGCAGCACCCACGGTGGCTCCAGGCTGGAGCACTGCAGCACCCACGGTGGCTCTGGGCTGGAGCACTGCTGCACCCTTGGTGGTTCCAGGCAGGAGTGGAGCTGCACCCTCAGTGGCTCCAGGCAGGAGTGGAGCTGCACCCTCGGTAGGCCCGGGCTGGGCCAACGCTGCACCCACGGTGGACCCTGGGCTTGGGTGTAGCGCCAATGGCAGGCCCATACCGGAGCGCAGCACCCACGTCGGGTTGAAGCTGGGGCATAGCACCCATGATGGTCCCCAACTGGGACACAGCACCCACGGAGACTCAGCTCGAGGAGGAGGAACCCAGACGGTGGCCTCGGGCAGAGGGGAAACTGCACCCATGGAGGTCCCGGGCTGGGACAGAGCCTCTGTGATGACCTCCACTGCAGGGGTGGAAGCTGGAACAGTGGCAACCTCGGGTGGCGAGCCTGGACCCACGAAGACCTCTTGCTGTGCTGGAACATCTCTGGTGACTCTGGGAGAAAGCTCAGAGGAAACAGACAGAGGAACAGGGTCGGTGTCACTGGCAGCAGCGGAGCCCGGTGAGGCGAGCTCAAGTGCAGTGGGCGGCTGCACCCGGCCCTCCTCACCAAGAGCCAGGCAACACCTCTCCAAAACTGATAAATGAAAAATAAGAGAGAGCACTTGCCTGAGCTCGAGCTCCACTGCCATCCAGGACTCTGCTGATCCAGATAATGATGATGTCTCAGGGCCGGTCTTTTGAAGGTCCAGCTCAGTCTTGAGCTCTGCTGCGGTGGCCTCCACAGCAGGCATGATGGTGGATGCAGTCTTGTTCCCCCCAGGTGAAGTGGCCCACACTGATGGCTCGTCCGGCATGGGAACTGGAGGTCAGCTCACTGCTGGTACTGGAATTAGGTTCTCCAGTAACTCAGGCTTCCCCCGTGTCAGTTCCAGGGCTGATGGACACTCAGGGGGAAAAGAAGGAGACATGGAGAGGGCTGGTGAGCAATTGGTGGCTGCAGCAGGTGATGAGAGCTCAGGGGACTGCATACCCTGAGCCTCATTACCGGGGATCAGGCAAGGCATATCATGATAAATTGAATGGGAATAAAATGACACTTGCCTGTTTTCCCAGTCTTTGGTGTTGCCTGCTGCAGCAGGTGTAGTGTCCTTCCTCTCTGTGGCTGTGGTGGCAATGGGCCCCTCAGAGGATTGTGGAAGAGCCACCCCTGCTGACGTGGAGATGGACTGAGCCGGGGAAAAAACAGATAAGCTCTTGGCAGCGGGAGAGCACGACGGAGTAGAACAAAAAACTGCAGCTACAGCACAGGGAGAGGCTGATGATCCAGCCGCGAGAATGAGAGGAGATGGCTGAACTGATGAGGGGGGCTGCTGCTTTGACGTCAGGGAAATGGCTCCCAGAGAGGCAGGATGATTCCTCTGGCTGTCCAGAGTGGGAGGACGCTGTTGTAGTGGAGCTGGAGTTGGCGAACCGGGAGAGGGGATGGACTTCTGCCGGAGTGAGCACCTCCGTGACGGCTTCAGTCCAGCTGAAGGCGACCACATCATCAGCCCGGGGAATGAGTGTTGAAGCACGGTGACTGTGGACAGCAGTCCTGCATATTGCAGATATTGGCAGAGGCCGGGGTGTCCCTCCAGAATCCCCACCGCTCTATTCGGACTCTCCCAGGTCTTCTTGGGACCACTGGCGGCAAGTGCTTCATCCATGAAACTCTGGATAAAGACTGCCACCCACTCCTCCTCGAGGCTTGGAGACCCCGCTGCCAATCTTTGTTTATTTGGATGAATCATAATGTATAATAATACATTATGATAATTCTGTCATAATGGCACCTCCAGGGCAGAAAGACAGATCCAGGCGCTGAACTGCAGTTGTGACATTTATTAACAAAAAGATCAGAAAAGTCCAAACTGTGCAGGGAAAATCAAATTCAAACAAGGAGTAACTTACAGCTGGCGCTCCAGAGCTGAAATCACTCTGCGAACGCAGGAGTGGATGAGAGTGGAAAAGTTGTAGAAACATTCATGGGAACATTCAATACTGTCACAGAGACAGAATGAACAGGCAGCGTCTAAATAATGCAAACCAGTGTGAGATAATGAGCCACAGATATGGGCGAGGAGTGGACAGGTGACCTAATTACCTAACCCCTCACAGCTGAGATGGCTATGGGAACAGGCAGTGAGGAGGAGGTGGGAATGTCTGGGAAGGGAGGAAGGCACTCATGTCATGAAACCAAAAAGTGTACACAAAAACGGACAAACTAATAATAGCAGACAAAACATTCAAAGATACATTAAGAGTCTGAGCTGGTGGAACACCACGCTCAGACTCATGACACTCTGCCATTTAGTGACAGCCAATGGCATTTCTGCATTAGGGGCCAGTGGGGCTGGGTCCCACCAGATGTGGCTATCGAGCAGTGCACACACAGTCACTAATTAAGCCTAAGTAATTTTTTTAACGATATATATTTTTCTTCACAATTAATGAATATTGTGCTTTTTTTATATATATATGATAATAGTTGTACTGACGTACAGTTCAAATATCCATCCATCCATCCATCTTCTACCGCTTAATCCTTTCGGGTCGCGGGGGGGCTGGAGCCTATCCCAGCATCTTTTGGGCGAGAGGCAGGGTACACCCTGGACAGATCGCCAGTCCATCGCAGGGCCAACACAGAGAGACAGACAACCATTCACTCTCGCATCCATACCTAAGGACAATTTAGAATCCCCAGTTGATGCCAATTAACCTAACTTGCATGTTTTTGGCATGTGGGAGGAAACCGGAGTGCCCGGAGTAAACCCACGCAGACACGGGGAGAACATGCAAACTCCACACAGAAGGGTCACCGATGGTCTGGGGGTGGGATCACAGTTCAAATATCTTGCAATATTTATTGCATCAAAGTTAGGATTTATAATGGTAATTAAGTTAATCGCTATAGAATTGAATCAGAATCTAATTGAACTGAATCAATTCAGAACCTTAAAAATCCTAAACAAATTGAGTTTGGAAATTATTGACGATTTGACAGAGGTATACAGTCTACTGAGTTACGTTTGTTATGTCTGGGCGGCGCGGTGGCGGAGTGGTTAGCACTGCGGCAGCACAGCAACTCACCCTTGGCCGGGGGATCCTGGATTCGATCCCAGCCCCAGACCAACAGTGATCTGTGTGGAGTTTGCATGTTCTTCCCGTGTCTGCGTGGGTTTACTCCGGGATTTCTCCGGTTTTCTCCCACATGCCAAAAACATGCAAGTTAGGTTAATTGGCATCAAACTGGGGATTCTAAATTGTCCTTAGGTATGACTGTGAGAGTGAATGGTTGTCTGTGTCTCTGTGTTGGCCCTGCGATGGACTGGCGATCTGTCCAGGGTGGACCCTGCCTCTCATCCAAAGATGCTGGGATAGGCTCCAGCCCCCCCGCGACCCAAAAAGGATTAAGCGGAAGAAGATGGATGGATGGATAGTTAGGATTTCTCCTAAACAGTGTTGGTTTATTACACATGGGGCCAGTCCTTAGTGTAGTGATCTGGACTGGGTTGCAGCCCTGTCCACGGTTTGTGTTCCTTTTTTGGACTCATTATTATTATTATCATTATTATTATTATTATCTTTATTCCTGTCTGACTCATCATTTTGTGTTTACGTGTGGTGACAGCGCTCTCAGTTTACTTCTGCTCCTCATTATTGGTCCTTTTGTGTTGTTATTCACGGCTGTGTCTGGTTAATCACTGGCTTCTCCATATATACAGCTACTGTTATTTTCATTACTATGCTTACACGCACAGCAAACTGTTTTTCCTCCAAGCTAGGCACGATTTAGGTACATCTCATTTGTCCTACCGTGCAGTTTGTGTTATTTCTTCCAGCCCTCGTGCTGCATTCTGTTATTTTTGCAATAAATCATGTTTGAACTTTGCCCCGAAGGGGCAAACGTGGCATTCAGTGCCTTTGTTAGGTGATCCAGTGGCTTAAAACTGTATGTGCATGCTCCACACGCTTTCAGTGATGTGCTGTGGGGCCCGTGAAGGCCAGCCTCACAGCCAAGGCATGGAATGAATGTGGTGCTTAAACATTATGATGCATCCTAAAACTGCACCTGTATTTGGGGCTGCACGGTGGCGCAGTGGTTAGCACTGCGGCAGCACAGTTTACCCTTGGCCGGGGGATCGCGGGAATCATGAGATCGTGGGTTCGATCCCTGCCCCCGGCCAACAGTGATCTGTGTGGAGTTTGCATGTTCTCCCCGTGTTGCATGGGTTTACTCCGGGATTTCTCTGGTTTCCTCCCACATGCCAAAAACATGCAGGTTAGAGATATGGGGCGCTTGCGCACACAGCGACCGGCAGCTGGTGGCTTGTCACCGGACTGCAGAACAAATCTACTTACGGGTACAAAATAAGTAAAAAAAAAAAAAAATTCTACAGAACAAGGATAAATACAGGATAAATGTTCTATCTCTGCTTAACTTTCTAAATATTCTTTCGAATTTGTATCGCTGATTATCCGACTATTATAAAAGCTGTTTATCCACCATCAGCTGCAGGTAATTTAGATCAGTGTTTCTAAACTTTTTTAAGCCACAGAACCATTTTTACACTGAAAAAAATCCCCTCCACACCACCAATCTAAGGGTGGATTCACACTACAACGTTTAGACCAGCATTTACAAATATTTTGACAAATGTCTGTGTAACCCAGCTGAGAAAATGACCCTTTTTCTCAGATGTAAATTGTATTAATACAATTGTGTGATTTTATTTTGAAAACCGATTCTCTTGGGGAAGAGGAGGTGCAATCCTTGTCATCCAACTTTTGAATTTCCGGTTCATGGTCACGTTGGGTGATCTGGGTCTTTCTATTCGTTAAGAGTAATATTAGCCCCGCCTTCCAAGCAAGGAGCTGAGGCGCTATGCTGGAAATCGTTCTTTTCACGATCTGCGAGTGGAAGGAGAGGAACTGTGGGACGATCTGTCCTCACGTTGACACCTCTTCTTGGTAAGCTAATTCAGATAGAATACTATAAATGGATCTAAACACTCTCCAAACGCTAATTTGCAACCTTTATTATCCTAAGTTGATGGGAGCATGAGCTTGAGAGGCCGTGAAGCGGTGACTTCTGCTGTGTTCACCCTGAATCTCATTCTGCTGTGTTCACCCTGAATCTCATCTTTGGTGAGTCCGCTACATGCTAATGTTATGCTAACATTAGCGCTATGCTAATGCTAGTCGCGAGTGGATTTTTTCCTGTTAAAAGCAATGGAAAAGGCTGTCTTTATGTCTGTATGGTTTCCCTAAATGTGATTTCAGTTCCCAACAGTATGCTGAAGTACTTTTAGCTCTTATGCACCATTTCTGTCGAATGTAATGTGTAGTTTGATGCTAAAAGCACATGGTGTTAGCCTTCTTAAGTAAAAGCATAGGTTATGTGATAAATTAATTGTATTTCAATTCATGATTTACAGAGACAAGGTTAGAGAGGATTAATCATAATTTCATGGTTAAATGATGTAGAGATGGGGAGAGGATTTCATTTAACTGGTTACATGAAAAAAGGGTATTTCATGTGCTACCAGAGAGATTGTGAGAAAAGAAAAAGAACACATGCATGTAAGATGCAAGATGTGAGATGTAAGATATTACTATATTGCTGGATTGTGATAATAGTAATATGAGAGAAGAATTTATACACTAAGCTATGGTGTTATATAAGAAGGGATTGGAAGACGAATTACTCTAGCTGTGAACAATAATACCATTATTGTCATGCAGGCTAGGTTTTTTTGGTTGCCGACCAAAAACCTTCTGGATCCTGGATTTTCTCCGAATGGAGATGGCGAGCCTGACCCGAGATTGAACCAAGATTGAACAGAGGTCTGACCAAGGTCTCAATTGAAGGACATCCCTCCTCTCTCCAGTGCCCAGGATTTAAAGTGGTAACAACCCAAGTCGCTGCTTTAAATGAGGAAAACAAACCTGAGTCTGGAGTTACAAGACATCTTGACTGGTCAAACGACTAAACCAAAAGGACAACCAAACACTGAGCTCAGTAGGACACTTTTGGGGTTTTATTTCATGCCGGCCGTTGTTATATTTGTATATTTGTACATTGTTTGTATATTTTGCTCCTTCTATATTTATTAATACAGACATGAATTGCTCATTTCTTGCCTCCAGCTATTTCATTCCACACTCACTCTAATTCCCTATTGTAACCCTTACGAACCTAGCAACTGGTCTACACTTAATTATTTCCCTTACCTAATTAACATCAGGCAAGGGTTACATCTGGCTCTGCTGGCAAAAGTTGGTAAAAGTCAATAATAGCTGGTGTTTGTTAGCAAATGCAGGTGAAAGTTGTGTTCTTAGAAAATTTTCAGCATGCTGAAAATTTGCTGATGTTTGGAAATACATGTTGGTGAAAGTTGTGCTCACTTTGTAAAAGTTCCTGAGCACTGGTCTAAATTATGCCGAGTTTACCCAAGTCAGTCTAAATTAAGCTCCATTGGCAAATGCTGACTGAAATGCTGGTGGAAGCAGTTTTTAGACTGAAACTCACTTCAGACATGCACGGACGCAAGAGAAATGGGAAGAAGTGTCGCTGTCCTTGGTGATGGAATGCCAAAAGCCTAGAGAAGGGGAAACAAAAAAAAAGGAAAAAAAAATATAATCTCCTAAAAATGTGACAGCTGAAAAGAAAAAAAATCTCCTCATGGTGATATTTACTGTTCTTCATTTTCCGCTCCATGTGTAATCATTCTCCAGGATTTATTGGTTCGGCTTCCATTGAGGGGAATCAAACAGCGCTGATGTGATGTCAAAAAGTAAATGACATTTACAGTGATCCCTCACTTATCGCGGTTAATGGGTTCCAGAACCGACTGCGAAAAGTGAAAAACCGCGAAGTAGCGTCACCCCTAATGACGTCACCCATAAATAATACGTACGTTCATTCTCTCTCACTCTCTCTCTCATATGATACATGTGTGTGTGTGTGTAAGTGTACATACATACGTAGATGTAAATAAATTGTACATAAATATATTTTTAGAACTCTTTTATTCTTATAACAAGATACGTAACTCAAGATGAAGATGATTTACTGCACAGGTTAATGAGAGCTTTACTGCTCCTCAGGTGACGCCTCATCGTGAGGTGCTAGAGGCGCAGCATCGTCGAGGGCAGCTTTCGATAGAGCTGGAGAAGCTGCAGGAGGCGGCGTAGTGGCTCGACGGGAAGACTATTTCGCACAAAATGGCACAAGAGAACAGCAAAAAGTTCCACGCGGCGAGACTAAGCAACACGAGCGATAAAGAGCAATGAATGCGGTCTTCCTTCGCTGCATGGGCATTCGGCAGGGAGAGAAGGTGGGTGAAACGTCTCGGCCAATCAGCTTGCGAGATTTCCGAGCCGAGCTAACACGAGAACAGTGAACAGAGAGGTGGATTTTTGAGTTGTGCGGGCTCTCCGTGTTGATACCTGATGTTATAATGTAGTCTCCCTGCCTTCTGCTAGCGCCCGCCCATTATTTCTCAATTTTGAATTTTTGATGAATATTTTTGAAAAATCCGCGATGCACTGAGGGCGCGAAAGGTGAAGCGCGAAGTAGCGAGGGATCACTGTAATGGGATTTTACATTATTTTAAAGGAGAGGGTTATAGCAGTCAAAATATAGTCACCCGTCATTTTATTTATATGATGATACACTAAATAGTTTTTTTTTATTCCATCCACATTCACATTTTTAATTGTGGACTTACTGTTGGAGTCTATAGATAGGCATTACTGTATTATTTTTTTAGAGGAATGAATGAATAAATGAATGAGTGAATAGTGAAAAAGGGCATGCAGAAGTAACTACCAAGGAGTATAAAATGAAAATAAATACTGAAACGTATGCCCAAGGGAGATGTGTTTGCTCCAGAAGCAGGTCCAGAATGGCAGGAAGCAACAAACACTGATATTTGTATGAGTGTCGCCTGACACTGATGTCAGCTGACCTGCGCTGAGTATTCGTTTGCTTAAGTTAATCTAAGTTGACAACAGCTAGCCTAAGTTGGCAAAAGTTTGCCAATGCCGAATGTAACACTGGCTAATGCTAGCAAAAGTTCATAAAAGTTTGTAAAGGTTGGTGTGTGCTGGATTAAAAAAAATCCTGCTCACGAACATAATTTCACGTTTGGACTAATTTCTCTAATTTTTCAAAACTTCTGTAAAAGTCAGTCCAAATGCTATAGTGTGAACCCAGCTTAAAATGTTATAAAATGACACATTGTAGCCTATTGATCATATGTAAATTTAGTATTGTAATTTGCTTATACTCAGTGTGAAAAGTAACGATTATATACAGAGTCAATGGAAAGTTGTGAATCCACACATTTGCTCTGGGCAACACGAGTGCACGAGTCAACATCAAGTTGGATTTTGTTCACCTCGAGGCAGACGTTTGCTTGATGATTTTCAGCGATGATGCAATTTCTTGGACCAGTTAAGAAGTGAAATTAGACAATTTCCCATGGAACCCTAAATGTTCTCTCATGGAACCTCTGGGCTCTGAAGGACCCCGGCTGAATAATACTGATTTGTGTACTGAGGGCAGGACTCATCCCATCATGTTAAAAATCACAAGGTTATTGAAGTTTGCAAATGATATCGTTAGCTGTAAAGGTTTAACTTTTGTAAATTTCAAATTTCAGTTCTCACCAAAACCAACTCTGACTCTCCCCGTGAGAATAGGTTTTTTTTTTTTTTTTTATTTAAGTTTTTGTAAAGGGTATACAGGTCGTTACAGCAATGCAGTGTTTACATTTTCATCACATGTTCCCTTATTTTCTGATATCTGACAACATTGGAAGATTAATTCTTACAACACCCCTTATTTTTTTTTTTTTTAAAGTGAAAGAAAAAGTGAAATTAAAGAGAAAAAAAAAAAACAAAACAAAAAACAAAAAAAAAACCAAACAAACCAGTAAAAAACAAACAAAAAGAAAAAGTAAGTAAATAAAGATAAAAGAGCATCTGAGTAGCATTGGAACAAAGAGCGGAACCATTATTGAAATGGTATTTGTCAAAGATTAGATCTAATGGAAGACACATATGCGGTCCAGGGTTGCCAAAAGTTCATGAACCCATCCATGTCCTGTCTCAGTGCGAATGTCAACTTTTCCATCGAGTAAATGTCTTGGATCACGTTAGTCCAATCTTCAGGTGTAGGACAGTCCTTCAACATCCATTTTTTAGTTAGAGCTTTTTTGCTTGCCAATATTAAAACATTGAATAAGTATTTTTCTCCTCGTCTTTCCAGTGAGTCCGGTAGTAAACCCAAATACAAAGTTACAAAAGAAAAGGGAACTGTAATTTTGAATATTTTCCCCAATATTGTCTGTACATTGGTCCAATATTGGTGGATAACTGGGCATGACCAAAACACATGAAAATGATTTGCAGTCTTTTCACCACACAAGCGCCAACAGTTCAATCCCTTATGGGTAAATTTGATTTGTGCAGGTGTTCTGAAAAATCTTGCCAAGTTTTTCCATCCAAATTCTCTCCACTGCAGGGATGAGGTACTTTTCCATTGCTGTTTATTTAGCTTTTCCCATATTTCCAGATGTAAAGTGAAATTCCCCTCTTTTTCCCATCTCTCTTTTATATAAGATGTGTTGTCTCCTTTTAAGTCTTGAAGACCTTGGTATATTTTAGAAATGTATCTGATCCCTGGGATCCCTTTATATGCCATTAAGAAGACCTTCAGAACACCTGACTGGGCCCTTTCCAAAACCTCCTTTTTAAGTATATTGTTTATGTGGTGTCTAAGCTGGAAGAACCTGTAAAGGTCTTGATTTATTAGGCCTTGTTTTTTCAAATCTTCAAAACTTCTTAAGATTTGCCCTTTAAAAAAATCGTAATATTTTATCAGCCCCTTCTCCTTCCACTTTTTAAATCTGGTGTCTGTTTTATTAGGAGTAAAGTCCTGATCATAGGCGATCCATTGCAGAAGTCGATAGGGCTCTTTAGTTTGATTCTCTCTGACTATCTTAAACCAAATTTTTAGCGGGGTCTCTATCCACGGGTTAGTGTTATTCAAAAGCTTAGGTAAGACATTGTTCCCTATTATCGCCTGTAGGGGGATGTCACTTGTTATTTGGCATTCGATCTCCTTCCATTGTGCAGAGTAGACTGGGTTACATATCTCTACTAAAGTTTTAATTTGTGCGGCTTTAAAGTAGTCCCTGATATTTGGCAGCGCGAGCCCACCTTTGTCTTTGTTTAGCTGTAGGGTTCTATATCTGATTCTAGGTCTCTTGCCCTGCCATATGAATCTTGAGATCCTTCTGTCCAGCTCCTGCCATGTTTTTTTGGGAGGTTCTACCGGTATTGTTTGGAAAAGGTATAGAAGACGTGGAAGTATATTCATTTTGACTGCTTCAATTCTTTGTGCAATACCCAAGAATGGTATCATATTCCATCTTGCTAGGTCAGATTTTATTTTTGTCACCAGTGGATCATAGTTTAGTGATATAATTTTGTTGAGTTGTTTCGGGATATTGACCCCCAGATATTTCATAGATTCCGACTCCCAGTTAGTTTTGAGTTTGCTTAGTGAATAATGATTTGGGTCATAGTTGAATGTTAAAACTTGGGTTTTATGCATATTTAATTTGTACCCCGATAAATCTCCATACTCTGAAAAAACTGAGGTTAGTTCTGGTAAAGAAGTGTCCGGCTGCCCTAGGTATATTAAAATGTCATCAGCAAAGAGTGCTATTTTATGTTCCTTCTGACCAAGTGTAATACCTTGAATTTTTTGGTTTTGTCTTATCCATTGGCTCAGAGGTTCTATGAAGATTGCAAAGAGCAGTGGAGACAGGGGGCAGCCCTGACGACATCCTCTTTCCAGTTCAAAAGATGATGATAAATTACCGTTAATCCTTATTTTAGCTGTTGGTTTTTTATATAATGCCTGTATAGTTCTAATGAAGTTGTTATGAAAATTGAAACTGGATAAGATTCTGTATAGAAAAGACCAGTCAACCGAATCGAATGCTTTTTCAGCATCTAATCCTAATATGACTGCATTTAAGTTATATTTTTTTATATGATGAATTATGTGTAAAGTGCGTCGAATGTTGTCTTGTGTCTGTCTTTGTCTTATAAAACCTGTTTGGTCTAAATGAATTAGGTCTGTCAGTATATTCTCTAACCTTTTGGCAAGGATAATGGTAAAAAGCTTATAGTCCTGATTTAGTACACTGATTGGTCTGTAGTTGGAGCACTCTAGTTTATCCTTTTCAGGTTTAGGTATAACTGCAATGACCCCTTCTCTCCAGGAGGGGGGGATTTCCCCTGTGTGGAGGACATAATTAAATGTTTTCAGGAGGAGAGGAGATAGTTGCTGTTTAAAGGTTTTGTACCACTCTGCTGTATAGCCATCAGCTCCTGGGGATTTGTTAGCTTTAAGTTTCATAATTGCTTTTTCCAATTCTTTAGAATGTATTTCTGACAGTAGTGTTTTATTTTGTGACTCCGTAAGTTGGGGAAGGTTTAATGTGTTTAGGAATGCCTCGGATGCGTTTTTATGTTTTTTTTGGGAGTATAAGTTCTTATAGTAATTCTCGAAGTTTTTAAGAATATCCTGAATTCTGAATTTTATTTCCTTTGATACTGGGTCTCTGATTTTGTAGATTGCTCTTTCTGTTTGATGTTTCCTCAATTTATAGGCTAGCAATTTTGCCGATTTACTGCCTGCTTCATAGTATTTTTGTTTCAGAAATGTAAGTTTCTTCTGGATTTCTATTGTGTAGATCTCATTTATTTGGTTTTTAATTTCCTTAATCTTGAGCGAGTCAGTAGAATGAGTGTTGCCTTTGTGTTCTTTTTCTAGGTTCCTAAGTTCTGACTCTAATGTGGATAGTTTTTCTTGTCTTAGTTTCTTTTGGGTTGCCAGTTTTGCAATAATCTTTCCTCTTATTACAGCTTTACATGCATCCCACAGTATTAAAGGGGATACTTCTCCATTATCGTTATCTTCCAAATATCTGAGAATATCTGACTCCAATTCATCTTTCAATGGTCCTTTCAGGACATTTGAATTTAACCTCCAAGAAAATGTATTATTTGTGTATTTTTGGATATTTAAGTCCATGTAGATCGGACTGTGGTCGGAGAGATCCATCAGTCCTATTTTACATGTTTTTACTCTACCAATGTCTCTATTAAACATAAAAAAATAGTCAATCCTTGAGTAAGATGAATGTGGAGTTGAGTAAAATGTATAGTCTTTTACACTGGGGTTGAGTTCCCTCCACACATCACAGATTCCCATTTCTTTTAGTAGCATCCGAGTCTTCCTGTTTTGGGTGTTATTTTGATGTGGGGAATTACCAGAAGCATCCCAGTATGGATTCAGTCTAAGATTAAAGTCCCCACCACATATCACTAAACCTTGAGCTTTAGTTATCATTAGGTCGAATACATTTTTATAAAATTTCCAGTTAGCCCCTGGGGGAGCATACACATTCAGCAGGGTGATATCTTCTCCCTCTAGCCGCCCAGTTACCAAACTGTATCTCCCTTCTTTATCTTTGTGTTCTGATTTTTTTTCAAATGTAATTTTGGTTGATATCAATGTCGCTACTCCCCTCCTCCTCCCTGATTTATATGAAGATGAAGAGATCATTTTAAACCCTTGTCTACTGAGTTTATTGTGTTCCACGTCTGTTAGGTGGGTTTCTTGTAAAAGTATTATTCCTGCTTTGTCTTTTTTCATTTTGCCTAGAATCTTGGATCTTTTAACTGGATTCAGGATCCCTTTTACATTATATGAAATTATTTTGGTTACACCCTGTTTCTCCATTGTGTTGTTTTGTTTAGTATAACTGTGTGGTGGCCCTCTTTTGTGCTACTCAGAAACTGAAAGAACATTAAAAACAAGAAAAACATTAAGAACATAGTGTAAAAAACTTTAAAACAAAAAACTGTCAAAAGAACTTCCTGAGCTGAGGTCTTTTTAAAGACCCTGTAAGAGCCTTGATGGAGTGAAGGCTCTGAGGGAAATTCCTCAAACTCTGTTACGTGTTGAGGGCCCTCTCGTACCACTGAAAGTAGTCCCATGCTTTTAACGTGAGTTTCAGAACCCAATCCAAACTTGTAATGATTTTTTTTTTTTTTTTTTTCCTTTTATGCCTAAACCCTGTGAAATTGTGTGCACCCTCCCACCCCCATCACATCAAACATTCACGCAAAAACAGTATTTGTTAGTATGAGCAGAACATGTGGATTATTGTCACATTTCTATTTTAACAAGTTTTTTTTTTTTTTTTTTTTTATTACAAAGACTTATTTGTTTCAAATAATATGATTGTTCCATGAAATGTTTTACCACATGCTGAATATGCATCTCTTTTAATGTTTGTTACCTTGTATGAGGGGGGTTGGATGTGCGGATTGATTCAAGAGAAAGGAAAAAAAAAAAAAAAAAAAAAAGGTCGCTATTCCAACCTGAAAACGGATAGTTTATCCGCGACGCTCTGGTGCTGGGTTTCCCGCTGCTGGTCCGTGGATTTTGAGGGTCTTTGTGTTGTCCATGTTTGCGCTTTGATCTTCTCACTCGGGTCTGCTGCGGGTTTAAACACCGTTACCGGGAGCCCTCTCCTCGCCATGTCAGCTGTTGCTTCTTCCGCCGAATTATAGAGACACGTTTCATCGCCGTAGAAGACCCTTAACTTCGCAGGAAATGGTGTCTGAAAGCGCAATTTCTTCTCTCTTAACACCTTTTTCGCGTCATTGTATTCCCTGCGCTTTTTAAGGACCTCCGGGGCGTAATCGTGTTCCACGTAGACTTTTCTCTCCTGGTGCATAAATCCTTTTTTCTGCCAGGCCAGTCTTACAACCTCTTGTTTTATTTTGAAATTGGAAAATCTTACCAACACCGAACGTGGGGGCGCTTCCGCCGCCGGCCTAGCGGCTAATGAACGATGTGCCTTTTCTATCTTCAAGTCGGTGGTTTGTGGAATATCCAATTTCTCTCTTAGTAAGGATTCCACGCATTCTGCCATTGAGTTAAAACCATTTTCGGTTCCTTCTATCAGACCATGAATTCTTATGTTGTCTCTTCTTTGTTTTCCTTCTTGGTCGGTTAGCTTAGCCTCTATAGCTGCTTGTCTTTTGCGTAGGTCCAGCACAGAATCTTCGAGCACTTTTATTCGATCCTCTGTTTCCAAGATTCGGTTCTCGGCCTGGTCCACTCTGCTGTTTGTCCTTTTCAATTCTTCTCTGAATTCCCGAAATTCGGCCGTAACATCTCGGCGAAATCGTCGTAGTTCCTCAAATAGTGATTTCAGGCTAACCCTTTTGTTAGCTATCACCAGCTCCTCGTCTTCTGAACGGGGATCTTCCAGTTCAGATTCTCCGGCCGATACGTGTCCTAGCCTGGAGAATTTCAGTTTCTTCTGTTTTCCTTTAGACATGATGATTTTGTCTTTTGATTTTCACTCCTCCAAAAATCCGTTAAGTTTGATTTTCAAGGTGTTATCCTGGATTGAGTCTGAGAGCTTCAGTGTTAAGCTGCAGTCGCCATGGCGTCCAGACCGGAAGTCCGAGAATAGGTTTTACTACAAAAATATTCCTCCCAGCAGAGATACTGTGGGACTCAGAGCCCAAACTGTGCAGGTTTCCTTAATGTCTGTCATTTCCACCAGACAAACAGGATGATGACTCCCTTATCTCAGAACCTCAGTACCTTAACTGTTATCTCAGACCTGACAGAGCTGGTCTTTATTAACTTGTGTCACTCTAAATGTACATCAGTGTGACGTTCACTTTCTGTCTGTTTAAGCAAACATCAAACATCCTGAAAAGCCCCAAATCAGGCAGGATCGTGCTGTGTTCATGTGGGTCAGTAATGCAGAACATACACAGACTTGCGTTACTGTGCAGACTGATTTCCATGAAGGACGTCTGAGCTGCTCCAATGATTGCTCAGAGGTGACTCACTGAGCTCTGACCTGAGGTGATTCAGTAGTAAAGGTGGGATTACTTTATTACATTAATTATTCAAGTACAAGTAAGAGTAGTCAACAAAAAAGTTATTTGAGCAACAGTGCTTACACTAATTTGTGATTCTTTTGTCCAAAATTTGTACCTTTTTTCTAGTAAATTTACTCCTTTGCCATTTTTCCTAATAAATTTGCATTTTCTTTGGAAATGTTCTTGTACATTTGAGACTATTGTTATGAATTCACAAGGGTTTGCTTATAAATTTCAGATATGTTTTCTTGTAAATGTAATTTTTCTCATAGGTGATTTTTTTCCACATAAATTTGCTACTTTGACATAAGTTTACTTTATTTCTTATAAGTTTGTGACTTTTTTTTTCTTTTGAACTTTGGATTTGTAAATTTGCAAATTTACTCTTCACATTTTGACTGAAGTATTCACGTCCTCTAATATAACTGACAGTACAAGTAATATTTGACAAACATCCATCCATCCATCTTCTACTGCTTTTCTGGAGATCCAGGTCGTGGAGGCAGCAGTTCAATCAGAGAAGGCCAGACATCCCTCTCCCCAGCCACCTGCTCCAGCTCTTCAGAGACGACACCAAGGCTTTGCCAGACCAGCTGGGACACATAGTCTCTCCAGTGAGTCCTGGGTCTGCCCCGGGGTCTCCTCCCAGTGGGACGTGCCCGAAACACCTCAAGTGGGAGGCGTCCAGGAGGCATCCTAATCAGATGCCCAAACCACCTCAACTGGCTCCTTTTGATGTGCAGCGGTTATACTCTGAGCCTCTTCCGGATGACTAAGCTCCTCAACCTATCTCTAAGGGTGAGTCCAGCAATCCTCAGTAGCGTTTTCTCCCAGAAGCTAAGGGAAGCCAAGCTTTCCCTATTTTTCATATATCATATACTGTATAACATATATATATATGTGTGTGTGTGTGTATATAATAGAAATGGCATCTGAAAGTATGGAAAAACAGTGAACTATCAAAATGCGTATTTAAGGTATTTAACAGTTTTGATTGTCAGTGACCCTGTTTACATGGTCACAAGTAAACCGATTACTGGAGTAAACCGATAAAGGTAATCGGATTACTCTGTTTACATGACAGTTTGAATAATCAGGTGACTCCAGAAAGCTGATTGTAATCGGTTTGCTCGTGACCATCATGACCCTGTTTACATGGTCACAATAAACGGATTACTGGGAATAAATCGATAATGCCAATAATCAGTTTTCTCATGTTAACATGCACTGAATAAACAGAATACTGGAGGGTAAACCACTTGAGTTAATGACCCCGGTTACCTGGTCTTTATTGGATTATTCTGTTTACATGGCCACTTGAATAATCAGATAACTGCAGAAATCCAATTATAACCGGTTTATTTGTGTACATGTAAACATGGTCCATGTAAACAGGCTCTTTAACTGATAAAGACAATCGGATTACTCTGTTTACATGACAGTTTGAGTAATCAGGTGACTCCAGAAAGCTGATTGTAATCGGTTTACCCGTGCCCATGTAAACAGGGTCATTGACTCTGCTGTTGTGGAGGAGCTAACGGCCAGTGGGAAATTCTATGACATGGTGACGGAACATTTTGCCACCATTAAAGAGAGGAGAATTGCCTTCCTTTTCAAATAGGCTAAGTGTAATGTTTACTCCTCTTTATATTCTTTCACTGTTAACTGAACAGCCTAAATAATTACCTGTGCAATTTTAATATGGTTACTGAATTTTTATCTTTGCTTTTTCTTTAGCTGCATGTGTTTCTCAGTCAGCTGTGTTGGTTATTTTATTGTGGTTGCTGACATGCAGAAAAACTGCATTGCTGTGTCTCTGTCACCTCATCAGGTGTGGAATTGCATAATTAGTGTTTTCGGTATAGTAATTAAACTTTGTAAGTCATGTGTTGTTTAACACGCATGCACCCGATAGTAAAGCGTGAGAGAGTGAGAGAGTGAATGAGCGAGAAAGCGTACAAGTTGCATCTGTAAGATACAACAGAACTGTGGTCCAAATAGTGAAATTAGCTGATGTATGTAGTATTATGTTCGTGGCCCCCACCCCGGTAAGCAGTGGTTTAATTTCGTTTCACTCAGCTTCCTCAAAATTTTCCTCACACCACGCCACTGGCAATCCTACGAAGAAAGCTCATTTCCGCTGCTTGTATCCGCAGTCTCATTCTTTTGGTCATTATCAACACTAAGCAAAACAGTTCTAAAGTCAATAATTGTCACAATGAGCCCCTTCGGGGGTGGAATTCAGGACCCAAATGCTGGACTCAAAGTTTAGAGTTTTTATTTTGAGCTGGTCGCCCTGACGCAGCTTGAGGGCAAAAAATAACTGAACACAAAATAACAAAAACAGGCAAGGCTAAGGTGAAGGCAGAGCAACTAAACAGGCAAGACAAGAATCAAGCTGGCAGGAACAGAAGCATGTCATCACGCCAAATGACAAATAAGGACGTCACCCCGAGCTACGGGCTGCCGTCCCTTTAATAAGGCAAAGGAAATTAACTAAATCACAAACAGCAGTGAATAATCAAGAACTTAAGACACGAAGCAAGCTAGGTGAAAAACGGCAGTAAACAAAAAGCGCTGTCAAAATAAAAGCCCAAACCAAAATGATGACAGGAATAAACTACAAGATGTTAACCATGATGATAATAATAATAATGCTATGAAACCAGAAACTGAGGACAACGCATGGATACATAAAACAAGAACATGATAATACTATTACTACTACTATTAATAATTACAGAAAAATCCCAAAATACAAAATTTAAAGTGAGGACATGGCTCCAGCCCATGTTCTGACAATAAAGCAATAAACACATTTGTATCATGAACATACATGGTATAAAATAATCAGCTTTGGTGATAAATTTGCATTTTTTCCCACAAAAAAAATATTTTTTTTCTTGCAAATTTTCCCTTTTTTTCCTTAGAAATTTGCTGATTATTTCCATAAATTTGTGATTTTATTCATGTTAAATCTGTTTCTTTTTCTTTTAAATTTGTGTTTTAAAATCATAGATTAAATTCTTCTTCCAGAGGTGGGAGTTCAATTCATTTCAATTCAGTTTATTTATATAGCGCCAAATCACAATACAAGGTTATCTCAAGGCACTTTACAGAAGGAGCTGAAGACCTCTCGGATGTGGGCCTCAGCCAGATGTTCCCAGTACACCCTCACTATACGTTTAGGTCTACCTGGTCTGAGTGGCGTCTGCCCCTGCCATTGGATCCAACTCACCACCAGGTGATGATCAGTTGACAGCTCTGCGCCTCTCTTTACCAGAGTGTCCAAGACATACGTCGCAGGTTTGATGACACGATAACAAAATCGATCATCGACCTGTGACCAAGGGTGTCCTGGTGCCAGGTGCACATATGGACACTCTTATGCTTGAACATGGTGTTCGTTATGGACAAACTGTGGTTAGCACAGAAGTCCAGTAACTGAACACCACTCGGGTTCAGATCGGGCAGGCCGTTCCTCCCAGTCACCCCCCTCCAGGTTTCACTGTAGTTGCCCACGTGCGCATTGAAGTCCCCCAGCAGGACAATGGTGTCTCCAAGAGGAGAACTCTCCAGCACCCCAGTCAGAGGCTTCAAAAAGGGTGCTTTTTCTGAACCATCATTTGGTGCATAGGCACAAATTATGGTCAGGACTCGTTTCCCAACCCGAAGGCACAGGAAAACTACCCTTTCATCCACCGGATACAAGAATATCCACCCCTGCCCACTGCCTCTCACCCGGGGCAACTCCAGAGTAGGTCAAACTCCAGCCCTTCTCCAGAAAACTGGTTCCAGAACCGGAGCTGTGTTGAGGTGAACCCAACTATATCTAGCCGGTATCTCTCAACCTCGTGTGCCAGCTCAGGCTCCTTCCCCACCAGCGAGGTGACATTTCACATCCCAAAAGCCACTTTTGAAAGCCTGGGATCAGACCGCGAAGGTCTCTGCCTTCGCCTGCCACCTGATCCGCATAGCACCGGACCCCCATGGTCCCTTCTGCAGGTGGTGAGCCCACTGGAGGGTGGACCCATGTAACTCCTTTGGGCTGAGCCTGACCGGGTCCCATGGACAAAAACCCAGCCTCCAGGCGCTAGCCATCGAGCCCCTTCCCCAGGCCTGGCTTTAGGGTGGGGCTCCAGTAACCCCATACCGGTCGGGGTCCACTGAATCCTTGATTTTTTTATTCATCATGGAAGTCTGTTGGATCACTCTTAATCTCTCGAGAATCCTCGAGGGTTCATGGGAGTTTGCCCAACCAGTCCACATGTGTTTTGTGGACATGGATAAAGCATTCAACCCCGTAACTCATGGTTTGTTGTGGAGGGTGCTGTCGGGCTTGTTGTTACGAGCTAGCCGGTCCCTATATGACCATTCCAAGAGTTTGGTTCATATTGCCAACACCTAGTCAAACTCGTTTCCAGTGAGAGTTGGACTCCACCAGGGCTACCCTTTGTCACTGATCCTGTTCATAATTTTTATGGACAGGATTTCTAGGTGCAGCCAAGGAATGGAAGGCATCCTGTTCGGTGACCACAGGATCTCATCTCTACTGTTTGTAGATGAAGTTGTCCTGCCTGTTAGCTTCATCCAGCAATGGCCTACAGGTCTTGCTGGGATGGTTTGCTACTGAGTGTGAAGCAGCTGGGATGAGAATCGGCACCTCCAAGTCCGAGTCCATGGCCCTCAGCCGGAAAAAGGTGGATTGTCCTCTCCGGGTTGTGGAAAAGCTCCTGCCCCAAGTGAAGGAGTATCTCGGGGTTTCATTCACAAGTGAAAGGAGAATGGAGCGAGAGAGTGACAGATGGATGAGAACAGCATCTGCATCTGCAACAGCATCTGCAGTGATGTGGACGTTGTACTGGTCTGTTGTGGTGAAGAGGGAGCTGAGCTCTAAAGAAAAGCTGTCAGTTTACCAGTCAACCTATGTTCCTACCCTCACCTATGGTCATGAGCTTTGGGTAATGACCCAAAGAATGAGATCGCAGAGACAAGCGGTTGAAATGAGCTTTCTCCATAGGACTGCTGGATTCACCCTCAGAGGTGAGGGTGAGGAGGTCAGTCATCCGGGGGAGGCTCAGAGTAGAACTGCTGCTCCTCCACAATGAAAGGAGCCAGTTGAGGTGGTTTGGGCATCTGATCAGGATGCCTCCTGGACGCCTCCCACTTGAGGTGTTTTGGGCTTGTCCCACTAGGAGGAGACCCTTGGGCAGACTCAGGACTCGCTGGAGAAACTATGTCTCCCAGCCGGCCTGGGAACGTCTTGGTATCTTCTCTGAAGAACTGGAGCAGAGCAGGTGGCCAGGGAGAAAGAAGTCTGGGCTTCTCTGCTTGAACTGCTGCCTCTGGGACCTGGAGCTCCGGAAAAGCGGTAGAAACTGGATGGATAGAAAATATTAAATCACAAATTTGCTACTTCTTTCTTTAATGTGTGACTTTCAGTCTTTCAACTGTGCATTTTAACAAGTTTAACGCTGATTTATGGTAAATTACATTTTCCATATATCACATTTTTAATGCAAAAATTGTAGAAAAAATAGATCTATTTGTCTGACTTAAGTCTTGAAGTATTGTGTTTATAAATTCAGTTGTGTTTTGCAGAGACTGTGAGAATGCTATCATCATTTGGTTGAATTAGGGCGGGTGCTAACGCTAACCCCTCTGCATATATAGTAATGCCTAAGGTTGTACACCAACTTCATGAATAAGTGGACTTTGCCAAACAAATATAGAATTTTCAAAAACAAAATTGAACAAGCACATTTCCTTGTGGTTTTTTAGTGCCTGAATTTTGTACTGGACAGTAAATATTGTATGTCATTGTTAGCAATGAATGACATACAGAGTAGGGATGAGCTGATACCACTTTTTCAAGTCAGATGGCAATACTGATACTGTGACTTTGAGTATCAGACGATACTGATCCAAACCCAATATCATCTCTCTTATTTGAAACAACAAAAGTACAGAACATACTATGGTAATGACTAGTTGCATTTTGCACACATATAAATTCACAAATGTAAAAGTCAAAGAATATTTTACAAATGTGACTCGGTTCAGCAACGCTGCTGCGTTTACTTATGTTAAACTTTGTAACATTGGCAGCATTTCACAGGTCAGGACCATGTAAACATGCATTCTGAAGTGTTTTTTTTTAAGTTTTTGAAAAGGGTATACATGTCATTACAGCATTGCATTGTTTACATTTTCATCACGTTTCTTTTTTTTGTTTTTTGACAACATTTGAAAAATAATTATTACAACACCCTTTTTTTAAGTGAAAGAAAAAGAGAAATTAAAGAAAGAACAAAAAAAACCCAAAAAAAAACAAAACAAGAAAAAACAAAAAACAAAAACAAAAGAGCAAAAAAATAAAAAATAAAAATAAAAGAGCATCTGAGTAGCGTTGGAACAAAGAGAGGTGCCATTATTGAAATGGTATTTGTCAAAGATTAGATCTGATGGAAGACATATGCGTTCCAGGGTTGCCAAAAGTTCAAGAACCCATCCATGTCCTGTCTCAGTGCGAATGTCAACTTTTCCATCGAGTAAATGTCTTGAATCACGTTAATCCAATCTTCAGGTGTAGGACAGTCCTTCAACATCCATTTTTTAGTTAGAGCTTTTTTACTTGCCAATATTAAAACAGTGAATAAGTATTTATCTCCTCGTCTTTCCAGTGAATCCGGTAGTAAACCCAAATACAAAGTTACGAAAGAAAAGGGAACTGTTATTTTGAATATTTTCCCCAATATTGTCTGTACATTGGTCCAATATTGGTGGATAACTGGGCATGACCAAAACACATGAAAATGATTTGCAGTCTCTTCACCACACAAGCGCCAACAATTCAACCCCTTACGAGTAAATTTGTTTTGTGCAGGTATTCTGAAAAATCTTACCAAATTTTTCCATCCAAATTCTCTCCACAGCAGGGATGAGGTACTTTTCCATTGCTGTTTATTTAGCTTTTCCCATATTTCCAGTTGTAAAGTGAAATTCCCCTCTTTTTCCCATCTCTCTTTTATATATGATGTGTTGTCTCCTTTTAAGTTAAATTAATCCAAGATGGCGACCAAGATGGTCACACTTTTTCAGCGCTGAGACAAACTCGCTGATTTCCCCACCAAAAGTACCTAACCAACAGTGATCGGCGCTCGTGACGGACACCCACGGGCTGAATTTCCACCTCCGTCAGAATCCCGTTGGAATGCCCCTTTAATCGGGTAGAACTGCTGCGCTCTACCAGAAGCGATTGCCAAGCTAACGCTAGTTAGCTTAACGCTGGCCCCAGTGCGCCACCTAACTCCGACAAGAAGCGGCTCAGTCCCCGGTGAGGGCCTATCGGAGGAACCAACCGAGGCGGCAGTTGGGAGCTCGAGCGCGGCGTTGGGACCCAGCAGGACAGTGGCCTGAGTCGGAACCCAGTTGCGAGGTCCAGCTGAGGAGCTACCGGACTGACGGCGGTCGGTGACGGGGCCTAGCGGAGGTGCCACCCAGCCAGACGGCGGCGAGCGGAGGCGGTGATCGGTGAAGCTCGGCTGCGCCGGCGGTGTGCGGCATAACCAGCCAGGCAGACGGCGGCAGGCAGTGGCGAATGACGGGGGTGATCTGCGGAGCTGTACAGCGCTACTTGGCGGAGGAGCTGTGCAGGAGCTGCTGCGGCGAGTTCAGCAGCGGCCGGGCTAGTTGAGGCCTAGCTGGATTCTCTGTTTACTTCTATCTACAGGTCAGTAAGATGCCACCAAAGAAAGAGGAAATGGAAGAAATCAAAAAAGCTCTGAGCCTTATGTCAGAAGAATTGGCCAAATTGACTAGCCAACAGGACAAAATAATAGGCCTAATAGAACAGGTACAAGCCCTAAATTTAATAATTCAAGAAAAAGACAAAAAAATTATGGACCTGGAGCAACACGGGCGTCTTTTGGAGCAACGCGTCGAGGATCTTGAACAAGGTTCTCGTATTGATGACCTAGTTATAAGTGGACTAGACATCAGATATCAGTCATACGCCCATGCCACAGTAGGACTGAGTGGTGAAGATGCACCCATGAGAGAATCTTTGTCCTTAGAAAATCAAGTGCTTCAGTTCCTTAATGATAAAGACATTAAGGTAGAAGCCAATGCAATCTCAGCCTGCTATGCTCTACCGAAGAAAGATAACAAAACAAAGAAATCAATTGTGATGCGCTTTGTGAACAGAAGGGTAAAGAATAACATACTGAGGCAGGCCAAAAAGCTAAAGGAAACTCAAGTTTACATAAATGAACACCTGACAAAAAAAAACGCTGAATTAGCACGACAGGCACGGATGCTAAAAAAACAAAATAGGATACAAGCAACCTGGACAAGAAATTGTAGAATTTGGATTAAACTAAATGGAACACCTGAGCAAGCAAAGAGTATAATGATCAGAGATGCTACTGACTTAGATAAATACAGATGAACACACACGATAAGAATAGTTCTTTTGATACACCATGCCAAAGTACTTTAATAAAAATAACCAAAACAAACAAAAACTTATGACCGACTCAAGTAGACATCAATTATCCCCAGTTGGAGGAAGTCATTTGACACAGAATGAGGAAACTCAAACTCTGAAAACATACCATTATGCTGAACATAAACCACAAGAGATGGAGAATGATATTGATCCTGATAACCACTTTTTCAATAATATTCATAACCACTGTGAATATTACACCGAAAAACAATTCAAAAGTCAAATGCAATTAGACGGTAAACTGTCAATAATACACTTCTATAGCAGAAGTCTAAACAAAAACTTTCCACAGATTCAGGACTATTTAAAACAGCTAGACAGAAAATTCACAGCCATTGCAGTCTCTGAAACCTGGCTTAATGAAGATCAGGCTCCCCTGATGGCAATAGAAGGATATCAGATGTTTTATATTAACAGAACTCAAAAAAAGGGTGGTGGTGTTGCACTGTATATTGATGACCTGTACAGGTGTAAGCTTGTAAATGAAATGTCCTTAGCACTACCAGGGATTTTGGAATGTGTTACTGTTGAGATTGACCTAGACAAAACAAAAAATCTAATCATAAGCTGCATATATAGAACGCCGGGAACTTGCATTGAGACATTCAGAGATAAATTAGTCGAGCTGTACAATAATATTGTACAATATATACAATATTATACAATATGGGCTGCACGGTGGCACAGTGGTTAGCACTGCGGCAGCACAGTTTACCCTTGGCCGGGGGATTGTGGGGATCGTGGGATCGTGGGTTCGATCCCAGCCCCCGACCAACAGTGATCTGTGTGGAGTTTGCATGTTCTCCCCGTGTTGCGTGGGTTTACTCCGGGATTTCTCCGGTTTCCTCCCACATGCCAAAGACATGCATGTTAGGTTAATTGGCTGTTCTAAATTGTCCCTAGATATCTGTTTCCTATAGGCCCTTAGAATAGAGGGTTAGTATTAATGAAAGCGCTTTGAGTGGTCTTTGTGACTAGAAAAGCGCTATATAAGTGCAGGTTAGTTAGTTAGTAGTTAGTAATATTACTAGTAAGAAAATGGTAGCAATTTGTGGAGATTTCAATATTGACTTACTGAATCCTCATCAACAAAATGTAGTTACAGAGTTCATGAACTCTATGTACAGCATGAGTCTATATCCCACAATAACACATCCCAGTAGAATCACAGTTCACTCTGCTACACTTATTGACAACCTGTTTGTCAATGTTTTCGATAAGAAAATAGAAAGTGGATTATTGATAAATGATATAAGTGACCACTTGCCAACCTTTGCACTTATCCATGGCCACACGGGGCCCAACGCAGAAAAAACTTCAAAATCGTTCAGACACAAATCACCAAATGCAATCAGTTCTCTTAAAGAGGACTTGCTGAAGCAAGACTGGACAGAAGTCTATGTATCAGATGTAAATGAAGCCTATGACACATTTATAAATATTGTAACCACTCTTTATGAAAAAAACTGCCCATTAGTAATAAAAAAGCTTAAACACAAATTTGCTAACAAGCCATGGTTAACCAAAGGACTACAAAAGGCGTGTAAAAAGAAAAATTTATTATATAAAGCTTTCCTAAAGAAAAGAACAAAAGAAGCAGAGCAGCGGTATAAAACATACAAAAATAAGTTAACATATACGTATAATAAGATGTAGTAAAAGAGACTATTACAGTAAAGAACTGGAGAAAAACAGAGACAATATTAAAAATACATGGACAATACTCAACAGTATCCTTGGAAATAAAAGCAGAAATACAAGCTACCCAACTAACATTCCAAAAAATAATAAAACGACTCAGAGTGTGAATATTGCTTCACCTGCAGATGAATTTAATAATTTTTTTGTTAACATTGGACCTAAACTGGCCCGAGAAATACCCACTACGGTGCCAACAGGTGATACAATATGCAATAACACTGCTGTAAAAGACTCCATCTTCATAAAGAACACAGACGAAAGAGAGGTCATTGAAATTGTTAAATCGTTCAAAAGTAAACTGACTGTGATGGTATTGACATGCTACTAGTCAAAACTGTTATCGAATGCATAGTAAAACCACTGACGTATATCTGCAACCTGTCTCTCCAATCAGGTATATTTCCCAATGCAATGAAAATAGCTAAAGTAATTCCGATATACAAGACGGGCGACAGAGGGGAACTCTCAAACTATAGACCAATTTCACTATTACCGCAATTTTCCAAGATACTTGAAAAAATATTCTATGAGAGAATTGACAACTTCATACTGAAGAATGATTTATTATGTGAGCAGCAATATGGGTTCAGACACAAGAGGACAACAGCATATGCCCTAATGGAATTTACAGAAAAAATATCAACAGCCATTGAAAATAAAGAGTATTCAGTTGGAGTATTCCTAGATCTTAAAAAAGCATTTGATACAGTAGATCATAATTTATTATTAAAGAAACTACAAAATTCTGGTATTAGAGGGGTAGCACTGTCCTGGTTAAGTAGTTACTTAAAGAATAGATATCAGTATGTATGTGTTAGCAACAAAAACTCAGAGTTGCTGAAGGTCACCTGTGGAGTCCCACAGGGTTCAGTTTTGGGACCATTATTATTCAATATGTATATAAACGATATATGTAAAGTTTCAGAAAAAATGGACTTAATATTGTTTGCCGATGACACTAATCTGCTATGCAGTGGAAACAATTTGGAACAACTTCTGGATACACTCGGGAAGGAATTAGAAAAGCTTAAACTGTGGTGTGATTCAAACAAATTAACGCTCAATTTAAGTAAGACAAAATTCAATCCAGTACCCAAACTCAGTGTAAATGGTGTAGAGATTGAAAGGGTATCTGAAACTAAATTCCTTGGAGTAATAATTGATAACAAACTGTGTTGGAAGTCACATATTAATTATATTAAAGGTAAAGTTTCCAAATCAATTGCAATATTACACAGAGTGAAATATTTGCTGAATCAACCCACACTATACACCTTATATCATTCATTAATACTCCCATACATGACATATTGTAATGAAGTATGGGGAAATACATACAAAACAAACATATATCCACTCTTTATGCTTCAAAAGAGAGCTATTAGAATAATAAACAAAGCAGCTTACAGGGAACCAACAAACCCACTTTTTCTTAAACAAAAAACTCTCAAGTTGAAAGATCTGGTTGACTTTAAAACCGCAATAATAATGTTCAAAGTGAAGAATTTATCACTGCCCGCAAATATCCAAAAGTTGTTCCAAACAAGGGAGAAATGATATCACTTCAGAGGAACATGTATATTTCAAAAGCCTACAGTGAGAACAACCACCAAGCAACACTGTATTTCAGTGCAAGGAGTCAGATTATGGAACGATTATGGACCTGAATTAAAATCATGTACAACGCTTGGACAATTTAAACAAAAACTAAAGGAAGAAATACTCCAAACATATTTACAAGACGACATGTAAACTCACATAAGGATTGACATATCCAGCCTGTGTTGTGTTGTAGCTTAGTTTTTTGTTTTTTTTTTTTCTCTCTGTGACATTCTGTCTTAGATTTGTCTTGAATAGTAACCGCTCAACTTAGCTTAGCTTAGTTTTCCTTTTTTTTTCTCTCAGTCACACTTTGTCTTAGCTTTGTTCTAAATTGTAATCACTCTTGTCTTGTTTACTCTTTTTTCTTTTGAATTCTTGGATGGAATATGGGTGGGCAATATAAGCTGCGGCTTCAGCCATCACCCATTTCGGATAACTCCCGTGGAATTGTTTAGTAGAAGGAGTCTTTGTCTAATTTGACCTTGTTGTTATATTATACAGTTTCTTTTAACCTGTACTGTATTATCCGAAAAATAAATAAAATTCAATTCATTCATTCAAGTCTTGAAGACCTTGGTATATTTTAGAAATGTATCTGATCCCTGGGATCCCTTTATATGCCATTAAGAAGACCTTCAGAACACCTGACTGGGCCCTTTCCAAATCCTCCTTTTTAAGTATTTTGTTTATGTGGTGTCTAAGCTGAAAGAACCTGTAAAGGTCTTGATTTATTAGACCTTGTTTTTTCAAATCTTCAAAACTTCTTAAAGTTTGCCCTTTAAAAAAATCTAATATTTTATCAGTCCGTTCTCTTTCCACTTTTTAAATCTAGTGTCTGTTTTATGAGGAGTAAAGTCTTGATCATAGGCAATCCATTGCAGTAATCGATAGGGTTCTTTAGTTTGATTCTCTCTGACTATCTTAAACCAAATTTTTAGCGGGGTCTCTATCCATGGGTTAGTGTTATTCAAGAGTTTAGGTAATGTATTGTTCCCTATTATCGCCTGTAGGGAGATGTCACTTGTTATTTGGCATTCCATCTCCTTCCATTGTGCAGTGTAGACTGGGTTACATATCTCTACTAAAGTTTTAATTTGTGCGGCTTTAAAATAGTCCCTGATATTTGGGAGCGCGAGCCCACCTTTGTCTTTGTTTAGCTGTAGGGTTCTATATCTGATTCTAGGTCTCTTGCCCTGCCATATGAATCTTGAGATCCTTCTGTCCAGTTCTTGCCATGTTTTTTTGGGAGGTTCTACTGGTATTGTTTGGAAAAGGTATAGAAGACGTGGAAGTATATTCATTTTGACTGCTTCACTTCTTTGTGCAGTGCCTAAGAATGGTATCATATTCCATCTTGCTAGATCAGATTTTATTTTTGCCATCAGTGGATCATTTTAGTGTTATAATTTTGTTGAGTTGTTTCGGTATATTGACCCCCAGATATTTCATAGATTCCATCTCCCAGTTAGTTTTGAGTTTGCTTAGTAAATATTGATTTGGGTCATAGTTGAATGTTAAAACTTGGGTTTTATGCATGTTTAATTTGTACCCCAATAAATCTCCATACTCTGAAAAAACTGAGATTAATTCTGGAAAAGAGGTGTCCGGCTGCCCCAGGTATATTAAAATGTCTTCAGCAAAGAGTGCTATTTTATGTTCCTTCTGACCAAGTGTAATACCTTGAATTTTTTGATTCTGTCTTATCCATTGGCTCAGAGGTTCTATGAAGATTGCAAAGAGCAGTGGAGACAAGGGGCAGCCCTGACGACATCCTCTTTCCAGTTCAAAAGATGATGATAATTTACCGTTAATCCTTATTTTAGCTGTTGGTTTTTTATATAATGCCTGGATAGTTCTAATGAAGTTGTTATGAAAATTGAAACTGGATAAGATTCTAAATAGGAAAGACCAGTCAACCAAATCAAATGCTTTTTTAGCATCTAATCCCAATATGGCTGCTGTAGAGGAGCTTGAAATAACGAGGCGATGTGATTCATAAACCAAAGTTTATTATCAGCTCCTCTAACAAGTCTCATCTACTGTAGGTGCAGCAGCAGAAGAAGTAAGAGAGCGAACACCTTCGGCTCTACGAACTTATACTCGCACATAACAAAAGACATGCATATCAAAAGCTGACATCCCTCATTATCTTAATCCCCCCATTGTCTTCGTACTCCTCCGCCTGGCCCTGGGGGGTCAGGGCAACCCATCCGGTCTCCACCGCAGTGCCTTGGATGCTCTTTGATCTTCACTGGCGGTTGAGACTCTTTGTCCTGTTCTGAGGTGTGAAGTCGCCTTACATATGTAATCACCAAACATTCTCACATGCTTAAACATATGTTGGTTATGGAATATATGATTAATATAGACCACAGCCCCCCCCCAAATGACTAAGAAAAGGACAATAGAAAAATTCACAGTTTAAGATAATTATTATGACATACTAACTGCTACACCTCTTGCCACAGAAGAAACTTTCCAGCAGCCATGCTCCTAAGAGAGTTCAGTGGTAATCATAACAGCATAGTAATATCACAAGTCAGTCCTAAACTGTTACAGCACAATTAGTGAACAACTGTTGAGTAGTTTGCATCAGTCTCTGTGCCGTCTGGGTTTTAATCTTCTCCCGAATCTGCTGTGGGTCCGCTTGGGGGTCCTGCTGGGACCTTCCCGTAAGGAATCTGCAGCTTGGGAAGGAGAGTGATTATTTGTTCCCTGCAGGGGGGCTGAGTCTTTTCTCTTGGGGGGTCTACCCCGCCGAGGTGCTCTCGCCAACCGTGCAGGCTCGTCTCTCAACAAGAAGGCAGGTTTAAGTCTGTCAATGCTGACTGTTTCTTTTCTATCCCCAAAATCAAGCACAAAGTGTTTATCACCAGGTTCCAGCACTCTGAATGGTCCATCGTATGGTGGGCGGAAAGTTGGTTCTAAAGCTTCATGCCTAACAAAAACGAATTCAGCGTTCTTTAAAGCTTGTGGGACAAAAACCCGTGGAAAAGAGTGATGTGCCGGTCCGGGGAGAGAGTCCGGTCCGTTGCTGCCTAAAAACCTCGGGGCAGGGAGATGCCCTGGCTCTGGGTTCTCTGGTAAAAATTCACCCGGGAGCCTGAGAGGTTGTGCAAAAACTAATTCTGCTGGAGAGGCGTCTAGATCCTCTTTGGGCGCAGCACGCAACCCCAATAAAACCCAGGGAAGTTTATTTACCCAATTTGTATCCGTTAGTGAGGCTCTGAGGGCGGCCTTTAA
Source organism: Pholidichthys leucotaenia (assembly GCA_020510985.1). Classification (NCBI taxonomy): domain Eukaryota; kingdom Metazoa; phylum Chordata; class Actinopteri; order Cichliformes; family Pholidichthyidae; genus Pholidichthys; species Pholidichthys leucotaenia. Next base: position 429,066,203 of record CM035841.1, on the reverse strand, counting down.
AGATCTGTGAAAACGCTCGCATAACCCATTAGCCTGAGGGTGATAAGCGGTGGTGCGGTGAATTGTCGCCCCTAAGCTGCTGGCCATGGCTGACCAAAGCTCCGAGACAAATTGAGGCCCCCTATCGGACGTGATGTCCGATGGGACGCCGAAACGTGCCACCCAGTTTGTCAAAAAAACGCGAGCGACTTCCTCCGCTGTGGTTGATGCCAGAGGGACTGCCTCTGGCCAGCGTGTGGTGTGGTCTATCATTGTTAACAAATATGTGAAACCTTGGGAGGAAGGTAGCGGCCCCACGAGGTCGACATGAACGTGGTCGAACCTTCTAGCAGGGATTGGAAAAGGCTCCAGAGGGGCTTTTGTGTGTTTGTGTATTTTGGCGCGCTGACAAGAAATGCAAGCTTTTGCCCATTCTTTTACGTTTTTGCGCAGGCCCGGCCACACAAACTTTTCGGCGACCATTTTAACCGAAGCGCGCACATCTGGGTGCACGAGGGAGTGAATCGAGTCGAAAATACGGCGGCGCCATGCAGCTGGGACTAACGGGCGAGGTCGGCTGGTTGAGCTATCGCATATTAGGGGGGGCACACCGTCTCGTAAACCCCTTTTCTCCAGCCTTAACCCTGTTGGTCCAGACAGGAGTGCGCGCACGTCCGCGTCACTACTTTGCTCCTCTGCCATGGCTGCATAATCTATCCCTGCATGGATTGGTGCTGCGTATGTGTCCGTGTTGGTGAAAAGCTCTGCGGCTGCGGTAGTATAATCTGTCTCCTCGCGCTCTGGCGATGTCACAGCGCGAGAGAGGCAGTCTGCTACCACGTTAAGTTTGCCTGCCACATGTCGAATGTCTGTGGTGAACTCTGAAATCGCAGCTAGCTGTCTTTGTTGCCTGCCTGACCACGGTTCGGAAATTTTAGCCATCGCAAAGGTGAGCGGTTTGTGGTCTACAAAAGCCGTGAAACGCCGCCCTTCTAACCAAAACTGGAAGTGGCGGATGGATAAATGAAGCGCTAGCAGCTCCCTGTCAAAAGTACTGTATTTACGCTCAGTTTGGTTTAGCGATTTGCTGAAGAATGCCAAAGGTTGCCAGATTCCACTGACGTGTTGTTCTATAACTGCCCCTATGGCCAGATCCGAAGCGTCTGTGGTTAGCGCAATGCGGGCCGCGGGATCGGGGTGAGCCAACAATGTGGCATTAGCTAGGGCACTTTTTACTTCTGCGAAGGCGTGTTCGCGCTCCGGGGTCCATTCGACCGCGTTGGAAGGTTTTTGTTTTCTGAGCGCGTCATATAGGGGCTGCATGAGCTGAGCTGCGTGGGGGAGGAAACGGTTGTAAAAATTAACCATTCCTAAAAATTCCTGCAGCGATTTGACCGTTTGTGGCCGTGGGAAACTTTTTATCGCGTGAACTTTGTCTGGCAGTGGGACTGCCCCCCTCGGAGAAACTCTGTGTCCTAAAAAATCAATTTGTAACACGCCGAATTTGCATTTGGCTGGATTGATTATTAACCCGTGCTCTTCTAGCCTCTGAAAAACCATAGTGAGATGCCGCTCGTGTTCTTCCTCAGACGGGCTGGCTACCAGCATATCGTCGAGGTAGACGAACACAAAAGGGAGGTCGCGTAATACTGCGTCCATCATCCGCTGAAAGGTTTGAGCAGCGCCTTTGAGGCCGAAAGGCATCCGCAAAAATTCAAAAAGGCCGAAGGGGGTTATTACAGCTGTTTTAGGAATGTCCTCTGCTCGAACTGGGACTTGATGATAACCGCGGACCAGGTCTATTTTTGAAAAAATGCGCGCACCCGCCAGATGTAGTGAAAAATCTTGAATGTGAGGAATTGGGTAGCGGTCATGCGCTGTCGCATTGTTTAATCTGCGGTAATCGCCGCACAGTCTCCAAGAACCGTCGGATTTCGGGACCATGTGAAGTGGTGACGCCCAGGGGCTTTTCGATCGTCTGATAATGCCTAATTTTTCAAAGGTAGTAAACTCGTCCCGAGCTATGGCGAGCTTGGTCGCGTCTAAGCGCCGAACTTTGGCGAATACGGGTGGGCCCGTTGTGGGAATAAAGTGTTCGACCCCGTGTTTAGCCACTGTGGCTGAGAATTTGGGAATTGTGAGTGCTGGAAATTGGGTGAGGAGTTGATCAAACTTACCTCCTGCTGTGGTGACGCTGGCCTGCACGGGTGGTGGAGAAACTCGAGCTGCGCAGGGAATAGAAGCAAAGGACAGTGCATTAACCAAGCGCCTGTTCGCTAGATCAACTAATAACCCATGTGCATACAAAAAATCTGCGCCCAACAAGTTAAAACTCACCGCCGCTACAACAAATGTCCATCTGTAGTTGCGGCCGTGGATGCGCAGGTGCAGGCTCTTTTCGCCAAAAGTGTCGATGCTGGAGCCGTTGGCTGCCACCGCTCCATTGCCCCGGGTGCCCATGGCCCGGTCTGCTTGGGACGGCATGACAAAACTTAGTTGAGCTCCCGTGTCAATAAGGAACTGCTTGCCGGTGTGTCCGTCCGTCACATATAAAAGCTTGCTTTTTTTGCCGAGAACCGCCGCTGTTAACGGCTCTTGGCTTCGGCGTTTTCCCAAAATCGTGAATTTGCAGGGGGGAACGCATTTGTAAGCCTTCTCGGCGAAGCGGTGGTAGTAATAACAAACGTCGCTCCGTCTGTTGCATCCTGGCCGTGTCGCTGTCACTGCGGGCTGATTCTGCTCGGTGATTTGTGGCTCCTCGTGGCTCCGGACATCAGTGTTGAGGTCTGCGGATGCTGCTGTGGGTGTCTGCTCCTTGCAGGCGTTGACGAGCCGTTGAGCTTCGTGAGCCAGCGTGCGGAAGTCTTGCTGGGTGCTGCATCGCATGTTGGCAAGCGTCCCTCTCATGTGTGGTGGCAGCGTGCTGAGGAATATGAAATGGAAGAGGAAGTTGTCATTGTCCTCTTCTTTAAGTTGCAGCAAGTCCTCCATGAGGGCCTTGGGTCTGCCTCCTCTGTGGCCGTAGACCGCCAGGATCCTCTCGGCTCTCTCCTCAGCTGAGGGGACGTAATTTGCCACGATGGTCGCTTTCAGTTCTTTATATTTGTCCTGGGCCGGCGGCCGCTGGATTATGCTCCGCGCACATCTCGAAGTGGCGGCGTCGAGTTTGGCGACGATGTGATAGAATTTTGTATCGTCAGCCATGATGCCCGCAAGTGCAAACTGGGCTTCAGCTTGCTGAAACCATGAGGCGGGGTCTTCCTGCCAGAAGTCCGGCAGCTTGACGGTGACGGCGTTTGTGTGGACCGTCACTGATGTGTCCGCAGGGTGAGAGTGCCTTGCTTCGGCTCTCTCCACGGCGCTGGTGCTCGGTTGAGCCCTCTCTATCACTTCTGCCGTGGGGGAACGTCGTCCATCTGTTCCCCTGTCTGCATGGGTGCCGGCGTCTGCCTAGGTCGCCACAGATGAGTCGATCGCGGGGGAACGCCTCTGGTCCATTCTCGCGTCAGGGTCACCAGTGTAGAGGAGCTTGAAATAACGAGGCGATGTGATTCATAAACCAAAGTTTATTATCAGCTCCTCTAACAAGTCTCATCTAGGTGCAGCAGCAGAAGAAGTAAGAGAGCGAACACCTTCGGCTCTACGAACTTATACTCGCACATAACAAAAGACATGCATATCAAAAGCTGACATCCCTCATTATCTTAATCCCCCCATTGTCTTCGTACTCCTCCGCCTGGCCCTGGGGGGTCAGGGCAACCCATCCGGTCTCCACCGCAGTGCCTTGGATGCTTTTTGATCTTCACTGGCGGTTGAGACTCTTTGTCCTGTTCTGAGGTGTGAAGTCGCCTTACATATGTAATCACCAAACATTCTCACATGCTTAAACATATGTTGGTTATGGAATATATGATTAATATAGACCACAGCTGCATTTAAATTATATTTTTTTATATGATGAATTATGTGTAAAGTATGTCTAATGTTATCTTGTGTCTGTCTTTGTCTTATAAAACCTGTTTGGTCTAAATGAATTAAGTCTGTCAGTATATTTTCTAACCTTTTGGCAAGGATAGTGGTAAAAAGTTTATAGTCCTGATTTAACACACTGATTGGTCTGTAGTTGGAGCAGTCTAGTTTATCCTTTTCAGGTTTAGGTATGACTGCAGTGACCCCTTCTCTCCAGGAGGGGGGGGATTTCCCCTGTGTGGAGGACATAGTTAAATGTTTTCAGGAGGAGAGGATATAGTTGCTGTTTAAAGGTTTTGTACCACTCTGCTGTAAAGCCATCTGCTCCTGGGGATTTGTTAGCTTTAATGTTTCATAATTGCTTTTTCTAATTCTTTAGGCTATATTTCTGACAATAGTGTTTTATTTTGTGACTCAGTAAGTTGGGGAAGGTTTAATGTATTTAGGAAGGCTTCAGATGCGTTTTTATGTTTTTTGAGGGAGTACAAGTTCTTGTAGTAGTTCTCGAAGCATTTAAGAATTTCCTGAATTCTAAATTTTATTTCCTTTGATACTGGGTCTCTGATTTTGTAGATTGCTCTCTCTGTTTGTTGTTTCCTCAATTTATAGGCTAGTAATTTTGCCGATTTGCTACCTGTTTCATAGTATTTTTGTTTCAGAAATGTAAGTTTCTTCTGGATTTCTATTGTATAGATCTCGTTTATTTGTTTTTTAATTTCCTTAATTTTGAGCGAGTCATTAGAATGAGTGCTGTCTTTGTGCTCTTTTTCTAGTTTCTTAAGTTCTGACTCTCTAATGTGATTAGTTTTTCTTGTCTCAGTTTCTTTTGGATTGCCAGTTTTGCGATAATCTTTCCCCTTATTACAGCTTTGCATGTGTCCCACAGTATTAAAGGGGATACTTCTCCATTATCATTTTCTTCCAAGTATCTGAGAATATCTGATTCCAATTCATCTTTCAGTGGTCCTTTCAGCACATTTGAATTTAACCTCCAAGAAAATGTATTATTTGCGTATTTTTGGATACTTAAGTCCATATAGATCGGACTGTGGTCAGAGAGATCCATCAGTCCTATTTTACATGTTTTTACTCTTCCAATGTCTCTATTAAACATAAAAAAATAGTCAGTCCTTGAGTATGATGAATGTGGTGCTGAGTAAAATGTATAGTCTTTTGCACTGGGGTTGAATTCCCTCCACACGTCACAGATTCCCATTTCTTTTAGTAGCATCCGAGTTTTTCTACTTTGAGTGTTATTTTGATGTGGAGAATTACCTGATGCATCCCAGTATGGATTCAGTCTTAGATTGAAGTCTCCACCACATATCATTAAACCTTGGGCTTTAGTTATCATTAGGTCAAATACATTTTTATAAAATTTCCAGTTAGCCCCTGGAGGTGCATATACATTCAGCAGGGTGATATCTTCTCCCTCTAGCCGACCAAGTACCAAACTGTATCTCCCTTCTTATCTTTGTGTTCTGATTTTTTGATTTTTTATTTTCGAATGCCGCACTACTAGCACACCCAGACCCAGCGGCTAGGATAGAGCTCACTACGGACGCATCAGACGTGGCCATAGGGGCCATCATGGAGCAGTGCATCACCGGTTCTTGGCAGCCGCTTGCCTTTTTTAGCAGGTCTTTGCACGACAATGAGCGTAAATACAGCACGTTCGACAGGGAGTTACTGGCTCTCCACCTGACCATACGCCACTTCCAGTTCTGGCTGGAAGGGCGTACCTTCACTGCGTTCGTGGACCACAAGCCACTTACGTATGCGATGGCCAAGGTTTCGGAACCATGGTCGGCTCAGCAGCAGAGACAGCTGACCACGATCTCGGAGTTTACAACCGACATTTGACATGTGGCCAGTAAACTCAACGTGGTGGCTGACTGCCTCTCGTGCGCATTAGTGGCCCCAGTCTACGTGGGGATAGATTACACGGCCATGGCCGCTGCGCAGATCGGCGATGCGGACGTTTGCGCGCTCCAGTCTGGACCAACAGGGTTAAGGCTGGAGAGCAGAGTGCTGCAACACGCCCCCCCCCCCCCCCCCAGTCTCTGACGTCTCTACAGGCCACCCGTGACTGGTGGTCCCATGCGCTTGGTGCCGCCGCGTTTTTGAGTCGGTTCACTCCCTGGTGCACCCAGGAGTGTGCGCATCAGTCAAAATGGTGGGTGCAAAGTTCATCTGGCCGAGCCTGCGCAAACAGGTGAAAGAGTGGGCCGCAGCCTGCGTAACGTGCCAATGAGCCAAGGTGCACAGGCACACGAAGGCTCCTTTGGAGCCGTTCCATATCCCGGCTAAGAGGTTTGATCACGTTCACGTGGACTTCGTGGGCCCCCTCCCGCCATCGCAGGGGTTCACGCACCTTCTGACAGTGGTGGACCGCACCACGCGCTGGCCCGAAGCTGTCCCGCTAGCTTCCACCGTGTCCGCAGATGTGGCATGCGCTTTTTTGACAACATGGGTGGCACGTTTCGGTGCTCCTTCAGACATCACGTCTGATTGGGGCCCGCAGTTTGTTTCCGACCTCCGGTCCACCATGGCCCAGACTCTGGGCGTCTCAATTCATCGCACGACTGCGTACAACCCACAGGCCAATGGGTTATGCAAGCGTTTCCATAGGTCACTTAAAGCAGTGCTCAGAGCTTCGCTTACGGATGCAAATTGGGTGGACCGTTTGCCGTGGGTTCTATTTGGGTTGCAATCCACACCGAAGGAGGATTTGGCAGCCTGGGTTTTTTTCCCAGCCGCTGCGGCTCCCCGGGGAATTTTTGTCGGATAACCCGCGCCGAACACCGATCTATCCCCGCGTTCAAGACATAGCGCAGAGGCAGGGACACTACCCGGCCCGGCCCACCACTGTTTTCCACGCGCTTCTGTACCAAAAACCTTGAAGAACGCGTTGTTTGTATTTGTCAGGCATGATGCCCACCGGATCCCATTGCGCCCGCCTTACGATGGCCCGTTCAGAGTGCTGGAACTCGGGGACAAACATTTTGTGTTAGACTTGGGGGATCGCCGGGAGACAATCTGTATAGACAGGTTTAAACCTGCCTTTGTTTTAACAGACGAGCAGGTGGTGTTGGCCCGAGCTCCTCGGCACGGAAGACCCCCACGGAGAACTCTCCAGGTAAATGAATCATCAGATCAGTCACACAAGCATGCTGAAGGTGTCCCCCCCCCCATTGTCCCCCCACAGACGGACCTCCCCCCCCCCCCCCCCCCAGGAACCCCTCACTGGCACAGCAGCGCCTCGGAGCCGAAGATCCCCCTTTACAGCAGCTATGGAGGGAGGCTGAAGCCCAAAGGACATGGGGGTTAAGATGCAGTCTGAGACTCTGGGGAGGGGGGGTGTGGGGAACCCACTCAGTGGTTACTCAGTAGTTTTTCCTCAGACTGAAGTGGCAGATCAAAGGTGGGGAGTGATATGCTAATGCAGCACCCCAGGTAGCAGAGACGTGTTAGTGCTGTGATATAAAAGAGAGTGCCTGCAACCTGGTGGTAGGTTTTCTGATTCTGGTGAATGTGAGAGAGAGTGGAATAAAGTTTCATCCATCCATCCATCTTATTCTGCTTTATCATTTTCAGGTCGCGGGGGGGGGGCTGGAGCCTATCCCAGCATCTTTGGGCGAGAGGCAGGGTACACCCTGGACAGATCTCCAGTCCATCGCAGGGCCAACACAGAGAGACAGACAACCATTCACTCTCACAGTCATACCTAAGGACAACTTAGGATCCCCAGTTTGATGCCAGTTAACCTAACTTGCATGTTTTTGGCATGTGGGAGGAAACCAGAGAAATCCCGGAGTAAACCCACGCAGACAGGGAGAACATGCAAACTCCACACAGATCACTGTTGGTTGGGGGCTGGGATCGAACCCAGGATCCCCTGACCAAGGGTGAGTTGCTGTGCTGCCGCAGTGCTAACCACTCCGCCACCGCGCTGCCAATCTACTCGGAAAAGTTCGGCCTGGTTATTCTCTCCACAGGGTAATATATCCAGGGCATTACCCGCTTTAAAGTTAATTTCCCAAGTAACTTCTTATTCTGAGATTATGTTTTTCTTTTTAATTTGTCAAACAGTGGACAAGTTGTCCCTTATGGGACAATAAAGTTTACTCTACTCTAATACAGTGGTGTGAAAAAGTGTTTGCCCCCTTCCTGATTTCTCATTTTTTCTGTATGTTTGTCATACTTAAATGTTTCAGATTGTGGAGCTATTTTGTAATATTGGGGTAAGGAGACCTCTAGTGGACAAAACTCTTTCAGTATGATTTTATTTTGTCCCTTCGGTGTTGCCGTAGACCAGGGGTGTCAATCTCATTCCATGGAGGGCCAAGACCCTGCGTGTTTTGCTTCTACCCAGTGTCTTCAGCAGGTGTTTTTACTGATTAGCAATCAGTGGGAAGAAATTCAATGAAATCACCTGCTGAAGACACTGGGTGGAGGTAAAACCTGCAGGGTCTTGGCCCTCCATGGAATGAGTTTGACACCTGTGCCGTAGACAGTTCAGAAGTAGTGGAGGAAAGTGAGCTGCTGCATTTTACTTAGCCTGTTTGTTGTGGCCAGAGAACGTTTGCCTGTAAGTATTTTATGTTGAGTTGATTTGAGTCTGTATTGAAGTATATTTTAGATGTACAACCCGTTTTTAAAGATGAAAAATTTGCTCTTAATCTTCTGTTAATTTATACATGCTAATCGTTTGCGTCTCTATGGTGTTTTCCATAGAAATTAGCCTTGTGCTAACATATTGATTTCCATTGAGTTTGAGTGTGTAATGCAACATATTTTTTTCTTCAATAGCGAATGTAATAAGATAACAACTGATGTGTATTTTCTGTGTCTGTCATGAACCCAGCCGGTGTTTTCCTTTAGGCTCGGTTCTGGCCGTTCTCTGTGGCTCAGGTATCGGGTTATTTATGTATTGTGTCATCTTTTGAGTTCTTGTTGTTTTTAGGTCTTTGTCCTTTTCTTTTCCGTGCCTGTAGTCACCGTTCTGGCCGGCGGCTGTTAGGCAGCCTCTTTGACCTACATTCTTGTGGGCGTTGTCTGACATTCGCCGGTCCGACCAACCCCCCTCTCTCTTGACAGCCAGCTGATTTTTCCCTGGAAATTGTCATTCCCACACCTCGCCCAGGTGTGCCCAATTTGTGAAGCCAGCAATGCTTGTACTTAGGCATCCTTTGCCAGTCAAGCATTGCTGGACCATTGAGCTGTTCCATACAGACGTGAATCGCTGTATGTGCTTCGTCATGTTCATGTGAGTAAACAAATTAACCACTTCCTCATTGCCATGGATTCTCTGTGTCCTTTGAACGATGTCGGCTCTGGGATGCCATCGTGGTTAATTCGCTTCTCCACCTGCGTTCGTTGGGCGATGCCAGCCCAGGAACGCCAATTGTAAGTCATCATATTTTTTGGGTTTTGTATGTCTTCACCTTTTTGGAACTATCTGCCTTTGTGTTGAATAAATGTGGTGTAACCCCTGCACGTAAATCCATTCATCCTTCTCCTCCTCTGTGCGCTGCGTAAAGGTGCATGGGGAGGTCCATGACAGTGTCTGTTTAGTTTTACAGTGAATCCTAAGTAAAGTTTTGAAAAGACCGTCAGCTTCAGACTTTTCTCAGGAAACTGTTATCTATCTGTCGAGCTGAGGTAGCAGGCTGCTAGACTACGCCACACACGTCAGCAGGGGTAGAATACAGATCATCAAATAAATTTAAATATTAGACAGAGATAACACAAGTAAACACAAAATGCAGTTTTTAAATGAAGGTGTTTATTATTAAGGGTTTTTGTGGGAAAAAGCGATTGCCCCCCTGTTAAACCACATCTTTGGAAAGCTGAGTTCAGTTTCTCGAGCCACACCCAGGCCTGATTACTGCCACACCCGTTCTCAATCAAGAAATCACTTGAATTGGACCTGACTGACAAAGTGAAGTAGAACAAAAGATCCTCAAAAGCTAGACATCATGCTGCGATCTAAAGAAATTCAGGAATAAATGAGAAACAAAGTGAGATATATCAGTCTGGAAAAGGTTATAAAGCCATTTCTAAAGCTTTGGGACTCCAGTGAACCACAGTGAGAGCCATTATCCACAATAGGCGAAAACATGGAACAGTGATGAACCTTCCCAGGAGTGGCCGGCTGACCAAAATTATCCCAAAAGTGCAGCGACGACTCATCTAAGAGGTTGCAAAAGACCCCACAGCAACATCCAAAGAACTGCAGGCCTTACTTGCCTTAGTTAAGGTCAGTGTTCATGACTCCACCATAAGAAAGAAACTGGGCAAAAATAGTCTGCATGGCACAGTTCCAAGACAAAAACCCCTGCTGAGCAAAAAAACATAAAGGCTCATCTCAGTTTTACCAGAAAACATTTGATGATCCCCAAGACTTTTGGGAAAATATTCTGTGGACTGACAAGACAAAAGTTGAACTTTTTGGAAGGTGTGCATCCCAGTACATCTGGCGTAAAAGTAACACAGCATTTCAGAAAAGGAACATCATACCAACAGTAAAATATGGTGGTGGTAGTGTGATAGTCTGGGGCTGTTTAGCTGCTTCAGGACCTGGAAGGCTTGCTGTGGTAAATGGAACCATGAATTCTGCTGTCTACCAAAAAATCCTGAAGGAGAATGTCCGGCCATCTGTTCGTGACCTCAAGCTGAAGCACACTTGGGTTCTGCAGCAGGACAATGATCCAGAACACAGTAGCAAGTCCACCTCTGAATGGCTTATGAAAATCAAAATGAAGACTTTGGAGTGGCCTAGTCAAAGTCCTGACCTGAATCCGATTGAGATGCTGTGGCATGACCTTAAAAAGGCGGTTCATGCTCAAAACCCTCCAGTGTGGCTGAATTACAACAATTCTGCAAAGATGAGTGGGCCAAAATTCCTCCACAGCGCTGTAAAAGACTCATTGCCAGTTATCACAAATGCTTGATTGCAGTTGTTGCTGCTAAGGGTGGCCCAACCAGTTGTTAGGTTTAGGGAGCAATCACTTTTTCACACAGGGTCATGTAAGTTTGGATTTTTGAATTTGAATCCTTTATTAGTCCCACAATGGGGAAATTACAAGGCATCCGCATGAGTGGATGAGGCAACCACTGGTGTGGCGCCCAGCTCTTTCACCATTCATACACACATTCACACCTGGGGCCACTTTAGAGTCTCCAATTAACCTAACTTGCATGTTTTTGGCATGGGGGAGGAAACCGGAGAAAATCCTGGAGTAAATCCACGCAGACACGGGGAGAACATGCAAACTCTACACAGGTCACTGTTGGTCGGAGGCTGGGATTGAGCCCGGGATCCCCTGGCCATGGGTGAGTTGCTGTGCTGCCGCAGTGCTAACCACTTCACCACCGCGCTGCCCATATTTTTTCCCCTTTAATAATAAACACCTTCATTTAAAAACTGCATTTTGTGTTTACTTGTGTTATCTTTGTCTAATAATTAAATTTGTTTGATGATCTGAAACATCTGTGTGACAAACATACAAAAAAATGAGAAATCAGGAAGGGGAAAACACTTTTTCACAGCACTGTAGTCATGCAGTTATTGTAAAGAAACTTGCTTTTGAAAGGCAGTAACAAGTAACTATCCATCCATCCATCCATCTTCTACCGCTTTTCCGGATGTCCAGGTCATGAAGGCAGCAGTTCAAGCAGAGAAGCCCAGACTTCCCCTCTCCTCAGCCACCTGCTCCAGCTCTTCAGAGAGGATACCAAGGCGTTCCTAGACCAGCTGGGAGACATAGTCTCTCCATCGAGTCCTGGGTCTGCCCCGGGGTCTCCACCCAGTGGGACGTGCCCGAAACACCTCAAGTGGGAGGCATCCTAATCAGATGCCCATACCATCTCAACTGACTCCTCTCAGTGTGGAGGAGCAGCAGTTCTACTCTGAGCCTCTCCCGGATGACTGAGCTCCTCACCCTATCTCTGAGGGTGAGTCCAGCAATCCTATGGAGAAAGCTCATTTCAGCCGCTTGTATCCGTGATCTCGTTCTTTCGGTCATTACCCAAAGCTCGTGACCATAGGTGAAGGTAGGAACATAGATTGACTGGTAAATCGACAGCTTTGCCTTAGCTCCCTCTTCACCACAACAGACCGGTACAACGTCCGCATCACTGCAGATGCTGCTCCGATCCGTCTGTCAATCTCTTGTTCCATTCTCCCATCACTCGTGTATAAGACCCCAAGATACTTAAACTCCTCCACTTAGGGCAGGAGCCTGTCCCCAACCCGGAGAGGTCAATCCACCTTTTTCCGGCTGAGGACCATGGACTCGGACTTGGAGGTGCTGATTCTCATCTCAGCGGCTTCACACTCGGTGGCAAACCGTCCCAACAAGAACTGTAGGTCATTGCTGGATGAAGCCAACAGGACAGCATCATCTGCAAACAACAGAGATGAGATCCTGTGGTCACCAAGCATGACACCCTCCATTCCCTGGCTGCACCTGGAAATCCTGTCCATAAAAATTATAAACAGGATCGGTGACAAAGGGCAGCCCTGGTGGAGTCCAACTCTCACTGGGAATGAGTCCGACCGAGTGTTGGCAATACGAACCAAACTCTCACAACGGTCGTACAGAGACCGAATAGCTCATAACAACAAGCCCGTAACAAGTAACTAATTAGTTACTAATTTTCAGTAACTCTTCCAACACTGGTCCTGACTGTTTTTCAACACTCACAAGAGCAACCATCAGTTGTCTTGCTTGTCTGTGCTGCTTTATTTTCCTGCTTCTTTCTCCTTGTGGTGACCTTTGAGGTAATTCCTTCTGGAGTTTAAGCTGACAACAATCAGCAGTAACCACAGCATCAGCCATGTTGGGCTCTGTGCAGTTGGGATGTTGAGGACTGCATGCTTGTGCTTTTGCATTGGTAAAAACCCATGCAGATGGACTGCTTTACCTGGCCATGAATTAGGTATTAAACACTTTGGTTAGGAAAGTTATTTAAAAAAATAGATTCTAGAGCTCTCTCCTACTGTTCAAACCCTTGACATGCTTGTCAAATGTGTTATATGGAAACCTTCAGTATTGGTAGCTTCTCTGTGTTGCATGCCCCACTGAGGCTGTTTTCTTTAATGCTGTGTGATTGACAGCCCCCATCAGTGCACTTATCTTCTGAATGTCAAGGGCTTGCAGAAAAATCCCATTTTCAGATGACTGATGGAAGCCAGCCGGCAAAACAAAGGCAGAGAGAATGAAAGAGTTTCATTACACCAAATTTCTTTAAGGTGGTGAGTTTGTAATATTTTAGAAATGAGATCTTTATCAAATCAGAAATGCTCTAAGAACAAGGAGACTGTGGCACCTCTCAGACCTACTAAACCACAACATTTAAAAATGTTCCCATATAAGGCTTCCTGTTAGTCAGGTCCAGGGTGGTTGACCTCTTGAGGAGAACAGATCGAATGTGTGATGGGAGGAATTGTTGGCCCAAAGAAGACTAACAGGGAGGAAATTTGAAATGTTTGATGCTTGGCTTCAGTTCTCAGAGAAGAAGATGAAACTTTTCATTGTTAATGAAGAGTCATCTGTGATCTGTGCCATGGGATTGCAGTGGTTCTCTGTGTGAATTTCCTCAGAGGAAGATCCATGTTGGCGTCGATCAGTCAAAATATGTGAAAGTGGATGCCTCACCAAATGCACTGAGACGGTTCCCAGAGTTCTGACAGAGGAGACAACTGATGAATTAGCCATGAATTAGCATTTGGTTTACCAAAGCTTTAGAGTTTTCATTCCATTTTTGCGTCGATTTTAAAATTCTCTTATGTACCTTTAAGGTCTTGAATGGCTTGGCACCTTTTTATCTATCCGAGTTTCTGGACTTTTATTCTCCTGCTCGAGCATTAAGGTCATCTGACCAGCTGCTTTTAGTGCAGCCTAAAAGTAAATTAAAACAGAGAGAGGATAGGGCCTTTGCAGTGGCAGCCCTAGATTGCTAGCCCTAGATTATGGAACAGCCTGCCACTCCATATACGCACTGCAGAATCCTTACAGTCTTTTAAATCCTAACTTAAAAACATCTTTTTAATCTGGCTTTTAATTAAAGTTCAGTTTGAGTCTTACAGGTCATGTTATGTAGTGGTCACTGTGTTTTTTTAGCTTGTCTTAAAAAGGATTAAGCGGAAGAAGATGAATGATGATGATGATGATGATGATGATGATGAATTCAATTTAATTACATTTTTTTGGTACATATGTGTTTGATTATATGTTTTATTATTTTTATCATGTGTAAAGCACTTTGGTCAACCTTGTTGTTGTTTTTAAATGTGCTATAGAAATGAAGTTGACATTGACATTGATGTGGACCACAGTCATTTAACATGGCGGGCAAAATACAGGGTAATGTAGGTAAGTACTGGAGAAAACACAGGGTCAGTACCGGTGTAAAAGGCCAGAATTCACCCCTGTCCATTTTTCCCCTCAGGTGAAAATTGGCCTAGACTAGATTTCCTAGTATCATTATCAATGAAAAGTATCAAGTTTAGGTTACTTTATTTGTACCCGTAGGCAGATTTGTTAAGTATCATTAATTTAATACTGGAACATCTTACCTACTGCATTAATCTGTCTCTAATCTCCGGAGTAGTGCCACAAATAGCAAAATTGCACAAATTATACCAGTTTATAAATCAGGTGATAAGAATGATTTGACTAATTATCGTCCAAGCATTTGATACTGTCATAACCCGAGTGTCGGTTCTGGCCACACTCGGGTCTCATATCTTTTTGTTCTCTGGCTTTGGCAGCTGAGGATTCCTTCCAGCTCCTCGGGCTCTTATTGTGAAGGCGCCCAGGGGAGCTCCCTGCTGTCAAAGTCAGCTGCTGCTCTGCTGTCATTAGCAGCAGCTGTGCCGCGTTGGGGTCATTAGCCACCAGAGATATAAGCGGGTGCTAAATGTCCTCCAACGCGGCAGTCTCTGTTATATCCTGTTATGATCACCTGCTATGCTCTTCTGTATGTTCAGCCACGTTCCGTCGTGCTCCTGTTATTCTCAGGTATGTTCCTTTGAGACCTTACTCTCACTGTTGTCCGTCTGGCGCATCGGGTGTCCCCCGGTTCAGATGTCACCCAGCCACTGTATGTGTTCTGTGAGTGTTCTGCCTTATCCTCAATAAATTACCACTGCAAACTCTCTGGTGACTGAGGCGTCTTGTGACGGTCCGTGAGGGCCGTCATGACAGTAGACTGCCGCCAGACGCCCGGAGAGGAGGCGTTGCATCGAGACGCCATTCACCGTGTAGTTTGCAGTAGTGGACTGTTTGTTCCTACCTGTCTGGGTGCCGTGTTGAAGCATGCCATCGTGGAGGTCTCGTGCTCGGAGGCAGGACGCTGTTCTCGCTGACACCCTCGAGCGCGTGGACAGAGTCCTTGTTGCCGCCTCCCTCCTCGAATACAACAGCGAAGTGCCCTGGTACCTGGACCTAGCCGAGGAAATTCTGGATTCTCTCCCCCGCTTCACTAATCATCCAGAGGTAAGCGTGAGGAGAGATGACATCGCCGCCCAGCGTGAGATACTCCGAGGGCTGGAGGGAAATCCTGGCAGGAAGCTGAAGCGGAGGAGACGTCGCCCCTCGCTTCGGGATCCTCCTCTCCTGCCTCTGTTCCGGCCCGGGAGTTCGCACCACCCGGAGGTCTTTTCCCATCGGGCATGTCGTCACTCGGGATTCCCCCAGAGAAGCTGCAGATGACAGCAGAAGAGATCTGGGACCGGGTGGCTGCTGCTTGCTCCGCTAAGAATCCTCCGGCGTGTATGAAGCATGTGGTGGCGGCGGTCAGACTGGTGGAGAGGAATCCAGCGCTGCGTGAGTTTCCTGAGTTTGCTGACTTGCTTGCCGCCGTTTCTGCTCAGGAACGGCGATTTCCGGACCTCACCTTCGCCTCACCCCCTACAAGGAACCGTCGTCACTCCGGCTTCCAACCTCGGCTAGAGCCCCGTCTGGATGCTGTCCCGGGTCGCCGCAAGGGCTCAACCCCCCACACAGCTGTCACTCCCGCGCCTCGTCAGAGGGGAATCCCCGCAGCCTCGTCTTCTCCCGGGCCCTCGCCTGCTGTCCCGTCAGCGCTCCATGCCCGACTGACCCCGGCTGTCGCCCCCTCCTCCTCGTCGCCTATCCTGGCTGCTGTGTGTCACGAGAGCTCCGTTTCGGCGAGCTTCATCCCGGATCCGCCTCGAGTGGCCTCATCTCATCTTCCCAGAGGGCCCTCTGTCGCCATCCAGCGGGGAAAGGAAGGAATGACGTCCCCCACAGCGGAGACCATCTTACCCTTAGGGGAAAGGCGAGTGCATGATAATTCCTCTTCTTTTGACATTGTCTTGCCTTGTCTGACTCCTAGGGGTGGAGTTCGGGGTATGCAGCCCCCCGAGCTCCCTCCACCCGCTGTGGATGAAAGTAATAACCCTGCTTCCTCTGTGTCTCCCCCCGCTGAGCGGTCCTCGACGTCAGACCAACGTCGCTGGATGAGGAGGGGGCCTGCGGTTCTGGAGAGCCTGGTTCCGGTTCCGCAGCCATGCCATGGGCGGAGGAGGAGAGCGGACTGCAGCGTGGAGCCATCGCCCATGAAGAAGCGTCCCCGGGGTTCCACGGAGGAGCGGTCCAGTCCAGCAGGGCGAGATTCTCCTGCCACCACGCCGTGCGGGCCACCGGCGTGGACATCGGTGCCGGAGGACTCTCTAGCTGCATGCACCATCATGCCAGCTGCGGAGCCCGACGCAGCTGAGTGGGAGCCTGAGGACGACCTCCTGACTTCTGAGCCCGGATCATCGCAGACCTGGACGGCGTCAGAACCCGAGCTCAGGCAAGTGCTCTGTTTTATCTTTCTTCTTCACCTTTTAGAGCACTTTTGCCTGTCTCAAGGGGAGATGAGCCGGGTGCAGCCGCCCGCTGCGTCTGAGCTTATCTCGCCGGGTTCTGGCGCTGCCGGTGATCCTGATCCCGGGTTTTCTCTCTTGTGTGAGTCTTCTCCTAGGGTCGCCGGCGAGGGGCTGCTCTCGCCTGCTGCGCCAGAGGTTCCGGTTTTGGGGTTGGAGGTCGAGTCTGGTGCCACGCCGACCGGGTCCACCGGGAGTGCTGTTCCGGTCCAGTTGGGGTCCACCGGGAGTGCTGTTCCGGAGGCCCAATCGGGGTCCACCGTGGGTTTGGTTCCAGAGGCCCAATCGGGGTCCACCGTGGGTGCTGCACCAGCAGGTCCTAGGTTCGGTGAGGGAGCTGCAGATCCCCAGCCACCGGATGCTGGACAGGCTCGTTTTCTTCATCACCCTCATCTCCACAGTCATCCTCCTCGCCTCCCTGAGGAGCACTACCCATCGCCACCTGGGGCCGTTGGGGTCCCGAACGCTCCGCCCGGTTTCCCCTCATCTCCCCCCTTTTCTGCGGGATCACCGGCTGCTTCCTCCCAACGGTTCTGGTGGGCTGGTGTTGCGGGGCGGCCGCCTGAAGGGCTGTCTCGTTGGTTTGGTTCTCCGGGTCGGCCCCCCGACCTGTTTATCTTCCTGTGCGGCAACCTGCTCCGGCCGCCTGAAACTCTCTTCCCCCGAGCTTGGGACTGGGGTAGGCCGCCCGAACTGTCCTCTTTTCCCCTCCCTGTTCTGTGGCCTCTTGTTGCCGGACGACCCCCCCGAACCTTTTGCCCCCATCCCTCCGGGCCTAGACTGCGCCCTTTCCGGGTTCCTGATCTCGTCTGTGGGACTGTTGGGGTGTGTGTGTGGGGGGGGGGGATTGTTTTGTTTGTGTCACTCTGTTTGCCAAAGGGTGTGTTGCCTATTTTGTACTTATTGTGTTTTTTTTTTTTCTCCCTACCCTTGTAGCCATGTTGGTCGTTTGTCTCTCTCCCTCCTGCCAGCGCCCCATCCACCCACCCTAGGGGGGTGGGGGGGGTGGGGGGCTTGGGTGTTACTCTGGCCGCTCAGAGCTCGGCCTTGAGGGGGAGGTACTGTCATAACCCGAGTGTCGGTTCTGGCCACACTCGGGTCTCATATCTTTTTGTTCTCTGGCTTTGGCAGCTGAGGATTCCTTCCAGCTCCTCGGGCTCTTATTGTGAAGGCGCCCGGGGGAGCTCCCTGCTGTCAAAGTCAGCTGCTGCTCTGCTGTCATTAGCAGCAGCTGTGCCACGTTGGGGTCATTAGCCACCAGAGATATAAGCGGGTGCTAAATGTCCTCCAACGCGGCAGTCTCTGTTATATCCTGTTATGATCACCTGCTATGCTCTTCTGTATGTTCAGCCACGTTCCGTCGTGCTCCTGTTATTCTCAGGTATGTTCCTTTGAGACCTTACTCTCACTGTTGTCCGTCTGGCGCATCGGGTGTCCCCCGGTTCAGACGTCACCCAGCCACTGTATGTGTTCTGTGAGTGTTCTGCCTTATCCTCAATAAATTACCACTGCAAACTCTCTGGTGACTGAGGCGTCTTGTGACGGTCCGTGAGGGCCGTCGTGACAGATACCATTAACCATGACATCCTCATCAACAAATTACAACATTACGGTATCAGAGGCCTTGCATTAGATTGGTTTATTAATTATCTGTCTGGAAGACTTCACTATAAATAACCACAAGTCATCATATAAATGAGATGAGATTCAACTTTATTGTCATTACACATGTATGAATACAAGGTAATGAAACGTGACTTGGCATTTGGGCATGCTCTGCAGAGCGCATCCAAGGCTGGGGCAGCCGCTAGGCGCCAGTCATCAAATCCATTGATCATGGGGTTCCCCAAGGTTCCATTTTAGGACCAGTTCTATTCATTCTGTATATAAATGACATTGCTAACTCCTCATCTCTACTACATAAAGTACTGTTTGCTGATGACACTAATTTATTTTTTGCTCACCATAATCCAAATGAACTTGAACAGATAACAAATAGAGAACTATTGAAAATAGACACCTGGCTTCAGTGTAACAAACTTTCACTTAATATTAGTAATGTGGGAAGTCAGTTTTCCCTCAGTAGTTTTCCTTCAGTAGTTTTCCCTCAGACTGAAGGGCATGGAAGATCAAAGGTGCTGGGGGACAAGGGGAATTGTCATGGGGGGTTGATATGTCAATACTGCACCTCAGGTAGTGGGGGAGTGTTAATATAAAAGAGAGTGCCTGCAACCTGTGCTTTAATGTTTTGGATTCTGGTGGATGTCAGAGGGAGAGAATAAAGTTTCATTTGCTCTGAACCCTCGGCCTGATTATTCATCTCTCCACAGTAAAGCTAATTATATTGTATTCCGTTCCAATAAAAAACAAGACACCAAGGAACTTTGCCCCAAAATAAATGGACAGAATATTACAAGAGTTAACTCTATAAAATTCTTGGTGGTCCTCATTGACGAATTTCTCAATTTCAAATGTCACATCGACGATCTAACCAAGAAACTGGCCAAATACGCTACTCTGTTTTTTTAAAGTGAGACATTTTCTACCACTTTCAGCACTTCTCACTCTATATAAAACTTTATTTGAGCCTCACTTACATTACTGCAATATCATATGGTGTAACACATTTCCAACTCACCTTAAAAAGCTAGAAATTCTCCTAAAGAAAGTCATACGTGCTTTATCATGGTCTGAATATAATTCTCCTACTAGTCATCTTTTCCATCATTTTAATCTTCTAAGACTTGCTGAACATAATTACTTCTAGAATGCCTGTTTAATGCATCAGGTTGTCCACAAACTCAACTATAAATTATGTGAACTCATTCCAACCTTCCTCCCCATGCACACCTGTACCACCAGAAATAAAAACCAAATTACTGGGAAAAAACGAAGACTAAAATCCACCGGGTTTAGTATTGTGTGCAGAGGACCACAGATTTGGGCTTGATGAGAATCTAAAAATGTCACCTTCCCTCTCCATCTTCAAGAAGAAAACTAAAAATGCAACTCCTATCATTACAGTATATAATTAATCTGCTATTTGTTACACAAACTTGCTTACTGATGAGTTGTTACTCCATTGTAATTTTGTTTTATATGTTGATTAACTCAACATATAAAATATAAAACATATATTTATATGTTGATTAACCCGGGCAGCACGGTGGCGCAGTGGTTAGCACAGTGGCAGCACAGCAAGAAGGTCATGGGATCGATTCCACCCTTGACCATCGTGGGTTTGATCCCACCCCCAGACCATCGGTGACCCTTCTGTGTGGAGTTTGCATGTTCTCCCCGTGTCTGCGTGGGTTTACTCCGGGCACTCCGGTTTCCTCCCACATTCCAAAAACATGCAGGTTAGGTTAATTGGCATCAAAACTGGGGATTCTAAATTGTCCTTAGGTATGGATGTGAGAGTGAATGGTTGTTTGTCTCTCTGTGTTGGCCCTGCGATGGACTGGCGATCTGTCCAGGGTGTACCCTGCCTCTCGCCCAAAGATGCTGGGATAGGCTCCAGCCCCCCCCGCGACCCGAAAGGATTAAGCGGTAGAAGATGGATGGATGGATGGATGGATGTTGATTAACTCCAATAATATTTAATAACTTGACTGTATATCTTGAACTCACCTACTAATTTAATGTAAACAAATGCTGGGGTTATGTGCTATATGTCTGTGTTATGGGTTATGTGCTATATGTCTGTCATATGTTTGTTTGTTCCTGTACACAAAGACATCAGACTGATTTCCGTCATCATTTTATAGCAGAATTGGGCTCCCTACTAAAAGCTTTAAATAGCTTATTTGGGATGACCCTTCACACTCCAAAACAATGTAAAAAAAAAAGCCTGTTGTATACTGTTAATCATGCTGTTGATAATTCAAACTGTAATTCATTCATGCTGTTGATAATGTGTGATGTGTGTATGTGAATAAACTGTGAATAAAAAAAAAATAGTTTAGACTAAGCTGTTTAGCACCCCTGTTTGCCAAACTTCACACTTAGGATAAATTAAGAATTAATCTGATTAGTAGATTATTGATTACATTTGTGGATTACTTTTATGCTCCTTTTGGATAATTTTAGATAAACTTGAATACACTCTTGCAACTCACAGGTGAGTCACATATTTTATTTTATTTAAATTCAAAAGCCATGTATCAATGTCTAGACCAGTGTTTTTCAACCAGGGTGCCCTGGTAAATTCAGGTTTCTGAGGGAACTCATCTAATTTCACTTGTTAATTATTTACTTACTTAACTTAATCCTCGCCTGGCCACTTAAGTGACCGTTGTGGCCAATCGTCTGAAGGCAGGGTGAGCTTGGGCTAGGGTGATGAGGTCAGCCAGAGGTCTTATCATTGCAACCTGGGTCGTCCAGGACAGTCTGGGCTGACCTCGGGGGCGATGCCAGCCCTGGGGGGGGGGGGGGGGGACAAACGTTGGCGGAGAGGGCCTGCTTGGCCAGTGTCCCGTCTTCCAGCCTGGCCACATGGTCGAGAAGCTGCAGCCTCCCTCTTCTGATGACGGTGGAGATATAGGACAGCCAGCCCTCCTGTAGACCTCATCGTTTGAGGATGTTTCGGAGGCAGGCCCGATGGAATGTATCCAGATGGTGGGGGGTTGTGGTGGAGAGGGTCCAGTTCTCCGACCTGTAAAGGAGGATGGGGATCACACAGGTGTTAAAGATTTGCAGTTTTGTGGTTGTGCGGATCTTCCCACTCCACCAAACTCTCTGGAGGTGGCCGAAAGCACTGTGAGACAGCTGCAGGTGGTGAATAATCTCTTGGTCTGATGAGCAGTAGCTGGTGATCTTAGATCCGAGGTAGGCAAAGTCGTTGACAGTCTCAACCAGCTCGTTTTTGATGGTGATGACTTGTGGTGGTGGTTGCAAGAAGTCTGGCAGTGACTGGATCTTTGTCTTTGCCCAGCTGATGGTAAGGTCCAGGGGTGATGCTTCCTCTGCAAGCAGCTCCAGTGCCTCAGTGATTATGTCTATATGCATGGCGAAAAGCACCATGTCGTCCGCGTAGCACAGGTCTGTGAAGTGGGAGTGGAAGTCAACTCTGAGATTGGGGCAGCGCTCTGTTGCGTTCTTGACTCAGTAGTCAGCCGCAACATTGAAGAGGTTTGGCGTGGTGAGTCATCCCTGCCGGACTCCTGAGGTGGTGACAAAAGGGCCTGACATGTCACCCTCGGCACGTACCTTGCACGTGGTGCTGGTGTAAAGATCCCGGAGAATGTTGATGTACTTGGACGGGACTCCAATACCACGAAGGAGTTGCTAGAAGGTGTTCCTGTCTAGGGAGTCGAAGGCAGCTTTGAGGTCGATGTAGGTTGGCGGTACTCCCTCCGTTGTTGTGCCAGGACACTCAAGACAAGGATGCAGTCCGCTGTGGATCAGTGAGGGGTGAAGCCGGCCTGTTGGCGGTGGTGCTTGGTGAGGAGCAGGGGGTGGCTGCAGCTCAGCATGACAGCAGTGATTACCTTGACAGGGATGGACAGCAGCATGATGGAACGATAGCTGGCTATGGTCCGACGGTCACCCTTGTTCTTATAGAAGGACAGAATGACCCAGTCCCTGCACTCCCCGGGGACGCGTTGTTCTGCCCAGATGAAGCAGCACAGATGTTCCAGCCGATGGATGACAGAGGTGAGGGCGGCTTTCATCATCTCTGCCGTAACTCCATCAGCGCTGGGGGCTCGCCCAGAGGGGAGCTTCTTGATGGTATATGACAACTCACTGATTGAGGGTGAGGCTAGGCTGATTGAGTTGTCTTCAACACTGGCATTGGCATACTGCTGCAGCTTATCTGAGGTGGGAGGAGGGGGCTTGCAGAGGATGCTTATGTAGTGCTCTCGCCATTGTTGGAGTTTGGTCGTTGGATCCGTGATGAGACTTATGCCATCGGCAGCTAACGGGGGGACGATGACTGCCGTTTCTTGCCGGCTTGGCACAGCTCCTTGATAGACTGGTAAGCTGATCAGAGGTTCCCTGCTTGGAAGCTGTTGTTGGCCTTTTCAGTGATACGGTGGAGCCAAGCAGCTTCATCGTGCCTGAGGCTGCCGCAGTTGTGTTAATTGTCCTTCTCCTGGAGTCTGGCTTTACGGCATCGATCGACCAGCTCCAAGGAGGCATCAGAGATTCATGGCTGAATCCTCTGGCGGCAATCACCAAGGACGTTTGTGGCAGCCACAGTGAGAGTGGTGGTAATCTGCTCCCAGACATCCTCAAGACTCTCTGGGTGGTCAAGGGTTAATTGGTGCAGAAAATATCAAATAATTTGCCATTGTTGTACATGGGTTCGGAGTGGTTGCCTAGAGGTAGAGCATCCGCCCCACAACCGGGAGACCAGGGTTCGAGTCCTGTCATGATTGCTGCCCCTCTGGCGCAGAGGAGAAAAAAACCCAAATTCAGGGTAGTGTTGTGCCCTACAAAAGCTTCAACGAGCGAACAGAGCAGGTAGAACAGAGAACGAACATAAATACTCTACGGTTCATTAGAGAGTAAGAAGATAAGACCCAAAGCGCTCTCAGACGTAACTGAGGAGTGGGGGGATAATATAGAAAACTCCAAGGCGTTCCCAGACGTGACTGCGGAACGGTGGGGAAACAGTACTTACAGAATCTCAACAGAGTGGTCCGTGCTCTGGAGTAGGGGTGACAATCCAATGAACCAGCGAGATACAGGTGAACAGACAGAGCTTAAATAATGACAGCATAACGAGCCAAGTGAGCACAGGTGTGGATGAGTGTGTGCTTGCATGTATGTGTGCGTGTGTGTGTGTGAGTATGAGTTGGACTGAGTGAGCACAGGTGTGAGTGAATGTGTGCATACGTGTATGTGTGAGTGTGTGTGTGTGAGAGTGAGCTGAGTAGTAGACACAGACAATAATGGCATTCAGCTGTCAAGCACTGACAGGAGAGGGAAGCGTGGCTGTTAGCTGACGGGGGAAGGGCAAACCCTGGAAAGCTCCCTGACAGCTGCCTGTTACAAAATGAGTGAGGAGAGACCAAAACATAAACTGGCAGACAACAGGCACCAAAAACATGACAGGAGAAATGCAGCCACAATGCCATGAACTGGGTTTGGAAAAGGTCCAAACCCAGTTCATGACAAGTCCCGGCTGGGTCATGCCAAACACCATAAAAATGGAACTTCCTGCTGTCCAGCTTGGTGCTTAGCAATAGTGGAATGGAGGAGGGAAATGTTGGTTACCCAGCCACAGGGGTGCACAAGTCAGTGTACTTCCTGTGCCAGTCCCAAGGGCGGATAAATGGGCAGAGTTGCATCAGGAAGGGCATCCGGCATAAAAATCCTTGCCAAATCTACATGCTGATCATCGCGATATCAGGTGATGATACACTGTGGTGACCTCAAAAGGGAACAGCTGAAAGACAAAAAAAAAAAAAAATTACAAAAGCAATTGATGAGACATGTTCATCAGATTTGTTCTATGCACTCAGTGGTTATCAAAGTTTTTAATCACATTGCATTTGTGTGTTTCACATACCTTGTTGATGAAATAGGTTCTGTTAAATAAACCTCTAAAAATGGCTACTCCTCAAGAAAAGGCACAATGTGTATTGTGGTTTATTGAAACAAAATCGGATATGCAGACTCAGCGAAACTACGAGATTAAGTATGGAAGACATCCACCGTCACGTCCGTCAGTCGTGCATGGCACAAGAAATTTATGGAGACTTCCCTGGCCACCTCATTCACCAGATATCACTCCCCCGGATTTCCTTCTGTGGGGTTATATTAAAGACATTGTGTATCGAACAAAGATACAGGACATCACCTGAAGTAGAAGATCACTGATGCCATTGCCACCATTGATGAGGCTACAGCGAACATGGAAAGAAATCGAGTACCGTCTTGATGTGCTTCGTGCAACTAATGGTGCCCATATAGAGGTGTACTAAATTAGGCAAAAATATTTCAATATCTAACTAACTAACTAACTAACCTGCACTTATATAGCGCTTTTCTAGTCACAAAGACCACTCAAAGCGCTTTCATTAATACTAACCCTCTACTCCTCATTTTGTAATAATTTCCACAGATTTGTCTATTCATTTGCTTTTGTATTAACTTTGTTAAATTGTAAAGAGACTTTATGGACACCCTGTACATTTATAGGAGGGAGGAATTCTAGCTTAGTGGGGTGAAAAATGGGCTATGCCAGTTTTACCCCTGGGGGCAAAACTAGGCACAGCTACAAATACCCCGGGGGTAAGTTTGACCTTGTCTAGAACTACCCAAGGGGAAAAACGTACAGGGGTGAATTCTGGCCAAAAAGTTAAAAACATGGAAAAACACGATGCAAATATAGGGAAAAAACTTGGTAAAACAGTGGAGAAACTTTGTAAAACAGGGAAAGACAGTGTGAAAATAATAAAACCCAAAGTAGGTACAACATGAGTTTAGCAAGTGTAGGTACTGAGGGTTGTATGCCTCAACTTTCATCCAACATAATTACACTAAGTGTGGTTAAAAACACTGTAAAAACAGAAGGGGGCATGTTTTTTTTTTCTGGTACTTCACATGTTTTTACCCATTTGTATCCCATTTTTCTCCTTACTTACCCTGCTTTTTTCTGTACTTACCCTGTTTTTCATGTATTTAATCTGTTTTTTTTCCCCTAGTATTTACCCTGTTTTTTCTGGTACTTACCCAGTACTTCCCCCATAATTTGCATGCTGCATTATAAAATGTTACCAAACTATTGCTGAGACTAAAAATGAATTAATAATACATATTGTCTTCGTGTTAAGAGCCCTGTAGCTGGGCCAGTTCCGCATGGTTTTAGTGTTTTTGGTCTGAGTGTCATGTGAGCAGCTTTTTCACACTGAGAAAATGCTTCAAAACCCCGAGACTGACTAAAAAAAACCTCCAACACATTCATAAAGATAATGCTGACAAATAAAGACAGCACACACTGAGGAACTCCAGCTGACGATCCATCTGTCCTGCTGGAGGCAATGTCTCCCAGCTGCCCACACGGGATGGAGGGATGAGAACTGGGAACCAGAATTAGCCACCATTCCTCCCACTCGATTGTATACAGATGACAGGAAACGCTCACTCGACCCCCATGGTCTCACTGCAGGGACAGAGGCAACCCACGATGCACTGGGAGCCACTGGTGCTGGCGTTGGGGGTGCGTGGGTTGTTCAGGGTGCTGACAGGGGCTACTGTTCCCACTGACACAGCCCAGCTGCTGGGTTGTTGTGTATGTGAGGGCTGAAGGTACAGAGGTATAAATCCAGAAGCTAGTTTCCACAGTGGAAGCGTCGTCATTGAACTGAATGCAGACGTGTGTGAGCTTAACACATATTGCTAAAACAAGAGGTCAGCAGCATCAACCATAGAAGGAACCATTTTTAGTCATTTTTGGCCCCCAAAAATCTACATGAGGCAGCAAAACATAGTTGAACCTTAAAGTGAGGGTAAAAAACTGATATTAACTAAAGTATAATCTGCAGTGTCAAGAGGATAAGCAGTTTTTCCTAATTTTCCTATTTTTTCAGTCTCATAAATTTGCAACTGTATAAAAACTGACTTTTTTTTCTAGTAAATACGACTTATGAATGAATTCACCATTTTTTTTCTCATAAATTTGTGATGTTTACTTCCGCCAAGGATGTAATGTGATCATGTCAGTTTGTCTGTTTGTTTGTTTGTTGGCAGGATTATGCAAAAACTGCTAGATGGATTTTGATGAAATTTTCACCAGAAGTGGCCCAAAATGTGGATTCTGGATTACTTTTTTCACTTTCTTTAACATTCTGAGATAGGGACTTGAATTCTCTGTCTCAACCCTTCTTGTTTGCCATGGTGATGGACAGGCTGACAGACGAGGTCAGGCACGAGTCTCTGTGGACCATGTTCACAGACGACGTTGTGATCTGCAGTGAGAGTAGGGAGCAGGTGGAAGAGAACCTGGAGAGGTAGAGGTATGTTCTGGAGAGGAGAAGAATGAAAATCAATAGAAGTAAGTGCCATGAGCTGAGCACAAGAGGTTTCCACCTTTCTCAGTCGCTTGGTTTTTTCTTTATATATTTGTTGTATTTTGTACTTTTTGGGTTTCTGTATTCTTGTACTGTTTGCTATTTTCCTGTTTATGTTTTAGTTGTGTTATACTTTTATTTTGTATAAATATACATTTATATTTCAGTCTGCATTTGTTGATATTCTTTAGATCTTTACTGTTGGGTTGGCAGCTGTCATGGGTGTTTCCGGGTTTTTTGCTTTGTGTGGGTGTCGCCCCTGTCAGCTGTCACCTTCAGCTGCTCTCCTCTCATTGCCCCCAGATGGTCCTGTTATGAATCATTGGTTCCTTTTGCCCACTCAAGTGACCCACACCTGTCATTACTTATGGAAATTGTTTTTGGTCCTATTTTAGGACAGTTATTTTCATTTCTTGTTGCTGCAGTCTTGTTTGAGTTTCTCCTTGTCTCCACCAGAGCCCTGCCTCACTCTAGTGTGCTTCATTAGTAAGTTTATTCGTTGTTTGTCTTTTGTGTTAGAGCACAGTTTGAACTTATGCATTGTTATTTTCAGTAAACCTCACAAACTCACAGTTCAGCACGTGGGTCTCACCTCTCTGCCCCGAAGGGCAATTCATGACAGAAGACTGTGGCCAGTAAGAGACCCAGCTGCTGTGAGTTTGTGGATTTTTTTGCTGTGTTTTGTTTTTCACTCACCTGTTTCTGTGGAGCTCATCATGTCCCCAGCACGCCGGTCACCGACAATCAAAGGGAGGTCGGCAGCAGGATCCCCGAGTGTGGAGGAGGAATGGGCTGCCGAATTCATCCAGGGATTTGTGGACGAAGCCCTCGCCTCCCGCAGCCCAAAGAAAATCTGGGAGAACGTGAATGTGGCAACCGGCATTGCCGAGGCGCATCCAGGGTTGTGGAGGCATGCCCAGTTCACGGACTTCTTGGCTATTCTCTGTCGTCCAACAATCCTTCCCCGGGCTGGGGTGGGGGCCGCCTCCAGTGAGTCCGAGGCCATCGCGGAAGCGTGCTCCGCGGCAGATGCCCTCCTCCACCTCCAATTTGCCCATTCCTGCTCCTACTCCATTGACTCCACGACGTCATCCAGCTCTGGCCCGCTGGCAGAACTCTCCCGCCTCTCAGGCAGCAACTTCCCCTTCGCAGAGGCAGAAGCCTCCCTCAGCAGTGCACTCTGTGTTTTTCCCCTCCGGCTGTATCATCAGCCTCTTCCCTTTCCACAGCTGCTGTTTCCTGCTTCTCCTCGACGCTCTCTCCCGCTGCTGAGAAGCCGTCTGTTTTCCCTCTGGCTCCGCCCATCTCTGTGTCAGTAGGGGCGGCTCCTCCATGATCCTCTGAGGGGCCCATGTCCACCATAGCCACAGAGAGGGATGACTCTACACCTGCTGCAGCAGGAAACATTGAGCCCCGGGAACACAGGCAAATGTCATTTCACTGTCCTACATTTTATGATGATATGCCTTGCCTGATTCCCGGTAGTGAGGCTCAGTCTTCACAGTCCCCTGAGCCTTCACCGCCTACTTCAGCCAATAATTTCTCAACTGCTCTCTTGGTGTCTCCTCCTATTCTCCCCGAGTGTCTGCTGACTACAGGGTTGAGCCGCCGGACGATGGAGGAGCCTGAGGTCCTGGGGGATCTAGTCCCAGCCCCCGCAGCCACAGTCTGGATGGAGGGAGAGCGCTGGTACCGAGCTGACGTCTGCGCCGATGATGGAGTGTCCCCGGGCCTCAGCTGTGCCGGATCCAGTGCCTACAGGGAACGGACCTCCTGTTACCATGCCGGCTGAGCCACCTGCGTGGGTCACATCACTGGGGGGTCTCGGAACTGCATCGACCATCATGCCTGCTGCTGGGGCCGCCACAGCAGAGTTTGAGCTGGATCTCCGGACCCAAAACATTGTCGCCTGGATCGACGGAGTCCTGGATGGCGGTGGAGCTCGAGCTCAGGCAAGTGCTCTCCTTTGTTTTCATTGTCTCAATTTTGGAGAGATCTTGTTGGGTTCTTGGTGGGGAAAGCCAAGTGCAGCCGTCAGCTGCACCTGAGCTCACCTCGCCGGGCTTCACTGCTGCCGGTGACCCTGACCCCGTTTCTCTGTCTCTCTTGCCTGAGCTTTCCCCCAGGGTTACTGAGGATTGTCCAGCTATGCCAGATGTCTCTGTGGGTCCAGGCTTGCCACCCAAGATCTCCATGGGTACAGCTCCTCCCGCTGAGGTCGTCGCGGGCACTCCATTCCAGCCCGGGACCTCCGTGGGTGCTGTTCCCCCTCCGGTTGAGGTCGTCGTGGGTGCTCCGTCCCAGCCCGGGACCTCCGTGGGTGCTGCTCCCCCTCCGGATGAGGTCTTCACAAGTGCTTCTTCCAGCCCGGGACCTCCGAGGGTGCTGCTTCCCCGTTGACTGAGGCCGTCGTGGGTGCTCCGTCCCAGCCCGGGACCTCCGTGGGTGCTGCTCCTCCTCAGTGCAGATCTCCGTGGGTGCTGTGTCCTAATCGAGGACCAGTGTGGGTGCTGCGCTCCAGTGTGGGCCCGCCGTGGGCGTTATGATCCAACCCAGGGGCCACCGTGGGTGCAGCTATGGCCCAGTCCGTGCCCACCGTGGCTGCAGCTATGGCCCAGTCTGGGCCCACCGTGGGTGCAACTCCGCTCTAGCCCGGAGCCACTGCGGGTGCTGCACTGCTCCAGTCTGGATCCCCCACGGGTGCAGCTCCGCTCCAGCCCGGAGCCACCGTGGGTGCTGCAGTTTCAAAGTCCGGGACCACCGAGGGTGCTACAGGCCATTCCGAGGGCGTCATGGTCCCCCCTCCTCTGCCTGACACCGTCGTGGTCCCCCCTCCTCTGCCCGAGGTCATCGTGGTCCCCTCTCCTCCACCTGACGTCGTCTTGGTTCCCTCTCCTCCACCTGACGTCATCATGGTTCCCCCGACTCCTCTGTTGTGCCTACAGTTAGCTCTTCCCATTGGGCAGCCGCCTCCTGGACCACCCCTTCTGTTCAGGGGGTTGAAAAACTCTGGCAGACCGCCCGACAGACTGTTTTACGGAGTTGGGTGGCCCACGTTCTCTGGGAGGCCACCCGACTCGTTCCATCATGCCATCTGGCGGGCCTGGGATTCTGGCCGCCCGCCTGAACTGTCCAGCTCTTCGGTCCAGGAGACTTAGGGGGGTTGGGGTTTGCCTGGTGTTGGTCCTGAGTGGGGTTTTTGTTTTTTGACCCTGTTTAAGGGCAGTTATTTTCATTTCTTGTTGCCGCAGTCTTGATTAAGTTTCTCCTCGCCTCCACCAGAGCCCTGCCTCGATCTGGTGCACTTCATTAGTAAGTTTATTTGTTGTTTGTATTTTGTGTTAAAGCACAGTTAGAACTTATGCTTTGTTATTTTCAATAAACCTCACAAACTCACAATTCAGTGCGTGGATCTCACCTCTCTGCCCCGAAGGGCAATTCATGACAGTAAGATAGAATTCATTTGTGTGAATGGGAGGGAGGCAGGTGTAACAGTGAAGATACAAGGAGTAGAGGTAGCTTAGGTAGATGAGTTTAAATACCTGAGATCAAACATCCGAAGTAATGGACAGTGCACAAGAGAGGTGAAGAGGAGAGTGCCGGCAGGGTGGATTGAAATTTCACATAAAAACATGTATACTGTAGGTTCCCATGAAAGATATTAGTTTCATAAGCATGCTTCTTTCTAAAAAAATGTGTACATGTGCCACAATATTGATCACATTTTTTACCACTCTGTCAGTTTGAGCCTGGATTTTAAAATGACCTGAGTTCCACACGAAGGATGGAAAAAATAAGTTGCTTAAGATCTTAATGTTTCAAACACTTGGCTACAGGCCAGACTAGCAGAAATGCTCTTTAGAGACACCCTCTGCTATGTGTGCAGTATAACTGTGCATATTAGAACAGATGAAGTTGCCAACTCTCTGAATGTGGATGTTATTGCCATGGTGGCATTTGCTAACAGTCACATTAGACTGATGGGTTTACTGATGGGCTCCATGATAGATTGTGTTTGGTCTAAGCACCGTTTCACACCGACCCAGTGATAGACTGTAGTATCACTGCTCTGTTGTTGTGTCTATGACTTCAGGCCTTAATGAGACATGTTGGCCCCATTTGTTACCACAGAGCCACCAGGGCTGACAGTGTGAGTGCACATTACAAGACTGCGTCACTTGAACTGCCAATTGTTGAATATTTGCTAACCACAGACAACTTTTTCACACTTAACTGAACCACTTCAACAGGATCAATTCTAGGTGTGAAAAGGCAGAATCAGTTTATTAATATGTTTTCTTCATCTCTCTTTCAGTTGCAGTTTTCTTTCATTCCTGAAATGCAGGAATTGATGTAGATTAATAAATGGAATAAAGTTGACCAGACAAAACATGAAATATCTTGGATTCATACTGTCTTCAATGAAATAACAGTCAATTTTTTTTTTTTTTTCTCTCCCGGCGCCACACGAGTAGGCTGCCCTTTGCAACAGCGGCTCGATTCTGAGTCTTTTTCCCTTCCTCTCTCTTTTGATCCGTCTTTTTTTCACTCCACTTATATCACGGACACACAGATTGTCCCAAATGTCTCCTGAGCCGGTGGACGGAGCCACTGTTTATAGCAGGATACGATACAGCAGGGAAGAGCTGCTAGCATTCAACCGCCACCCGGTCCCATTGGAAAAACTCGACATACCGAGAGAACTGAGGCGAAAACGCCGCGGCTGCCGGGCTGGAGTAAGGCGGAGGACAAAAAATATAAGGTACAGACCCTCCCTTCCATCTGTTGTCATGGGAAATGTACGGTCGTTACTGGGAAAGGTAGATGAGCTAGCGGCTATCTGCTGTTACGATAGCACATACCGGGAGTGCTCTCTCCTTTTGTTTACTGAGACGTGGCTAACTGAACTAGCAGCAGATGCTAACATTGAGCTGGAGGGTTTTCACATGATACGGGCTGACCGAACACCAGACAGTGGCAAAGCAAGGGGCGGTGGAGTGATAATGTATGTTAACAACAACTGGTGCAGACCGGGACATATCACTGTTAAACAACGACACTGCAGCAAAGACATTGAGTTGCTAGCTGTTAGCATGAGGCCTACATATCTCCCGAGAGAACACTCACACGTGATCTGCATTGTTGTTTATGCAAATCCGACGGCGAACGCTGGGACAGCGCGTGACGTCATCCATTCAGTAACCAGCAGGCTGCAGACAGAACACCCAGATGCTTTTCTCCTCATCTCAGGCGATTTCAACCATGTTTCACTGTCTCCCATTCTACCCACGTTCACCCAGTATGTCACATGCCACACTAGAGACAATAAAACACTGGACTTATTCTACGCAAACACTAAGGAGGCGTACACCTCATCACAACTCCCCCCACTCGGGAGATCGGATCACAACTTGGTTCATCTCCGGCCGGTGTACAAACCCCTAGTGCACAGACAACCTCCGGCCATGCACACAGTGGAGTTATGGTCTGAGGAGACAATGGACACTCTAAAGGGCTGTTTTGAAGCCACCGCCTGGAAGCAGCTCTGCGATCCACATGGTGAGGACATCGATGGCCTCACTCACACCTTCACGGACTACCTCAGCTTCTGTGTGGACAAATCCGTTCCCACCAAGACCATACGGCGTCACTCAAACAAAAAACCCTGGATCAACCCTGGGCTGCACGGTGGCGCAGTGGTTTAGCACTGTGGCAGCACAGTTTTACCCTCGGCCGGGGGATTGCGGGGATCATGAGATCGTGGGTTCGATCCCAGCCCCCGACCAACAGTGAGCTTTGTGGAGTTTGCATGTTCTCCCCGTGTTGCGTGGGTTTACTCCGGGATTTCTCCGGTTTCCTCCCGCACACCAAAAACATGTAGGTTTAGGGTGCTCGCGCACGCAGCGACCAGCAGCCGGTGGCTTGTCACCAGACTGCAAACCAAGTCTACCTACGGGTACAAATAAGTAACAAAAAAAAAAAAAAAACCAAACAAACCCTGAGATGAAAACATTTCTGAGAGAGAAGAAGAGGATCTTCAGGTCGGGGAATAGGGAGATGCTGAAGTCCGTACAGAGGGAGCTGAGGAGAAAGATCAGAGAAGGCAAGGACAGCTTCAGGAAGAAGATGGAGGACAAGCTGCAACAGAGCGACATCAGCGGGGTCTGGAGAAACCTCAAAACCATCTCTGGGCTCCAGAATACCTCCCCCCAGGCCACGGGGGGCAGGGAGTGGGCAAACAACCTGAATCTGTTTTTCAATAGGTTTGACCAACCGCCCTCCCCCCTGACTGCACAACAACCACTGCTGCCTCTAAAGACATCAAGTCCTGCTGCCCACTCCCCACTCCACCAACACCCCCCCACTCCCAACACACAGCCCCCCATCCTGACCCTGACCAGGACCCATGTGAGGACGGAGCTGAGGAAGATCAAGGCGAGGAAGGCGTCGGGACCGGACGGCATCAGCGCAAAGCTCCTCAAGTCCTGTGCAGACCAGCTGTGTGGGATTGTGACGTATATCTTCAACCTGAGCCTGAAACTGGGGAGGGTACCACAGCTGTGGAAAACATCTTGTGTGGTACCTGTACCAAAAACTTCCCACCCCAAAGACCTGAACAGCTACAGACCGGTGGCCTTGATGTCCCACTTGATGAAGACCCTGGAGAGACTGCTCCTTGCTCACCTCTGCCCCCTGGTGGAACCAGCGATGGATCCACTCCAGTTTGCCTACCAGCATGGCATTGGGGTTTAGTTTAGTTTAGTTTATTTGAAAAGGGACAATGCAATTTCATAAAACACATGATTACACATGGTTAAAAAAGCCAGAATTAGCCAAAAGGCTAGTTTTCATCTGTAGTCCCCTGGCCAAGATGTAAAAAAGCAGTAAAATGCATCTACAAGAAAAAAAAAAACATGGTTAGACATTTAAGAGGGCACTAATGTAACAAATAACATATACATAAACTGTACATTTAAACACAACATCAAACATCACAGCAGACTTATCTTTTAGTGTTGGCAGCTGTAGGTGTTTATAAGCCACATTTTCAATTTTTTTGTGAAGGCCTTGAATGTTGTGAGCAGTTTAACCTCCTCAGGTACTGAGTTCCACTCACTAGCGCTCCTCACTGACCAGGCCGACTTACTGAAAGTGCTCCTGCGCAGAGGAATGAAACAGTCACCTCTGACAGAGCCTCGAGTGGCACGCTCAGAGCTGTTTCTTTGGGGTGGAGGATGCGGTGATCTTCCTTCTTCACCGTTCTCTGTCCCACCTGGAGAAGCCCGGGAATGTGGTGAGGATCATGTTCTTTGACTTCTCCAGTGCTTTCAACACCATCCAACCGATGATCCTGAAGGACAAGCTGCTGCGCGCAGGGGTGGACCAGCACCTGTCATCATGGATCCTGGACTACCTCACGAACCGGCCTCAGTTTGTGAGAACCCGGGACTGTGTGTCCGACACGATCATCAGTAGCACGGGGGCCCCCCAGGGAACGGTGTTGGCTCCCTTCCTGTTCACTCTTTATACTGCGGACTTTTCACACAACACAACACATTGCCATCTACAGAAGTTCTCTGATGACTCTGCGATCGTTGGCCTCATCTCCAATGGAGATGAAGCTGAGTACAGAGGGCTTATCCAGGACTTCATGGACTGGTGCCATTGAAACTGCCTCCAGATCAACGCGAGGAAAACTAAGGAGCTGGTGGTGGACTGCCGCAGGCAAGGTCAACCCCTCACAGCACCAGTAAATATACAGGGAACAGACATCGAGATGGTGACATCCTATAAGTACCTGGGTGTTCATCTGAACAATAAACTAGACTGGTCACACAATACTGACGCACTCTACAAGAAGGGACAGCGCAGGCTGTTCCTGCTGAGGAGACTCAGGTCGTTTGGTGTACAAGGGGCGCTGCTGAAGACATTCTATGACACGGTGGTGGCATCAGCCATCACTTTTGGAGTGGTCTGCTGGGGCAGTGGCATTACTGCAGCCGATAGGAAGAGACTGAACAAACTGATCAAGAAAGCTAGCTCTGTCTTGGGGCAGCGCCTTGATCCGGTGGAGGAGATAGGAGAATCAGAATCAGAATCAGAATCAGGTTTATTGCCATTGTTCATGTGATACACAAACTAGGAATTTGTCTCGGTGCCATGCTGCAACATTAAAAACATAATGAGAAAAAGGGATAAACTAAAAAACTAAAGGACTGGAAACGTGCAATAAGTGTAGAAAAATAAGTTTTTTTTTTTTATTTAGCGAATGCAAAGTCCTTAAGCCAAGCAGTTGCCTCCTGGTTTGCTGTATGGAGGGTGTGTAATCCTCCTTCCAGTCTTTGGAGCGGGCAAGCCTCTATGATGTGTTCCATTGTTTGCTCCTCTCCACATGCGCACAGTGGGCTAGGGCTACTGCCCCATCTGTGAAGGCTGGCCAAGCAGGGGCCATGTCCAGTCCTGAAGCGATTGAGTGTAGACCACTGTCTCCTTGGGAGGTTGGTGCCCGGGACCTGTTGGTTGGGGTTTATCACCAGCTGTTTGTTTGGGACCTCCTTGGTCTCCCATTCCTCTTGCCAAGCTGTCTGGATGGTAAAGTCAGCTGGGGGAGGGTTTTTCCAAATCGGCCGTCTGGATGAAAGTTGGGCAGTGGGTGGGGTGTAGATATCTGCATGGATTGGTAAGTGAGGAGAATCTTTAACTTTTTGGAGCATCCTTTGAGTTAATGCTGCTCGCCGGATGTGTGGAGGGGCTATGTTTGACAGTACAGAGAGCCAGGGGAGTGGTGTTGAGCGGATTGTTCCTGTTATAGTTCTCATGGTTGAGTTGAGCTGGGTGTCTACATGGTGTGTGTAAGATGACCTGGACCAGACAGGGGCACAATATTCTGCTACAGAGTATGAAAGGGCCAGTGCTGAGGTGCGCAGGGTGGAGACTGCCGCCCCCCATTTTGCACCAGCGAGCTTGCAGAGCAGGTTGTTTCGTACCTTCACCTTAGCAGCCGTCCCCTTTAGATGTTCCTTGAAGGATAAGGTCCTATCAAGGGTCACTCCAAGATAAGTTGGATTTGGGGCATGCTTAAGCTTGAGTCCGCTCAGGTGGATGTTTAGTTCTCTGGCAGCTTTTGCATTGTGGAGATGGAATACACTGGAGACGGTTTTTGCTGGGCTTGGTTTTAGGCGCCAGATTTTGCAGAACTGGTCCAGTTTGGCAAGATCTTCCGTGAGCACCCGTTCCAGTGGTTCAAAGTCTGGTGCTTGGAATGCCAAACAGATGTCGTCTGCATAGATGAATTTGCGGGATTTTGTAGTAGGCAGGTCGTTTATGTAGAGGTTGAACAGAGTTGGAGCTAGAACTGAGCCTTGTGGGAGTCCGTTTTTCTGCATTCTCCATGCACTTGTGTTCTGACTGAGGTGGACTCTGAACCTTCGGTTGGTCAGCAGGGTTTTTATAATTGCTGTTGCCCAAGCAGGGATCGCCTTTATAAGTTTCAGGAGGAGGCCTTTGTGCCAGACCGTATCATAGGCGGCTGTAAGATCGAGAAACACAGCCCCTGTCTTCAGTCTGCTCTCGAAGCCATTTTCGATGAAGGTGGTTAGGGCCAGTACTTGTTCTCCTGTACTGCGGTCCTTGTAAGTAATTGCGGTCCTTGTAAGTAATAATAAGTAATAATAATAATAATACTAGTAATAATGAGTAGTACTAGTCAAGGCAGTTTAAAAAATTAGCATGTAGCAGATAATGTGAAGTACCACATAGTGCAGTCAATAATGCAACAGAAAAACAGTGATGAATGACATGAGTCTGGTTGAGCTGCTGTACATAGTGCACGAGAGTCAAAAGTCACTTAGTGTTCAGCAGTCTGATGGCAGAGGGGAAAAAGCTGTTCATGTGCCGAGAGGTTTTAGTCCGAATGGACCGAAGCCTTCTACCTGAGGGGAGGGGGACAAACAGCACGTGACCAGGATGTGAAGGATCGGCTATGATCCGGCCAGCACGCCTCCGGGTCCTGGAGATGTACAGGTCCTGGAGAGATGGGAGCTTGCAGCCTATCACCTCCTCAGCAGTGCGCACGACGCGCTGCAGCCTTAGTCTGTCCCTGGCAGTGGCTCCTGCGTACCACACAGTTATGGAGGAGGTGAGGATGGACTCGATGATGGCCGTGTAGAACTGCACTAACATCTTGGTGGGTAGCTTGAGCTTCCTCAGCTGCCGCAGAAAGAACATCCTCTGCTGGGCCTTTTTGATGAGGGAGCTGATGGTTGGCTCCCATTTGAGGTCTCGGGTGATGGTGGTGCCCAAGAAGCGGAAGGAATCTGCAAAGGTGATGGGAGAGCCTGTGATGGTGAGGGGGGGCAGGGGGATGTGACTTTCCTGAAGTCCACAATCATCTCCGCTGTCTTCAGAGCATTCAGCTGCAGGTTGTTGTGGCTGCACCAGGACACCAGCTGAGCCACCTCTTCCCTGTTAGGCGGACTCGTCACCGTTGGAGATGAGCCCGATGAGGGTGGTGTCGTCCGCAAACTTAATCAGCTTAACAGACTGGTGGGAGGAGGTGCAGGAGTTGGTATAAAGGGAGAAGAGTAGGGGGGAAAGTACACAGCCCTGGGGTGATCCAATGCTGATGGCTAACAGAGTCTGAGACAGACTTCCCCAGCCGCACATGCTGTCTCCGGTCCGTCAGGAAGTCGGTGATCCACCTGCAGAGGGAGTCAGGCACGTTGAGCAGGGACAGCTTGTCCTGGAGCAGATCGGGGCGGATGGTGTTGAATGCGGAGCTGAAGTCCACCCAACAGAATCCTGGGCGTAGGTTCCCGGGGAGTCCAGGTGCTGCAGGATGGAGTGGAGGGCCAGGTTGACTGCGTCGTCCACAGACCTGTTAGCACGGTAGGCAAACTGCAGCGGGTCTAGGAGGGGTGTGGTGATGGACTTGAGGTGAGACAGGACCAGGCGCTCAACGGACTTCATGACTACAGAGGTGAGCGCTACAGGTCTGTAGTCGTTAAGTCCAGTAATCCGTGGCTTCTTGGGGACAGGGATGATGGTGGAGGATTTGAGGCAGGTCGGCACGTGACATTGCTTAAGAGAGGTGTTAAAAATGTCTGTGAAGACAGGAGCCAGCTCTTTCGCACAGTGTCTCAGGGGTGGAGGGAGACACACCGTCCGGCCCGGGGGCCTTGCGCGGTGTTCAGTCTGGAGAACTGTCTGTGCACGTCCTGCTCACTGATGACAAGGGGAGGGGGGGAGGAGGAGGAGGAGGAGGAGGGGGGGGACCGCTCTTGATGAATTAGGGGCTGAGGAGGCAGAGGAGCTGGGTGGAAGTGGGTGAGTTGGACACAGCTGACGAGGTGTCAAAACGGGCATAGTGTTGGGACAGTCTTTGACAAAGGGCTTTGTCATCCTGACCTTTAGAAGCCTGAGGCCGATAGTTGGTGATTTGCCTCAGTCCTCTCACACAGAAGCCGAGTCATTAGCAGTGAACTGCTGCTGGAGTCTCTCAGAATACACAGATTTAGCTCTCCTCAGCTCTCTGTTAAACCGATATTTGACCTCCCTGTAGCAGTCCCTGTCTCCACTTTTCAACGCTGCTTCCTTCTCCTTCCTGATCCGTCTGAGCTTAGCTGTGAACCAAGGCTTGTCATTAGAATATCTTATCCTGGTGCGCGATGGGAGAATGTGCTCTTCACAGAAGTTGATATATGAGTTCACAGTGTATGTGTACTCATTAAGATCATGTGTGGCTCTTTTAAACATGCCCCAGTCAGTTATTTCCATGCATGTGTTCAGTTTCTCTCCAGCTTCACTGGTCAATTTCTTTGTGGTGGTCACAACAGGTTTAGTGAGTTTCAGTCTCTGTCTGTATGTGGGGATGAGGTGAACCATCACGTGATCAGATAGTCCCAGCGCAGCGCGGGGAACAGCGCGATATGCGTCCTTTACTGAAGTATAACAGTGATCTAGCGTGTTATTTCCTCTGGTTGGACATTTAATACACTGTTTGTAGTGGGGGAGCTCGTGACTCAGATTGCTCTGGTTAAAATCGCCCACCACGATAACCAGGGAGTCTGGAAAGTTCCGCTCCGTAAGTTGGATGTGATCTGCGAGCCACGCGCTGAGCTTCGCGCGTGTCCGCGTCAGGAGGGGACGTACACAGCGACGAGAATGATTGAGGCAAACTCCGCGCGGGGAATAGAATGGCTTGCAGTTATGAAAGAAATTCCAGGGCGGGAGAACAGTGTTTGGAAATCACCGTTACATCAGAGCACCAGCTGTTGTTAAATAGAAGCACACTCCTCCTCCGATAGACTTACCGGACAGCTCTGTGACGCGGTCAGCACGATCAGCTGGAAACCCTCGAGGCTGATCGCGCTATCTGGAATGTTCTCATTAAGCCAGGTCTCAGAGAAGCAGATACAGACGAGGGAAGCGAGGTCCTTGAAACGCATCAGCAGTCTTAATTCTTCTACCTTGTTCAGGAGAGAATTGGCATTGGATAGAAAAATGCAGGCAAGGGCTTGTTCGCGAGCCTCTTTTTCGTAGCCGAGCGAGAATCCCTCCTCTCTTCCTCTTTTCCGCGTCTTGCTTTTTTGGCCAACCAATGGATCAGATCAACGGCAGGAGCTAAAAAAACTGGAAGAAGGTCCAGGGGGTGAGAGTCCTGATATTTAGTAGTTCTTCACGGGTGTATGAACCGGCAGATGCACAATCAGTGAACAAAAACAGACAAATTATAAAAATTAAAGGGCAGCGATACACCATGGCGGCCGCTGTGGGCGCCATCTTGTTTTTTTTTTTTTTTTTAAGGACGGTGGCTAAACTGTCATCTCTGCTGGAGTCCGAGTTCCACCCTATGCAGGTCATACTGAATGCACTGAGGAGCTCATTTAGCAGCAGACTACATCATCCCAGGTGCACAACCGAGAGGTTTCGCAGGTCCTTCCTACCAACGGCTGTCAGACTGTACAACCTAAGTAGGGCTGCTCGCAGAGATGGCAAAAAGACGTAACAAACTAATAGTTTTTTGAATGCAAAAGATGCAATAGACTTACACAATGGTCCCCTCCGGCATACAACTAGGAAAATACCGGTCGCTATGGAGAGTGAGAATATGTATGGGCACATAATCATACCATGTAGGATAACTAAGTAGACGGTTGTGCTGTTTCATCCCATCTAGCAACAATGCTCTGCACTGTGTGTGTTTATATATTTACATATTTATTCCATCTAGCTACATTGCTCCGCACTGTGTGTCTATATATCTACATATTATTCCATCTAGCTGCAATGCCCCGTACTGTGGGTGTTAATATATTTACATATTTATTCCATCCAGCTACAATGCTCTGCACTGTGTGTCTGTGTGTGTGTATATATATATTTTATAGTAATATGTACATATGTATATTAGCTGCTCTTGCTTGCTTGTTTTTTTTTTTTGTTTTTTTTTTCTTGCCTTCTGATTGTTGCTCTGAGTGTTGCTATCCCTGTGCTGTTGCAATCCTGGAATTTCCCCTTTGTGGAACTAATAAAGGCTTATCTTATCTTATCTTATCTTATCTTATCTTATCTTAAATGGAAATGACATTAAAAAAAAAATATGTGCTGTGGGGCTGCTGTTGCTGTTTGTCTGAATTAGTCTCTCACCTTTTCCTAAATCTGACCATAAGAAGAAGACGTCTCTGTTGTCATTCAGTCCATCATGTACAGTAGAATGAAATTAGTATCTCCTATTCCATCACCTGTACAACCAGAGGGGTCCGCTGCCGTGCAAGTCGCCTCCACAAACCACTTCTCCTCCCCCCCATTCTATTACGCTGTGCCACCAAGCTAGACGTTGGAAGCACCATTTTTATATGGTCTTTGGTATGACCCAGCTGGGACTTGAACCCCCAACCTCCTGGTTGTGGGGTGGATGCTCTACCAAGTAGACCACCACTCCAGTAACCATTGAACTTACAGGAGTCATTGACTGAAAAATTGTATTTTTGTAGGTTTTAACCTTCTGAAATGTGTCTGTTGGTCACGTGATTATCAAGAAAACATCAAAACACACTTCTCTTAAAAACACAGCCTTTCTTTTGTTTCTCTCTCCTGTTAGCCATTTTAAGTCTTCCAGGTTTGTTCCTCTAAACCCAGCCACAGGGGGTACATAAGCCAGTGTACTTCTAGTGCTGGGCTCAAGCCCAGGTAAATGGGTTGCGTCAGGAAGGGAATCCGACGCAAAACCTTTGCCAAATCAAACATGTGGATCATGACAAATGAGACTTTTATACCAGATCGGTCGAGGCCTGGGTTAACAACGACTGCCACTGGTGTTGTTAACCAACAGGGTGCCAGTGGAAATTGGGCTACTGTTGGTCGAAGATCGAGGAGGAGGAGAGGGAGAAGGTGTGTTAGGAGGGAGAGAGAGAGAAAAGGAAAGGTAGACAGAGGTGAGAGTAGGGATGTTAAATGTAGGGACTATGGCTGGTAAAGGCAGAGAGTTGGCTGATATGATGGAGAGAAGAAAGGTAGCTATACTGTGTGTTCAAGAGCCAGATGGCAGGGAAGCACAGCTAGGCGCATGGAAGGAGATTTAACTGTTCTAAAATGGGGTAGATAGGAAGAGAAATGGAGTAGGAGTAATCTTGAAGGAAGAGTATGGGAAGGGTGTTCAGGAGGTAAAGATGGAGTCAGACAGAATCATGAGTTTGAAGCTAGAAGTCAAAGGTGTGATGTTGAATGTTGTCAGTGCATATGCCCCGTAAGTTGGATGTCAGCTAGAAAAGAAAGAGGAATTCTGGAGTAAGTTGGATGAAGTGGTAGAGAGTGGTCCCAGGGAGGAGAGAGTGGTGATTGGAGCGGCCTTTAATGGACATGTAGGTGAAGGGAACAGAGGTGATGAGGAGGTCCTTGGTAGGTATGGTCTTAAGGATAGAAATGTGGAAGAACAGATGGTTGTGAATTTTGCTAAATGGATGGAAATGGCTGTGGTGAACACATACTTCAAGAAGAGAGAGGAGCATAGGGTGACTTATAAGAGTGGAGGAAGGTGCACACAGGTGGACTACATCTTATGCAGAAGGAGAAATCTGAAAGAGATAGACTGCAAGGTGGTGGCAGGGGAGAATTTAGCTAGGCAGCATCGGATGGTAGTCTGTAGATGACTTTGCAAAGCAAGAAGAGGAAGAGAGTGAAGGCAGAGTCAGATTAAGTGGGGGAAGTTACAAAAGGAAGAAGGTCGCACAGAGTTCAGGAAGGAGTTGATACAGGATCTGGATGGTAGGGAAGAATTACCAGATGACTGGGAAAGTATAGCAAAAGTATTGAGGGAAACGGGTAGAAAGGTATATAGTGTATCTAGTGGACAGAGGAAGGAAGACAAGGAGACTTGGTGGTGGAATGAGGAGGTGCAGGAAAGTATCCAAGGGAAGAGGTTAGCAAAGAAAAAGTGGGATAGTCAGGGAGATCAACAAAGTAGACAGGAGTATTTGGAATCTAAGCGCATGGCAAAGACTGAGGTGGAAAAGGCAAAGTGTTACGTATGGCTCTTGCGAGCCATTAATAAGAGCCAAGGGCTAGTTTGCGTCGTTTATTAATAAGGGAAAAAGGAACAGAGCCTCATGGGGCAAAACACAAGTAATACAAAAGGTTGACTTACAGATAATGATGACAAAGGAAAAGAACCTCGTGGGGCAAAACACAAATAATAAAAGGAGTACACTTACGGATGCGATGAGGGAAGAGAGGAGGACTGGAGCCGGATGTAGGGGCTCCAGCCTAATCCACACCGAGGGATGAGCGTGGATCATATGCGAGGTCACAGCCCTGAACAATCAGGACCACTCCCTTTTATAGTGGTTGACAGCGCCTCAGTGCTGGAGAGGTAATTGG
The DNA here is from genome assembly GCA_020510985.1 of Pholidichthys leucotaenia. NCBI lineage: Eukaryota > Metazoa > Chordata > Actinopteri > Cichliformes > Pholidichthyidae > Pholidichthys > Pholidichthys leucotaenia. Next base: position 429,023,456 of record CM035841.1, on the reverse strand, counting down.
CCTCCCAGCTGTCCTGTGGAGCTTGACAGCCGGAGGCCCGGCTGAGATGCTGTCATAATAAAGCCGGGCTGAGAGGAGTATGCCTGAGCGCGGATGAAATCAGTGCACATGACAGGACCTCCCCCTCAAGACTGGGCTCAGAACGGCTAGTAACACCCAAGCCGCCCCCCCCCCCCACCCCAGGGTGGGTGGATGGGGCGCAGGCCAGGAGGGCGTGAATCGGAAAAAGGAGAGAGAGAGAGAAAAAAACCCCCCACAACGTTGGCAGAGAAACAAACGAAGCAATTATAGAGTACAGGAGAAAACCCCCCCACAATACTCCATAAAATGCCGATAATGTACAGACAGGACCCAACAAAAAAAAGCAACCACAGGAGACCTAAAAGGAAAACACAGGGGCTCCTAAGGCACAAGGGAGCCCCTGTGTTTTTTTTTTTTTTGTTTTTTTTTCTCTCTGTGACATTCTGTCTTAGATTTGTCTTGAATAGTAACTGCTTAACTTAGCTTAGCTTAGTTTTCTTTTTTTTTTTTTTTTTTTTTTCTCTCAGTCACACTTTGTCTTAGCTTTGTTCTAAATTGTAATCACTCTTGTCTTGTTTACTCTTTTTTCTTTGAATTCTTGGATGGAATATGGGTGGGCAATATAAGCTGCGGCTTCAAGCCATCACCCATTCTGGGGATAACTCACGTGGAATTGTTTAGTAGAAGGAGTCTTTGTCTAATTTGACCTTGTTGTTATATTATACAGTTTCTTTAACCTGTACTGTATTATCCGAAATAAATAAATTCATTCATTCATACAATCTAGCATATACAGAACATCCCTCAACAGGAGAGGGGAAGAAAAAAAAAAAGACACGCTAACCGCGATAGGGCTACAAGAAATCATAATATCATACCTGTACACTCACAAAAATCACAAAGGAACCAAAGGCACAGGAATGACAGGAGAAATAATACAGTTTGGGGGGGTCTCCCCGCACCCAGCGTCCAAACCGCCAACAGGGGTGACGGGAAGAATTCAGGCAGCCTACCCGAATCCCAGGCCAGGAAAAACAGTACTTCAGGTGGCCGGACCAGGCCGCCGTATAGAGAGTCCAGTGGGTCGGGTAGCCGGACCAGAGAGTCAAATGGGCGCGGCAGTCCTTCTGGTGGCCGACCCGCGTCGCTCAGCCACCAGGACCGCAGGGGAGAGAAAGGCAACGGCTTCCCTGTAGAGGGGAATAACGAGGCCGAGCCAGGCCGAAAGTGAGGGGTCCATACGGCACCTGGTGGAGAAGACTTAGGGGGAAGATGAGGGTGAAGATGAGGACGACAGTGAAGATGAGGGAGAAGATGAACCGGTCCAGTGTCCGGTGGCAGGGGATCTGCAGCTCCCTCACCGAACTTGGATACTGCTGGTGCTGCACCCTCATCTGACCCCAATTGGGTCATGGTTGCTCTGGCGATGGACCCCGATTGGGTCTCGGTTACACCTGCGTCGGACCCCGACTGGGTCGGCGCCGCACCAGGAACCTCTGGCACAGCAGGCACAAGCAGCTCCTCGCCGACGACCCTGGGAGAAGGCTTGGGAGAGAGAGAAGAACCGGGATCAGGATCACCGGCAGTGCCAGAACCCGGCGAGATAAGCTCGGATGCAGCGGGCGGCTGCACCCGGCTCATCTCCCCAAGAGACAGGCTAAAATGCTCTAAGAAGGAAAGGAGAAAGACAATACAGAGCACTTGCCTGATCTCGGGTTCTGACGCCGTCCAGGACTGCGAAGATCCGGGCTCAGACAGCAGGAGGTCGTCGTCAGGCTCCCACTCAGCTACATTGGGCTCCGCAGCTGGCATGATGGTGTCCGCAGCCTCAGGATCCTCTGACACCGATGCCCACGCCGATGGCCCTTACGACATGGTGGCAGGGGGCCCTCGACCCGCTGGACCGGACCGCTCGTCCGTGGAGACCCGGGGACGCTTCTTCGTCGGCGCAGGTTCCACGCTGCAGTCTGCCCTCCTCCTCCGCCCACGACGTGGCTGCAGGACCGGAATCCGGCTACTCCAGAAACTGCAGGCCCCCTCCTCATCTGGCGACGTTGGCCTGGCGTCAAGGACCGCTCAGCGGAGGGAGACACAGAGGATGCGGGATTAATAATTAAAGCTACAGGAGGTGGTGGGAGCTCAGGGGGCTGCGAACCCCGAACTCTACCCCCAGGAGTCTGACAAGGCAAATCACAATAATGAGAATGTGGATGAGTTTGGACTTGCCTGTCTCCTGGAGGCTGGATGGTGCCTGCAGTGGCGGACGTTGCTCCTCCCTTTCCCCGCTGGACAGTGACAGAGGGCCCCCTGGGAGGACGACGGGGAGCCACTCGAGAAGGTTCTGGGACGGAACTCGCCGAAACGGGACTCCCGAGACACACAGCAGCCAGGATAGGCGACGAGGAGGAGGGAGCGTCAGCCGAGACGAGCCGGGCATGGAACGCTGACGGAACAGCAGAAGAAGATAGCCCGGGGGGAGAGGCTGCGGGGATTCCCCTCTGACGAGGCGCAGGAGTGGCAGCTGTGCGAGGAATTGAGCCCTTGCGGTGACCTGGAACTGGATCCGGACGGGATTCACGCTGAGGTTGACAGCCGGTGTGACGACGGTTTCTTGCAGGGGGCGAGGCGAAGGTGAGGTCCGGGAATCGCCACTCCTGTGCAGAAACAGAGGCGAGCAGGTCGGCGAACTCAGGGAAATCACGCAACTCTGGATTCCTCTCCACCAGTCTAACTGCCGCCGTCACATGCTTAATGATTTGTGTAGGATGAGCAGCGGAGCGAGCAGCAGCCACTCGGTCCCAGATGTCCATTGCTGTCAGCTGCAACTTCTCTGGGGGAATCCTGAGTGACGTCATGCTTGTTGGGGAAAGACCCCTGGATGGTGCGAACTCCCGGGCCGGAACGGAGGCAGTAGCGGGATCCCGAAGCGAGGGGTGACGATTCCTCCTCTTCGGCATTCTGCCGGGGTTTCCCTCCAGCCCACGGAGTCTCTCACGCTGCGCTGAGATGTCAGCCCTCCTCGCCGTAATCTCTGGATGATTGGAATAGCGGGGAAGGTGCCTTATGATGTCCTCAGCGAGGTCCAAGTGTCGGCGTATATTGATGGGGGTGTCGTAGAGCGTAGCGGTGAAGAGTGTTCCATCCACGTAGTCTAGAGCTTCCACTAGCTTGTAGCCCAGGCGCCGAACGCTGCGCCTGAAGGATGACACTCCCCCAGCACGCAGTCACCCAGACAGGGAAGAACAACAGTCTAATAATGCAAAACTCACGGTAGCCGGCAACTCACTGGCTGTGACCGACTGCTACGTATGGCTCTTGCGAGCCATTAATAAGAGCCAAGGGCTGACTGGTGAGTTTGCGTCGTTTATTAATAAGGAAAAAAGGAACAGAGCCTCGTGGGGCAAACACAAGTAATACAAAAGGTTGACTTACAGATAATGATGACAAAGGAAAAGCGCCTCGTACGGCAAAACACAAATAATAAAAGGAGTACACTTACGGATGCGATGAGGGAAGAGAGGAGGACTGGAGCTGGACGTAGGGGCTCCAGCCTAATCCACACCGAGGGATGAGCGTGGATCATATGCAAGGTCACAGCCCTGAACAATCAGGACTGCTCCCTTTTATAGTGGTTGACAGTGCCTCAGCTGATGAGAGGTAATTGGCCTCCAGCTGTCCTGTGGAGCTTGACAGCCGGAGGCCCGCTGAGATGCTGTCATAAAAAAAGCTGGGCTGAGGAGGAGTATGGCCTGAGCGCGGATGAAATCGGTGCACATGACACAAAGGATAACGCATTTGTGAGTTGTCCATCCATCCATCTTCTACCACTTAATCCTTTTCAGGTTGTGGGGGGGCTAGAGCCTATCCCAGCGTCTTTGGGCGAGAGGCAGGGTACACCCTGGACAGATCACCAGTCCATCGCAGGGCCAACACAGAGAAAAGACAACCATTCACGCACACATTCATACCTAAGGACAATTTAGAATCCCCAGTTGATTCCAATTAACCTAACCTGCATGTCTTTGGCCTGTGGGAGGAAACCCATGCAGACACGGGGTGAACATGCAAACTCCACACAGGAGGGTCACCGATGGTCAGGGGGTGGGATCGAACACTCTATAGTCAAGGCTGGAATCAATCCCGTGACATTCTTGCTGTGCTGCGACAGTGCTAATCACTGCACCACCGAGCTGCACTATTGTGAGTTGTATGATAGGCTAAACACTAATGAAGAAGAAAAGGAGTTGTATCGATTGGCTAGACAGAAAGATCGAGCTGGAAAGGATGTACAACAGGATAGGTTGATTAAGGCCAAAAATGGTAATGTCTAACAAATGACGAGTTGTGTTGAGAAGGTGGAAGGAGTACTTTGAAGAGCTGATGAATAAAGAAAATGAGAGAGAGGAGGATGGATGAAGGGAAGATAGTGAACAAGGAAGTCCCGAGGATTAGTAAGGCAAAAGTGAGGGCAGCTTTGAAGAGGATGAAGAATGGAAAGGCGATTAGTCCAGATGACATACCTGTGGAGGTGTGGAGATGTTTAAGAGAGATGGCAGTGACCTTTTTAATAGGGATGAGCCAATCCAGTCCACCATATCCATACTGGGTTCAATCCAGGCAAAATGGCTGGATCGGCATCGGTAAGAAATAAAAGTTATTCTCCAGGGCCTGTGGGTGTGGGTGTGCATGTGTATGTGTGTGTGTGCATGCGTGTGTGCAGGTGTGTGTGAGTGTGGGTGTGTATGGGGTCGTGTGTGGGTGCGGATGTGAGTGCATGCGTTTTTGTGTGTGTTGTTTGTGAGCATGCGGAGTTGTGTGTGGGTGTAGGTGGGCATGTGTGATTGTGAGTGTGTGTGTGTGCACATGAGGGTGGGCGTGGGTGTGTGTGGGTCCAGGTACCTGTGGGTGGACGTGCGGGGATGGAGGATGTGTGGGTGGGTGGGGGGACCTCGTTGGGTGGTGGGGTGAGGTGGGCCATCTGGTGGCCTGGGGGTTGGAGGTTTGGGGCCTGCTTTTCCCGGCCGCCCTGCTATTGTGTCACGGGGGGGGGGGGGGTGCTTTGTCACATTGCCTCTGGTGTCCTTGGCGCGTGTCACGGGGTGTGTGTGGGTGCTTGGGGGTGGTCAGGGGAGCTGTTGGCGTGGGTTGGTGGCCGTGTTGCCGTCGGTTTGCTCCAGGGTGGCTGTGGCTGTGGGGCTGCCTGCCACTGTCGGTGTGTGTCTGGGGTGGGTGGTTGGTGGGCTTGCGGTGGGTGCTCGGGTGTCGCTTGGCGTGTGGGGCACTGTATGGGTCCAGACCATTGTTACCTCCGCCAAAGGGGGAGGTTATGTGATCAACGACGTTGGTTTGTCTGTTTGTTTGTTTGTTTGTTTGTCTGTTTGTTTGTCTGTTACCAAGATAACTCAAGAAGTTATGGATGGATTTTCATGAAATTTTCACAGATTGTCAGAAATGGGGTATCCTACAGATGATTAGATTTTGGTGGTGATCTGGATCACTGTCCACAAGAAAACCGCCATTACGCAAAATGCCATTTTCGTGAATAACTACTGAACCACTAATCCTATCATTGTCAATCCAGTTGCTAGTCATATGTTTTCATGGTCAAGGAATCTGAAAACGTACACACAAACACTGTATGGGGGGAACTGTAGCGCTAAACCGCCATTACGCAAAATGCCATTTTCGTGAATAACTACTGAACCACTAATCTTATCATTGTCAATCCAATTGCTTGTCATATGTTTTCATGGTCAAGGAATCTCAAAACTTACACACAAACACTATATGGGGGGAACTGTAGCGCTAAACCCCCATTACGGAAAATGCCATTTTCCTCAATAACTACTCAACCACTAATCCTGTCATTGTCAATCCAATTGCTTGTCAGATGTTTTCATGGTCAAGGAATCTGAAACCGTACACACAAACACTGTATGGGGGGAACTGTGGCCGCCATTACGGAAAATGCCATTTTCGTGAATAACTACTGAACCACTAATCCTATCATTGTGAATCCAATTGCTAGTCATATGTTTTCATGGTCAAGGAATCTGAAAACATACACACAAACACTGTATGGGAGGACTGTGGCCGCCACTACGGAAAATGCCATTTTCGTCAATAACTACTGGACCACGCTTGTCATATGTTTTCAGATCAAGGAATCTCAACATCTGTATGGGCAGAACTGCCGCGCTTGGCGGAGGTCTGCGCTGTCCGAGTGCTTTTCTAGTTCATTATTGTTATTATTGTTGTTGTGTATATTTGTGTGTGCAAGATGTGTGGGTGTGGCTGCTTCATCATGCCTGTGGTGTTGGGAGCACCAGGGTGTGTTGCTGGTGGGTCCTGGGCTGCTTGGCCTGGCGGCCCTCACCCTAGGTTGGGATCTGGGGGCAGTGGGTGCCCTCCTGAACCAGTTTGCGAGCTGTCTTCTGGAGTTAGGGGGACGGCCTCCCTTTTGGACCGCCTCCCTCCCAGTCTTACCTCCCCCCCCCCCGATTTTGGGTGGAACATATATCTTATTGGATACACTTAGGGTTTTGGGGTGGGGGTATGCCGTACTGTGTCGGCGAAGTAGATCCCTCTGTCGGCTGCGTAGTGGGGCCGCCCTCACCTCAATTTTAATTGCACTCTAGACACTGAGGGCTTGGAGGGATGGGAGCCCCACTGCCTATAGCAGTGGCTAGCAGTGTTCCAAACACCATCCACCTAATTACCTCCGCCAAGGAGGTTATGTTTTCATCAGCGTTGGTTTGTCTGTTTGTCTGTCTGTTTGTTTGTTAGCAAGATAACTCAGAAACTTATGGACGGATTTTCATGAAATTTTCAGAGATTGTCAGAAATGGGGTATCCTACAGATGATTACATTTTGGTGATGATCCGAGAGTGCATACCTCCACCAAGGGCTTTGTTTGTATTTGTGCAGCAGGTTTACACAAAAACTACTGGATGGATTTGGATGAAATTTTCACCAGAGGTGGTTCTTGGCCTAGAGAGGAACCCATTCTGAGAATGCATACCTCAGCCAAGACTCTTATCTTCTCACAGTGTGTTAGCAACAATACTCCAAAACTGATGGACAGACTTTGATGCAATTTTCACCACAAGTGGCTGTAGGCCTACACACAAAGTCATTACATTTTGGAGGTGATCCATGACAAACAGAAGGAGCCTTGGTGGAGGTATGCGCTCTATGAGTGCTTTTCTAATTTTAATTGCACTCTGGTAGTTCACACACCTGCACACAATCACATCACACAACTAACACATACCCACCAGGATTCATGCATGGGGGAGGGGGGTGGGGGTCTTCCCCCACCCCTGTTGCCCTCCTTCTGCCGGGGACTTGGGGGCCCGGTGGGAGGCCTGGGGGCGGTCATGTTGTCAAAATCCCTGGGTGCTGCCGAATAAATAGGGGGGAGCAAGGGAGTGACAGAGTGATTGAACAAGAGAGCAAGCAAGAGTGAGTGAGTGATGAGTGGAGATGGTGATGGTGGGTTGGTTTTGTGTGGTGCTTTGCATGTTGGGTGGCTTCTCGGAGTGCTTGTGGCGGTCCGCTGATTAGTCGCTCGGGTGGGCGTTGGGGGTGGTGGTCTGCTCCTGTGGCTGTGGCTGCCCTGGGGTGGGTTGGCGGGGGTGTGGCTGCTGGCCTGCGCCGGCAGTTTCCCTGGCCGCTGCTGGGCACTGGTGCTCATTCATGCTCGCTGCATCTACACCGCGGCTGCCCTAAGTAATAAGGGTGAATGAGCGTGGGTGAGAGTGTGGGGGAGAGCATGAATGGATGTGAGTAGGTCAGAGCGTGAGTGAGAGTGTGTGTATGGGTGAATGTGAGTGACTGTGGGTGACTCTGAGGGCGAGTGGGAGTGGGAGCATGATTGAGCGGTTACAGGAGTGGGAGTGAGTGGGTGGGTCCGGGAGTGCGAGTGTGGGATTGTGTGGGGGAGAGGGCAAGGGAGAGTGAGTGAGTGCGTGTGGGTACAAGTGGGTGCGTATGAGAACATGAGGGTGTGAGTGCGTGGGAATGGGTGTGTGTGCTGGTCGGGAGGTGCTGGATTGAGGGGATAGCACCTCTTGGCTGTGTGGGCTCCCCTGTATGAGGGGGGTGGCCCCCCGTGGGGCCCCTGTGCCTTGCTGCCGCCTTCTTTGGGCATGGGGGTCCCCAGGATGCGCGGTGATGGCACTGGAGTGGGAGCGGGCCTGCTGTGAGGGTGTCTGGGAGGGCTCGCACTGGGGGCATGGGCCGGTCTCCAGCCCGGGGGATGAGGACACTGGCTTCCCAGCACCTGGGGCCCAGGGGCTGGCGTTGGCCCCGCTGGGGAGGTGGGGGTTGGCCGGTCCGGGGGCGTGGGCCCACCACGCCAGCCGCTTGGCGGCCTCCCTCAGCCATCTCTCCTGGGGCGGATGCTTGGCTGTCCTGGGGCTTGTTGGCCTTCGAGACATTTGTGGTCTGTGGCGGTTGATGGCATTGTCCTGGTTGCTCGGGGTTTTGGGTGGGGGGGAGTTGCTGTGACCGGCCACCCTCTTCGTATGTTTCCTAACAAACCACTCACATGCACACACTTGTTGTGCGCATGCTTTCACACACACACACACACACACACACACACACACACACACACACACACACACACACACACTCACGGATGCACACACACATACTGTATGTCTCTCCTTTAACAGGTGCAGATACCAGATTCGTGTTGAGACCTCTTCAGTGGAAGAAACAGTCCGTCTTGTGTTTGTTTCAGTTGTTAAGTTTGTTTGTTTTTTTTTTACTGTTCCTCTCACTTTTCTTTTCCCCTCCCCACCCCTCTTTTCCCCATTCCCCCCATTGGGTCCTTCATAGGTGGAACAATTTAAATAAAGTATTAAAAGTTATTTCAAGAGCAGTTTATAACAATATGCAGTACATATAGTATATGTGCTGTATAAAGCTCCTTTTGGCAAAGTAAATTTGTTTGGCACAATAGAGGGTTAGTACTAGTGAAAGCGCTTTGAGTGGTCTTTGTGACTAGAAAAGCGCTATATAAGTGCAGGTTAGTTAGTTAGTTAGTTAGTTGCCTGACAGGACAAAAAAAAACAGGAATAAAAGTGATTTACTGATCTGATACATTAATAATAATAAAATGAAGGTGCAATCATGTTCTCAGCAGCGCTGTGCGCGGCTTCTGTAGACATAGACCCATTTGACACTGCCGAGGACACAGTCCAAGGACGGATAATTTTTTCACATATAAGGAGTTGTTCAGAACTCCTTATAAGAACTCTTTATATATAGAGTGATGATGGTCAGGTCGGTGGCGGTAATGCACCTGTGAGCTGGTTGCCCACCGCCAATCAAATTTAACAGAAGAAGAAGAAGAAGAAAAAGAAGAAGACATAGGCAAAGAGTGTCACATCACTGGGCCTGTCTGTGGGACTCACCTTAATATGTTGCTGTGTGGTACCAGCATTTACAATTTTACACCAACAACTTGATAAAACACTTACAAAAATATCATGGCAAAGGAGTATGCTGAATTCTTGCAAGAACCAAGCAGAAGGACATGTGTCGTGCAGCAGCAGCTGCTGCTTTTCCAGCTCAGGAGGCTGGACGCTAAAAGTGAAACTTAAAAAGAATGAAACTGAAAGTAAAAACCAGACTTGAGCGTACCTTTCGGGGGAGAGTTCAATTCAATTCAATTCAATTCAACTTTATTTATATAGCACCATTTCACAACAACAGTCATCTCATAGCACTATCAACTGTAGGGGGGGACCCCCACAGTTGCAGAAAGACCCCAGCAATCAGGCGATCCCCTGTGAGCAAGCACTTGGCGACGGTGGAGAGGAAAAACTCCCTTTTAACAGGAAGAAACCTCCAGCAGAACCAGGCTCAGGGAGGGGCAGTCATCTGCTGCGACTGGCTGGGGGGTGAGGGGATAGAGAAGAAGAAAAGAACAGACATGTAGGGAGCAAACAGCACGATGGGGACTCAGTCTATGGGAGAGAACAAACAAATGTTAATGACCAGCAAAAAAAAAAATATTTCATAGAGAGTGAGGAAAGGAGTGAGGCCCAGTGCATTACTGGAGGTCCCCCGGCTGACTAAACCTATTAGCAGCATGACTAAGGGAGGGTTCAGAAACACATGGTCCCTCCCTAATTGTAGGCTATATCAAAAAGGTAGGTTTTAGACCTATTCTTAAAAACAGAGATCGAGTCTGACTCCCGAATCCAGATTGGCAGCTGATTCCACAGGAGAGGAGCTTGATAACTGAAGGCTTTGCCTCCCATTGTACTTTTGGAGATTCTAGGTATTACAAGTAATCCTGCATTTTGGGAGCGTAGTGCTCTGTTAGGATAATACGGTAGTATCAGATCTTTAAATAAAAGGAGCCTGATTGTTTAGAGCTTTGTAAGTAAGAAGAAGGATTTTAAACTTAATTCTAAATTCTATGGGAAGCCAATGAAGGGAGGCCAGAACCGGAGAGATATGATCTCTCTTTCTAGTACCTGTTAAAACTCTTGCTGCAGCATTTTGGATCAGCTGAAGACTTTTTAAAGCTGTTTTAGGACAGCCTGATAATAAAGAATTACAATAATCTAATCTCGAGCTAACAAAAGCGTGGATCAGCTTCTCAGCATCACTCTGAGACAAGATGCTCCTAATCTTGGCAATATTACGCAAATGATAGAAGGCAGTCTAAGAAACAAATTTAATATGTGAATTGAAGGACAAATCCTGATCAAAAATAACTCCAAGGTTCCTCACAGAGCTATTAAGAGAAAGAGTAACTGCATCCAAACTGAAAGTTTGATTTGGAAAGGAATTTCTAAGTTAACATTTTATGTTAACATTTTATGTTAACATAAAATGTTAACATAAAATGTTAACACAAATGTTAACATTTGAAGTTAACATTTTATAAGAGGTAAGTGACAGAAAGATAAATGGAATTTTTTTTTTGTATTTTTGTATTTTGTATTTTGTATTCTTTATTAATCCCAGATGGTGCAATGCTGCATGAACATGAAATTGAACAGGAATGATTTGAAAATAAGAGCAAACCTAAAAACTAAGAATGGGCAGAAAATAATATCAGAAACACTACTAAATAAACCGAGGACCAGGAGAATACTTATGATAATAATAATGGATGACAAAAAAATACAACTTAAAGGGTAAGTTCTTTTATTTTCAGATCGACAGCATTTTTTACCTCATGCATAAAGTGGCACTTTGAATTTCATTTGAATGTTTACTTAAATACTCAGCTTCAAAGTTTTGTATAAACTTGCACTGAAAACTTCAGAATGTATGTTTACATAGTACTGACCAGTGAAATGCTGCCAATGTTACAATGTTAAAAATAACAAAGCATTAGTGTTGGTGAACTGAGCCAAGTTTTTAATATATTCTTTGACTTTTAGATTTCTGTTTTTATATGTGTACAAAATGCATCTAGTCATTAACAAAGAATATTCTGTACTTCGTTGTTTTAAATAAGAGAGACAGCATCGGGTTTGGATTGGTATCGGCTGATACACAAAGTCACAGTATCGGGTATCTTATTGGACTTGAAAAAGTGGTAACAGCTCATCCCTACTTTTTAACCAGATTGATTAACACAATCTTGGAGAGAGAGAGGATGCCTGAGGAGTGGAGAAGAAGTGATTTGGTACCAATTTTCAAGAACAAGGGTAATGCTTAGAGCTGTAGTAACTACAGAGGCATAAAGTTGATCAGCCACACTATGAAAATATGAGAAAGAGTTGTTTAAGCCAGGCTAAGACGAGAGGTGACAATCAGTGAGCAGTAGTACGGTTTCATGCCAAGAAAGAGTACTACAGATGCAATGTTTGCTCTAAGAGTACTGACTGAGAAGAATAGAGAAGGTCAGAAGGAGCTGCACTGTGTCTTTGTGGATCGAGAGAAAGCATTTGATAGGGTGCCAAGAGAGGAAGTATGGTACTGTATGAGAAAGTCAGGAATGGCAGAGAAGTATGTGAGGGTGGTGCAGGACATGTATGAGGATAGCGAGGTGGTGAGGTGTGCTGTAGGAGTGACAGATGGGTTCGAGGTGGGGGTGTGGTTACATCAGGGATCGGCTCTGAGCCCCTTTTTGTTTGCCATGGTGATGGACAGTCTGACAGATGAGGTCAGGCAGGAGTCTCCGTGGACCATGATGTTTGCAGTTGACATTGTGATCTGTAGTGAGAATAGGGAGCAGGTGGAAGAGAACCTGGAGAGGTGGAGGTATGCTTTGGAGAGAAGAAGAATGAAAGTCAGCAGATCCAAGACAGAATACATGTGTGTGAATGGGAGGGAGGCATGCGTAACAGTGAAGATGCAAGGAGTAGAGGTGTTGAAGGTAAAGAGTTTAAATACCTGGCGTCAACCAACCAAAGCAATGGAAAATGCACAAGAGAGGGGAAGAAGACAGTACAGGCATGGTGGACTGGGTGGAGACAAGTGTCAGGGGTGATTTGTGACAGAAGGATAGCAGCTAGAGTGAAAGGGAGGATTTACAAGATGGTAGTAAGACCTGCTATAATGTATGATTTGGAGACAATGCACTGACAAAAAGACAGGAGGAGGAGCTGGAGATGGCAGAGTTGAAGATGCTAAGATTTTCATTGGGAGTGACTAGGAGGGACAGGATTAGAAATTGAGTATATCAGAGGGACAGCTCAGGTTGAGCGGTTTGGAGACAAAGTAAGGGGCAAGCCTGAGATGGTTTGGACATGTGCAGAGGAGGGATAGTAGATATATCCACTGTTACCAGATTTAAGCAGATTGTTTCCTCTATGCCATGTGTCAACACAACAGAGATAAGCTATGGAGAGCTTGCTCCTTCTGTAATTAATAGTATGGTAGATAGTGTTACAGCTTCTCTGCATCAGACTCTAGACATGGTGGCCCCTTATAAAAAGAAAAAAGTCCTAGTCAAGAGATTTCTAACTCCTTGGTTCAACACAGAAACTCGTAGCTTAAAACAGAACACTTGTCAATTAGAAAGAAAATGGTGTTCCACTAAATTAGATGAAATCTATCTAGCTTGGAGAAATCAACTTCTAATTTATAAAAAATCTCTTAGGAAAGCTAGAACAAATTATTATTCTACATTAATAGAAGAGAACAAGAATAATCCCAGGTTTCTTTTCAGCACTGTAGCCAGGCTGACAAAGAGTCAGGACTCTGTCAATCCTAGCATTAACCTTAGAGTTTACTAGTCAGGACTTTATGAAGTTTTTCAATAATAGAATTTCATCTATCAGTGATAAAATCAGTCAGATTCTTCCTGCCATTAACTTAAATACATTAACTACTACAACTCCTTCAATTGATATCTGTTTGGATGAGTTTACTCCAATTGACCTTTTAGAGTTAGATAAAATACTTTCATCATCCAAACCTTCAACTTGTCTTTTTAGACCCTATTCCTACCAGGTTATTTAAAGAAGTCTTCCCATTTATTGGTAGCTCTATTCTTCAAATAATCAATTCTTCATTAACTTTAGGCCATGTACCGCAGGCTTTTAAAACTGCTGTAATTAAACCCTTTGTCACGCCGCGCCGCTCAATAGCGGCGCCACCTGCACGCACACCTGCACATCATCAGCGGCGAGGAATATAAGCCGCCTCGCCCTGAGCTTCGGCCTGAAGCCGTCAGACTTCTCCACTCATCATCGTGAGTCAACCTTTCCTTCAGCACGACGCCTTTGGTAAGAAGTCCTTACCTCTTTTCTCTCCAGTCTGCTCCCCTGTGCACAGGTGGATTCCTTGGCGGCGGACAACGCCTCTCCCTCGCCATTCCTCGCTGCTGCACCGAGCCTTGCAGGTGGCTGTCTTCCGGGTTCCGTCCTTGTGGTGCCAGTCATCTGTCCCTTGCAAGTAAGCTCCTCTCTCGCTTATTCTCCTCCTGTGTTGGTGTGTGCCCGTCACCCTGTGTCTTTGTGCTCTTTCCCATAGGGTTGCCGGCTGTACGGTCTCCTGCCTCTGTGCCCGAAGCAGACGCCGCCACCAATACATTTACATCCCGCAGACACACATCCATTCACCCCTGTTGCTAATAAACTATTTGAACTTCTCTGAGCCTGTGTGTGTGCGTCTCCTGAGCCGTGCGTTATGTCAGTACGGCTTCAGCAGAGCAGCTCGGCAGACGGCGGGCTCGCACACCGGTCTTCCACTCTCGAGGCTCGAGTGGATCAATTAGCCTATCAGCAACAGGTGATTTTCAATCAATTGTTAAATTTGACTAATCGGTTGGGCCGCTTGGACCCCCAACAGTCGTTACCCCCGGCTCGTCAGGGTGGCGCGGCTCCTGCTGCTCCAGTGGCCGTCCAGCAGGCTCCGAGTGCACCGGTTCGGCTCACACCCATTCCAACCCCCGCCCGCTTTAGCGGAAGGCTCGGCGGAGCGCGGGGGTTTATTATGCAGTGTGAGTCCGTTTTCCACCGTGTGCCCGGAGACTTTCCCTCAGATCATAGCCGAATTGGTTATATCGGGAATCTCCTGGAGGGGCGAGCTTTAACGTGGACCTACGCCGTAATGGCGAGGCCCAGTTATGCCGCCCTCACATATGACCAATTCGTGAGGCGCTTCCTGGAGGTCTTTGACCATACTCCAACCGAGACGGTCCAGGTCGATCGGCTTCTCGCCCTCCAGCAGGGAAGCCGGTTGGCAGCGGACTACGCAGTCGACTTCCGGGTAGCGGCGGAGGAAGTAGGCTGGGAGGAACGCTCCCTCTGCGGCCTTTTTCTCCGCAGCCTCAATGATGATCTGAGGGATGAACTGGCTGGGCGGGATATTCCTGAGACGCTAGCGGAGCTGACATCCTTAGCGATTAGTTTGGATAACAGGCTGCGCGAGCGCTCCTCAGGGCGGAAGTCATCTTCTTCTCGCCCTCGTGGAGCCTCGCCGCGCCTGTTCCAAGCTCGCCCCCTGGCGGCGCCGCCACCATCGTGCCCCGAGGAGTCGGAGCCGATGGTGACGGGCTGGACAAAGCTTTCACCTGCGGAGAGACAACGCCGCCGTGAGTTGGATCTCTGCATGTATTGCGGAGATGACCAACACACGGTGAAGCTTTGCCCACGGAAAGCCAGTCGGCGGGGTCCGCGAGTCACTGTAGGGGGCCTTGCGGATCTCGATCGGTTAAACTCACACACTCAATTAAAGCTGCCCATCCGTTTCTGCCACAACCCCATTGGGCACCTCACCCACGCACTGGTGGATTCGGGCGCAGAAGGCAGCTTCATTTCACAAAGCCTGGCAACCCGATTGGGCATCCGCTGCCAGGCGCTCAAGGACCCCATCTCCCTGGTCAACCTCTCCCGTGCTTCCCTTGGGAGAGTCACGCACCAGACCGTCCCGGTCCCGGTGATCATCTCTGGTAACCACCGGGAGGAGATAACCTTTCTCATCCTGCCCAACTCTGTGTCGCCCATCATCCTGGGGTATCCCTGGCTACGCCTCCACAACCCTGTCCTGGATTGGAAGTCAGCTGGGGTATCGGCATGGAGCACGTTCTGCATGGGCACCTGCCTTCAGTCCGCTGCCTGCTCTCCGTCCGCTTCTCCCCCCGCTACGGACGCTGCACCCCCGGACCTGTCCCTGGTGCCTCTGGAATTTCACGACCTGGGCATGGTATTCAGTAAGACCAAGGCCATGTCTCTCCCTCCTCATCGGCCCTATGACTGCGCCATCAACCTCCGCCAGGGGGCACCCTTACCTTCTGGTTGGCTCTACAGTCTGTCGGCGCCGGAGAAGGAGACGATGAACGCCTACTTAAAAGAGTCACTGAGTGCTGGGATAATCCGCCCATCATCATCACCCGTGGGGGCAGGGTTCTTCTTCGTTGGGAAAAAGGACGGATCCCTCCATCCTTGCATTGACTATCGGGCCCTAAATGACATCACTGAGAGGGATCGTTACACCCTGCCCCTCATGGACACCGCTTTCCACTCCCTCCAGGGGGCGACCTGGTTCACCAAGCTGGATCTACGCAGCGCATACCACCTCGTCCGGATCCGGGAGGGAGATGAGTGGAAGACAGCCTTCCGTACCCCGAACGGCCACTTTGAATACCTGGTAATGCCGTTTGGGTTGACCAACGCTCCTGCCGTCTTTCAGCGCCTCATCAACGACGTCCTCCGGGACTTCATTGGCCTCTTTGTGTTCGTCTACCTGGATGATATACTCATCTTCTCCAAGTCCAGGGACGAGCACCAGGTCCATGTGAGGCGGGTCCTCCAAAGGCTGCTGGAGAACCGGCTATACGTGAAGGCTGAGAAGTGCGAATTTTTTGCTAGAACAACCTCCTTCCTGGGATTCGTCATCGCTCACGACCAGGTGCGTCCAGACCCAGAGAAGGTGAAGGCGGTGGTAGAGTGGCCTACACCTGCGTCGAGGAAACAGGTGCAACAGTTTGTGGGATTCGCGAACTTCTACCGCCGCTTTGTTCCAAACTTCAGCACCATCGTCGGACCGCTGACCCGCCTCACGTCCCCTAAGGTCCCGTTTCGGTGGACCGAAGAGGCCGCAGCTGCTTTTCAGGCGCTGAAGGCGGAGTTCTCCTCCTCCCGGGTCCTTCGCCAGGTCGACCCCGCGCTGCAGTGCATCGTGGAGGTGGATGCTTCGGACACAGGAGTGGGGGCGGTGCTATCCCAGCGGTCGCCTGACGACGGCGCCAAAAGGCCCTGCGCCTTCTTCTCCCGGCGCTTGTCCCTGGCGGAGAGAAATTACGACGTGGGGGACAGAGAGCTCCTCGCCATCAAGCTCGCGCTGCAAGAGTGGCGTCACTGGCTAGAGGGGGCGGACCTGCCGTTTGTGGTCCTTACGGACCACAAGAACTTGGAATATCTTCGATCTGCCAAGCGCCTGAACGCCCGCCAGGCGCGCTGGTCCTTGTTCTTCGCCAGGTTCCAGTTCTCCATCACCTTCAGGCCTGGCTCTAAGAACGGCCTGCCCGACGCCCTCTCTAGGCAATTCGCCCCCGAGGAGTCGGAGGACGCGCTGCACTCCATCCTGCCCAGGTCGTGCGTCATAGGAGCCATCTCCTGGGACATAGAGAGCAAGATCCGGAAGGCGCAGGAGGTGGAACCTGACCCTGGCGGCGGACCAGAGGGAAGACTATTCGTGCCATCTGCGGTTCGAGGAGAGGTCATCCACTGGCTACACACCTCCAGGCTCACCTGTCACCCTGGCTCCTCCCGGATGATAGATCTCCTCCAGCGGTCCTTTTGGTGGCCAGGCCTGCGGAGGGATGCGGCCCGCTACGCCCGGGCTTGTCCAATTTGTGCCACCAATAAGTCGGGAAACGCCCCTCCAGCGGGTCTGCTCCAGCCCCTGCCCGTCCCTGGCAGGCCCTGGTCGTACATCGCCCTGGACTTCGTCACCGGACTCCCAGTTTCCAACTCCTATGACACCATCCTGACCATCGTGGATCGCTTCTCCAAGGCGGTGCACTTCGTTCCCCTGCGAGGTCTCCCTACTGCCCTGGAGACGGCGGACCTCCTCATCCAACACGTGGTCAGGCTGCACAGGATTCCGGTGGACGTGGTCTCGGACCGGGGGCCCCAATTTTCCTCTGAGGTTTGGAAGTCGTTTTGTAACGCCATCGGAGCCAAGGTGAGCCTCTCCTCGGGCCATCACCCCCAATCCAACGGGCAGTGTGAGCGGACCAACCAGGAGCTGGAGGCTGCGCTCCGCTGTGTGACTGCATCCAAACCCACGTCCTGGAGTAACCATCTTGCCTGGGTTGAATACGCCCACAACACCGCTCGCTCTTCTGCTACAGGGATGTCCCCCTTCAAGGCGTCCCTGGGTTACGACCCCCCGCTGTTCCCGGCGCAGGAGAGTGAGGTAACTGTCCCGTCAGTTAGGGCGCATCTCAGGCAGTTCCGCTCCATCTGGGCATCTGCGCGTAATGCGCTTTTACGCACGGCGGAGCGCAACAGAACTGTGGCGGACCGGCACAGAAGACCTGCCCCGGCGTACAGAGTTGGGCAACGAGTCTACGTGTCGACCCAGGACATAACATTGAAAGGCGAGAGGAGGAAGCTGGCACAGCGCTTTATGGGACCCTACCCCATCACCCGGATCATCAACCCGGTAGCTGTGCGTGTGGCTATTCCCCCCTCCCTCCGCATCCATCCCACCTTCCACGTGTCTAAGGTGAAGCTGGCAGTCTCCGACCCCCTTTGCCCTCCTCCTGCTGCGCAACCCGCGCCCCGGATGGTTGGTGGCCATCCGGCCTGGGCCTTCTCTTCCATCCTGGACTCCCGGCGCCGGGGTCGTGGGTTGCAGTACTTGGTGGACTGGGAGGGCTATGGGCCTGAACATCGACAGTGGGTGCCCCGGTCGTTTGTGTTAGACCCCTCGCTCATCGCTGATTTCCACCGAGCGCACCCAGAGAAGCCATCGCCAGGAGGCGCTGCTAGAGGGGGGAGTACTGTCACGCCGCGCCGCTCATCAGCGGCGCCACCTGCACGCACACCTGCACATCATCAGCGGCGAGGAATATAAGCCGCCTCGCCCTGAGCTTCGGCCTGAAGCCGTCAGACTTCTCCACTCATCATCGTGAGTCAACCTTTCCTTCAGCACGACGCCTTTGGTAAGAAGTCCTTACCTCTTTTCTCTCCAGTCTGCTCCCCTGTGCACAGGTGGATTTCTCGGCGGCGGACAACGCCTTTCCCTCGCCATTCCTCGCTGCTGCACCGAGCCCTGCAGGTGGCTGTCTTCCGGGTTCCGTCCTTGTGGTGCCAGTCATCTGTCCCTTGCAAGTAAGCTCCTCTCTCGCTTATTCTCCTCCTGTGTTGGTGTGTGCCCGTCACCCTGTGTCTTTGTGCTCTTTCCCATAGGGTTGCCGGCTGTACGGTCTCCTGCCTCTGTGCCCGAAGCAGACGCCGCCACCAATACATTTACATCCCGCAGACACACATCCACTCACCCCTGTTGCTAATAAACTATTTGAACTTCTCTGAGCCTGTGTGTGTGCGTCTCCTGAGCCGTGCGTTATGTCACCCTTACTCATAAAGCTAACACTGGATCCAGGAGTTTTAGCTAACTATAGACCAATCTCTAATCTGTCTTTCATTTCAAAAATCTTAGAAAGAGTTGTTGCTATGCAATTATTGACCACTTGCAGGGAAATGGTTTATTTGAAGCGTTTCAATCTGGGTTTAGAATCCATCATAGTACTGAAACAGCTTTACTGAAGGTCACTAATGACCTCCTTATTGCATCTGATAATGAACTTGTTTCTGTACTTGTCCTTTTAGACCTTAGTGCAGCTTTTGATACTATTGATCATAATTTTCTACTTGATAGATTAGAACACCATGATGGACTTAATGGAACTTCGTTGCAGTGGTTTAGATCTTATTTATCTGATAGGTTCCAGCTTGTTCATGTCAATAATGAATTTTCTTCCAACTCAAAGCTCAGTCATGGAGTTCCACAGGGATCTGTGCTAGGTGTGGAGAGCGTGAAATAAAGAGGCTGAATTTATTTCTCAATTCAGATTTATTGACGATCTCACATCTCCAGCATGCTCTCAACAGCAAAAAAGAGACCGAACTCCCCCAAACCCCCACTTTTATACCTGGGACATCAAAGAACAGAATCACATTGTCATCAAACTCCCCATCGACAATAATTCTCCCCCCAAGTCCCTTCGTCCTCCATCTGACCCCAGGAGGTCAGGAAGTCCTCTCAGAGTCCTCGCCAAAGGCATCTCCACCTCCTGCTGTTATCCCCAGGAGGTCCAGACGTATTGTTCCTTCAAAGACGTGAGGTCACAAAATACACATGCAGTCCTAAGCATCTCACTCACTGTGCTATGCATATGCAGTCAAAATATGTGAGCCACATAACCCCCCCCCCCCCCAAACATCGAAGAATGAAACAATACAGCATAATCCACACAACATGATAACACATTAGTCCGTACGCCGTCTGGGCTTCAAACGTCTTCCAAACTTGCTGTAAGCGGGCTTCGCAGCCCCTGCGGCGCCATTTTGCAGTGAATCTGTTAACTGAGGATGAGAACCGTTATTTGATCCCTGTGGGGACCCCAGGACATGCTCCTTGGGGGGTCTGCCACATCGAGGAGCCCTCGCCACCCGTACAGACTCGTCGTTCATCACAAAAGCAGACTTTAGTCTGTCTATACTAATTGTTTCCCTTCTGTCCCCCAAATCTAGCACAAAATGCTTATCACCTGTTTCCAGCACTCTATATGGGCCATCGTAAGGTGGGCGCAGGGCTGGGCGCAGAGCCTCGTACCTGACAAAAACAAATTCGGCATTTTTTTAAAGATTTGGGAACAAAAACACGTGGAAAAGTGTGATGAACGGGGCCCGGAAGCTTGTCCGCTCCCGTGCCGATCAGTGACTACTGAGCCGGGGGACGCCCTGGCGCCGGATGATCCGGCAGAAACTCGCCCGGCAGCCGGAGAGGCTGCGCAAAAACCAACTCCGCTAGGGAGGCCTTTAAGTCCTCTTTAGGCGCAGAACGCAACCCCAATAAAACCCATGGTAGTCTGTTTACCCAGTTTGCATCCGTAAGCGACGCTCTGAGGGCTGCCTTCAATGATCTATGAAAACGCTCGCATAAACTATAAGCCTGGGGGTGGTAAGCGGTAGTGCGGTGAATTGTCGCGCCCAAGCTGTGGGCCATCGCTGACCAAAGCTCAGACACAAATTGAGGTCCCCTGTCGGACGTAATATCCGACGGAACCCCGAAATGCGCTATCCAAGCCATCAAAAATGTGCGGGCCACTTCTATAGCCGTGGTCGATGCCAGTGGGACCACTTCCGGCCAACGCGTGGTTCGGTCCACCATTGTCAAAAGATGTGTGAACCCCTGCGACGATGGTAGGGGCCTACGAGGTCGACATGTACATGATCAAATCTCTTGGCCGGGATGTGAAACGGCTCTAAGGGGGCTTTTGTGTGCTTGTGAATTTTGGCCCGCTGGCAAGCCATACAGGCTCTTGCCCACTCTTTCACATGCTTGCGCAGGCTCGGCCAAACAAACTTTTCTGCTACCATTTTCACAGACGCGCGCATCCCCGGGTGTGCCAGGGAGTGAACCGAGTCAAAAACACGGCGGCGCCAAGCCGCCGGCACCACCGGGCGCAATCGCCCGGTAGAGACATCGCAGATTGGGGGGGCATACCATTTTGCAAGCTCCTGCTCTCCAGCCTTAACCCTGTTGGTTAGACTGGAGCGCGCACACGTCCGCATCTCTACCCTGATCCGCTGCCATGGCCGCATAATCTATCCCCACGTGAACTGGGGCCGCGTGCGCTTCCGCGCTGTTATTTTGCTCTGCGGCTGCGGTAGTATAATCTACCTCTGTGCGGACTGGTGCTGTTACCGCGCGAGAGAGGCAGTCTGCTACTACACTGAGTTTACCCCCTACGTGTTGAATATCAGTAGTAAATTCCGAAATTGCGGCCAGCTGCCTCTGCTGCCGGCCCGACCAAGGCTCCGAAATTTTGGCCATCGCAAAAGTGAGCGGCTTGTGGTCGACAAACGCGGTGAAACGCCGACCTTCTAGCCAGAATTGGAAGTGGCGAATGGCTAAGTGGAGCGCTAACAGCTCCCTGTCAAACGCGCTGTATTTTCGCTCGGCTTCACTCAAGGATCTGCTGAAAAAGGCCAGTGGCTGCCAAACCCCAGCAACATGCTGCTCCACAACCACCCCTATGGCCAAATCTGACGCATCAGTGGTGAGCGCTATGCGGGCCGTTGGGTCTGGGTGAGCTAACAACGCAGCGTCTGCCAGGGCTTTTTTTTACCTCCGCGAATGCGCGCTCCTGCTCCGGGGACCAGTCGATTGCATTGGAGGGTTTTTGCTTTTTAAGCGCGGCATATAGAGGTTGCATGAGCTGCGCTGCGTGGGGGAGGAAACGGTTATAAAAATTCACCATTCCTAAAAACTCCTGTAATGCTTTGACCGTTTGTGGCCGGGGAAAATCTGCCACTGCGCGCACCTTGTCCGGTAGCGGAACCGCCCCTTCTGGGGAGACGCGGTGCCCCAAAAAATCGATCTGCGCCACCCCGAACTGGCACTTAGCTGGATTGATTATTAACCCGTGCTCTCCCAACCTCCGAAAAACTGCTGTGAGGTGTTTTTCGTGTTCCTCTTCGGATGTGCTGGCAACCAAAATGTCGTCCAGGTAGACGAACACAAAAGGGAGATCGCGTAACACGGCATCCATCATGCGTTGGAAGGTTTGCGCGTCGCCTCTGAGGCCAAACGGCATGCGTAAAAACTCAAAAAGTCCAAACGGGGTTATCACCACTGTTTTGGGAATATCCTCAGCGCGCACTGGGACTTGATAATAACCGCGGACCAAGTCTATTTTAGAAAAAAATGCGCGCCCCCGCCAGATGCACCGAAAAATCCTGAATGTGTGGGATTGGGTAGCGGTCGTGCGCTGTGGCATTGTTTAACCTGCGGAAATCACCGCAAGGTCTCCACGAGCCGTCAGCTTTAGGGACCATATGCAGTGGGGAGGCCCATGGGCTGTTTGAACGGCGGCTGATGCCCAGCCTTTCCAGGTTGGCGAACTCCTCGCACGCTATGGACAGTTTAGCTGCATCCAAGCACCGAGCTTTCACAAAGACGGGGGGGGCCAGTTGTGGTGATAAAGTGCTCCACCCCGTGTTTCGCAACTGTTGCCGAAAAGGTGGGAACTGTGAGTGCTGGAAACTGGGTGAGGAGTGTGTGAAACTTACCGCCTGCTGTGGCGACGTTGGTCTGTGCTGGTGGCGGGGACACTCGAGCTGCACAAGGAATGGAATAAAAGGAGAGTGCATTAACCAGGCGCCTATTGGCAAGATCAACTAACAACCCATGTAAGCACAGAAAATCAGCGCCTAACATGTTGAAACTCACCGCCGCTATAATAAAAGTCCATTCATAAGTGCGGCCGTGCAAGGACAGAAGCAGAGTCCTTTCGCCGAAGGTCTTAATGCTCGAGCCGTTCGCCGCTGTCGCCCCATCACCATGGGGACCCGCCAGCCGGTCAGCGTAGGTTGGGGTGATGAAACTCACTTGGGCGCCCATGTCCACGAGGAAGTGCCGCCCAGAGCGCGCATCCGTGAGGTAGAGCAGCTTGTTTCGCTCGCCGAGGGCCGATGCTGCTAAGCTCTTGAACTGGCACGGCGGTACACACTTGCACGCCCTCTCTGTGAAACGCCGATGGTAGAAGCAGCAGTCGTCTCCTCCGCTGCGTCGGGACCTCGCTGCTGCCATTGTTGGTGGGATTGATTTCGCCGCCTCTGGCCCACCGCTGCTTCCGGTCGCTGCGCCGAGGTCTGCCGCTGCTGCGGTGGCTGCATGCTCCTCGTTGGAGTCGAGGATCCGCTGCGCTTCTCGGGCCAGCGCGCGGAAGTCCCGCTGGGTCACGCAATGAGTGGCTGCCAGGGTCGCCCTCGTCCGCGATGGAAGGGTTCTCAGGAAGATGTGCGTGAAGAGGAAATCATCGTTGACTGTGCCTCTCAGCTGCAGCATGTCCTCCATCAGGTCGACCGGCCTGCGTCCTCCCAAGTCGTGTAGAGCTAGGAGCCTCCTAGCTCTCTCCTCGGCTGAGGGCGTGAAACACTGGATGAGGGCAGCTTTCAGCCCGCTGTATTTGTCGCCAGCGGGCAGTTGCTGCACCAGGCTTCGCACGTGTCGAGCTGTGCGGTTGTCGAGCTTGGCGATGACGTGGTAGAATTTTATGTCATCTGCTGTTATTCCCCCGAGTGCGAACTGGGCTTCGGCCAGGAGGAACCACGAGTCTGGGTTGTCCTGCCAGAACTCTGGTAGCTTGACCGAGACCGCGCTTGCTTGAGCGGTCCCTGATGAGTCTGGTTCGGGGGAATCATCTCTGGTCATCGCACGTCTTAGGTCACCAATGTGGAGAGCGTGAAATAAAGAGGCTTAATTTATTTCTCAATTCAGATTTATTGACGATCTCACATCTCCAGCATGCTCTCAACAGCAAAAAAGAGACCGAACTCCCCCAAACCCCCACTTTTATACCTGGGACATCAAAGAACAGAATCACATTGTCATCAAACTCCCCATCGACAATAATTCTCCCCCCCAAGTCTCTTCGTCCTCCATCTGACCCCAGGAGGTCAGGAAGTCCTCTCAGAGTCCTCGCCAAAGGCACCTCCACCTCCTGCTGTTATCCCCAGGAGGTCCAGACGTATTGTTCCTTCAAAGACATGAGGTCACAAAATACACATGCAGTCCTAAGCATCTCACTCACTGTGCTATGCATATGCAGTCAAAATATGTGAGCCACACTAGGCCCTATTCTTTTTAATTTGTACAGACGTGGACAAAATTGTTGGTACCCCTCTGTTAATGAAAGAAAAACCCACAATGGTCACAGAAATAATTTGAATCTGACAAAAGTGGTAATAAATAAAAATTCTACGAAAATTAACCAATGAAAATCAGACAATGCTTTTGAATTGTGGTTCAACAGAATTATTTTAAAAAACAAACTCATCAAACAGGCCTGGACAAAAATGATGGTACCCCTAGAAAAGATTGAAAATAATGTGACCATAGGGACATGTTCAACCAAGATGTGTCCTCTAATTAACATCACAGGTGTCTACAAACTTGTAATCAGTCAGTCGGGCTACTTAAAGGGTGACAAGTAGTCACTGTGCTGTTTGGTGACATGGTGTGTACCACACTAAACATGGACCAGAGGAAGCAAAGGAGAGAGTTGTCTCAGGAGATTAGAAAGAAAATTATAGACAACCATGTTAAAGGAAAAGGCTATAAGAACACCTCCAATCAGCTTGATGTTCCTGTGACTACAGTTGCACATCCATCCATCCATCCATCTTCTTCCGCTTAATCCTTTTCGGGTCGTGGGGTACTGGAGCCTATCCCAGCATCTTTTGGGCGAGAGGCAGGGTACACCCTGGACAGATCGCCAGTCCATCGCAGGGCCAACACAGAGAGACAGACAACCATTCACTCTCACAGTCATTCCTAAGGACAATTTAGAATCCCCAGTTTGATGCCAATTAACCTATCTTGCATGTTTTTGGCATGTGGGAGGAAACCGGAGAAATCCCGGAGTAAACCCATGCAGACACGGGGAGAACATGCAAACTCCACACAGATGACTGTTGGTCGGGGGCTGGGATCGAACCCAGGATCCCCCGGCCAAGGATGAGTTGCTGTGCTGCCACAGTGCTAACCACTCCGCCACCGTGCTGCCCACACAGTTGCACATATTATTCAGAAATTTAAGATCCACGGGACTGTAGCCAACCTCCCTGGACGTGGCCGCAGGAGGAGACGGATAATATGAATGGTAACAAAAGAGCCCAGAACAACCTCTAAACACATTCATGGTGAACTCCAAGGTCAAAGTATATCAGTGTCAGATCGCACCATCCGTCGTTTGAGCCAAAGTGGACTTCATGGGAGGCGACCAAAGAGGACACCACTGTTGAAAACAAATCATAAAAAAGCCAGACTGGAATTTGCCAAACTGCATGTTAACAAGCCACAAAGCTTCTGGGAGAATGTCCTATGGACAGACGAGACAAAACTGGAACTTTTTGGCAAGGCACATCAGCTCTATGTTCACAGACGCAAAAATGAAGCATACCAAGAAAAGAACCCTGTCCCTACTGTGAAGCATGGAGGAGGTTCTATTATGTTCTGGGGCTGCTTTGCTGCATCTGGCACAGGGTGTCTTGAATCTGTGCAGGGTACAATGAAATCTCAAGACTATCAAGGTATTCTAGAGAGAAATGTGCTGCCCAGTGTCAGACAGCTTGGTCTCAGTCGCAGGTCATGGGTCTTGCAACAGGATAATGACCCAAAACACACAGCTAAAAACACCCAAGAATGGCTAAGAGTGAAACATTGGACTATTCTAAAGTGGCCTTCTATGAGCCCTGATCTAAATCCTATTGAACATCTGAGGAAGGAGCTGGAACATGCCGTCTGGAGAAGGCACCCTTCAAACCTGAGGCAACTGGGCCAAAATACCTGCTGAGAGGTGCAGAAGCTCAATGACAGTTACAGAAATCGTTTGATTGCAGTGATTGCCTCAAAAGGTTGTGCAACATAATATTAAGTTAAGGGTACCATCATTTTTGTCCAGGCCTGTTTGATGAGTTTGTTTTTTAAAATAATTCTGTTGAACCACAATTCAAAAGCATTGTCTGATTTTCATTGGTTAATTTTCATAGAATTTTTATTTATTACCACTTTTGTTAGATTCAAGTTATTTCTGTGACCATTGTGGGTTTTTCTTTCATTAACAGAGGGGTACCAACAATTTTGTCCACGTCTGTATATTCTTCCGCTAGGCAACTTTATTAGAAAGCTCTGTATACATTTTCATTGTTATGCAGATGACACACAGTTATGTATACCTGTCAGTGAAGCCAGATGATGGTAATCAACTAGCCAAGTTAGAGGCCTGTCTTAAGGAAATCAAGGCTTGGATGGCTTGTAATTTCCTGCTATTAAATTCAGATAAGACTCAAGTCATTCTAGTTGGCCCAAAAAAACCTTAGAAATACCTTTCCAAATCAAACTCTTAGTTTGGATGCGGTTACTCTTTCTGTTAATAGTTCTGTGAGGAACCTTGGAGTTATTTTTGATCAAGATCTGTTTGTTAATTCATATATTAAACTTGTTTCTAAAACTGCCTTCTATCATTTGCGTAACATTGCCAAGATTAGGAGCATCTTGTCTCAGAGTGATGCTGAGAAACTAATCCACGCTTTTGTTAGCTCTAGATTAGATTATTTGTCATGTTCGGGGTTGTTTTCAACCCCGTCCATGATTTGTGGCTGTAGGGCTTTGATTGTGCTTATTATTTTCAGCTGGCAGATTATTTGAGCCTGGCGCTCTGCCAGTCCTGCGGCCCCGCCTCCTCCTCTCGCCAGACATTGACCAGCTGTATTGTTTCACCACATGCACGCACGCACACGTGCATGCGCACGCACATACACTCACACATGCACACACACTCACACATATTCCAATCAGTCATGTACTGGCTTGCCACACAGCTGTGTCCACTTGCCTTCATTAGAGATTTGTGTACTTATGGGAGGCAGTGTGATCAGTCAGTGTGGCAGCTTAAGTCAGCGCTGGACTTCCTGGCTCATGACTGTTGGCTTTTCCCTGGACTGAACCGTGTTGTTTCCTCAGAGCCTTTCTGCTCCAACATGTATGTACAGTAAGTCTTCCTTAATTATGCCTTCCTCTCTGCTCCTGCTCAGCCTGGAGCGCGCTTGGCATTTCCTCTACGCCAACTAAGCTTGCAGCCGGTTGTCTCCCCATCTGTCAGCAACTGTTATTTGAACATTTTGTATATTGTTCCTATTGTTAATAAACACGTTACATTACTGCACGCTGGGCTTGAAATAATTCATTTGTTCACTGCGCAGTTACGCAGCGGACATGACAGTAAGCTGCCATCACAAAGAGCCCAAGCGGTGAAGTAGTGTGCTTTTTTTATTTTTTGTGTATGTTTTTTCTACCTGCTGCCGGAGTCATGTTGGATTACTGGAGCGGCGCAGAGCTGAACGGACTGACCTGTCTTGAGGACGCCTTTGCTTCCACGCAGGGGCTGATTTCTCACAAGGCTGCTTGTGCCATTCGGGCCACTGCAGTGGAGGTATTGGAGGAATGTCCCGATCTCTTGTTCTTTCCCAAATCGGCCGACATCCTTCACTTCATCCTCGCACTGCGTGGAGAGGATCCTGAGAGGGAATCACCAGCGTTGGAGCTGCCTTCAACACGGAAGCGGCGTTCATGATGAAAGAGGCCGTCCTCCTCCTGCTCCAGCCCCGCCCTTGTCTCTGGAGCTCCAACTCGCCTCGACTTCAGCCCTGGAAAGATGACGTCATCCAGCCCCGGATCACCGGAGAAGCACCATCTCCTCCTCGCCAGCAGCCCGTTCCTCATCCAGCGAGACAATTCCCGTGGCAGTCTCCTCTTCCAGTTCGCTTCCGCCGGCTGTCACGCCAGCCTATTCTTCCTCTCCGGCTGCCGCACAGTCCGTCTCCTCGTTGGCTTCTCCCGCTGCTCGGAGGCTCTCCGTGCCGTCTCTGGAAGTTCCTGTTTCCATGACGCCGGTGCGGCCCCTACTCCTCCCATGGTGGGGTCCAAGCTCTTTGGAGCCAGGGAGAGGGATGACACTCAACACAGTACAGCAGCAGGCAGCATCCAAGTCCAGGCTAACAGGAAAGTTAATTTTCATTCTTCTCCAACTTATAATGAAATGTCTTGCCTGATTCATGGTAGGGAGGCTCAAGGAGAGCAGTCCCCTGAGTTCTCCCCACCTGCTGCTGCCATGAATGGCTCACGAGCCCTCTCTCTACTCATTCCTGCTTCCTCCGAGGGTGCTCCAGAGCTGAACCATCAGGACCGGGATGAGCCAGAGGTCCAGGAGGATCCTTCCCCCGCAGCAACGGTGAGCCAGACACCAGCCGCCACGCCGGAGGAATCTCCAGCATGGGTCACGATGGCCGAAATAATGACTGCAGAGACCATCACGCCTGCTGCGGAGGCTGCCACAGCAGAGTCAGTGCCTGAGCTGCACCTCCAGGAGGCCGAGCTTTAAGGAACATTGCCTAGATCGTCTGAGTCCTGGACAGCGGTAGAGCTTGAGCTAAGGCAAGTGCTCTCTTTTGTCTTTCTTCTTTCCATAATAGAGCATTTTTGCCTTGCTCTAGGTGAGAAGGGCCAGCTGCAGCCGTACGCTGCACTGAGCTCGCCTTGCCGGGCTCTGCCGCTGCCGGCGACCCTGACCCTTCCTCCTTTGCGTCTGAGTCCTCTTCTAGGGTTGCCGGAGAGAGGTCCACATCGCCGGACGAGACTGAGGATCCAGGCTTGCCACTGGAGGTTATTGTGGCCACAGCCATCCCAGGTCCAGGTCCCCGTCTGCCAGGGGTTGTGGGTTGGGTTCCGCCTCAGCCCAGGTCTCCGGGGGTGCCTGTGATCGACCGCCTCCCAGCTTGGGTCCTCGTACGGGTCAGCTGGCCCAGGGTCAAAATGGCATGGAGGTCAGCGGTGGCCCAGCCGGGTCCCATCGCGGGTGCAGCAAGGGCCCTCCCAGGCTCCAGCGTGGGTGCAACCATGGGTCGGTCGTGGTCCACCGGGGGTGCTATACTGGCCCAATCAGGGCTCACCGCGGGAGCAATGAAGCCCCAGATAGGGGTCACCGCTTGTGTCACGCCGTCCCAGGCCGGGACCACCGCAGGTGCGACGAAGGCTCAGCGTCACGTCAGCAACACCATGGATGTCACCAGCCAATCCAAGGACACCAGGGTCTCCTTCCCCTTTCCAGAGGCCTGTTGGGTGATCCTTCTCTTCCTGCTGGGCACCGTCATGGTCTGCCGGGTCCTGCCACCAGTGACTACAGGGGTCTCTTTTCCTTGGTCCGGCCGCCCACCTCCCAGTCTTCCGGTGGGCAGGCTGCCTCCTTGCTTTCCCCCTTGGACCTGGTGGCCCAACGATGTGGGTTGGCCGCCTGAAGGCCCGCATCTCCCGGTTAGGGGGCCATTTTTTGGCCCATTTTACCTGGCCTGGTGGCTGAGGAATCCCAGTCGGCCGCCTGAGAAACTGTACCATTGGGGTCGGGGGCCAGGTTCTCCAGGCAGGCCACCCAACTCACCTTGCCTGGTGGTCCGGCTGGCATTGGACTTTGGCAGGCCACCTGGCCTGGTTCATGGACGTTTGTTGGCCTGGGACAGTGGCCGGCCCCCTGAGCCTTGGGGACTCTTGGGTTTTGGGGAGGGGTGATTGTGACTTTGGGGTTGGGAAATGTTGCGTTCATTATGTGGTATTGTAGTATTTTTCTTTCCTTGGTTAATCCCTCCCTCCCTCCCTGTTTCCCTCCACCTCCCTCCCTGGTTTGTTGTGTTGGCCTTCTGGGTGTGTGTGGGGGGGGGCAGGTTTTCTTTTGGGTTTTGTTTTCTGTTTTGATGGTATGGTGGGTGTCTGTTATGCACCCCTTGCGGCGGGGGTGGGGTGGGGGGGACTCTGTCATGTTCGGAGTTGTTTTCAACCCTGTCCATGATTTGTGGCTGTAGGGCTTTGATTGTGCTTATTATTTTCAGCTGGCAGATTATTTGAGCCTGGCACTCTGCCAGTCCTGCGGCCCCGCCTCCTCCTCTCACCAGACAATGACCGGCTGTATTGTTTCACCGCATGCACACGCACATACGCATGCACGCACATACACTCACACATGCACACACACTCACACATATTCCAATCAGTCACGCACTGGCTTGCCACACGGCTGTGTCCACTTGCCTTCATTAGGGATTTGTGTACTTATGGGAGGCAGTGTGGTCAGTCAGTGTGACAGCTTAAGTCAGCTCTAGACTTCCTGGCTCATGACTGTTGGCTTTTCCCTGGACTGAACCGTGTTGTTACCTCAGAGCCTTTCCGCTCCAACATGTATGTAAGTCTTCATTATGCCTTCCTCTCTGCTCCTGCTCAGCCTGGAGTGCACTTGGCATTTCCTCTACGCCAACAAAGCTTGTTGCCGGTTGTCTCCCCATCTGTCAGCAACTGTTATTTGGACATTTGTATATTTTTCCTGTTGTTAATAAACATGTTACATTACTGGACGCTGGGCTTGAACTGATTCATTTGTTCACTGCGCAGTTACGCAGCGGACATGACGTTATTGTAACTCTTTATTATCAGGTTGTCCTAAAACATTTTTAAAAAGTCTTCAGCTGATTCAAAATGTAGCAGCAAGAGTTTTAACAGGTACTAGAAAGAGAGATCATATCTCTCCGGTTCTGGCCTCCCTTCATTGGCTTCCCATAGCGTTTAGAATTAAGTTTAAAATTCTCCTTTTCACTTACAAAGCCCTAAATAATCAGGCCCCTTTTTATTTAAAAGATCTGATACTACCCTATTATCCTAACAGAGCACTACGCTCCCAAAATGCAGGATTACTTGTAATACCTAGAAGCTACAAAAGTACAATGGGAGGCAGAGCCTTCAGTTATCAAGCTCCTCTCCTGTGGAACCAGCTGCCAATCTGGATTCGGGAGTCAGACTCAATCTCTGTTTTTACAAATAGGGTTAAAACCTTCCGTTTTGATTTAGCCTACAATTAGGGTGGGATCATGTGCCCCTGCACACCCCCCCCCACACACACCTTAGTTATGCTGCTAATAGGTTTAGACAGCTGGGGGACCTCCAACAATGCACTGGGCTTCACTCTTTTCTTCACTCTCAATGAAATATTTTTGCTGGTCATTAACATCTGTTTGTTCTCTCCCATAGATTGGGTCCCCGTCGTGCTGTTTGCTGTCTACATGGCTGTTCTTTTCTTCATCTTCTCTATCCCCTCACCCCCCAGCCAGTCGCAGCAGATTACTGCCCCTCCCCGAGCCTGGTTCTGCTGGAGGTTTCTTCCTGCTAAAATGGAGTTTTTCCTCTCCACCGTCGCCAAGTGCTTGCTCACAGGGGATCGCCTGATTGCTGGGGTCTTTCTGCAATTGAAGTGCTATGAGATGACTGTTGTTGTGAAATGGCACTATATAAATAAAGTTGAATTGAATTGAATTATATTGAACAAAGGATGTTGAAAATGGAGCTGCCAGGTAGGAGGAAAAGAGGAAGACCACAGAGAAGATTCATGGATGTAGTGAAGGAGGACATGGACAGGGTTGGTGTTACAGAGGAAGATGCAAGGGATAGGGTGAGATGGAGGCAGATGATCTGTTGTGGAGACCTCTAAAGGAAGCAGCCAAAAGAAGAAGAAGAAGGTTTGTTCCTTTACGTCAAGAAAAGGTAAGGCCAGCCTTGATACCCATCACCTGCTCTATTATTGGCCAGCCTGTCAGTTATGTTGATAGGCAGGATGTCATGGTCTGAGCGCTGATATTGTCCGCACTCGGATCATCCAGTATTTTCCTCTTTCTTCTGTGTTGTGTTTCCTATGACATCCAGGGCTTTTATTATGACAGCGTCACGGCGAGACTTCCGGCTGTCAGAGCCGAGCTGCGTCGTGACAGCTGATCAACATTCCTCTGATTAGTTTCTCATTGCCGGATTAAGGGCTGTGCCTTATTTAAGGGCGCAGCTGAGGTTACTCCTGGCTGCGACCTTGCATAACGTTGCGTCCGTACAACGTTAGGCTGGAGTCCCTAACCCCAGCTCCAGTCATCCTGTGATTCTCCGAGTTCTCTGTAAGTTTATTCCTTAGCCTGAGTATATCTTTACTGTGTCTTAGCCGTAGTTCATGTTCGTGTTTTTGCCCCACGTGGCTGTTTATTTTGTCATTTTATCTTGTGTTAATAAAACATGCAAACTCACTGGTTGGCCTATAGTGTCTTATTAATGGCCCGCGAGGGCCACCCATGTCACAGGAAGCCCAACCTTCAGAGCTAACAGTGCTACTCGGAGTTAGCTTACAAAGCGTGTTTTATATTGTTATTCTCTTTAGATTTCATTCACCCTAATAAACATCCCTGGTTCCACCTGGTCCACTAATCCACAGTCAGTAATATATCTTGTGTCATTCTGGCTTATTTTGTTATATTTCGCCATTATCCTACATCAGACTGTTAGCATTATTTTCTCTAACTTGAACCCAAAGTGGCTAGCTGAAGCTAGCAGCTTAGCTACTTATTCATACAGGTTTCTGTGCTTATTGTACTCCAGGGACCGGTTATATGCTAATGACCACTGAAACCACACACCTCTGTCTAGCAGTGATTATTTCCATTATTTTCTTAATTCTTTAAGATAAATTTACATTAATTGGTTAAGGCTCACTACCCAAGCTAGGAGGTAGCCAGCTAAGATTAGAAATAGTGATGGAAAAGGGAGTGCAGAGTTAACTTTGGATTTTGGCCATTTAAAGAGACATGCACCAAAATGAGCCCTTCTGAGGACGTTTGCAAGAAAATTTGACCAAAATATCTCACAGACATTTCATTGAGTCCTGTGTGAGTTGTGAACATGTGGAAAAGTGCAGTAAATGACCCCTTTAACCTTAGAACTTTTTAGTGCCTGATTACCATGAATCATTACCCTAACCTTAACCAGAGATGAGTAATAACTAACAACATTTACCAAGGTAAACATACTCACATAACTTCTTCTGAAAATTATACTTCACTGAGTGATGCTGTAGGACATAACCTGTCTGATCGTACTCACTGAGTTACTTCTGATTTCTCTGGTTTGATTTGATTGTGCCCAGTTTTCCACTCATTTTCCGACACAGTGAATAGAAGTCCAGAGGACAGAATTAACTCTTCCAGTGTTGTGTGAATTCACAAATAAATAAAACACAGCTAAACATGCAGAATAAAGATGAATTAGATGCACTAACAGTGGCCATCACTGTATGCAGGCATGCAAGCACACACACACACACACACACACACACACACACACACACACACACACAGGCACTTGAAGAACAGACTGACCGGTGCCTGTGTAACCCCAGGGGTGTGTGCTGCTGCCAGAGTGATGTGCTCAGAGCCACATTGAGCTGCCGTCGGCCTCCTCAGCCTCACTCAGGGAGGAGTCTCAGAAACCCATCCCTCCTTCACCTCCTCTCTTGCGCACCTCTGTGACATTCAAGCTGCACTCTCCTCTCCTCTCGTCTCCTCTCCTCTCCCAACCACTTTAACAGACCTGTCCTGAGTCCAGCCAAGAGCCAGTCTGTCACTTCATTAAGCTGCGATCACACTGACAAACTCAAGTGCAGTGCTCGCCGTTGGTTTTTCATTGTCTTGCGTGTGGAGGGTATCAGTTTCTGTGGTTTTTAGGCTGTTCTCCCATGGGGAGTTGCATCAGCAACTCCCTAATTCTTTTAGAGTTTCATAAAATATTTAGTTATACTGGGAGGAGGAGGGGAGCCAGCTACACTTTGTGGTTGTGTGTCTGTGGTTGCTAGTATGACTGAATACTTTTACCTTCCACTGTCTCTCTCACTCACTTTTGCTCTCATCTTCCAGGGGTCAAAGGGCGCTCTCTAATTGGCCTAATGGACTGTCCAAACCTAAAACAGTCAGATCTTAGGTCAGCCCAGATCAGAGGCCAACAGGGGCACGAGAGGAGCAACAGATCAGTAAACAAACAAGTGTTAGACACAATACTGACACCCATCAGCTGGATAGGGTTACCGAGCAGCTCCTGGGCGTCATAAAACTGGGAGGACACACTGCGGCTTGAAAACAAATAACTTGACAAATTCTCTATGGGATCCAAGCCTATCCTGCCAAAATCTGAACAGGTTACTTTTTGTGTGGCATAAAAAGATGGTAGTTAAAGTAAAAATGGAATTTGTAAATTGATACATTTCAAATGGTTAATGCGGATGTATGTTACACCGGAGGAGTTAAATAGATATAACAAAAATATACCAGATACATGCACAAAATGCATGGAAAGTAAAGGAACCCTATTTCATTGTTTATGGGAATGTAGATTAATAAGAATGTTTTGGGAAGAGGTGAGGGTAACAATTGAAAAAATAATCTCAAAACAAATCATACTGAATCCTAAACTGTTTTTGTTGGGTCTGTACCCAGAAAAGCATAATTTTAATAAAAGTGAAAGAACATTCATAGACCTCAGTTTGCTTAATGCCAAAAAATGCATTGCACTATTATGGAAAAAGACTCATAGACCAGATGTGACTCAGTGGTTAAGACAGATGTTAACAAACCTTCCATTAGAAAGAATAACATATATACTGAAATCAAAGGAAATAGTGTTTGAGAATATATGGAGACCTTTTATTGATTATGTAAAAAATTTAAACA
Organism: Pholidichthys leucotaenia; assembly: GCA_020510985.1. NCBI lineage: Eukaryota > Metazoa > Chordata > Actinopteri > Cichliformes > Pholidichthyidae > Pholidichthys > Pholidichthys leucotaenia. Next base: position 428,988,638 of record CM035841.1, on the reverse strand, counting down.
TAACTCTTGAAGAAGAAGGTGAATGATGTGTGTGGACCTTGTAAATTCCAAACTGGTGAACATAATATGTATACTTATGTATTGGATTGTCTAGACTAAACAGAGGAGCATTGTTGAAGACTTGATTTTGTTGGTGGTTGTTGGTGTTTTTAGTGCATTTTTTTTTTTTTTTGTAGTACTTTAGCGTTAGTGTTTGATTGTTTGTATCATGTTTGTTAAAAAAAAAAAAAAGGTTCAATAAAGATATTGTGGAAAAAAAAATGGAATTTGTAACTCAATACAAATATATAAACAAAAAGAATCACAGCTCATGTAACTGGTACATTGTGAATGTTGTGAAATTAGGAGACCCATATGTCCGGTATTCTTTGGAGGCGTCCTCCTTTTATTTCTGACAAATAGGCAAACAACAAAATCCTCTGGCCAGTAGCATTCATTCAACTTCACCCCTACACAAATTAAGTCACATTTTAGCATGTTATACAATAACTTGAAGCTAGCATGTAAACTTTAGTTGGTTGCAGCATCATTTGCTTTTCTCATGGAGCATTGTTGCAAAAAGGGAAGATGTTAAGAGCAGAAAATACATTTTATAACAGCCCCAAATCTTGATCTAGGGGAACAGACCCTGCAAGCAATCATGTCAGGTCTAATTATAAGCACAGATTTTGTGTAATTATAACTTCTCATTTTGTGCATTAACATTTAGTTCTCTTAAACTATTTCAACTATATAATGCATATAACTATATAACTGACCCTGTTACACTCACATGTCCTGGATGACAAACTGCTAACATCCACCCCTTTAGCCTCCTTTCGAAGACCGTGTGGCTAAAAGCAGCACTTGTATTGTCTGCAGGTGACTTACACATGGCAGAAAAATAAAGGACAGCCACCTCCCCACCTCGCCCCAAGATGATGTGTGGGGTGCTAGTTGTGGTTTATCATAACTTAATCACTGTTTAAAGTATTAACATACACCGCGTTCCAAATTATTATGCAAATGGAATTTGTCTCTGATTTTCCTAGTCGATGCAAATAACAGTCAGTATAATTTTTAAGTCATCAACTGTTTAATTGAACAAACCCCCCAATGATAATTATTTTTTGCAGAAATAAAAAAAAACTCAAAATGCACTGTTGCGACTTCCGGTCTGGACACCATGGTGATAGCAGCTTAACGCTGAAGCTCCCAGACCTAATCCAGGAAAATATCTTGAAAATCAGATTTAACGGATTTTTGGAAGAGTGAAAATCAGAAGACAAAATCATCATGCCTAAAGGAAAACAGAAGAAATCGACATTTTCCAGGCCAGGACACGCATCGGCCGAAGAATCTGAACCGGAGGATTTCCGTTCAGAAGACGAGGAGCTGAATGTAGCTAACAAGAAGGTTAGCTTGAAATCGTTATTTGAAGAATTACGACGATTTCGCTGAGAGGTTTGGGCCGAATTTTGTGAATTCAGAGAAGAATTAAAAAGGACAAACAGCAGAGTGGACCAGGCTGAGAACCGAATCTTGGAAGCAGAAGAAAGAATAAAAGTTCTTGAAGATTCCGTGCTGGATCTACACAAAAGACAGTCAAGATTAGAGGCTAAGCTAACCGACCAAGAAGGAAGAGTGAGAAGAGACAACATAAGAATTCATAGTCTGAAAGAAGGAGCCGAAGATGGTGTCAACACAATGGTGGAATGCGTGGAATCTTTACTGAGAGAGAAGTTGGATATCCCCCAAACCACCGACTTGAAGATAGAAAGGGCCCATCGTACATTAGCCGCTAGGCCAGCGGCGGAAGTGCCCCCACGTTTGGTGGTGGTGAGATTCTCCTATTTCAAAATAAAACAAGAGGTTGTAAGACTGGCTTGGCAGAAAAAAGGATTTATACACCAAAAGAGAAAAGTCTTCGTGGAACACGATTACGCCACGGAGGTCCTTAAAAAGCGCCGGGAATACAACAACACTAAAAAGGTGCTACGAGAGAAAAAACTGCGCTTTCAGACGCCATTTCCTGCGAAGTTAAGGGTCTTCTACGGTGAAGAGACATGTCTCTATAATTCGGCGGAAGAAGCAACAACTGACATGGCGAGAAGAGGGCTCCCGGTAACGGTGTTTAAACCCACAGCAGACCCGAGCGATAGGATCAAGGCTCAAACGTGGTCTACACAGAGACCTTCAAAATCCACGGGCCAGCAGCAGGAAACCCAGCGCCAGAGCTACAAGGAAAAACTGGCCGTTTACAGGAGGGAGTAGCGACCTTTTTTATTTTTTTTTAGTCAATCTGCACATCCAACCCCCCTCCTACAAGGTAACAAACATTAAAGGAGATGCGGAATCAGTATGTGGTAAAACATTTCATGGAACAGTCATAATATTAGAATCAAATAAGTCTTTTTAATAAAAAAAAAATAAATAAAAAAACAAAACAAAACAAAACTTGTTCAAATAGAAATGTGACAATGATCCACATGTTCTCCCCACACTAACAAATACTGTATTAGTGTGAATGTTTGCTGTGATGGGGGTGGGAGGGTGCACACAATTTCATAGGGTATAGGCATAAAAAAAAAAAAAATCATTACAAGTTCGGATTGGGATCTGAAATTCACGTTAAAAACATGGGACAACTTACAGGGGTAAGAGAGGGCCCTCAACACGTAACAGAGTTTGAGGAATTTCCCTCAGAGCCTACACTCCATCAAGGCTCTTCCAGGGTCTTTAAAAAGACCCCAGCTCAGGAAGTTCTTTTGACAGTTTTTTGTTTTAAAGTTTTATACACTATTCTTTATGTTTTTTATGTTCTTAATGTTCTTTCAGTTTCTGAGTAGCATAAAAGAGGGCCACCACACTGTTATACCAAATAAGACAACACAATGGAGAAACAGGGTGTAACCAGAATAATCTCATATAATGTAAAAGGGATCCTGAATCCAGTTAAAAGATCCAAGATTCTAGGCAAAATGAAAAAAGACAAAGCAGGAATAATATTTTTACAAGAAACCCACCTAACAGACATAGAGCACACTAAACTCAATAGACAAGGGTTTAAAATGATCTCTTCATCTTCATATAAGTCAGGGAGGAGGAGGGGAGTAGCGACATTGATATCAACCAAAATTACATTTGAAAAAAAATCAGAACACAAAGATAAAGAAGGGAGATACAGTTTGGTAACTGGGTGGCTAGAAGGAGAAGATATCACCCTGCTGAATGTATATGCACCACCAGGGGCTAACTGGAAATTTTATAAAAATGTATTTGACCTAATGATAACTAAAGCCCAAGGTTTAGTGATATGTGGTGGAGACTTCAATCTAAGACTGAATCCATACTGGGATGCATCAGGTAATTCTCCACATCAAAATAACACTCAAAGTAGGAAAACTCGGATGCTACTAAAAGAAATGGGAATCTGTGATGTGTGGAGGGAATTCAACCCCAGTGTAAAAGATTATACATTTTACTCAACGCCACATTCATCTTACTCAAGGATTGACTATTTTTTTATGTTTAATAGAGACATTGGAAGAGTAAAAACATGTAAAATAGGACTGATGGATCTCTCTGACCACAGTCCGATCTATATGGACTTAAATATCCAAAAATACACAAATAATACATTTTCTTGGAGGCTGAATTCAAATGTCCTGAAAGGACCACTGAAAGATGAATTGGAATCAGATATTCTCAGATATTTGGAAGAAAACGATAATGGAGAAGTATCCCCTTTAATACTGTGGGATGCATGCAAAGCTGTAATAAGGGAAAGATTATTGCAAAACTGGCAATCCAAAAGAAACTGAGACAAGAAAAACTAATCACATTAGAGTCAGAACTTAAGAACCTAGAAAAAGAACACAAAGGCAACACTCATTCTAATGACTCGCTCAAGATTAAGGAAATTAAAAATCAAATAAATGAGATCTACACAATAGAAATCCAGAAGAAATTTACATTTCTGAAACAAAAATACTATGAAGCAGGCAGTAAATCGGCAAAATTACTAGCCTATAAATTGAGGAAACAACAAACAGAAAGAGCAATCTATAAAATCTGAGACCCAGTATCAAAGGAAATAAAATTCAGAATTCAGGATATTCTTAAAAGCTTCGAGAACTACTATAAGAACTTATACTCCCTCAAAAAACATAAAAACACATCCGAAGCATTCCTAAACACATTAAACCTTCCCCAACTTACGGAGTCTCAAAATAAAACACTACTGTCAGAAATACAACCTAAAGAATTGGAAAAAGCAATTATGAAACTTAAAGCTAACAAATCCCCAGGAGCAGATGGCTATACAGCAGAGTGGTACAAAACCTTTAAACAGCAACTATCTCCTCTCCTCCTGAAAACATTTAACTATGTCCTCCACACAGGGGAAATCCCCCCTCCTGGAGAGAAGGGGTCATTGCAGTTATACCTAAACCTGAAAAGGATAAACTAGACTGCTCCAACTACAGACCAATCAGTGTATTAAATCAGGACTATAAGCTTTTTACCACTATTCTTGCCAAAAGGTTAGAAAATATACTGACAGACTTAATTCATTTAGACCAAACAGGTTTTATAAGACAAAGGCAGACACAAGACAACATTAGATGCACTTTACACATAATTCATCATATAAAAAAATATAACCTAAATGCAGTCATATTGGGATTAGATGCTGAAAAAGCATTCGATTCGGTTGACTGGTCTTTCCTATATAGAATCTTATCCAGTTTCAATTTTCATAACAACTTCATTAGAACTATCCAGGCACTATATAAAAAACCAACAGCTAAAATAAGGATTAACGGTAATTTATCATCATCTTTTGAGCTGGAAAGAGGATGTCGTCAGGGCTGCCCCTTGTCTCCACTGCTCTTTGCAATCTTCATAGAACCTCTGAGCCAATGGATAAGACGGAATCAAAAAATTCAGGGTATTACACTTGGTCAGAAGGAACATAAAATAGCACTCTTTGCTGATGACATTTTAATATACCTGGGGCAGCTGGACACCTCTTTACCAGAACTAATCTCAGTTTTTTCAGAGTATGGAGATTTATCGGGGTACAAATTAAACATGCATAAAACCCAAGTTTTAACATTCAACTATGACCCAAATCATTATTCACTAAGTGAACTCAAAACTAACTGGGAGATGGAATCTATGAAATATCTGGGGGTCAATATCCCGAAACAACTCAACAAAATTATAACACTAAACTATGATCCACTGGTGGCAAAAATAAAATCTGACCTAGCAAGATGGAATATGATACCATTCTTGGGTACTGCACAAAGAACTGAAGCAGTCAAAATGAATATACTTCCACGTCTTCTATACCTTTTCCAAACAATACCGGTAGAACCTCCCAAAAAAACATGGCAGGAGCTGGACAGAAGGATCTCAAGATTCATATGGCAGGGCAAGAGACCTAGAATCAGATATAGAACTTTACAGCTAAACAAAGACAAAGGTGGGCTTGCGCTGCCAAATATCAGGGACTATTTTAAAGCCGCACAAATTAAAACTTTAGGAGAGATATGTAACCCAGTCTACACTGCACAATGGAAGGAGATCGAATGCCAAATAACAAGTGACATCCCCCTACAGGCGATAATAGGGAACAATGCCTTACCTAAACTTTTGAATAACACTAACCCGTGGATAGAGACCCCGCTAAAAATTTGGTTTAAGATAGTCAGAGAGAATCAAACTAAAGAGCCCTATTGACTTCTGCAATGGATTGCCTATGATCAAGACTTTACTCCTAATAAAACAGACTGTGGGGAGACTTGAATAACGAAACCGAATTGTCTTTCATTTCAGTTTATTCAAGAAATCATTCCACTGTCTGCTCTTATTCTTGAGCAGCGAACAAAGAGAGTGAACACACCAAAGTTCTCTCATTTAAACCTTCTCACATCAAACCATTTCCCTCGCGGGGGAAATCACACATCTATATCAAAGTCTCTTTATTCACATTCATCAGCCTTTTATTTACATAACTCCCCCTTCTCTCTTCCCGAGCCTCAGTGGTCAGGAAGTCTTCTGTCCCCTGTCCTCCGCAGGGGGTCCAGGCTCTGTGGCTCCGCACCGCAGGGGGCTGGCTCTCCTTCATCGTGGTTAAATCACATATGCAGTGTCCAACATATACATGTCTCACAACACAGCCATATAACCCCCCCCCCAAACGATGAAGAACAGACTAATTCCCAAAATTTAATAGCACCTTACTCACTACTGAATAATCAACACCAACATTCAGTCTGTGCGCCGCTTGGGCTTCAGCCGTCTGCCGAATCTGCTGTGCGTTGGCCCCGCCTTGCCTGCGGTGCTGTTCTGCTTCGGGTCTGTTGACTGAGGAAGAGAGTGGTTAATTGCCCTCTGCGGGGGCCTGCCTCGTCGAGGCGCCACCGCGACCGGTACAGACACGTCCTTCATGACAAAAGCAGGTTTTAGTCTGTCAATACTGACTGTCTCTTTTCTGTCCCCAAAATCTAGCACAAATTGCTTATCACCTGCCTCCAGCACTCGAAATGGCCCTTCGTAAGGTGGTTTGAGCGTTGCTTTAAGGGCTTCGCGCCTGACAAAAACGAAATCGGCATTTTTCAAAGCCTTGGGGACGAAAACTCGTGGAAAAGCGTGATGAACCGGACCCGGGAGCGTGTCTGCCCCCGTGCCAACTAACGGTCCCAGAGCAGAGAGAGGTGGGGGCTCTGGGTGCTCTGGTAAAAACTCGCCCGGCAGCCTCAGAGTTTGTGCGAATACCAGCTCCGCTGGGGAGGCGTCTAAGTCCTCTTTAGGCGCAGAACGCAACCCTAATAAAACCCATGGGAGTTTATTTACCCAATCTGCATCCGTGAGCGACGCTCTGAGTGCTGCCTTCAAAGACCTATGAAAACGCTCGCATAAACCATTAGCCTGAGGGTGGTAAGCCGTAGTGCGGTGAATTTTGGCTCCTAAGCCGTTGGCCATCGCTGACCACAGCTCAGAGATGAATTGCGGTCCTCTATCGGACGTAATGTCCGACGGAACCCCGAAGCGCGCCACCCAAGCCGTTAAAAAAACGCGAGCCACCTCCGCGGCCGTGGTCGTCGCAAGTGGGACCACTTCCGGCCAACGTGTGGTGCGGTCCACCATTGTCAAAAGATACGTGAACCCCTGTGATGCCGGTAGGGGGCCCACAAGGTCGACGTGCACATGGTCGAACCTTCTGGCCGGAATGCGGAACGGTTCTAACGGGGCTCTTGTGTGCCTGTGAATTTTGGCCCGTTGACAGGAAATGCAGGTTTTTGCCCATTCCTTCACGTGCTTGCGCAGGCACGGCCAAACAAACTTTTCCGCCACTAGTTTCACCGACGCGCGCACCCCCGGGTGCGCCAGTGAGTGGACCGAGTCAAAAACACGGCGGCGCCACGTGGCCGGAACCACCGGACGCGGGCGCCCCGTCGACATGTCGCAGATCAGGGGGGGCATATCGGTTTGTAAACACTTGCTCTCCAGCCTCAACCCTGTTGGTCCAGACTGGAGCGCGCGCACGTCTGCGTCCGCCCCCTGGTCCGCTGCCATGGCTGCGTAATCTATACCCACGTGCACCGGGGCTGCGCGCGCCACCGTGCCGCTCTCCTGCGGCGCGGTCACGGTGGCCCGTTCTGCCTCTGCGCGTGTCGGGGTCGTGAATGCGCGTGAGAGACAATCCGCTACTACATTGAATTTGCCCGCGACGTGCCTAATGTCAGTGGTAAATTCCGAGATTGCGGCCAGCTGCCTCTGCTGCCTGCCGGACCACGGATCTGAAATTTTGGCCATGGCGTATGTGAGCGGCTTGTGGTCCACATAAGCGGTGAAGCACCGTCCTTCCAGCCAGAACTGGAAATGACGAATAGCCAAATGCAGCGCCAACAGTTCTCTGTCAAACGCGCTGTATTCTCGCTCAGCCGCGCTTAAAGATTTGCTAAAGAAAGCCAAAGGCTGCCAAACTCCGGCTACCTGTTGCTCAATAACGGCCCCTATGGCTAAATCTGAAGCGTCTGTCGTCAGCGCGATACGTGCTGCAGGGTCTGGGTGGGCCAGGAGCGCAGCGTCAGCCAAGGCTTTTTTAACCTCTGTGAACGCGCGCTCCCGCTCCGGGGACCATTCGACCACCTGGGTCGGCTTTTGTTTTTTGAGCGCGGCATATAACGGTTGCATGATTTGAGCTGCGTGGGGCAGGAACCGGTTATAAAAATTCACCATCCCCAAGAATTCCTGTAGTGATTTGACCGTTTGTGGACGGGGAAAATCCGCTACCGCGCGTACTTTCTCTGGTAACGGAACCGCTCCCTCCGGGGAGACGCGGTGACCCAAAAAATCAATCCGCTCAACGCCGAACTGGCACTTGGCTGGGTTAACTATTAAGCCGTGCTCTCCCAGCCTCCTAAAAACTGCTGTGAGGTGCGTTTCGTGTTCGTCCTCTGAAGTACTCGCGACCAAAATGTCGTCGAGGTACACAAACACGAAAGGGAGATCGCGTAACACGGCATCCATCATCCGCTGAAATGTTTGCGCCGCCCCTTTGAGACCAAACGGCATGCGTAAAAATTCGAAAAGTCCGAACGGGGTTATTACCGCTGTTTTAGGAATGTCCTCCGGTTGGACCGGGACTTGGTGATAGCCGCGAACTAGATCAATCTTTGAAAAAATGCGCGCCCCCGCCAGGTGCACCGAAAAATCCTGAATGTGCGGGATGGGATAACGATCGTGTGCCGTAGCGTTGTTTAGCCTGCGGTAATCCCCGCACGGTCTCCAGGAGCCATCGGCTTTCGGTACCATGTGCAGCGGCGAAGCCCACGGGCTCTTCGACCTACGAACGATGCCCAGCCTCTCCAGGCTGGCGAACTCCTCGCGCGCAATGGCGAGCTTAACTGCATCCAAGCGCCGAGCTTTTGCAAACACGGGAGGACCAGAAGTGGGGATGAAGTGTTTCACCCCGTGCTTCGCGACCGTCGCTGAAAAAGTGGGCACAGTGAGCGCTGGAAATTGGGTGAGGAGTGTGTGAAACTTACCACCTGCTGTAGCGACGTGGGTCTGTACTGGTGGCGGGGACACTCGAGCTGAACAGGGGAGAGAGTAAAAAGAGAGTGCATTTACCAGCCGTCTATTAGCAAGATCAACTAACAGATTGTGTGAACACAAAAAATCCGCGCCCAACATGTTGAAACTCACCGCCGCTACTACAAAAGTCCATTCATATGTGCGGCCATGTAAGCATAAAGGCAAGGTCCTTCTCCCGTAGGTGTTGATGTTCGAGCCATTTGCCGCTGTAGCTCCGTCACCGTGGGGTCCAGCTACCCGGTCCGCGTATGTTGGGGTGATGAAGCTCACTTGTGCTCCGGTGTCAATGAGGAACACTCGTCCGGAGCGCGCATCCGTGATGTAGAGCAGCTTGTTGCGTTCTCCGAGGGTCGAAGCTGCTAGCGACCCCCGGTCTTGCCGTTTCCCGAACTCCTGAAGATGCAGGGCGGCACACACCTGCGTGCCTTCTCTGCGAACCTCCGATGGTAAAAGCAGAGATCTTCTCCTCCGCTGTGTCGTGCCCGCGCCTCTGTCGCCGGGCTATTGGCTCCCCCTCGTCGCGGCCGTGTTGCCGCCATCGTCGGCCAGTCTGGTTCTGCCGCCTCTGGCTCCCCGCTGTCTCGGGTCGCTGCTGTGGTTGCTTGCCCGCCGCAGGCGTCCAGGATCCCGTCTGCCTCCTGGGCCAGCTCCCGGAACTCCTCCAGGGTGTGACACTTTTTGCCGGCCAGCGTGCTTCTCGCATGCGCCGGGAGGTTGGAGAGGAAGATGAACTGAAAAATGAAATCATCGTTGTCCAACCCTCTCAGCTGTATCATCTCCTCCATCAGGGCGCTCGGCCTGTGTCCACCTTGGTCTAGCAAAGACAGGATCCTCCTCGCCCTCACTTCAGCCGAGGGGGTGAAAAACTTGATGAGGGTGGATTTCAGCTTGCTGTACCTGTCGGTCGCGGGTGGCTGCTCCACCAAGCTTTGCACGCACCGAGCTGTGCTGTTGTCCAGTTTAGCGATGACATGGTGGAACTTAGTGTCATCCACCGTTACTCCTGCGAGCGCGAACTGCGACTCTGCTTGCAGAAACCACGACCGTGGGTTATCCTGCCAGAAATCAGGCAGCTTAACGGCCACTGCGCTCGCCAGCTCTGAGCGCTGTGAGTCCGGGACCCTGAGAATTTCTTCGTTCATTCTCAACGTCGTCAGTCACCAATGTGGGGAGACTTGAATAACGAAACCGAATTGTCTTTCATTTCAGTTTATTCAAGAAATCATTCCACTGTCTGCTCTTATTCTTGAGCAGCGAACAAAGAGAGTGAACACACCAAAGTTCTCTCATTTAAACCTTCTCACATCAAACCATTTCCCTCGCGGGGGAAATCACACATCTATATCAAAGTCTCTTTATTCACATTCATCAGCCTTTTATTTACATAACTCCCCCTTCTCTCTTCCCGAGCCTCAGTGGTCAGGAAGTCTTCTGTCCCCTGTCCTCCGCAGGGGGTCCAGGCTCTGTGGCTCCGCACCGCAGGGGGCTGGCTCTCCTTCATCGTGGTTAAATCACATATGCAGTGTCCAACATATACATGTCTCACAACACAGCCATACAGACACCAGATTTAAAAAGTGGAAGGAGAAAGGGCTGATAAAATATTACGATTTTTTTAAGGGGCAAATTTTAAGAAGTTTTGAAGATTTGAAAAAACAAGGTCTAATAAATCAAGACCTTTACAGGTTCTTTAAGCTTAGACACCACATAAACAATATACTTAAAAAGGGTGATTTGGAAAGGGCCCAGTCAGGTGTTCTGAAGGTCTTCTTAATGGCATATAAAGGGATCCCAGGGATCAGATACATCTCTAAAATATACCAGGGTCTTCAAGACTTAAAAGGAGACAACACATCATATATAAAAGAGAGATGGGAAAAAGAGGGGAATTTCAATTTACAACTGGAAATATGGGAAAAGCTAAATAAACAACAATGGAAAAGTACCTCATCCCTGCAGTGGAGAGAATTTGGATGGAAAAATTTGGTAAGATTTTTCGGAACACCTGCACAAAACAAATTCACTCATAAGGGGCTGAATTGTTGGCGCTTGTGTGGTGAAGAGACTGCAAATCATTTTCATGTGTTTTGGTCATGCCCAGTTATCCACCAATATTGGACCAATGTACAGACAATATTGGGGAAAATATTCAAAGTAACAGTTCCCTTTTCTTTTGTAACTTTGTATTTGGTTTTACTACCGGAATCACTGGAAAGACGAGGAGAAAAATACTTATTCACTGTTTTAATATTGGCAAGTAAAAAAGCTCTAACTAAAAAATGGATGTTGAAGGACTGTCCTACACCTGAAGATTGGATTAACGTGATTCAAGACATTTACTCGATGGAAAAGTTGACATTCGCACTGAGACAGGACATGGATGGGTTCTTGAACTTTTGGCAACCCTGGATCACATATGTGTCTTCCATTAGATCTAATCTTTGACAAATACCATTTTAATAATGGTTCCGCTCTTTGTTCCAACGCTACTCAGATGCTCTTTTATTTTTAATTTTTAATTTTTATTTTTCTGTTTGTTTGTTTGTTTGCTTTTTTATTCTCTTTAATTTCACTTTTTCTTTCACTTTAAAATAAAAGGAGGGTGTTGTAATAATTATTCTTCCAATGTTGTCAAATAGCAAAAAATAAGGGAACATGTGATGAAAATGTAAACAATGCAATGCTGTAATGGCCTGTATACCCTTTACAAAAACTTAAATAAAAAAAAAAATGCACTGTTGCAAATTATTATGCACAACAGAGTTTCAAAACATGTTTATTGGTTGTAAAGAACCGAAAATGGTCATTTGTTGAATATGCAGCATTAAGAGGCCATATTTACTGAAATCAAAAGCAATTTCAATCAAAAACATCTTTAACAGGCCAAGTTACATGTTATCATAGGACCGCTTCTTTGATATAACCTTCACAGTTCTTGCATCCATTGAACTTGTGAGTTTTTGGAGAGTTTCTGCTTGAATTCCTTTGCAAAATGTCAGAATAGCCTCCTACAGCTGCTGTTGGGATGTGAACTGCCTCCCACCCTCATAGATCTTTGCTTGAGGATGCTCCAAAGGTTCTCAATAGGGTTGAGGTCAAGGGAGGATGGCAGCCACACCATGAGTTTCTCTCCCTTTATGCTCATAGCAGCCAATGGCACAAAGGTATTTTTTTGCAGCATGAGATGGTGCATTGTCACGCATGAAAATAATTTTTCTACGGAAGGTACGGCTCATCTTTTTGTACCATGGAAGAAAGTGGTCAGTCAGAAACTCTGTATACTTTGGCAAGGTCATTTTCACACCTTCAGGGACCCTAAAAGGGCCTGCCAGCTCTCTCCCCATGATTCCGGCTCAAAACGTGACTCCGCCACCTCCTTGCTGATGTCACAGTCTTGTTGGGGCCATCCACCAACCACCCACTACTCCATCCATCTGGACCATCCAGGGTTGCACAGCATTCATCAGTAAACAAGACTGTCTGCTTGTGAGCATTGGTTAGGGGTGGCCAAATAGTACGTTTATGCACAACTGCAAGCCTCTGGTGTCATGAGTCTGAGCACGGTGTTCCGCCACCTCAGACTCTTAATGAATCTTTGAGTGTTTTTATGTCTGCTATTATTAGTTTGTCCGCTTTTGTGTACATTTTTTGGTTTCATGACATGGTGCCTTCCTCCCTTCCCAGACATTCCCACCTTCTCCTCACTGCCTGTTCCCATAGCCATCTCAGCTGTGAGGGGTCAGGTAATTAGGTCACCTGTCTGCTCCTCGCCCACACCTGCAGCTCATTATCTGACATTGGTTTGCATTATTTAAATGCTGCCTGTTCATTCTCTCTCTGTGGCAGTATTGAATGTTCCCATGAATGTTTCTACGACTTTTCCACTCTCATCCGCTCCTGTATTCGCAGAGTGATTTCAGTTCTGGAGCGCCAGCTGCAAGTTACTCCTTGTTTGTATTTGATTTTCCGTGCACAGTTTGAACTTTTCTGTTCTTTTGTTAATAAATGACACAATTGCAATTCAGTGCCTGGGCCTGTCTTTCTGCCCCAGAGGGGCATTCATGACAGAATACTGCCACCAGGAATTAAGACCCAGCTGTTGCAGTTAGTACATTTTTTACTTTTTTGTGTTTTTTCACCCACCTGTTATTGGAGTTCATCATGTCCCCGGCTTGCCGGCCTCATCCAAATGAACGAAGATTGGCAGCAGGGTCTCCAAGCCTGGAGGAGGAATGGGCGGCGGATTTATCCAGAGTTTTGTGGATGAAGCACTCGCCGCCCGCAGTCCCAAGAAAACCTGGGAGAGTCTGAATGGAGTGGTGGGGATTCTGCAGGCACACCCTGGCCTCTGGAAATATCCACAATAGGCGGGGCTGCTGTCCACAGTCACTGCACTTCAACGCTTGTTCCCTGGGCTGACGATGGGGTCACCTTCTGCTGGACTGAATCCGCCGCGGAGGTGCTCACGTCACCAGAAGTCCATCCCCTCTCCCGGTTCGCCAACTTCAGCTCCACCACAACAGCGTCCTCCTGCTCTGAACAGTCAGAGGAATCCTCCCGCCTCTCCGGCAGCCATTTCCCCGACGTTGAAGCAGCAGCCCCCTTCGGCAATACAGCCATGTCCTCTCTCTTTTGCGGCTGGATCATTAGCCTCTCCCTGTGCTGTAGCTGCCATTTTTTGTTCTACTTTGTCGTCCTCTCCTGCTGCCGAGAGCTTATCTGTTTTTTCCCCGGCGCAGTCCGTCTCCGTGTCAGCAGGGGCGGCTCTTCCACAATCCTCTGAGGGGTCCATTGCCACCACAGCCAGGTAGGACACTACAGAGGAAGGACACTACACCTGCTGCAGCAGGCAACACCGAAGACTGGGAGAACAGGCAAGTGTCATTTTATTCCCATTCAATTTATGATGTTATGTCTTGCATGATCTCCGGTAATGAGGCTCAGGGTATGCAGTCCCCTGAGCTCTCACCACCTGCTGCAGCCACCAATTGCTCACCAGCCCTCTCCGTGTCTCCTTCTTTTCCCCTTGAGTGTCCATCGGCCCCAGAACTGAGCCACCGGACATGGGAGGAGCCTGAGGTCCTGGAGAACCTAATTCCAGTAACAGCAGTGAGTTGACCTCCAGCTGCCACGCCAGACGAGCCACCAGCGTGGGCCACTTCACCTGGGGGGAACAAGACTGCATCCACCATCATGCCTGCTGTGGAAGCCGCTGCAGCAGAGTTCAAGACTGAGCTGGACCTTCAAAAGACCGGCTCCGAGACATCATTATCTGGATTGATGGAGTCCTGGACGGCGGTGGAGCTCGAGCTCAGGCAAGTGCTCTCTCTTGTGTTTCTCTTATCAGTTTTGGAGAGGTGTTGCCTGGCTCTTGGTGAGGAGAGCCAGGTGCAGCTGCCCACAGCACCTGCACTTGCCTCGCCGGGCTCCGCCACTGCTGGTGACCCTGACCCTGTTCCTCTGTCTGTCTCCTCTGAGCTTCCTCCCAGGGTCACCGGAGATGTTCCAGTACAGAAAGAGGTCTCCGTGGGTCCAGGTTCGCTGCCCGAGGTCGCCACAGGTCCAGCTTCCCCCGCTGTGGAGGTCATCGCAGGAGCTCTGTCCTAGCCCGGGACCTCTGTGGATGCAGCTTCCCCTCTGCCCGAGGCTGTCATCTGTGTTCCTCCTCCTCGGTCCGAGTCTCTGTGGGTGTTGTGTCCCAGCCGGGGATCCTCATGGGTGCTGCACCCCAGCTTGAACCCAACTTGGGTGCTGCGCTCCAGAATGGGCCCGCCATGGGTGCTACACTCCAGCCTGGGGCCCACCGAGGGTGCAGCATTGGTTCAGCCCGGGCCCACCTAGGGTGTAGAGTTGGCCCAGCCCGGGCCCACCGAGGGTGCAATGTTGGTCCAGCCCGGGCTCCCAGAGGGTGCAGTTCCGCTCCTGCCTGGAGCCACTGAGGGTGCAGCTCTGCTTCTGCCTGGAGCCATCGAGGGTGCAGCTCCACTCCTGTCCAGAGCCACCGAGGGTGCAGCTCCGCTCCTGCCCGGAGCCACCACTGGTGCAGCTATGCTCCAGCCCAGAGCCACCGCGGGTGCAGCTATGCTCCTGCCCAGAGCCACCACGGGTCCAACTTTGTTCCAATCCGAGACCACCGAGGGTTCTACTGTCCAGACTAAGGGCATCATGGTCCCCCTTCCTCCTCTGCCAGACATCGTTGTGGGTCTCTCTCCTTGGCTCTCCTTCCCATTGCTGGGTCTCCCGGGGGGGAGCTGCCTCCCGGGCCACCCCTTCTATTCAGGTGGCTCAAGAGCTCTGGTCGGCTGCCTGATGGACTGAGCCATTGGGTTGGGTGGCCCATGCTCTCTGGCAGGCCACCCGACTCAGACCACCTCACCATCCGCGAGGTCTAGGACTTTGGTCGGCCCCCTGAACTCCCTAGCTCCTTGGCCCGGGGGGGCCTAATTCTGTGTTTTTTCTGGTGTGGGCCCTGAGCGGGTTTTTTGTTTCGCTCCCTCTGAGTCTGTTTCCCCCACCACCCACCCTGGGTGGGTTATTGTTATGTCCCTTCTGGAAGGGGGGGGGGGGTAGGCTGTTTTTTCTTTTGGGTGTTACCTTGGGGTGTCTGGGTTCCACCCCTTAAAGGGGGGCTCTGTCATGAGTCTGACCGCGGTGTTGCACCAGCTCAGACTCTTAGACTCAGACTCAGAAGACTCAGAAAAGATTTATTGCCAAGTACATTAACAGATACTGATAACAGATCACTGATAACAGATCACTGATAACATACGAGGGATTTGACTTGACACAGAAAATGAACCTGCATTTTCGGTGACACGGCTGCATCTGAAACGCGCCTGCCAACAGAAGGGTACAGGTAGCATAGGAAATAATACAATAGGAAGGAGCAAAAAAAATCATTGATTTCAGAATAGTGGTCATATATGATCAATATTATGATTACAAAGAAAAAAAAAGCCCTCAATGCACAATCAGCAGACCAAAAAAGTTCACAGGACACAAAGAGAGCAGTGAGTGAGTCATCTTTATCATCAGTTTGTGGATCAGTATGAGTGCAATGTTGAAGTAAGTGTTGTATCAGTTAAGAACAACAAGGACTCTTTGGCAGGAGATGTTTTGTCTGGCTACTGGCAATTGTCCTTGGCAATTGTCCATGCAGCTGCCTGTCCGAAGGCCATGAGCTCAGTGTTTTGAAAAACAAAGACTGCAGATGATCAGGAAGATTTTTGTGAGGGAGAGATTAAGTCGAATAGTACTGATCACAGAGTGGGAACTTTATATTCTCTTACAGATTCAGTACTTAATCCTTCATTGCTGGGCGTTGAGTCCATCGTGGATAGACCTAAGCGTAATCATGATGTAATCCACCTTCCGAGACAGTTCTCCATTTGTCGCTATCAGGGTCCTCTCCATTTTTTCAATTTGATGGATGCACCTCGCCTGGCCAGCATTTTGATAGGTTGTATCCATCTTCAACAATTTGCGGTACACCAGGACAATCCCAGATCCAATCAGAATGATCCCAATCACCATTACTACGAAGATGTACAAATCTTCTACATCTTCGATAAAAAGATCAGTCAGGCACAAGAGTTTCCAATTACTTGTCTCCCGTAAATAGCCCGCAGGAGCCGTTCCTGCGGGGCAAACAACCTCCCCCGGGGCACTTTTCCTCGTTGAAAAGATAGTGTCAATTGCGTTCAAAGCCCAGCTTATTAATTCCATAATTTCTTTCGATAATCAGCAGTAAAGATGCAGACAGACGACAGCAAGCTGGGATCCAGTTAGTTGGGGAGGAGGAAATGGGTCGGGAGCAAGAGAGAAGAAAAGAGGTGTCTGCTCTCCTTGGAGGGCGAAAGTGAAAGGAGCGCGGTGTTGCACCAGCTCAGACTCTTAATGTATCTTTGAGTGTTTTATGTCTGCTATTATTAGTTTGTCTGTTTTTGTGTACATTTTTTGGTTTCATGACATGAGTGCCTTCCTTTCTTCCCAGACATTCCCACCTTCTCCTCACTGCCTGTTCCCCTAGCCATCTCAGTGGAGAGAGATTAGGTAATCAGGTAACCTGTCCGCACCTCGCCCACACCTGCAGCTCTTTATCTCACATTGGTTTGCATTATTTAAACGCTGCCTGTTCATTCTGTCTCTGGCAGTATTGAATGTTCCCATGAATGTTTCTATGACTTTTCCACTCTCATCCTCTCCTGTGTTTGCAGAGTGATTTCGGCTCTGAAGTGCCAACTGTAAGTTACTCCTTGTTTGTATTTGATTTTCCGTGCACAGTTTGAACTTTTCTGTTCTTTTGTTAATAAATGACACAATTGCAATTCAGCGCCTGGGTCTGTCCTTCTGCCCCGGAGGGGCATTTATGACATCTGGAGGATCCTACACCTTGAGGTTCATGGGACTCCAGAGGCACCAGCAGCTTTAAATAGCTGTTTGCTCTTTGTAATGGCATTTTAGCAGATGCTCTCTTAATCTGATGAATTTGTCTGGCATAAACCTTCCTCATTATGCCTTTATCTGCACAAAACCATCTGTGCTCTGAATCAGTCACAAATTTCTTCACAGTATGATGATCACGCTTAAGTTTTTATGAAATATCTATGTTTTCATACCTTGTCCAAGGCATTGCACTATTTGATGCTTTTCGGCAACAGAGAGATCCTTTTTCTTTCCCATATTGCTTGAAACTTGTGGCATGCTTAATAATGTGGAACATCCTTCTTAAGTAGTTTTCCTTTAATTGGGCTCACCTGGCAAACTAATTATGACAGGTGTCTGAGATTGATATCAGTGATCCAAAGAGCCCTGAGACATTGAATGTTTATGACACTAAAAGCCTATTTGCATAATAATTTGGAACACGATGTAGTATTCATAGACCAGAGTTTGAAGTGCTTCTTTAACAATGTTTATAGCTTTTTTTCCCCCTTCTCCTGTCAGGCAGCTAGGTGAGCAGAACAGAAATCTGCTACCCTTATTGTGCCAAAGCAGATTTTCTTTGCCAAAAGGAGCTTTATACAGTACCCTGTAGCCGCACATGGGGAGAACATAATGAGTAGCATTTTAGAGAAGAACAAAGAGCAGAGTTTTACTTGGAGACAACAGGAAGTTGTGAAGAAGGATGTAGTGTGATCTTTTGTGTGTCAGAGACTGCTAGGAGGGTCCTTTGTGTATCAGAGACTGCGAGCAGGATGTTAAAGGATTAAGGAAGTGAATGCAATGTGACCTTTGATGTGAATGCAATGTGGCCTTTGATGTGTAGAAGCGTCTGTAGGAAGACCTGAGTATTTAAGAGAAGAGTTTTGTCTGAGATGTTCTCTTTCTACTATGCTTAATGGTGAGATGTGTAATAAACTGCCTGAGACAGATCTGCCTTGTCATTTACGCACTCCACAACCCTACTATGTACTAAATATT
This sequence comes from Pholidichthys leucotaenia, assembly GCA_020510985.1. Classification (NCBI taxonomy): domain Eukaryota; kingdom Metazoa; phylum Chordata; class Actinopteri; order Cichliformes; family Pholidichthyidae; genus Pholidichthys; species Pholidichthys leucotaenia. Next base: position 428,970,125 of record CM035841.1, on the reverse strand, counting down.
GTTGTAAACTCCTCCTGTAATAGCTTTTAATACTTTATTTAAATTATTATTTATATATTTATTTTTTTACCCATGAAGGGCCCGACAGGATGGGGAATGAAGAAGAGAAGTGTGGGGAAGGGGAAAGAAAAGGGAGAGGGACCGACAAAAAAGACAAACAAGCCAACAACTAAAACAAACAGAAGACAGATTGCTTCTTCCACCAAAGAGGTCTCAACATGAGTCTGGTATCCGCACCTCTTAAAGGGGAAACATTTGTGCGTGTGTGTCCATGTGCGTGTATATGAGAGTGTGCGCAAAATAAGTGTGTGCATGTGAGTGGTTTGTCAGGAAACATACGAAGAGGGCAGATGGTTGCAGCAACTCCCTCACCCCCGGAAACCCCCGAGCAGGCAAGGCAGTGCCACCAACCCCCACAGGGCACAGATGTCTGAGGTCAGCAAGCCCCAGGAAAGCCAGGCAGCCACCCTCAGCGGGACAGACGGCCCAGGGAGGCCAGGCCACCAGGCGGCCAGCGCAGAGCCCCCCTTCCCCCAGTGGGGCCAACGCCAGCACCCGGGCCCCAGGTGCTGGGAGGCCAGCGCTCCCACCCTCCGGACCGGCCGGCGCTGAACATGGTTCCAGTAATCCATGTCCTTAGTCTGCTTGTCTTCAGCAACCTGTTTGCGGGCTTTCTTGTGCATCATCTTCAAAAGGGGCTTCCTGCTGGGACGACAGCCATGCAGGCCAATTGGATGCAGTGTGTGGCGTATGATCTGAGCACTGACAGGCTGACCCCCACCCCTTCAACCTCTGCAACAATGCTGGCAGCACTCAAATGTCTATTTTTAAAAGACAACCACTGGATATGACGCTGAGCACGTGCACTCAACTTCTTTGGTTGACCATGGCGAGGCCTGTTCTGAGTTGAACCTGTCCTGTTAAACCGCTGTATGGCCACAGCGCTGCAGCTCAGTTTCAGGGTGTTGACAATCTTCTTATAGCCTAGGCCATCTTTATGTAGAGCAACAATTCTTTTTTTCAGATCCTCAGAGAGTTCTTTGCCATGAGGTGCCATGTTGAACTTCCAGTGAGCAGTATGAGAGAGTGCGAGAGTGATAACACCAAATTTAACCTTTGAGTGTGAGATTTTTTGTGCCCCTAGTGGCAGAGCGCAATGCTGCGCCTGTCAACTCACTCTGACATGATCGGCTTCATTGAGGATTTGTACTGATTTGTACTGTTTCAGAAGGCGGCAGACATCCGTCTGTGGACTCAATGGATGACATGCAATGCACCAAAGAAGAATAACTCGTCATTTCCTTTTTCTGTTTTTAGCATTTTAGGCCAGAAAGCTAATATGGCTGCCGTCCGTCATCGTGCACCGTCACTCAGTCAACTTTGTACGCAGAAAACAGCCGCGGAATACAAGCAAAATTTATGTAGGATAATCATAAGACTTTGTAGATGTGATAGAGAGCGTATATGACTGACAGAACGCAAAATAACCACCACGATGGGTGAAAACGCAGTGACCACGGCAGCGAGTTCCCTTAGCTGCTGGTAAGTAATTAATTAATTGTACTGATAATTGTACTTAATATTGTACTGATTTCTTGTTCATATACTTTGAAGATAAGAGGATGAGGTACCTCTGTACAAAAAATAGTGTCAAAAGACTGAACCATTCTTTGTGTAAATGCATCCAAAGTCCAGTTTTGACTGAGTTATGGAATTTAAAGAGGTGCCGTGACATTATGCAAATCAGATGCATAAATTTATTCCCATCTGAAACTTTGGATCATATTTTACATCTTTCTAATCGACAGTAAGCCATTATCTCTTACCATTTTCAAGTTATAGCCTTGAAAATCTGAACTATTTTATTGACAAAAAATATTTGTCACTCTTGACCACTAGGGGTTATGTCACAATTCGGCCATAGACACACTCAAAGAATTAACACACCTGCTCCCCATTCACACCTGAGACCTTGTAACTAACGAGTCACATGACACCGGGGAGGGAAAATGGCTAATTGGGCACGGTTTGGACATTTTCACTTAGGGGTGTACTCACTTTTGTTGCCAGCGGTTTAGACATTAATGGCTGTGTGTTGAGTTATTTTGAGGGGACAACAAATTTACGCTGTTATACAAGCTGTACACTGACTACATTGTATCAAAGTGTCATATCTTCAGTGTTGTCCCATGAAAAAATATAATAAAATATTTACAAAAATGTGAGGGATGTACTCACTTTTGTGAGATACTGTATAAATCAGTAAATTCACATGGAAAACATACCTCCAGCACTTTATTGCATCCTCATGATTTTTAAAGAGACGTTCCTCAGATTGGCTCTGTATAGTATGTTAGTATTCTACAACCACTAGCACTAGAGCAACTGTAGCTAGTAGCTATTCAGGGGCATTGATCTCGGTTTCATGGTTACATTTTTGGGATGTTAAAAACTCTGACAGGTCTGCGGCATCAGTTAGTGACACCAACAACATTGCTCAGAGGTGGGGAGATTATCCAGAAACTGTTTCAAGTAAGAATGTTGCATTACCTTACAATATTAAAAAGTGCTTTAGTAAGAGAACGAAAGCCCTAAAAGTACCTGGATCTTTACAAGGCACCTGTAGCACATCTGGGTTGTGGTGTAAGGGTCCTGTCTGATCTGCCTGCCTGCCTCTCTACCTCCCTGCTGATTGTGGTCCTCTCCCTGCAGCTGAATCACCACCTGCAGCCAATCAGTGAAGCAGTATAAGTAGGACGCTCCCCACTCCTCTGTCTGCTCGTGTCTGATCTACAACCTGCCTGCATCCTGCCTGTGCTTAAACCTGATCTAATCTTGTGATCTAGACCCTGAGCCTGCCTGCTGAATTGGATTTGTTTGCCTGTCTGACCTAGCCTGCTGTGCTCTTGACTCCTGCTTGCCTTCAACTCTGGAAATTGCCTAACGAACTGGATCTGGATTATCTCAGACTGTGCACATTATCATCTCCCCCAAGTAAGCCGACTTACCCCCGTTTATCATCAGTATCTTCACTCCCTTTTCCCCAGTACCCAGGCCTGGCCAGCCTCTCCTCCTTGCCCCTCACCTGCTCCAAAGGACTCCTTCTCTGACGTCCACCTTCATAGGATCTGCTGTGTATCCCCGCTGCTTCCACCAGAGGGAGCCTTGGCTTCCTTGGCTTCACCGGCAGATCCAGCTACCAGATGACGACACCAGTTAGCGGCCTCCACTAGCCATCGGGAGAGCTTCGACCTCACCGCCAGATTAACAGCTATAATTAGACGACAAGCCAGCTGACAGCCTCCACTAGCCATCGGACGTACTTCAGCTTCTGTACTAGCCAACAGGTGGAGCCGCCCCTTTGATCCCAATCAGACTTAGTCAGTATGCCTCCGACAAAGAATCAGACAAATGAGAGGAGTTGGAGGAGATCAAACTCTCACTAAATTTTATGTCTGAAGAAATATCTAAGATAGCAAAACAACAAACTCTGCTTATTGGCCTTATGGATCAAGTGTGTGAATTAAAGGCTGAAGTATGAAAAAGACAAGAAATTAATTTCTTAGAAAGATGAGTGGATGAATTAGAACAGTATACAAGAATGGATGATGTCACTGTGAGTGGTCTTAACACCAGACACCGCTCCTATGCACGTGTGACAGCTGGAGTTGGTAACCAGGATGGGGAGGATGAGACATTGGGAGAATCATACACTCTTGAGCAGCAGGTGTTAACTTTTTTCAACTCTAAAAACATTGTTATGGAAAATAAGACTATTTCAGCTTGCCACACTTTATCTAAAAAAGACAGTAAAGGAAAACCAGCGATCATCATCCGATTTGTCAATAGGAAAGCAAAAACTGATCTTCTGCGACAAGCAAGAAAACTGAGAGGAACGGCTGTCTATGTAAACGAGCATTTAACAAAACAGAACTGAAATAGCTAGACAAGCCAGGGCTCTCAGAAAATGGAAAAATACAATCAACATGGACAAAGAGCTATAAGGTGTGGATAAAACTGCTTGGCACTCCAGAAGAAGCTAAAGTCATAATGATTAGAGATATGGAGGAATTAGACAAATTTAAACCTTAACTCTTATGCACGAATAACAGTGCAGTAAGATTATGAGTGGAAATTTTTGTGTTGTGGGAACCCAGCACACGTATGGGCACCCAGCACAATGCAGACTGATAATATTCACGCTCAGCAGGGATTGCATATGAACAGAGAGCCCTAGGGGGACAACCAGAACAATGACTATTGTTATTCATCCCCAGAGTAAGGAGAGGAGTTTGGTGCCAGTTAATCACGCGATTGATATGTATTGTCTGATATGTATATCAATATGTAAATGTGCCATGCATTCTCTCTTGTCTGTATAAAAGAGCTGACTTTACATGCCTCACTAGCGCACACAGTGCACACACAGCACACAGTGCTGCAGTGTGTCTCATGATGATGGAGGAATAAAACTCTTAAACCTTCAGCTCGCCGGTCGCCTAAACTTATTTTGTTCCTCCACACTGGTGACCCTGGACGAAGAATGGAACACCAGGCGAACACCCCGGAGATGACCCGGACGGGAAGCCTCAGCCTGCGTCATGGTGCGACCCTCGCCTGATCTTTTACCAGCACCATGGTCAACACGAGCGAACAAAGGAAGCAGCCTGAATGGGGACAATCATCGACGCCGACTGCGCTGATTTCCATCAAGCTCCCTGACCCTGACTCACCTCTCGACAACGGACCTTCCGCGCACAGAAGCCACGCGCGCACATCATGGGGTTACAAGGACAGCGCAACTGCCAGCTATGTGGTCACTGTGCCAGCCGCGCGCCACGCACCAGGGACAAATCGGCTCCACAGACTGATACAGCGTCCTCCGCCGCTGTACATGCCCGAGTTAAACAGCCGATCGCCACCCTCGGAACCTTCAGGGCTGTTTGCGCACCTGGAGCGGATGTGCAACCAGCACACAGGACTTTGTATGAGTTTTCCAGCCACAGCGCACAAGGGGGAATTTAGCCGATTGCTTTCCCCAATGACTTTAGGGCTGTTTCCTGCACCTACAGCCAAACTGCCGAGTCCCTGACACAGCTTCAGTTTATCACAGCCACTACGCTTCCTCGGGGAATTTGGCCGCTCGCCTTCCCCACATCACGCTGGGACAAAAACACAGAGAAGTCAGAGATATAATTTTTTCACAGCTGCTGTGGATCTCCCACCACGTTAACGGGGAAAGATCCTCACCATTGCGGATCCACACGCAATTTTTGCACGGCCCAGACACCTTTGACGTCCGGGCCGGCACTCGCTTACTCCCACCCCCCTCAACCTCCTCCTGCACAGAGCTTTTCCCGTACCTCACTCCCAAAGCCCAGCCGATCGCCGTCTGGTTCCATTATGCACGACTGCACACGATGCCCACGATCCACGGCCGTCACATGCTGGAACTCGGAGCAGAGCACACTGCCCTTTCCACCCCTCCCCCCCGCCCCCTCACGGACTGACATGCCCTCCGACAGTTCTACCAGAGCTGGAGCCAAACGGGGGGGGGAGGGGGGGGGGGGGGTGTCACAACCCCTTCTGACCGTTCTGGGGGTGTGGTTGGGCACCCAGCACACGTATGGGAAACCCAGCACAATGCAGACTGATAATATTCACGCTCAGCAGTGATTGCATATGAACAGAGAGTCCTAGGGGGACCACCAGAAACAAGTGACTATTGTTATTCATCCCCGGAGTAAGGAGAGGAGTCTGGCGCCAGTTAATCACGCGATTGATATGTATTGTCTGATATGTATATCAATATGTAAATGTGCCATGCATTCTCTCTTGTCTGTATAAAAGAGCTGACTTTACATGCCTCACTAGCGCACACAGTGCACACACAGCACATAGTGCTGCAGTGTGTCTCATGATGATGGAGGAATAAAACTCTTAAACCTTCAGCTCGCCGTGTCTCGCCTGAACTTATTTTGTTCCTCCACGGTGTTCATTTTTTCTTTTTTTCTTTTTTTTCTCTTTTTTCCTTTTGGTGTACATTGTTGACACAACTTATGATTAGAACTTTAAAAAATCATCCTTCCTCATTTAATAATGGAAGTGTATTAGGGCAAATTGAAGGTGAAACCTTTGTCAATACTGAACGGCAACCACAAGACATTTTAGGAGATATTGACCCAGATAATAAATACTTTAATCATATTAACAATAAGTGTGCTTATTATGATGAACAACAATTAAATGGAATTATGAACTCGAATCAGACATTGACAATAATACATATTAATAGTAGGAGTCTCTATGCCAACTTTGATAGTATTAAGGAGTTTTTAAATCAATTTAACACCCCATTTAGGATTATAGCAATAAGTGAAACATGAATTAATGAAGAAAAAGATGTAAATTTTGAACAACATGAATATGAGATGTACACACAAAATAGGAAATGTAAAAGTGGTGGTGGGGTAGCACTGTATGTTGATAGAAAATAAAAAAAGTAAAAAAGTGGACAGCATGACATCAACTGTGAATGAAAGTATGGAATGTTTAACAATCAAAATTACGATGGAAAATAGAAAAAACATAATAGTAAGTTGTATATATAGAGCACCGGGATCTGATATGGAAAAATTAAGAAATGGTATGGAAAAGATGTATACAAAAATAAAACAAAAAGATATCTTTATTTGTGGTGACTTTAATATAGATTTAATGAAAACAAAACAACATAAACCAAATGAAGTTTGGTTTATGTTGTTAAGCGATACAATGTATAGCTTAACCTTATTTCCAAAGATTACAAATCCTACGAGAATAACAACACACTGTGCTACCTTGATAGACAACATTTTTACTAATGTTATTGAATATAATATGGTGAGTGGTATACTAATAAATGACACTAGTGACCACCTGCCTGTATTTGTTTCTTTAGATGTTAATTATGGGGTTAATGAGAGTAAGAATAATAATAAACCATGTAAAAAGATTATTTATAAAAGATTACGAACAGAAGATAGAATCAGTGCTTTAAAAGATGACTTAATGTTACAGAATTGGGATGTTGTCTATAAAGAGAAAGAAGTGGACTTGACATACAATAAATTTATTGATATATTTAAATCATTATATAATAAAAACTGTCCAATTAAAGAAATTAATAAAAAAACATAAATACAAAAATTGCCCATGGTTAACCAGGGGGCTACAAAATGCTTGTAAAAAGAAAAATTATCTCTATAAAAATTTCATTAAATTAAGAACCAAAGAATCTGAAAAAAGATATAAAACATATAAAAATAAATTAACTGAAATAATACGAACTAGTAAAAAATATACTATAGGAAAATGTTAAATGAAAATAAAAATAATATAAAAGGAGTCTGGGATACAGTATATTAAATAAATTAAGGGAAAAATGGAACTAAGAAAATGATATATCCAGAGTATTTTACTGATAATTGTGGTGATAATATGATAGACATGGTAGTAAATAATTGAATAGAATTTTTTTGATAATGTTGGACCAGAGTTGGCAGCAAAAATTCCAAACCAAGGAAGAGACACCGTGAGTGAGACCATGATTGGAAATAACCCTTGGTCAATCTTTCTCTCAGTGGTTGATGAACTAGAGGGTAAAAACTTGTTGAAAAGTGTAAAAATAAATTATCTACTGATTGTGATGGTATTGATAATGCACTAGTAAAAAGAACTGTTGATAGCATATTAAACCATTTACATATATTTGTAATCTATCATTTCAAACTGGCTCAGTTCCCGCAGAAAATGAAATAGCAAAAGTAAAAACTATTATTCAAGTAAGGAAATAAACACCACTACACAAACTACAGACCAGTATCGCTCCTCCCACAATTTTCAAAGATTCTGGAAAAACTTTTCAACAACAGATTAGAGGACTTTTTAAATAAACACGATGTGCTTAATCAGAATCAATATGGATTTAGAGCAAAGAGTACAACATCGTTGGCAATAATGGAAGCAACAGAGAAAATAATAAATGCATTAGATCAAGGAAAATATGTAATTGGTGTATTTATAGATTTTAGAAAAGCATTTGATACAATAAATAATTCAACACTTCTTGATAAACTGCAAATGTATGGTATTAGGGGAATGGCACTGAATTGGGTTACAAGTTATTTATCTGAGAGACAACAGTTTGTGAAGATGGGAGAATGTCTGTCTGGATGTATGGGAATTTCCTGTGGGGTTCCCCAGGGGTCAGTATTGGGCCCAAAATTATTTAACATATATATAAATGATATTGTGCTGCCTTCTGGCAGAATTTGGGACTTTTATTCAATGTAAGTTCATGCAATAGGAAGTACTTTTAATTTGACTAGTGATGTCATAACGTTAGAAACAGGAAGTAGGAAGTAAAATGTCAGTTGGACCAAGGGCAAAGTCATGTTGCCATTCAGAGGAAGGAGTTCCTAAAAAATTCGCTTTTCATAGCCCCAGCAGATGCATCCCTTGTATGTATTCATTCTTTATGTTCTTAGTATTTATTATGGAAGATAATTTCATGGTTTATGTTGTTTAGAAACTGTTAAAAGCTTATGTAGAAATGTTACAGAATTTAATTAGTCTCCTACTTGTTTCATTTTTAGTTTCACTTTATCTTCTGAAGCTGTGATGTTGAAGTCTGCTTGTCAAGAAATAAATCACCAATGAAGAAAAGTTTAACTTGCTGTCTAGCTAGTTCTTACAACTTAGTGAGGACAGTACAGTGAAAAAGGATGATTCAGCTGGAGCGCAACAACTAAAGTAGAAAGAAGCAAAACCTAGCAAGAAAGATGGAAGAAAGATGGAAGAAAGAAAGAGTGAGAAGTCTGCATCAGTGCACACACACAAGTCAAGGAGCTCTCGCTCATCTTCATCTAGTGCCGCAGTCAAGGCGCGTGCAGCAGCAGAGGCTGCAAAAGTACGAGCTGCTTATGCAGTAAAAGAAGCAAGGCTAAAAGTTGAGAAAGCTACTACAGAAGCAGAGCTGGGACGAGTTAGAGCTGATCTAGAGTTGGGAAAAGCAAAGCTGGAAGCTGAATTAAGCGCACTAGAACAACAAAAAGAGGCAGCAGCAGCTGAAGCACAGGCTGAAGCATTAGAAGCAGCTGAATATCAAGAGAATTCATTAAGTCCTGGTTCATCTTCACATGAGGTCCTCCCAGGAGGAAATTGCAACACGCACTAAAGTGTACGTTGCAGCACAAACTGAACTGCGCCGAACAGGCATTCCAGTGTCTCCCCCTAGCCCAGCCACACGATGCAGCAGCGTCTTGAAGAGAGCTACATTACATGGCTATACTAGCATCAGCACCGGATCACCCAGGGCTGTGTACTTTCCCCCCTACTCTTCTCCCTTTACACCAACTCCTGCACCTCCAGCCACCAGTCTGTCAAGTTGATCAAGGTTGCGGACGACACCACCCTCATCGGCTCATCTCCACGGCGACGAGTCCCGCCTACAGGAGAGAGGTGCCCAGCTGGCGTCCTGGTGCAGCAATAACAACCTGCAGCTGAACGCCTGAAGACAGTGGGAGATGAATGTAGACTTCAGGAAAGTCACTACTCCTCTGCCCCCCCCTCACCCTCTCAGGCTCTCCCATCACCACTGCTGATTCCTTCCGCTTCCTAGGCACTACCATCACCAGGGACCTCAAATGGGAGCTGACCATCAGCTCACTCATCAAAAAAGCCCAGCAGAGGATTTTCTTCCTGCAGGCAAGCTGAGGAAGCTCAAGCTACCCACCAAGATGTTAGTGCAGTTCTACACAGCCATCATCGAGGTCCATCCTCACCACCTCCATAACCGTGTGGTACGCAGGAGCCACTGCCAGGGACAGGACTAAGGCTGCAGCGCGTCGTGCGCACTGCTGAGAAGGTGATCGGCTGCAAGCTCCCATCTTCTCCAAGGTCTGTACATCTTCCAGGACCCGGAGGCGTGCTGGCCGGATCATAGCCGATCCCTCACACCCTGGTCACGGACTGTGGTGCCTCCCTCACCCTCTGGTAGAAGGACTTCGGTCCATCCAGACTAAAACCTCCCGTCACATGAAACAGCTTCTTCCCCTCTGCCATTAGACTGCTGAACACTAAGTGACTCTCGTGCACCCTGTACAGCAGCTCAACCAGACTCATGTCAATCATCACTGTTTTCTCCTGCCTTAACCGACTGCACTATATAGTTCTCCACAGTATCTGCTGCTGGCTAATATATATTTTAACTGTTGACCAGTATCACTTAATCTTATCCTACACTTTATTACATGTATAGTTTATTTCTCTTATCTTATCATGTTTAATGTGCAGCGATTGTACCGAGACAAATTCCTAGTTTGTGTACTAACATGAAACAATGGCAATAAACCTGATTCTGATTCTGATCTAGTTTCTGATTGTCAGCAATAGGCCCGAACGAGGATGATGTACGCCACAGGGTGAAGGCCCCCCAAAGGCAACCCCTTCTCAGCATGGCATCAAATCAGAGCGCACCTCATACTGGGAACCAAACAATTCCAAATCGAGAAAGTGGACATCCCGATGTGCCTAAGAAAGCATATTTCCCTCAGAAACCAGCACTAAGCCCAATGGCACCATCATACTTTCCTTGCAATGTCCCAACCACCCCAAGCGTGGCACCTGAAACAGAACACCTGGCACGATACCTGGCTCGCCGCGATCTAGTGAGTACCAGCCTCTACCAATTTGATGACAAACCCGAAAATTACATGGCATGGCAGTCATCATTCGATAATGCAACTGCTGGCCTGGGACTCACAGGCACTGAAATGCTGGATCTGCTCATTAAGTGGCTCGGGCCAGAGTCAGTAAAGCACATAAAACGCATTCGCTCTGTGCATGTAGGGCGCCCAGACGTAGCACTAGAGAAGGCCTGGGAGCGCCTCCAGCAGTGTTATGCTGCACCTGAAGTCATGGAGAAGTCTCTGTTTAAACGACTAGACGAATTCCCAAAAATATCTGCAAAAGACTACGGGAAACTGAGGGACCTAGGCGATCTCCTCATGGAGCTACAGGGTGCTAGAGGAGAAGGTTACCTCACAGGACTGGCATACCTGGATACAGCCAGGGGAATTGGCCCATGTTGAAAAACTCCCCTATGGGCTTCAAGAGAAATGGCTTGCAATAGGCTCAGGTTTAAAGAAAAGAACAAGGCTATTTCCCTCCATTTGATGTCCTTTGCCGATTTCATCTGTCACGAAGCACAGAGAAGGAATGATCCCAGCTTCGCCTACCATCTGCTAGCAGGCAGCATTTTGAAATCAGACAAGGCACCCTCACGCAACTTAGGAAGCAAGATATCAGTTCATAAGACAGAGGTTTCATCAGGTAAAGATCCGCCAGCAGATATACCTGAGAAAAAGGTTGAAGGGTCAGAGAAAAATTGTCCCATTCACAACAAACCCACACCCACTCAGGAAGTGCAGAACATCAGAGGAAAGATGCTTGAAGATAGGAAGAGTATTCTCAAAGACAACGGATGTGTTTCAAATGCTGCACGTCCGCAAGTCATCTCGCTAAAGACTGTAAAGCAACTGTGAAGTGCAACAGAGTGTGTAGTGACCGTCACCATGCTGCCATCACCCAGGTCCACCACCTCAAGCTGCGAAAGGGCCTCCACCACCATCAGACAATGGCGGGGAGGAAGATGTGCCAGCCGGTGACAGCACAGTCATCAATTCTAGCTGCACACAGATTTGTGGTCCAGGGCCGAACAGCAAGATCCTGCTCAAAGATTTGTCTGGTTCGAGTATATCCCGAAGGTCAACGTGAGAGGGCAACTAACATGTACGTAATCCTCGGACGACCAAAGCAATGCGTTCATTGGTCAGGTCTGACTTCTGTGAGCTCTTTAACATCAAAGGCCAGTCTTTCCTTACTCACTAAAGACCTGTGCGGGGCTGGTGGAGACATACAGGGCCGGAAGGCTGAAGGATTCCAGGTCGAATCTCTGGATGGCCAACCAGCCTACCACTTCCACCTCTAATTGAGTGCGATGAAATACTCATGATCGCACTGAAATACCGCACACCTGACGCGGCCCGCCACCATCCACACCTCAGGGGTGTAGCACCATACATACCTGAGCTTGACCACAATGCGGGAGATATTTATCCTGCTCGGCAGAGATCTCGTCAGAGTGCATAAGGTCTGGCAGCAAGTAAGCGGACCCCCAGACGCTCCTTTCGCACAAAAGTTGGAGCTAAGGCTGGGTGCTTGTCGGAGATGTGTGCTTAGGGGTGCACATAAACCAGTCGTGGGGACATTCAAGACCAATGTACTGGAGAATGGCCGTCCCTCTATGCTCACACCTTGCAAAGCCTCCATAAAGCTGACTCAGACCGTGTCTCATGGCGGGGAGCAGAGGAGTAATGTCCACAAAACCATCACTGGATACCCTTGGAAGGGAAAGTCTTCAAGTAGACCGAGTATGATAACAGACCTGCCCCGTCCATGGAGGACACCATCTTCCTGGAGATTATGGACCAAGAAGTCTACAGAGACGAGTCAAACAACTGGGTCGCTCCGCTACCTTTTAGGGTCCCTCGCAGCGCTTATCTAACAACCGTGAACAAGTATTCACCCGCTTCGCCGCCTGGAGAAGACGCTACGAAGGAAAACCGGAGATAAACAACACGTTTCCTGGAATTCATGGGGAAAGATTAGAGAAGAAACATGCAGAGTGGGCTCCGCCACTGGAAGACAATGAAGAATGTTGGTACCTCCCAACCTTCGGAGTCTACCACCCACAAAAGCCTGGGAACATTCGCGTATGTTCGACTCCAGTGCGAAGTATTCAGGAAATCTCTGACGACGTTCTCCTGACGGGACCTGACCTCATAAACTCACTCATTGGGGTTTCTGGATCCACTTCGGAAGGAACAAGTTGCAGTGATCGCCGACATACAGCAGATGTTCCACTGCTTCCTAGTTGCAACGACCATAGGAAGTACCCTGCGTTTCTTGTGGTACAGAGACAATGACATGTCCAAGGACGTAAATCGACTATAGGATGAGAGTCCATGTTTTTGGCAACAGTCCGTCCCATCTGTGGCCAATCTACGGTCTGAGGAGGGCCATCCAAGAAGGTGCGGACAAACATGGAGCGGACACTGTACAATTTGTGGAACGTCATTTCCTACGTCGATGACGGACTCATCAGCCTACCCACCGACGCTGACACCATCAGCCTCCTGCGTAGAACGCAGGCCTCACTCAGCGAATCAAACCTGAGGCTCCACAAGTTCGCTTCAAATAGCGACGTCGTCCTTCAAGCCTTTGCACCAGAAGACAGGGCAGTCCTTAAAGAGCCTTGACTTCAGTGGCGAAGCTACACCTGTGCAACGGAGCTTGGGACTATTGTGGGAGACCACAACAGACACATTCACATTCACTGTCTCACAAGAGAAGAAGCCCTTCACTCGCAGAGGAGTGTTGTCTACGGTGAACTGAGCATCCGTTGATCAGCTAGGCATGGTTGCGCCAGTGACCATTGAGGCAAAAGTCTGCTCAGAGAACTCAGTGTCGACATGTGTGACTGGGATGCACCGCTCCCAGAACAAAAGCTGAAACAATGGGAATCATGGCGAAACGTCATTGCATGATTTAAGCCAGCCTGCACATCCCACGCGCATACACTACGACATCCCTCTCCAAGGGTGAGCACACAGAGCTATGTGTGTTCTCCGACGCAAGCACCAAAGCCATTGGAGTGGTGGCATATCTGAAGACTACACAAGCTGATGGGAGAGATCCAAGTGGGATTCATCCTAGGGAAAGCTAAACTGGCTCCACAGTCAGAACCAACAATTCCCCGGCTAGAGCTGTGTGCCGCAGTTATTAGCCGTAGAAGTTGCTGAGCTCATACAAGACGAGCTGGACCTGAAGCCTGATGAGGTCAGTTCTACTGTGACAGCAGGGTAGTTCTTGGCTATAAGCTACAATCAAACGAAACGTTTCTATGTATACGTCCACAACCGAGTTCGCAGAATACGTCAGTTCTCAACAACCTTGACGCAGTGGCACTATGTGCAGTACGGAAGACAACCCCGCAGACCACGCTTCGCGGGCAGTTGCGGCATCACATCTGGCACAGACCACATGGTTCACCGGACCAGACCTTCTGTACAAACCCAGTCCACCTGATGAAGACTCAAAGGAAGTCTTTGAGCTTCTCAACCCAGAATTGGATGGAGAGATACGCCCTGAAGTGAGCAGCCTCTTGACTCACAGTCTAAACAGAGGCCTCAATGCCGCACATTTCCAGCAGTTCTTGAGCCAGCAAGGGTGTTCTTGGGTGTTCAACCCACCTCACTCGTCACACATGGGAGGGTCGTGAGAGCGTTTAATAGGCCTCTCAAGAAGGATTCTGATGCCATCCTGCTTGCAGGAGAATGTCCAGCTAACTCACGACGTCTTGAACACTCTCATGGCTGAGGTGGTTTGCAATCCTCAATGCCAGACCCCTTGTTCCGGTCTCCACAGACCCAGAGTCACCCTTCGTGCTCTCTCCTGCGATGATTCTCACCCAGAAGGTGGGAGGTTCCTCCACCATACGGGGAATTCGCGGGAGAGAAGGATCTTCTCAGCAGACAATGGAGACAGGTGCAAGCCCTTGCAGACTGTTTTCTGGCGTCGCTGGCGACAGGAGTACCTTCCACTCTTCAGCCCCGACGGAAGTGGAGGAGGCACGACGGATGTCAAAGAAGGAGACATTGTGCTCCTGAAGGACCGTCAGTTCCACGTAATGCGTGGCCCATGGCGAGGATTACAGCGGTTCGTTCCCTGGCAGGGACGGCAGAGTAAGGAAGGTCGAGCTGAAGACAGCAGGCAAGGAATCCAAGCTGTTCCAGAGGCCGGTGTCAGAAGTAATTCTTCTGCTGCCAAAAGACTGAAACTTCAGGCCAGAGACATTTATTGGTGGGTAGTGACCTTTAAGGTCAGACGGGGAGTGTGCTGCCTTCTGGCAGAATTTGGGGACTTTTATTCAATGTAAGTTCATGCAATAGGAAGTACTTTTAATTTGACTAGTGATGTCATAACGTTAGAAGCAGGAAGTAGGAAGTAAAATGTCAGTTGAACCAAGGGCAAAGTCATGTTGCCATTCAGAGGAAGGAGTTCCTAAAAAATTCGCTTTTCATAGCCCCAGCAGATGCATCCCTTGTATGTATTCATTCTTTATGTTCTTAGTATTTGTTATGGAAGATAATTTCATGGTTTATGTTGTTTAGAAACTGTTAAAAGCTTATGTAGAAACGTTACAGAATTTAATTAGTCTCCTACTTGTTTCATTTTTAGTTTCACTTTATCTTCTGAAGCTGTGATGTTGAAGTCTGTTTGTCAAGAAATAAATCACCAATGAAGAAAAGTTTAACTTGCTGTCTAGCTAGTTCTTACAACTTAGTGAGGACAGTACAGATATATTCCAAGTTTCTAAATTATTAAAAATAATAATATTTGCTGATGATACTAATATATTTTATTCTGGAAATAAATATAATCAACTAATCCATACTCTAAATAATGAATTAAATAAGCTTAAAAATGAATGGATTGTAATAAATTATCACTAAATATAGATAAAACTAAGGTAATGATATTTGGTAATTGTAAACAAAAAGAAGATATACATATTCATATAGATAATGCAATTATTGAAAATATTAAGGAGATCAAATTTTTGGGTGTAATACTAGATGATAAAATTAGTTGGAAACCACACGTCAGATACATACATAACAAAGTCGCAAAAAATATTGCAATTATGAATAAAATTAAGCAAGTCCTAGATTACAAATCGCTTCATATCTTGTATTGCTCATTAGTACTTCCATACTTGACCTATTGTATAGAGGTCTGGGGTAACAATTATAAAAGTACCTTTAATTCATTGCTAATATTACAAAAAAGGGCAGTCCGTGTTATACACAAAGTCGGATATCTTGAACATACTAATTTATTGTTTTTACATTCAAAGTTATTGAAATTACGGGATCTGCTTGATTATTATACAGCACAGTTAATGTTTAAAGTCAGTAAAAACTTTTTGCCACACAATATACAAAATCTTTTCAGTGAGAGAGAAGGGAAATATAATTTACGGGGGAATACAAAATTTAAAATGCACCTAGTAAGATCTACTTGGAAGGGTTTTTGTGTGTCTTATGTGTGGGGTAAAATTGTGGAATGGGTTGGGGGAGAAACACAGGCAATGTCCAAACATCCATATATTTAAATCAACATGTAAAGAAATGATTTTTGAGCAATATAAAAATAAAGGGCAGTAATATTACAGTGTGTCTTCAATGAAGAAAGGTTGTTATTGTGAATATATACTGTATGTGTCATGGCGGCCGCTGGGCCGTCATCTGCCTCATCGTCTCCAGCTGCGCACACACCGGCAGGTGCTAATCAGCGGCCTTTAAAAGCCAGTGTCACTGACGGCTCGGCACGGAGTCGTCTGTCTACTCTGCCTGGTAATGAGCCAAGACCACGACCTCTCACCAAGCCAAGAACATCACGTCAGGATCGCTCACGTAAGAGATCTCTGCATTCATCATCTCCTAGCCTTTTCCCCTGTGCACAGGTGGACCTCCCTGGAGGCGGACCAGCCTCCCCAGCTAACGGGGCATCGCCTCCTCCCTCATGGAGTTCCTCCTCACCCCCGCAACTACGGGCACCATCACCACCACGTCACATGGGCACTCGGAGCCAGCAGAACACAACCTGTGGCACATTCAAGTAAGCTTCACCATCTGCAATTACCTGCTACCGCTGAACAGCTGTAATTGTTTCTGCTTGTTTGTTCCAGGGTTGCCAGGTCGCCATCAGAACTGCTCAGCTCCAGTGACCAGACATCTATAGTTGCACTCACACACGCACTACACTCACTCACTATTCAATAAAGAATAATTGTCCATATCTGCTCATGTCAGCGTCTGTCTCCTGGGTCCTGAAACATGTCAGTACGACTCCGTCAAGTTGACCCAGCGGACAGTGCGCTGTCGCGCAGACTAAACACTCTTAGCGCTCGGGTAGATATGATTTCACACCAACAGACAGTTATTCTGAACCAAATGACTCAAATTAATAGCCGGCTGGATCGTCTGGAAGGACACCACACGCTTCCCCCGGCCGCTAAAGCCTCAACCCCTGCAGGCTTATCGCCTGGTCAAGTCAACATACTACCTACACCTCGCCTCACCCCTGTGCCAACTCCTGCCCGGTTTAGTGGAAAACTTGGGGAAGCACGCGGATTTATTCTACAATGTGAATCTGTTTTCCTCCGCATTCCGGGGGACTTCATCATTGACGCAAGTAAGATTGGATATATCATCAACTTGTTGGGGGGTAGAGCCTTAGACTGGGCATATACAGTTATGGCTAAACCAAGTTATCCAGTGTTAACTTACCAGCAGTTTTTGGCGGAGTTTCTGGAGGTGTTCGATCATTCAGATAGGGGGGCGGTGTTGATAGAACGGCTGTTGAGCCTGCAGCAGGGCAATAGATCCGCCGCTGACTATGCCATTGATTTCCGGGTTCTGGCCGCTGAGATTGGGTGGGGGGAGCCATCGCTTTGTGGTATTTTCCTTCGCAGTCTCAACGCCGATTTGAAGGATGAGCTAGCGGCACGGGACAAACCGGATAATTTGGGAGAGTTAATTGCCCTCGCTATTAGCCTAGATAGCAGGTTAAGGGAGCGAGCGGCCGAACGGCGGTCTACTTCCTGTTCGATTAAGCCCCGCCCTCGCTCCACTAGCTCTCCTCTGCTCGCGCTACCTGCGTCAGAGGAACTTCCGGATCAAGAGGCTATGGTAATAGGGCAATCCAAAGTGTCAGCGGCTGAGAGACTGCGCCGCAGGGATCTGGGCCTTTGCTTCTATTGTGGGAAGGGGTCTCATGGGGTGTTTGAATGTCCTAGTCGGTTAAAAGGGGAGGTCCGTAGATCGCAGTAGGGGGATTCACGGACAAGAACTTAGAAGAACCCCTCACTAGTTTCCGCATACCCATCAGACTAATTCACAAACATACAGAACATTCCATGCTGGCTTTAGTTGACTCAGGAGCTGAGCAAAACTTTGTTTCCAGAGACCTGGCAACCCAGATGGGCCTCAGCTGTCTGCCTCTGGATCCCCCTGTCAATCTCATCACCCTGTCCAAGGCATCACTGACCACCGTTTCCCATCAGACGGCCCCTGTATCCATGATCGTCTCGGGCAATCACAGGGAGGAGATTAGGTTTCTGATCCTGCCCGTCTCATCCTTGCCCGTCATCCTGGGGTACCCCTGGCTTTGGCTTCACAACCCCACCATTGACTGGCAAGCTGGGAGTATTAGAGCATGGAGTACTTTCTGCCTGAGTGCCTGTCTCCAATCTGCAGCGTGTGCCCCATCAGTCAAAGTGCCTCCACCCTCGACGTCTCCCCTGGATCTGTCCAAGGTACCGGAGGTTTACCATGACCAGGGGTTAGTATTCAGCAAGTCACGGGCGTTGGCTCTACCCCCCCATCGACCGTATGACTGTGCTATAAATCTGAAGGCTGGGGCCCCTCTTCCTGCCAGCCGCCTGTACAGCCTATCAGCCCCAGAGCGCGAGGCCATGGACACTTACATCAAGGAATCCCTGGCCTCTGGTATCATCCGCCCGTCGTCCTCGGCCGTGGGTGCCGATTTCTTCGTTGGGAAGAAGGATGGCTCATTACACCCCTGCATCGACTTCCGGGGTCTGAACGAGATCACAATCAAGGACAAGTATACTCTGCCTTTGATGAACACCGCCTTTGACTCCCTCCAGGGGGCGTCCTGGTTTACCAAGCTGGATCTCAGGAATGCCTATCACCTGGTGCGCATCAGAGAAGGTGACGAGTGGAAGACAACTTTCCGGACCCCAAGCGGACATTTCGAGTACTTGGTGATGCCGTTTGGGTTAACCAATGCTCCGGCTGTCTTCCAGCGGCTAATAAATGATGTTCTTCGGGACTTCCTTAACTCGTTTGTGTTCGTGTATCTAGACGATATACTGATCTTCTCTCGCACATTGGAAGAGCACCAGGTGCACGTTCGAAGAGTGTTGCAGCGCCTCCTGGAGAATCAACTGTTCGTCAAGGCAGAAAAATGTGAGTTTCACACTGACCGGACCTCCTTCCTTGGGTTCATCATTGCTCGGAATCAGGTGCTCCCCGACCCGGCCAAGATCAAGGCGGTAGTGGACTGGCCCACACCTACCTCCAGGAAGCAGCTACAGGGGTTCCTGGGCTTCGCTAACTTCTATCGTCGGTTTGTGCCCAATTTCGGGAATATTGCTCGCCCCTTGACTGCGCTTACCTCCCCAAAGACCCCTTTTTGCTGGAGTGAGGAGGCGGCCAGGGCGTTTGGGAGACTCAAGGAGGAGTTTGCTTCAGCCCATGTACTAACCCAGGTGGACCCAAATCTACAGTGCTTGGTGGAGGTGGACGCTTCGGATTCGGGGGTGGGGGCAGTGCTCTCTCAACGTTCCCCGGAGGACAGCAAGATCCGGCCATGCACCTACTTCTCTCATCGCCTGTCACCGGCGGAGAGGAATTACAGCATAGGAGACAGGGAGCTGTTGGCGATGAAGCTTGCCTTGGAGGAATGGAGACACTGGCTGGAGGGGGCTGCTCAGCCGTTCGTCGTATGGACTGACCACCGCAACCTGGAGTACCTCAGGACGGCAAAGCGTCTGAACGCACGCCAGGCTCGTTGGTCTCTCTTCTTCGGCCGATTCAATTTTACCATCACCTATCGGCCGGGGAGCAAGAACGGTAAGCCGGACGCCCTCTCGCGGTAGTTCGATGCACCATCCACCGAAGATCAGGAAGCACCCATCCTACCGCCCTCCTGTGTAGTGGGCACTCTGTCCTGGGGTATTTGTAAGAAAGTCCGAAGAGCGCTGAAGACGGAGCCAGATCCGGGGGTGGGGGGGTCCCCCGGGTCGCTTGTTTGTCCCACGCTCCATTCGGGGTCAAGTGATTGAGTGGGGTCACGCTTCCAAGCTGGCGTGCCATCCGGGAGTGGGTCGGACTGTGGACCTTCTCCAGAGGACCTTCTGGTGGCCAGGGCTGCGGAAGGACGTTGTAAGTTATATCCGGGCTTGCGCTCAATGTGCCACTGGGAAAATGACATCATCCCCCCCGGCGGGCCTGTTACATCCTCTGCCCGTTCCTTCTCGCCCCTGGTCCCATGTTGCCATGGACTTTGTGACTGGCTTGCCCCCCTCAGATAACTTTACTACGGTTTTGACTATTGTGAACCGTTTTTCTAAGGCGGCCCATTTTGTGCCCCTTCGGGGGTTGCCTTTGGCTCAGGAAACGGCGGACCTCCTTGTCCAGCATGTGGTCCGTCTTCACGGCATCCCCGCTGACATAGTGTCAGACCGGGGACCACAGTTCATCTCCCAAGTCTGGAAGGTGTTCTGCGCAGTGCTGGGAGCCACAGCCAGCCTCTCCTCTGGGTATCATCCACAGAGCAATGGCCAGTGTGAACGGGCTAACCAGGAGCTTGAGGCTGCGCTGCGTTGTGTCATCTCCTCCTGTTCTTCTTCTTGGAGCAAGCATCTGCCTTAGATAGAGTACGCCCATAACACCACGGCCTCTATGGCCACGGGTTTCTCTCCTTTCAAGGCGTCGTTTGGGTTTGATCCACCACTGTTCCCGGAGGAGGAGAGGGAGGTAGCGGTCCCGTCTGTACAGGCCCATATCAGGCGCTGTCGGCGGGTCTGGTCCATCGCTCGCAGGGCCCTTCTGAAGACCACTGAGTGCAACATCCAGGTGGCCAACCGTCATAGGAGGCCCGCCCCGGACTATAAGGTGGGTCAGAAGGTTTGGTTGTCTACCCGGAACATCGGTGTGCCGGCTGAGAAGCGCAAGCTCACTAAGCGCTTCATCGGTCCTTACACCATCTCTCGAATTGTCAATCCTGTGTCTGTGCGTTTGTCTCTCCCCCCTTCCATGCGCATCTGCCCCACCTTTCATGTCTCCCAGGTCAAGCCTTACATCTCTGACCCTCTGTGCCCGCCCCCCGCGGCTCCTGCCCCCCTGAGGATGATCGATGGCCATCCAGCTTGAGGGGTGACTGCCATCCTGGATGTTCGCCGGCGGGGTCGAGGTCTTCAGTATTTGGTGGACTGGGAGGGTTTTGGATCGGAGGATCATTCTTGGATTCGCCCAGCGTTGATCCTGGATAAGCAGTTGATCCGCGACTTCCATCGGGCGAATCCAGGCAGAATTGGGCAGGTGCCTGGAGGCACTGCTAGAGGGGGGAGTACTGTCATGGCGGCTGCTGGGCCGTCATCTGCCTCATCGGCTCCAGCTGCGCACACACCGGCAGGTGCTAATCAGCGGCCTTTAAAAGCCAGTGTCACTGACGGCTCAGCACGGAGTCGTCTGTCTACTCTGCCTGGTAATGAGCCAAGACCACGACCTCTCGCCAAGCCAAGAACATCACGTCAGGATCGCTTACGTAAGAGATCTCTGCATTCATCATCTCCTAGCCTTTTCCCCTGTGCACAGGTGGACCTCCCTGGCGGGGGACCAGCCTCCCCAGCTAACGGGGCATCGCCTCCTCCCTCACGGAGTTCCTCCTCACCCCCGCAACTACGGGCACCATCACCACCACGTCGCATGGGCACTCGGAGCCAGCAGAACACAACCTGTGGCACATTCAAGTAAGCTTCACCATCTGCAATTACCCGCTACCGCTGAACAGCTGTAATTGTTTCTGCTTGTTTGTTCCAGGGTTGCCAGGTCGCCATCAGAACTGCTCAGCTCCAGTGACCAGACATCTATACTTGCACTCACACACGCACTACACTCACTCACTATTCAATAAAGAATAATTGTCCATATCTGCTCATGTCAGCGTCTGTCTCCTGGGTCCTGAAACATGTCAGTATGCTGAGTACTATTATTATTGATATCATTATTACTAGAATTGTAGTATTAGGATTGTTGTTAGGATGGAATTATTTGAAGTATTGTACGTATAGGCCAGGTGGTATTATTATTATTATTGTTGTTGTAACTACCATATGGCTACCTATTATTATCCATCCATCCATCCATCCATCCATCTTCTACCGCTTTTCCGGAGGTCCGGGTCGCGGAGGCAGCAGTTCAAGCAGAGAAGCCCAGACTTCCCTCTCCCCAGCCACCTGCTCCAGCTCTTCAGAGGGGATACCAAGGCGTTCCCAGACCAGCTGGGAGACATAGTCTCTCCACCGAGTCCTGGGTCTGCCCTGGGGTCTCCTCCCAGTGGGATGTGCCTGAAACACCTCAAGTGGGAGGCGTCCAGGAGGCATCCTAATCAGATGCCCATACCACCTCAACTGACTCCTTTCAATGTGGAGGAGCAGCGGTTCTACTCTGAGCCTCTCCCGGCTGACTGAGCTCCTCACCCTATCTCTGAGGGTGAGTCCAGCAATCCTACGGAGAAAGCTCATTTCAGCCGCTTGTATCCGCGATCTCGTCCTTTCGGTCATTACCCAAAGCTCGTGACCATAGGTGAGAGTAGGAACGTAGATTGACTGGTAAATCGACAGCTTTGCCTTAGAACTAAGCTCCCTCTTCACCACAACAGACCGGTACAACGTCCGCATCACTGCAGATGCTGCTCCAATCCATCTGTCGATCTCTCGCTCCATTTTCCCCTCACTCGTGAACAAGACCCCAAGATACTTAAACTCCTCCACTTGGGGCAGGAGCCTGTCCCCAACCCGGAGAGGACAATCCACCTTTTTCCGGCTGAGGACCATGGACTCAGACTTGGAGGTGCTGATTCTAACTAACTAACCTGCACTTATATAGCGCTTTTCTAGTCGCAAAGACCACTCAAAGCGCTTTCACTAGTACTAACCCTCTATTCTAACGGCCTATAGGAAACAGATATCTAGGGACAATTTAGAACAACCAATTAACCTAACATGCATGTCTTTGGATTGTGGGAGGAAACCGGAGCCCCCGGAGTAAACCCACGCAGCACAGGGAGAACATGCAAACTCCACACAGAAAGGTTCCAACCCCTGCCAACCTGGGGATTCGAACCAGGAACCTTCTAGCTGTAAGGCAACAGTGCTAACCACTGCACCACCGTGCTGCCCTCATCCCAGCCGCTTCACACTCAGCGGCAAACTGTCCCAGCAAGAGCTGTAGGTCATTGCTGGATGAAGCCAACAAGATAACATCATCTGCAAACAACAGAGATGAGAACCTGTGGTCACCAAGCATGACACCCTCCATTCCCTGGCTGCGCCTAGAAATCCTGTCCATAAAAATTATGAACAGGATCGGTGACAAAGGGCAGCCCTGGCGGAGTCCAACTCTCACTGGGAATGACTCCGACCGAGTGTTGGCAATACGAACTAAACTCTCACAACGGTCGTACAGAGACCGAATAGCTCGTAACAACAAGCCCGATACCCCATACTCCCGAAGCACCCCCCACAAAAATCCATGAGGGACGCGGTCAAATGCCTTCTCCAAGTCCACAAAACACATGTAAACTTGTTGGGCAAACTCTCACGAACCCTCAAGAATTCTCGAGAGGGTAAAGAGCTGGTCCGATGTGCCATGGCCAGGACGAAAACCACATTGCTCCTCCTGAATCCGAGGTTCGACCAACGGCTGGACTCTCCTCTCCAGTACCTTGGCATAGACCTTCCCAGGGAGGCTGAGGAGTGTGATCCCTCTAAAGTTGGAGCACACCCTCCGGTCCCCTTTTTTGAAGAGAGGAACCACCACCCCGGTTTGCCATGCCAAAGGCACTGCCCCCGACCTCCACGCAGTGTTGCAGAGGCGTGTCAACCATGACAACCCAACAACATCCAGGGCCTTGAGGTACTCGGGGCGAATCTCGTCCACCCCCGGGGCCCGGCCACCAAGGAGATTTTTAACCACCTTGGCGACCTCAGCCCCTGTGATAGGCGAGTCATCCCCCTCGTCCACAAACCCTGCTTCCTCTGTGGAAGGCATATCAGTGGGATTGAGGAGATCCTCGAAGTATTCCTTCCACCGCCCGACGATATCCCCAGTTGAAGTCAACAGTGTCCCATCCGCACCATACACAGTGTGGACGGGGAGCTGCTTTCCCCTCTTGAGTCGCCGAACAGTTTGCCAGAATCTCTTTGAAGCCGACCGAAAGTCTTGTTCCATGGCCTCACCGAACTCCTCCCATACCCGGGTTTTTGCTTCAGCAACCACCCGAGCTGCACTCCGCTTGGCCTGCCGGTACACCTCAGCTGCTTCGGGAGTCCCACAAGCCAACCAAGCTTGATAGGACTCCTTCTTCAGCTTAATGGCCCCCCTCACCACTGGTATCCACCACTTGGTTCGGGGGTTGCCACCACGAGATGCACCGACCACCTTGCGGCCGCAGCTCTGGGCCGCCGCTTCAACAACAGAGATGGAGAACATGGCCCATTCAGACTCCATGTCTCCAGACTCCCTCGGAATGTGGTTGAAGTTCTTCCGGAGGTGGGAGTTGAAGACCTCCCGGACAGGGGCCTCAGCCAGACGCTCCCAGCACACCCTCACTATACGTTTGGGTCTACCAGGTCTGAATGGCTTCCTCCCCTGCCATCGGATCCAGCTCACCACCAGGTGGTGATCAGTTGACAGCTCTGCACCTCTCTTTACTCGGGTGTCCAAGACATACGGTCGCAGGTCTGATGATACGATAACAAAATCGATCATTGACCTGCGACCTAGGGTGTCCTGGTGCCAGGTGCACATATGGACACCCTTATGCTTGAACATGGTGTTCGTTATGGACAGACTGTGGTTAGCACAGAAGTCCAATAACTGAACACCACTCGGGTTCAGATCGGGCAGGCTGTTCCTCCCAATCACCCCCCTCCAGGTTTCACTGTCGTTGCCCACGTGCGCATTGAAGTCCCCCAGTAGGACAATGGAGTCTCCAGGAGGAGCACCCTCCAGCACCCCAGTCACAGACTCCAAAAAGGGTGGGTACTCTGAAACATCATTTGGTGCATAGGCACAAATGATGGTCAGGACCCGTTTCCCAACCCGAAGGCGCAGGGAAGCAACCCTTTCGTCCACCGGGGAAAACTCCAATATAGAGGCAGCAAGGTGGGGCGATACAAGAATACCCACCCCTGCTCGTCGCCTCTCGCCCGGGGCAACTCCAGAAAAGGCCAAGCTCCAGCCCCTCTCCAGGAGACTGGTTCCGGAACCCGAGCTGTGTGTTGAGGTGAGGCCGACTATATCTAGCCGGTATCGCTCAACCTCGTACACCAGCTCAGGCTCCTTCCCCACCAGAGAGGTGACATTCCATGTACCAAAAGCCAGTTTAGAAAGCTTGGGATCAGTCCGCCAAGGTCTCCGCCTTTGACCGCCACCTAATCCACATAGCACCGGACCCCCATGATCCCTCCTGCAGGTGGTGAACCCACTGGAGGGCGGACCCATGTAACTCCTTCGGGCTGAGCCCGGCCGGGTCCCATGGGTGGAAACCCGGCCACCAGACGCTAGCCTTCAAGCCCCTCCCCCAGGCCTGGCTCCAGGGTGGGGCCCCGGTAACCCCATACCGGGCGGGGTACACTGAATCCTTGATATACAATTTATCATGAGAGTCTGTTGGATCGTTCTTAGTCTGGCCCTTCACCCAGGACCAGTTTGTCTTGGGAGACCCTATCAGAGGCAAATTGCCCCGGACAACATAGCTCCTGGGATCACTGGGGCACGCAAACCCCCCCACCACGATAAGGTGACGATCCATGAGGGGGCCTATTATTATGGTTATTATTATTATATGGTTACTTATTGCGCCTAGGTATTGTAAGTCATGTGGGGGTATATGGTGGTATATATGGTGATTATGATGGTGATAGTATTGTCTATAATTATATTAAACATACCAGAAGTATTTAAGATAAGATAAGATAAGATAAGATAAGCCTTTATTAGTCCCACAAAGGGGAAATTCCAGGATTGCAACAGCACAGGGATAGCAACACTCAGAGCAACAATCAGAAGGCAAGAAAAAACAAGCAAGCAAGAGCAGCTAATATACATATGTACATATTACTATAAAATATATATATACACACACACACACACACACAGACACACAGTGCAGAGCATTGTAGCTAGATGGAATAAATATATGAATATATGAACACACAGTGCAGAGCATTGTAGCTAGATGGAATAAATATGTAAATATATAAACACCCACAGTATGGAGCATTGCAGCTAGGTGGAATAAATATGCAAGTATATAAACACACACAGTGCGGAGCAATGTAGCTAGATGGAATAATATGTAGATATATAAAAACACAGTGCGGAGCATTGTAGCTAGATGGAATAAATATGTAAATATATAAACACACACAGTGCAGAGCATTGTTGCTAGGTGGGATGAAACAGCATAACCGTCTATTTAGTTATCCTACATGGTATGATTATGTGCCCATACATATTCTCACCCTCCATAGCGACCGGTATGTTCCTAGTTGTATGCCGGAGAGGACCATTGTGTAAGTCTATTGCATCTTTTGCATTCAAAAAAAAAACAAAAAACAAAAAAAAAAAAACCTATTATTTATTACTTACCTATTTATTTATTATTATTGCAATTATTATTAGATGTTGGTATTATTGTCAATATAAACTATCATTGTTGTATCATTTCTATTGCATAATTTAATTGTAAGATGCATTATATATATATTATGGTTTTGTATAATGAATGTAATTGAGGGATGAATAATGACTAGAATGATATTATAATTTATTGGGTATGGAGAAGGGGTGGGACTATTTAAGCGTTGGCTTCTTCCCACTACTTTTGAACATTTTATTTTTTTGGTTTTGATTTTTGTTTAATTTTTTTTTTTTTTTTTGGTCTGGATGTTCAAATAAAATCAATCAATCAATCAATCAATCAGAAGAAACCTGTAAGCATACAAACAATATTAATCTCCCTGTCATTTTTCCATACACTCACCGTTGTCTCTGCTCTCTTCCCTGCAGGGTTGCAAGATCTTCATCACTATCACTACTTTGCAATATTACTGTCAATAAAGATAATTGTTCCACTTACTCAAAATGCTGTCCTCTGTGTCTGCTCCTGGTTCTGAGTATTACACCATGTCACATGGCAGTCCAAATTTTGAGGATTGGCTCTTTTCAAACAGTGCCTCACTGTGGAAATTAAGGTATACAATGCAGCATTAAATTTTGTACTTGTACTTTTTTGTACCTGTAATTGGGTAGCAGCAAAATTTAAAGATTATAAGATCACTCACTGCTTAAGTAGAAGAATACTTAATTGGTGAAACAACCCAGCATGGTTATTGGGGAATATAGTAAGTTTCTGAATCACTATTGTCCAATCCATTGACTGGAAATGTTGTAAAATTTTAAATTGTTATGCTGTTTTGTTGGCTTTCAGTGTCCCATGCAGTCTAAAAAGTTGCACCATAAATGATGCTACATGTACGTGTGCATCTCAATAAATTAGAATGTCATCATAAAGATGATTTATTTAAGCAATTCAATTAAAAAAATTAAACTCCTATATTGCATAGATTCATTACACAGAGTGATATATTTCAAGTGTTTTATTTTATTTTGATGATTATGGATTATGAAAACCCCAAATTCAGTTTAATTAATGTAAATTTTGGCCAACTAAAAAGTATGTCCATGTAAACACTCAATACTTAGTTGAGGCTCCTTTTGCATGAATTACTGCATCAGTGCAGTGTGGAGGCGATCACCCTATGGTCAGGAGAGTTTGCTGGCCAATCAAGCACAGTGGTACGATGGCCATTAAACCAGGTATTGGTACTTTTGACAGTGTGGGCAGGTGCCAAGACCTGCTGGAAGATGAAATCGACATCTCCATAAAGCTTGTCAGCAGAGGGAAGCATGAAGTGTTGTAAGATTTCCTGGTAGACAACTGCGCTGACTTTGGACTTGATAAAACCCAGTGGACGAACACAAGCACATGACATGGCTCCCCAAATATCACTGACTGTGGAAAACTTCACACTGGATTCTGTGCCTCTCCACTTCTCCTCCAGACTCTGGGACCTTGATTTCCAAATGAAATGCAAAATTTTCTTTCATCTAAAAAGAGGTCATCTGGTCATGTTGGTCCACTGTGTTTTATTTAGTCCAAAGTCAGTGCAGCCATCTACCAGGAAATTTTAGAGCACTTCACGCTTCCCTCTGCTGACAAGCTTTATGCAGAAGCTGATTTCATTTTCCAGCAGGACTTGGCACCTGCCCACACTACCAAAAGTATCAAACCTGGTTTAATGACCATGCTATCACTGTGCTTGATTGGCCAGCAAACTCTTCTGACCTAAACCCCATGGAGTAGTCAAGAGGAAGATGAGAGACACCAGCAGAGCTGAAGGCCACTATCAAAGCAACCTGGGCCTCCATAACACCTCAGCAGCACCACAGGCTGATCGCCTCCATGCCACCGCATTGTTGCAGTAATTCATGCCAACATTTCTATTAAAAATCTATTTTTTAAAATTAATTTTATGTAATATTCTAATTTTTTGAGAAAAAAGTTTTTTTTTTCATTAGCTGTAAGTCATAACCATCAAAAGTAAAAAATGAACACTTGAAACATATCACTCTGTGTGTAATCAGTCTACATAATGCATGAGTTTAATTTTTTGAATTACTGAAATAAATCAACTTTTTGATCACATTGTAATTTATTGAGCTGCACCTGTAAATTTTAAAAAGCCCCCCACCCTTGTAATGCTGCTCTAATATTTATGAAAGTCGCATTGCTTCAAAGACAGTGATATATACATAGACCGTGCGAACTCTGGGATTTCCAGCAGATAAATACTTCTGAGCTTGACAAGCCTGAGAGGCATCCATTTAAGAGCTTCCGACCAGCTCCAGGAAGCTGGGGGAACACACTCACACAGGAGTTATGATGGCCTGTAACCCCTGACAATGACCTAGGATGTAGGTTCCCAAACCATGACCACATTGTTCCCCTTGTCTGACAGACATCGTCATAGTGACAATCATCTGCTGGGACTTCTTGAATGGAAGCCTGGTGGATTCTCAGGATGTGAAGAAACTGTGTAGGCTTACTATATCATGTATCCCCCTTTCTCCAGCCCCTTTGAAAGTTTCTGAATTTCTTTTGTATGGCATATAAAATTCACAGGCTGATGTTTGCTCATTGACTGAGTTATCACCCTGCATCAGGGGTGTCCAATCATGTGCCACGGAGGGCCAAGACCCTGCAGGTTTTCTCTTCTACCCAGTCTCTTCGGCAGGTGTTTTCACTTATCAGCAATCAGTGGGAAGAAATTCAGTAAAATCTGCTGTTGACGACACTGGTTGGAGGAAAAGCCTGCAGGGTCTTGGGCCTCCATGGCACATAATTGGACACCCCTGCCCTATATCATTTCTTTGGACTCAGTGGGCCTCATTCACAAGTATTTTCTCAGTTTCTTAAAGGGCTCATTGACTGAACTTTTTCCACATTTTGACAGCTCACACAGGTCTTAATGAAATGTTTGTGACATATTTTGGTCAAATTTGATTTAATTATTGCAGCTTAATTGTGAATCATCTTTTGCAGCCTTCCTGAGAGCGACTTGTTTCAGTGCATGTCTCTTTAAATCTCTAAGGCCGCATTTAACTCCCCCCTTCAGCACAGTGGTACAGTGGTTAGCACTGTTGCCTCACAGCTAGAAGGTTCCAGGTTCAAGTTCAAATCCCCAGGCTAGCAGGGGTGGGAACCTTTCTGTTTGGAGTTTGCATGTTCTCCCTGTGCTGTGTGGGCTTACTCCGGGGGATCCGGTTTTCTCCCACAATCCAAAGACATGTATGTTAGGTTAATTGGTGATTCTTAATTGTCCCTAGGTATCTGTCTCCGATACGCACTTAGAATAGAAGGTTAGTGTGCCTTCTAGTTAAGCGCTTTGAGTGGTTTTTGTGACTAGAAAAATTGCTATATAAGTACTGGTCCTTATACCCCTTCCCCTTATGTCACTATTGCTAGTCTTAGCTGACTAGTTCCTAGCTCGGCTCTACTCTGAGCTAACTAATGTAAATTTGTCTTAATGAATTAAATAATGCATCAATGGTAGACAGGGTGTGTGGTTTCAGTGGTTGGTAGGATATGACCAGCACAGAAATATTTGTCAGTGAGTCAATTAATCAATCAACTTTATTTATAAAGCACTTTAAAACCTTCCAGTTCCGGTTCCGGTTTCGGTTCCGCCGGACCGGTGGCGCCACATGAGTTGGCTGCCCGTTGCAACAGCCTTTTTTTTAATCTTCCTTCTTCTTTCTACACCTTTCATTCTATATATATATATCACGGACACACAGATCACCCCAAAGGTCTCCCGAGTCGGCGGACGGAGCCACTGTTTACAGCAGGAGACGTTACAGCAGGAAGAGCTAGTGCTAGCTAGCACTCAACCGCCACTTGGTGCTAATGGTGAAACTCAACATACCGGGAACTGTAGCGAAAACGACGCGGGTGCCGGGCTGGAGTTTAGGCGGCGTGCAAGAAATATAAGACAGAATAATAAAGAGCGATGGCAAAAACCAAGCAGACCGCCCGTAAAATCTACTGGAGGAAAAAACCCCCCAGGAAGCAGCTAGCCACCAAGGCTGCTCGGAAAAGCGCTCCGGCTACCGGCGGAGTGAAGAAGCCTCACCGTCACAGGCCCGTGGCTCTGAGAGAGATCCGTCGCTACCAGAAATCCACGGAGCTGCTCATCCGTAAGCTGCCCATCCAGCGCCTGGTAAGGGAGATCGCTCAGGATTTCAAGACCAACCTGCGCTTCCTGAGCTTCGCCGTCATGGCTCTGCAGGAGGCCAGCGAGGCCTACCTGGTGGTCTTGAAGTGGGTCTCTTCTTCGCTAAGAGGGTCACCATCATGCCCAAAGACTTCCAGCTGGCCCGCCGCATCCGCGGAGAGAGAGCTCAGACTTTCTGCTGCACATTCACCAACCATAATGCTCCGCACTGTGTGTCTATATATATATATATATATATATATATATATATATATATACTGTATATATATATATATATATATAGTAATATGTACATATGTTTACTAGCTGTTCTTGTTTTTTCTTGCCTTCTGATTGTTGCTCTGAGTGTTGCTTTCCCTGTGCTGTTGCAATCCTGGAATTTCCCCATTGTGGGACTAATAAAGGCTTATCTTATCTTATCTTATCTTAAAAGCAACACTCACTACACAAAGTGCTGTACAGCAAGAAAAAGCACATGAAAACATAAAAGCAGGAAGCAGGGCACTAGCACAAAAACAATATAGTACCACAGTCAATAGAAACAATAAAATAAAAGATAAAATAAATAAATAAAAAATCAATTTCATTCAATAAAATCAGTGTCTCTCTCTGGGTTGAAGGCCAGGGAGTAAAAGTGTGTTTTAAGACAGGTTTTGAAAATGGACAGTGAAGGTGCTTGTCTCATGTCCATGGGTAAATCATTCCATAACCTGGGTGCTGTGATCAAAAAGGCTCTGTCCCCTCTGAGCTTCTGCTTCACCTTTGGCACCCCCAGGAGCAACTGTTCAGCTGACCTGAGGGACCAGGTGGGAGCGTAGGGATGCAGAAGCTCAGAGAGGTAAGGTGGAGCAAGACCATTCAAGGATTTAAAAACAAATAAAAGCATTTTACAATGAACTCCAAAATGCACGGTCAGCCAGTGGAACGAAGCTAAAATGGGTGTGATGTGATTTCTTTTACGTGTACCTGTTAAAAGATGAGCAGTGGCATTGTGAACTAGCTGCAGACTTGAAAGAGATGATGGGCTGACACTGGCGTAAAGTGCGTTACAGTAATCCAGCCGAGATGAAATAAAAGTATGGATTACTGTTTCCAGGTGCGGTCTAGAAAGAATGGGTTTTACTTATGCTAAACGCCTTAGATGAAAGAAACTGGATTTTACCACAGAATGAATCTGAGTGTCTAATTTAAAATCACTGTCCATGATAAAACCAAGGTTCTTAGCTGTGGATTTTACGTAAGGTGTGAGGGGGCCCAAGTTTGCAGGAGGGGACTCACAAGGGCGACCAGGTCCAAACACCATCACTTCTGTCTTCTTATCATTAAAGTTTAAAAAGTTAAGGGCCATCCAAGACTTGATGTCTTCAATGCATGACAGAAATGGGTTTAGTGATGAAGCATCTTTTTTACTGAGTGGCTAAAATGCTAGCTTCAGCTAGCTGTTGTTTGTAGTGGTTAGAGATAATACTACAAGAAACTAAAATAACGTCGAAGAATGATGTATATGGTCAAGTGTTGTAGATGAACAAGGACTGAATAGAATTTATAGAAAATAGTGATCAAATCCGACTGGACCAGCAGTTACGCTAATGCTAGGCAGCCTGTCCTTCACCTCCTCCTGGCTGAGGCGAGCTCCTAATTCAGTTACTGATCGATGACACTGACCGCCTTGCCAAGCTACTGCTAACAGCTTGATGTAGCATCACGGCAAAAATAATGTGACCCGTGCTGGCAAAATGAGTCGGAATGTGCACTGCGTCATTACGAGCTACAGGCAGGAGAAGTCATAAATTATGACTCTTTCTTTGTTTGCTAGCGGCAAGTCCCGGGAAAAGCCCCATGAGTTTCTGGTATCATTGTAAAGCTTAGAAATCATACTTTCTAAAAATACATATGTTTTGACAGAAGATGCAACTCCCGACCGACTGAACGCGAGTTTTAAACCTAGGCAAAATATAAACAAATCGGCTTTTTCTGGGTCCATTTTTGCACACTTTCTACAAATTAAATATTTTGAAGGTCTTTCAGTACAGAATATGGAAAAAAAATGTTACCTCAGTTTTGATAATTACCTCATAGTTGCCAGCACGGGTCACATATAGCAAAATAAGTTTGCTAGTACCACTGTTAACTCTTAAGCTAACACCTCCCCACCCATCAATATGACAGACAGTAAGGCTGTCCAATAACAGAGCAGTGAGCAGATATCAAGGCTAGTGATGTTTTCTTTTTAGTGTTGTTTTGCATTTCTTGACATACAGGAAAATACCTGAAAGAGTTAAAATTGCTTCTTGGAAAGAAAAACCATATGAAGGCTGTGTGTGTTTTCTTCAGAGAAGTGAGTGTTTTGGTATTCTCTTGGTAACTAGTGCATTGCCCGTAGAATGCAAGCATTCCTGTCTGAAACAGGAATTACAATTAGGCTTTACAGGCTCAAATGTAGGGTGTGTTTGAAAGTGGAATACAAAGAGGTGTAGCCTATATGTCAGAAATCACAGTTGGACTTTGACAAATATGAAAGGGACTGAATGCCACTAAGATTTATTTGATTGTATGAATATTAATTACAGAATACCTAATTATTGAAAATTAATGGGACATCTGTTATGTCCGTAAAGTGTGGCACAATAATGAGGTGAGTGGTGAACTGAACAGGACTTTATTATATAACTCACTAGACAGCCAGACGCTCCCGCTAGGCAGAGAGGTAGTCGAAGAGAGAGACCGTGTCTCTTCCGGGTTGGCCTTTTGTACCTTGGGTGGCGGGGGAACCAGAAAGGTGTAGCCATCACCCATAACACACAATGTAATAATAATAATCATCATATTTAATAATTACCCCCCCCCCCTTCCCCCCCGTAGAAACGTCCAAAATACACACACACCATTTAGGACCACCCAAATTTGTAACCCAAATCACAAACAGTAAGTATAACAGTAGGGTCTATTCGTGCACGCAAATAACTAAAACTAGAGGTGGCCAGGTGGACTACTGACCCACCTCCACACGGCCAGATGGATTATTCTGCTGTCTTTATTGTTGCATAGTCCGTGAAATAAAATGCTGCCGTGTTCCTAATATAATGTGAAATACCCCCATAACATATATACACAGGAAAAACCTTGAACTAGCAGCTAACCAGTCAGCATGCACATTCATGACCTGCTATCAACATTTCCAATAAAACCACCCCATAACCCGGGCAAACTACACAGTAATATAAACCCCAAACATGCTAATACCAAAATTACTTGAGTTTCTTTTTTTCACATGGGCAATTAATAATAACACATCACAAACACATTGCCATCTTTAACTTATCAGTCACACACCATGGAGAGCCCAACCCCCCCCGGAGACCCGTCAAGAGGGTCCCGACCAGAGCATTGTCTCTTCTTGGCACCAGGGGATGACCCACGCCAGTACCGAAGTGCCTCACTTTCCTCATAAACACGCCGCAGCTTGTTGGGGTGTCTCTCCATACCATCTGTCAGCTGCAGGTAACCGTCCTCCCGGACAGCCACCACCTGTAGCAGCTCCTGGTCCTCCTGTATCCTCCACTTCCTGTGGGCTCCTCTCAATCGGGCCTCTTCTCTGGGTCGAACCAAATCAGTGACCTCCAGAGGAGCCCTGCTCAGCTTCCAGTGTTCCTGTGTGGCCCGTCGCTTAACCGTGCCAGCTGGTCCTGCCCCGCTCGTTTTCATTTTAGATGCAAGCAAAGCCGTTGTGACCCCCTGCTTCTCGGTACCTCCTTGCTGAACTCCAGAAACAGAATGAATCAGCCACTCAGCTCCATCTGCTGTCACGGGTGTCCCACAGCGCCGCCCAGTTCCCTCAGCTAGGGCAACTTGGGCTCTGGCGCAGGAACCCTCCCACGATGGCCCTGGATGGGGTTGGTCCTGTTCACTTTCCAGATTACTTGGCCAAGGTTCGTCCCATATTGCATCATCCACCACTGTCGGGTTTGGTCTGTCCCATAAACCACAGCCCAACCACTCCTCCTCAACGCCGCTGATGGAAAACCCCAGTCCATAGAAGAGGTTGCAGCCAATCACATTCTCGCCACCACCAGTCACAATAAACTTTAGGTTGGCGACCACTGCCACCTTGTATCGGGCCGTCAGCTCCACCGAACCCACGATGGGCAGCCTCCGTCCTCCATAGCTGCACAATGGCTTTAAATGACCTCTCAGCTGATGATATGGGAAGAAACTCCTCACGGTGGGCCAATTCAACACCGACCTCATGGCGCCCGTGTCAACCAGTAATGGTACCTCCACTCCATCCAGTTCCACCGCACAACACTTATGGCCTTCGGTGTCCGGGCAAACGGTGTGGATAACCGTGGGAGTTGGAACAAGGGTGTCCGCTTTACGTTGCCGTTCCCCTCACTCGAACCTATTACAGGCCCTGGAAAAGTGATGCAGGAGTCCGCACTTGCCACAGCGCTTGCCTCTCACCGGACACTCTCTCGCCTTGTACCGGTGCTTAGTGGACCCACAACCCGAACACTTGGGTGATCCCAGGGCAGATCTCATCTTTACAGCTGCAGCGCATTTCCCTTCTTTGCTGTCTTTGCTGTCTGGATCCACGGCCTGCGTTGTTGATTGTGAGTTGAGGTGGCATAGCGTAGCTCTCTCACCGAGGTTGTGTGACAACTTGTCCGCTGCTTCACGTTGTTGAGCTATCTCCAGCCATTGCTAAAGTCAATTCGCCGGAGTGTGTAAGCAATCTTGACCGTGCTGACGAACACAGCGTGTGTTCTGCCAGCTGGTCGCAGACCATTTCTTCCTCCAAATCACCAAATTGGCAGTCTCCTGCCAATTGCCACAGGTCTGCCACATAGTGCTGCACCGACTCGCCGGTCCGCTGGAGGCGCTGCCAAAACTGGATCCTCCTGACAATGACATTTGCAGGCATGCGAAAATGTTGCACCATTAGCTCAACCACGTCATCGAAGCTATTGCTAGCTCCCAAGGTAGAATGGATACGCTGTCCCTCTATACCTAAATTGTGAACTACAATTGCCCGTGCTCTTACCTTCTTCAGTTCACTGATGTTTAGTGCCACCAGATAGTTCTGGAAAGCAACGAACCATCTTGCCCAAGACACCAGAGGCTCTCCCGGAGTCTCCAAAAACGGCCGAATAGACAACACGCCCGCATCCATACTTTATCCTCGTTGCCAAATGTAATGTCTGTAAAGCGTGACACAATAATGAGGTGAGTGGTGAACTGAACAGGACTTTATTATATAACTCTCTATATACAGCCAGATGCTCCCGCTAGGCAGACAGGTGGTTGAAGAGAGAGACCATGCCTCTTCTGGTTTGGCCTTTTATACCCTGGGTGGCGGTGGAACCGGAAAGGTGTAGCCGTCACCCATAACACACAATCATCATCATCATCATAGCAGTCTGTCGCAGGCAACAATGACTGTTTCATTTAGGTCTGATCAGATTCCTCCACGCAGCTCTGTCCTTTGCCCTGTGCTACCAGGAACTCCTGGTCTTGTTTATGACGTCCGAGCCAGTTTGAGTTGCTTTCTGACTGACCATTTCATGAAACTGCTTGCAAAGTATTTGAGTACCACTAGCTTCTGCTGGACTAATGGCACATTCTTGGCAGATAGAGGTATTATCAGTGGCAAGGACAGGCCAAGACAAACTGACTCCAGTATCTGTTGCAGTAACTGACCAGATGATAGGTTTGTTTATCTCTGCTCTTTGTGTAGTGCATGTCACGATGCACCGACTGGCCAAAGTCCACCACAGACCTTGCGACAGATGTGCTTATCTGCCATAATAATAATAACCATATTTAATAATGATAGAAAAAATCCAAATTATCTATACTATTATTGATATTAATAATGTATTATTATATTTGAAAAGTATCATACCTTTCATATGCCATGTTTAATGTTTACATGTACATTCCATATAGAATAAGTTTATATATTCTTGGCCTGTTTCTGTGAGCAATTTCAGCGAGTTCAGACTGAGGATCAGTACATGCGTAAGGAATGATCTAAGCCATTTATTATAATCTCTTTGACATAACCTGTTTTGGGTCACAGGAATGCACAGGAACTCCTCAGCCTGTACAGATCAGTGGTAGATGGACATTCTGTTAGTTTTATGGATCTCATGTCTTCATGACCCATGTCTCCAGAGTGTCTGACGTCTGCCTGGATAAGCTCAGTTATCAGGACTGTCCCGTTCTGTCCCTTCCCTTCCCTTATCCTCATCCTCTATCTCCTTTCTCCTACCTATATATATATACTGTATATCAGACTTAGAAGAATGGATCCTTTAGAGATTCTAGGTGTGTCTGAATGTCATGCCTTGTAACCTCTCCCCCAAGGTGGCCAATGGGGTGACTATTTATATTTTTGTAATAAATGTACATAAATTCAACTTTCCGCCTGATTATTTGACTTTGAATAATTTAAATTCGAAATTATTCTAACAAATACATTACAACATCCATTATTAGCAACCGTTTAGGAACCTTGTATATTTGTTTGTCACATCACTTATTTGTGTGATCTTTTATGACTTATGCCTCAGTGAAACAGAGAGGCATACTGTAATCAGTTAATGTGTGTGTGTGGTTGTATCTGTCTGTCCATCCGTCTGTCTGTCTGTTACCAGCTTTTCAGCTACCCCAGTCAAAATTAAGTGCAACTAAAGGCTTGTATCATTGTATGACCATATTTTCTAGACTTAATTTGCAAGAATTTTGAACTAACACTTTGTTTTTGAAATAAACACAAATTTAACTCACCATTTCTGTCAATGCCGCAGCGATAAAAAAGGTGTTGTAATAACTATCCTGGGCCAGTAGAGGTCGGAGTGCCACTATTTTACAGCTTCCCATGCTATCATGCCACAGGCACTGAGGCACAGCACCTTGGTGCATTCATATTAATAATAGTGTTATATCTTGCACCACTATAATTATTTTAGTTTATATCACTGTTCAGTGATGGAGTTAAGTGTAATATTGAATTTTTCTGTGTATCGTCAATAAACTCATGCAGTACTATAACAGAACACGTTTACAAATATTTGAGACCCATTCTAGTTGTCAGAAAATCTGCCTATGACAGATGAAGGTGGAAAAGGGAGCACTCAGGGTGCAGGCAGGATGCAGATGCAAAAGGATTTATTACAAAACACTCTAGGACAAACAAAAGGTGCAGCACGAGAGCTGGAAATAACTCAGGATTTTAATGTAAAATAAATCATGGGGAACTCTCAGAACACGGGGATTCAGGGGTAGAGGATGGAGAAAATGATGATGACCTCACAAACAATTAATTCACAGACTTGACATATATAGGGTAACTAATAATTACAGATGCAGCACAACTGGGAGAACAATCAGGGGCTAAACAGTAACACATGTGAGGGAAGGTGTCTATGGGTATGGAAACACAAGGGCCTGGGGACAAGAGGTGAACAGAAACAGGAGACAAACACGAGATTAGGGGAAACACAGAAGACAACCACAGAGGAACACAAAAGGCCATAATGATAATAAAAATAACCCCAAAGAAACCAAAATGAACAGAAAGTGTGGGCATGGTACCAGACCATGCCCCAGATCACGACACTAGTGCATCCTTTTATATTGTATCAATATTTGGTTGTTAAAAGGTTTTTAAAACTGTAATCAATCAAATTACGTACAAAACAACCAGTATTATACACAGCAGAAGGACCTGTTTTACTGCAGCCATTGCATCAGTGTTGCCCATTTATTTAACTAAAAATTATTTATTTCATTATCTGGGTATTTTTGTGTCCTGTTTGGTGACGGTCGTCCTTTAGTCCAAGTGTGCATATGTGGCCGCATATGATATACAACTGATCTGGCCATTCTGCTCCACAGTCGCGGCAGTATTATTATTAAGTTTTAATTTTTAGGCACTCTGGGAGGAGCGCCATTGGAGACTCGCGGCCCTGCAAAGCACAGTGGTAGCACACAAGGCAGCAGCTGGGACACCCATCTACCGCTGACCTGGCAGGCTGGGCTTGCCTCCCTGCGAAGGACCGCGGTCCGAACACTGGTCCGGCCACTGCTTCTGTCCTGTGTTGGGTACACCGGTGTTCTTTGCCAGACTCCGAGTCCCCATTGGCACGCCTCCCAGTGTACTCGTATGCCTCGTGTTCTCCACATATGCCGAATTATCGTTTAGAGCTATGCAATCACGGCAACTTTATGGTATAATTTTTTAAGCATCTAGTCAAATTTGTTGCTTTTCACTTCCTTGTTTTGCTCATGGAGCGCTGTGGTGACTGGTCATGATGTCGTGTATTATCCAATCAGTACGGAGTCAATTTGAAACCCGGCCCACACTTCGAGAAGCCTGGGCATGAGGAGAGAGCGATGACTAGGCTTTTATTGATAAGAATTACATATTTTGACTGAAAAACTCCATGCTCAGGGATGCACACCCATATAACCTCAGCAATCTGAGGTCAGTCTGACGAACAGTTTGAGAGATTTGTGAGGAACAGACACACAGAGATTCCTTGCGACAGCTCCTGACCAGATAGAGTGATAATATAGAGTGAAGTACGTGGCGGTTATGCACCTGTAAGCTGGTTGCCAACCGCCAATCAAATCTAAAAGAAGAAGAAGAAGATTTATAGATAGATCACGTGACCAATAGATACATTTCAGAAGGTTAAAACCTACAAAAACTCCATTTATCAGTTAATGAGCCCTTAAAGTGGTTCTTATGATTGTAGCATCATCTCACTTTGGCTCAGCAATAATTATTCTTCTGCCTAAAGACATTTTGTTTCACCCAGGAGTAAGACAGTCAAAAAATGGATTTTCTTCCTCCAGGCCACAGCTGAAATCCCATTCCTTTGTTAAAACCAGCCTAAGGAATTTCCCCAATGTCCAGCTTTGCTTTTATTGCCCCCATAAAACATGCAACAGACCTGGCCAAACATGGATCCACAGCTCAATAAAATTTCCTTTAACTCTGGGACATGCTGGATTTAACCAGTGAACTTTAAAGTACATTATTACAAACTCAATTCTAAACCTTCTTCTTTTCAGAACTATGAAAAGCAAATGGACTCTGATGTTTTTAATGTGGAAAATCAATAATATGTGTGAAATGCATTAATATGTGATTTTATATATATATATATATGCATGTTAATGTTTAAATGAATGTTTATTCCTGCATGTTGATTTAGAAGCACTGCTTATAAGATACACTAAGGTTAGTTTAGTTATACATAAGTGTGCATATTCCAATGTATCAGAAATTTGCCTCTAAAACCATGTGACTCCAGCAGCCAATCTCTGCATGACAACAACTCTTCATCCCAAAGAGCTCGACAATAGACTGTTTGTTATTGGACTAAAGGTTCATCGGGCCTCCCACGAAGGACTCTCATTGGCTGAGATTCTGGTCAGTCCGGAAGCCCGCGAATGCTCAACAGAACTTATAAATAACAGAGAGACCCCTGCTTCAGCCTCTTTTTCGGCTTTCTCTTCGCCTCTGATTCATCTCTTTGGACATCCGTCTCTCTCTATTGTCTACACACAGCAAGGAAGAGCAAGGAAGAACAAAGACTCCGACCACATGTCGCTTTTCTGAACACAGAGCAGATAACTCGTAATTTGTTTATGTAACTTTGTATTTTAATGTTTTTCCTTTTTCTCTTAAATGCCTAGGAATTCCTATTTCTTTGAGCTCAATTCTTAATCGGAGTTAAACTCCAATTTTTATTCATCACTTTTTCTTTGTTAAACTTTCTGTAAAACCACCGTTTGTTTAATTTTAATGTAAACTTTAATCTTAACTTTATTTTTATAATATTTTTCTTGACCAAGCACACACCAGAAGCTATAATTTTTATCTGAAGTCCAAAGCTCTTTAATTTGAGATCGGATTAGATATCTTTAATTAATTATTATCGAAGGCCTCTGAGGAGACGCAGCTCTCCACATCACACGCAGCTGAGGAATCAACGCGCAGCTGTTCATCACACGCTGAAGAAGCGTCGTCATCATCTGGCTCCAAGCCCAGTTTCAACTCTGGGTCATACAGCCCAGAATCCAGCCTCTTCGACCGCTTGAATTTAAAGGTCGAAATGTGGACCCTGAAAATATCTGCTGGCAGATATTAACGTCCACGAAATCTTGGGCTGAGGACGACGAAAGAACCATCATCACCGAGGAATCACGTGAGCTGTAACTTTAATTCATCTGCTGAATTAAACATCTGAGGTTCGGTAATAATTTGTATATCTAATCAGATGCAAATTAAGAAGCCCTTAACATAACTCTTCTTTTCATTAAAATTCCATTTTATTTTCTTAAGATTAATCCAGGACTTTTCATATAATTAGTAAACTTTCTCCATAAATTTGCGTTGTTTCCATAATCTGTTAACACAAACTGGTTTAACCCTGGTTCCGAAAATATTGACATTGTTAATCTATCATTTACAAGATTGATTTTATGATTAATGAAATTACTACAATGTCTGTTAATCATTTCGTTTAATAAATATGTGGAAAATGAGAGAAGTTGTTGAGAATTTATTTCATTCTGAGTCTGTTCAAGCACCGGTATCGAATTCACGGAAAATTTTGAGACTGATTAATTAATTTATTGAGTGATTAAACAGGTATAAAGTGAAATTAAAGATTAAATTGCTTCTTAAAGATAGAAGCTGGTGCCCCTATGAGTGTTTTTAACTTTTCTGGTGTATATGAAACGAGATTTGATCTCAGATTCCAATACATCAATATAAATTAAATAATTCATACCTGATCATATTCATATTTATTAATATTCCATATATTTCACGCTACATGATTCTTGAATACATTTCTAAACCACTGATTTGCATGCATTTAGTGTTCTTATATTGATGAATGCCAGTCTCCTGGTAAACTCGAAACTCATGCCAGGTCGCTCTAGTTTTCATAGAACACTATCACTTGAAGGGCTGTGTGAAAAAGTGTGTAGAATGTACAGGCACCAAAGGATGGTTGAGAAAATGTCAGAAGAAAACAAAAACATTAACTTTCAGTAATTCTGAAATGGAGATGGTGCTGCAGGAATATTTAACAGTATATTTAATCCAGTGCTGCCTGAGGGATTGAAGATCATGAGCATTCAGTGTTGCCTTTTGTCCTTGTTGCTTACATGCACAAAGTCCTCCAGATTCTCTCAATCTTTTGATAGATGATGAAATTCCTTGCAATTGTACACTGACAAACATTGTTCTTTAACTGTTGGACTATTTGTCCATGCAGTTGTTCACAAAGTGATGACCCTCACCCCATCCTTGCTTGTGAATGACTGAGCCTTTCAGGGATGCTCGGTGGCGCAGTGGTTAGCACTGCGGCAGCACAGTTTACCCTTGGCCGGGGGATTGTGGGGATCGTGGGATCGTGGGTTCGATCCCAGCCCCCGACCAACAGTGATCTGTGTGGAGTTTGCATGTTCTCCCCGTGTTGCGTGGGTTTACTCCGGGATTTCTCCGGTTTCCTCCCACATGCCAAAAACATGCATGTTAGGTTAATTGGCTGTTCTAAATTGTCCCTAGATATCTGTTTCCTGTGGGCCCTTGGAATGGAGGGTTAGTATTGGTGAAAGCGCTTTGAGTGGTCTTTGTGACTAGAAAAGCGCTATATAAGTGCAGGTTAGTTAGTTAGTTAGTTAGGATGCTCCTTTTATATCCAATCATGACATTCACCTGTTTCCAATTAACCTGTTCTCCTGTGGAATGTTCCAAAAGGGTGTTTTTTTGAGCATTTCTCCACTTTCCCAGTCTTTTGTTGCCCCGTCCAAGCTTTTTTGGAATGTGTTGCAGGTATCAAATTCAAAGTGAGTGAATATTTGCAACAAAATAATAAAGTTTATCAGTTTGAATATTAATCCAATTAAATATAGGTTGAAAAGGATTTTTAAATCATTGTATTTATTTTTTTTTTTTTTTACATTTTACACAATGTCCCAACTTCACGGAGCTGCAGTTGTAGAATAATATGATCTTTAATTAGTGTGACCTAAAGGCAGATCTACAATATTGTGTGAAAAGATTATAATACATTTTCCCCAAAATCTAGATCTCAGATACTGAAAAAGATTTTTAAAAAGAAAAACTGTGCACTGAAACCGTAGACCTTGTTTTATTTTTATTTCAGAAAATCTGCCTATGACAGATGAAGGTGGAAAAGGGAGCACTCAGGGTGCAGGCAGGATGCAGATGCAAAAGGATTTATTACAAAACACTCTAGGACAAACAAAAGGTGCAGCACGAGAGCTGGAAATAACTCAGGATTTTAATGTAAAATAAATCATGGGGAACTCTCAGAACACGGGGATTCAGGGGTAGAGGATGGAGAAAATGATGATGACCTCACAAACAATTAATTCACAGACTTGACATATATAGGGTAACTAATAATTACAGATGCAGCACAACTGGGAGAACAATCAGGGGCTAAACAGTAACACATGTGAGGGAAGGTGTCTATGGGTATGGAAACACAAGGGCCTGGGGACAAGAGGTGAACAGAAACAGGAGACAAACACGAGATTAGGGGAAACACAGAAGACAACCACAGAGGAACACAAAAGGCCATAATGATAATAAAAATAACCCCAAAGAAACCAAAATGAACAGAAAGTGTGGGCATGGTACCAGACCATGCCCCAGATCACGACACTAGTGCATCCTTTTATATTGTATCAATATTTGGTTGTTAAAAGGTTTTTAAAACTGTAATCAATCAAATTACGTACAAAACAACCAGTATTATACACAGCAGAAGGACCTGTTTTACTGCAGCCATTGCATCAGTGTTGCCCATTTATTTAACTAAAAATTATTTATTTCATTATCTGGGTATTTTTGTGTCCTGTTTGGTGACGGTCGTCCTTTAGTCCAAGTGTGCATATGTGGCCGCATATGATATACAACTGATCTGGCCATTCTGCTCCACAGTCGCGGCAGTATTATTATTAAGTTTTAATTTTTAGGCACTCTGGGAGGAGCGCCATTGGAGACTCGCGGCCCTGCAAAGCACAGTGGTAGCACACAAGGCAGCAGCTGGGACACCCATCTACCGCTGACCTGGCAGGCTGGGCTTGCCTCCCTGCGAAGGACCGCGGTCCGAACAC
Source organism: Pholidichthys leucotaenia (assembly GCA_020510985.1). Taxonomy (NCBI): domain Eukaryota; kingdom Metazoa; phylum Chordata; class Actinopteri; order Cichliformes; family Pholidichthyidae; genus Pholidichthys; species Pholidichthys leucotaenia. The sequence continues at coordinate 428,926,111 of CM035841.1, read as the reverse complement.
TGGTCCGGCCACTGCTTCTGTCCTGTGTTGGGTACACCGGTGTTCTTTGCCAGACTCCGAGTCCCCATTGGCACGCCTCCCAGTGTACTCGTATGCCTCGTGTTCTCCACATATGCCGAATTATCGTTTAGAGCTATGCAATCACGGCAACTTTATGGTATAATTTTTTAAGCATCTAGTCAAATTTGTTGCTTTTCACTTCCTTGTTTTGCTCATGGAGCGCTGTGGTGACTGGTCATGATGTCGTGTATTATCCAATCAGTACGGAGTCAATTTGAAACCCGGCCCACACTTCGAGAAGCCTGGGCATGAGGAGAGAGCGATGACTAGGCTTTTATTGATAAGAATTACATATTTTGACTGAAAAACTCCATGCTCAGGGATGCACACCCATATAACCTCAGCAATCTGAGGTCAGTCTGACGAACAGTTTGAGAGATTTGTGAGGAACAGACACACAGAGATTCCTTGCGACAGCTCCTGACCAGATAGAGTGATAATATAGAGTGAAGTACGTGGCGGTTATGCACCTGTAAGCTGGTTGCCAACCGCCAATCAAATCTAAAAGAAGAAGAAGAAGATTTATAGATAGATCACGTGACCAATAGATACATTTCAGAAGGTTAAAACCTACAAAAACTCCATTTATCAGTTAATGAGCCCTTAAAGTGGTTCTTATGATTGTAGCATCATCTCACTTTGGCTCAGCAATAATTATTCTTCTGCCTAAAGACATTTTGTTTCACCCAGGAGTAAGACAGTCAAAAAATGGATTTTCTTCCTCCAGGCCACAGCTGAAATCCCATTCCTTTGTTAAAACCAGCCTAAGGAATTTCCCCAATGTCCAGCTTTGCTTTTATTGCCCCCATAAAACATGCAACAGACCTGGCCAAACATGGATCCACAGCTCAATAAAATTTCCTTTAACTCTGGGACATGCTGGATTTAACCAGTGAACTTTAAAGTACATTATTACAAACTCAATTCTAAACCTTCTTCTTTTCAGAACTATGAAAAGCAAATGGACTCTGATGTTTTTAATGTGGAAAATCAATAATATGTGTGAAATGCATTAATATGTGATTTTATATATATATATATATGCATGTTAATGTTTAAATGAATGTTTATTCCTGCATGTTGATTTAGAAGCACTGCTTATAAGATACACTAAGGTTAGTTTAGTTATACATAAGTGTGCATATTCCAATGTATCAGAAATTTGCCTCTAAAACCATGTGACTCCAGCAGCCAATCTCTGCATGACAACAACTCTTCATCCCAAAGAGCTCGACAATAGACTGTTTGTTATTGGACTAAAGGTTCATCGGGCCTCCCACGAAGGACTCTCATTGGCTGAGATTCTGGTCAGTCCGGAAGCCCGCGAATGCTCAACAGAACTTATAAATAACAGAGAGACCCCTGCTTCAGCCTCTTTTTCGGCTTTCTCTTCGCCTCTGATTCATCTCTTTGGACATCCGTCTCTCTCTATTGTCTACACACAGCAAGGAAGAGCAAGGAAGAACAAAGACTCCGACCACATGTCGCTTTTCTGAACACAGAGCAGATAACTCGTAATTTGTTTATGTAACTTTGTATTTTAATGTTTTTCCTTTTTCTCTTAAATGCCTAGGAATTCCTATTTCTTTGAGCTCAATTCTTAATCGGAGTTAAACTCCAATTTTTATTCATCACTTTTTCTTTGTTAAACTTTCTGTAAAACCACCGTTTGTTTAATTTTAATGTAAACTTTAATCTTAACTTTATTTTTATAATATTTTTCTTGACCAAGCACACACCAGAAGCTATAATTTTTATCTGAAGTCCAAAGCTCTTTAATTTGAGATCGGATTAGATATCTTTAATTAATTATTATCGAAGGCCTCTGAGGAGACGCAGCTCTCCACATCACACGCAGCTGAGGAATCAACGCGCAGCTGTTCATCACACGCTGAAGAAGCGTCGTCATCATCTGGCTCCAAGCCCAGTTTCAACTCTGGGTCATACAGCCCAGAATCCAGCCTCTTCGACCGCTTGAATTTAAAGGTCGAAATGTGGACCCTGAAAATATCTGCTGGCAGATATTAACGTCCACGAAATCTTGGGCTGAGGACGACGAAAGAACCATCATCACCGAGGAATCACGTGAGCTGTAACTTTAATTCATCTGCTGAATTAAACATCTGAGGTTCGGTAATAATTTGTATATCTAATCAGATGCAAATTAAGAAGCCCTTAACATAACTCTTCTTTTCATTAAAATTCCATTTTATTTTCTTAAGATTAATCCAGGACTTTTCATATAATTAGTAAACTTTCTCCATAAATTTGCGTTGTTTCCATAATCTGTTAACACAAACTGGTTTAACCCTGGTTCCGAAAATATTGACATTGTTAATCTATCATTTACAAGATTGATTTTATGATTAATGAAATTACTACAATGTCTGTTAATCATTTCGTTTAATAAATATGTGGAAAATGAGAGAAGTTGTTGAGAATTTATTTCATTCTGAGTCTGTTCAAGCACCGGTATCGAATTCACGGAAAATTTTGAGACTGATTAATTAATTTATTGAGTGATTAAACAGGTATAAAGTGAAATTAAAGATTAAATTGCTTCTTAAAGATAGAAGCTGGTGCCCCTATGAGTGTTTTTAACTTTTCTGGTGTATATGAAACGAGATTTGATCTCAGATTCCAATACATCAATATAAATTAAATAATTCATACCTGATCATATTCATATTTATTAATATTCCATATATTTCACGCTACATGATTCTTGAATACATTTCTAAACCACTGATTTGCATGCATTTAGTGTTCTTATATTGATGAATGCCAGTCTCCTGGTAAACTCGAAACTCATGCCAGGTCGCTCTAGTTTTCATAGAACACTATCACTTGAAGGGCTGTGTGAAAAAGTGTGTAGAATGTACAGGCACCAAAGGATGGTTGAGAAAATGTCAGAAGAAAACAAAAACATTAACTTTCAGTAATTCTGAAATGGAGATGGTGCTGCAGGAATATTTAACAGTATATTTAATCCAGTGCTGCCTGAGGGATTGAAGATCATGAGCATTCAGTGTTGCCTTTTGTCCTTGTTGCTTACATGCACAAAGTCCTCCAGATTCTCTCAATCTTTTGATAGATGATGAAATTCCTTGCAATTGTACACTGACAAACATTGTTCTTTAACTGTTGGACTATTTGTCCATGCAGTTGTTCACAAAGTGATGACCCTCACCCCATCCTTGCTTGTGAATGACTGAGCCTTTCAGGGATGCTCGGTGGCGCAGTGGTTAGCACTGCGGCAGCACAGTTTACCCTTGGCCGGGGGATTGTGGGGATCGTGGGATCGTGGGTTCGATCCCAGCCCCCGACCAACAGTGATCTGTGTGGAGTTTGCATGTTCTCCCCGTGTTGCGTGGGTTTACTCCGGGATTTCTCCGGTTTCCTCCCACATGCCAAAAACATGCATGTTAGGTTAATTGGCTGTTCTAAATTGTCCCTAGATATCTGTTTCCTGTGGGCCCTTGGAATGGAGGGTTAGTATTGGTGAAAGCGCTTTGAGTGGTCTTTGTGACTAGAAAAGCGCTATATAAGTGCAGGTTAGTTAGTTAGTTAGTTAGGATGCTCCTTTTATATCCAATCATGACATTCACCTGTTTCCAATTAACCTGTTCTCCTGTGGAATGTTCCAAAAGGGTGTTTTTTTGAGCATTTCTCCACTTTCCCAGTCTTTTGTTGCCCCGTCCAAGCTTTTTTGGAATGTGTTGCAGGTATCAAATTCAAAGTGAGTGAATATTTGCAACAAAATAATAAAGTTTATCAGTTTGAATATTAATCCAATTAAATATAGGTTGAAAAGGATTTTTAAATCATTGTATTTATTTTTTTTTTTTTTTACATTTTACACAATGTCCCAACTTCACGGAGCTGCAGTTGTAGAATAATATGATCTTTAATTAGTGTGACCTAAAGGCAGATCTACAATATTGTGTGAAAAGATTATAATACATTTTCCCCAAAATCTAGATCTCAGATACTGAAAAAGATTTTTAAAAAGAAAAACTGTGCACTGAAACCGTAGACCTTGTTTTTAAGTGAGGGATTTCTTTCTTAACTAGAGGGTACTCAAAGACCGCATACCTCCACCAAGGCCCTATCTTGCAAACTAAAGTAATTGTAGATTTTCATTTATGAGGACCCAAAGAAAACATGTCAGTGAGACCAGGTGGGTATTCCAGAAAGCAGAGATAAGTAGCCTGAAATAAACCCTGACCTCAGGGTTAAGTGAACCTGCCAGAACTTACTCTGAGTTTCTGGTTCCAGAACTCTGGTTCTGAATGTGTTTGATGAACTCAGAGTGGACTGACCTAGAGACATGCGCGTTCACGGCAAACCTATTAAGACAGCATGTGTTAAGCGCAGAAACCCCGAGCAGTGGGGGAAAAGAAATATTTCTCTGAGGGGGGGTTACAAGCACTCTTGGAGGTATATGAAGAGTGGGAAAAAATCATAATCAAGAAGAAAAAACAGCGACATCAGCCAAAGATACAGGGAGCTGACCTGCAAAGAACTGCCGACTGCAGGAAGTGAGGTTTTTTTTTTATTCTTCAGTGGTGGACAATCTATATATAAGAAGTCAATAAAAGCACTCATACTTCGTTTGCCCAGTGAGTCAAGGAACTTGGTGACAGAAGTATAATACTGGACTCCGGTGTGGGAGGCTGTGCATCCAAACCTCCAATTGGATGTCACCAAATGGACTTCATTGCCTGTCCATTTGGTCACATATATTTTACATAAAGAAATAAATATTCAGAATAATGTGATGTTATAAATCAAGCGCATTAGATAAGATAAGATAAGCCTTTATTAGTCCCACAACGGGGAAATTCCAGGATTGCAACAGCACAGGGATAGCAACACTCAGAGCAACAATCAGAAGGCAAGAAAAAAAAGAAAAAAAAAAAACAAAAAAAAAAAACAAGCAAGCAAGAGCAGCTAATATACATATGTACGTATTACTATAAAATATATATATATACACACACACACAGACACACAGTGCAGAGCATTGTAGCTGGATGGAATAAATATATGAATATATGAACACACAGTGCAGAGCATTGTAGCTAGATGGAATAAATATGTAAATATATAAACACCCACAGTACGGAGCATTGCAGCTAGGTGGAATAAATATGCAAGTATATAAACACACACAGTGCGGAGCAATGTAGCTAGATGGAATGCATTACTGTAATGCATTACTGCATTACAAGGCAGTATTTTACAACCTTTATCATTACACTCAGATGTAATGACTTTTCCAATAAAGAAGAATTTTTCATGCAAATTTGTACCTTTTTTCATAAATTTGCAGTTTTTCATGTAAATTTGAGATCCTTTTTCTTGTAATTTTGCTATTTTTCTGATAGTAAATATACAATTTTTCCATGTAATTTGAAATCATTTTCCTAAAATTTTTTTGCAGATTTTTTTGTAAATGTAAATTTTTGTCTATAAATTTGTCATTTTTGTCACATGAACTTGAAGTGCTTTTCTTCATATATTGCTAAATTTCTTCATGTAATTTTGTGACCTCTTTTTTTGGGAAATTTATTAAATCAAAATATGTAATTTAACTGGATTAAAATTGAGCAGTTTGGATGAAAGAGCAAATATTCAAATACAAAATTTAAAAATGAATGCCACTGTTGTGAAGAGATATCCAGATAAACGAACATTTGGGTACTGCCCTGGTAAAATGTAAGAAAGTCTGATGATTCCATCCTTCATATTTTGTGGAGGCCTGTTAAGGCTTTTTAACTTTCCCCACATACCTAGATAATCTCATAATATAGATGTTAAAGGGGTCATAGACTGACAAAATGGTGTGTTTGTAAGTTTTAACTGTCTGAAATGAGTCTACTAGTCACCTAATTATCAAAAAAAAAAAATCAAAACAGTTCTCTGAGAAAACATGCTTCATCTTGTTTTTCTCTCCTAGAAATGCCAGAAACATTTTTGACTCGCCCATCTAAATCGTATACGTCATGGTTAGAAAACCTACCATCATCCTTGAGACCTGCCCACTGCTCTATTACACAGGGTTACAAAAATAATTTTTACCTCCGTCAAGGAGGTTATGTGATCATCGGCATTGGTTTGTCTGTCTGTTTGTCTGTTTGTTTGTCTGTCTGTTTGTTTGTTTGTTAGCAAGATAACTCAAAAAGTTATGGACGGATTTTCATGAAATTTTCACAGATTGTCAGAAATGGGGTATCCTACAGATGATTACATTTTGTTGGTGATCCGGATCACTGTCGAGAAGAAAACCGCCATTACGGAAAATGCCATTTTCGTCAATAACTACTGAACCACTAATCCTGTCATTGTGAATCCAATTGCTAGTCATATGTTTTCATGGTCAAGGAATATGAAAACGTGCACACAAACACTGTATGGGGGGAACTGTGGCGCTTGGCGGAGGTCTGCGCTCTCTGAGTGCTTTTCTAGTTTTGTAAGTTGTCTGTGTTTTTTCAACTAATTTAAGACAATTTTGCACCGCTTAATCCGAAAATGACATCAGTTTCTCTCGATCAGGTGCTAAGTAAAAACCTGTACTTACTTAGTACTTACTTAGTACGGTGCATGTAAAGGTAAGTACATGTAAATTGAATGTTATGTCATCATTGTTCAAAATTCAGAGAATTTCAAGACATAAAAAAGAATTTTGCATCATATAAAGCAAAAATACCTGTACATGTAAACAAAAACGTATGAAACAACATGGGGCCATAATTCAAAACGTTGACCTGATTGAACAAAACCAATGTAATTTTTGGATTCAGCACATCAAAATTGTCCTAAATCAGCTAAAAAAAAATTAGATAATAAATTTGGTGTTGACCAGTGTTATTGGCCCTCCGAGTTGTCTGTCATGCAGACTGAATGGGTGCTAAAGGTAGCCTATTAGCCCCTGAGTTATTAGCCCCAAGTTAATACTGGTACCAGGAAGCTCGAACCGAGCACGGCTTATATTGTTATTTTCTTCAGCTCTTAGTGACCCTAATAACCATCCCTGTTACCACCTGGTTCACCAGTCCACAGCCAACAATATACCTCGAGTTGCTCCGGCCCATCTCCCAATGGTTTCACTGTGATTCTGCAGCAGATCGCCGGCACCGGCATGCCTGTCGCGCCAACCGCCTATGCCACAACCCGAGGCTGCTGGCTGTCACGGCCAACACCCTCATAATCTTCTGGGGCTCTGCATAACTCCGCTCTACTCTCGCAGGCAACGTAGGGGAGCTACTTTGGCATCCCCCAGCTGGCTGTAAGAGAGGAGCGGAGTCCCACGGAATGAGACACTGCCTTTTGAGATCCCATGGCTTGGCAGCTTGGCTTGGCCAGCAGCCTCGGATTGCGACGATCGGTGGGTTGCCCGGTGCACGGTGCTGACAATTTGTTGTGGCATCCCGGCAAAGTTGTTGGGAGATAGGCCGGAGTGATGCTAGATACACAATCGACTGTGGATCAGTGAGCCAACAATGATCATCCAAGCTAGAAGGAGGCTAGAAGCTAGTCAGCTAATGGCTAACTGACATAACTGGGAGTGCGGAGTTGAATAGCTGAAGGCTGTTTCTTAAAGTGATAGGCTTTAAATCAGAGCGTTTCAAGAAAGCCAAGAAAAATACAAAACAAATTTGCAACAATAATTAAAAAATTAAAGAAAATGTGAACAAAATATCTCAGAAACATTTCATTAAGGCATCTGTGAGCTGTTAAAATGTGGAAAAACTGCAGTCAATGACCACTTTAAAATGTTCCCATATTGAAATTAAAATGGCAAATTGCAATTTTTTTTTGACCAAATAAGTGAAATTAGATGATTTCCCACAGAAACCTGAACATACCAGGGCAGTCCGGATGAAAAACACTGGGCTTCCCAATACATCAGTCATCAACAGACTCAGTTGCAAATTACTTGTTTTGTATGTGTGAGAGGTGGGACTGGGACTTGCAAGGCTGTAAAAACGTAACGGAATCTCTGATTAGGTCAAATGAGGTGTCAACCCAAACCCGAGAGGCACATGCGTCTTTTCAGCTTCCATTTCTGGCACTATCTCCATCTTAAATGTAGTTTTTATAGCGCCAAAACAGAAACTGAAATGGGAGTTGGCCAGCTTGTTTCAAAACAATAATGTAGATTTATCCCCGCAATCATGTAGATGCACAATAAATCTTACCCATATTGATCTATTGGACCTTTGGCAATGAAACAGGACTGGATTTGTTGGATTATTACTGAGACCTTGGAATTTAAGAGGTTTTAAAATCACTGGGTATTACTCCATTTTCTAGAGATTTGGTAAAACTATAGGTCAGTAGCTTGATAACAGATGACCTGAAAATATTTTTTTAAAATGGCCTGATGTCATCATGATCAGCTGCAGACTGTTTGGAATTAGCAGAAATGTCAGCACTTTCCTCTTCAGTAGGAGGATCAGAGCTCTGGAGAAAAATTTAACAATTACCTGGGATCCCCAATTTGGAACCCGAATCACACACTAAGAAAACTAAACAGAAATACCTAAAAGGGGCCTATCATAGTCAGTCAAAACAACTAAAAACTAGGAGAGGACACGTGGACTACCGTCCCACCCCCACATGAAAAGACAGATTACTTCTGCCCTCTGTATTAAACAAACAGTCCAACTGAAACAAAATAACTGCCGCGTTCCTAAATTAACACAAAATAATCCCCACAAACAAGAACAACGTGAACATAACGGCTGTCCCCCTTTCATACACATGTATTAAACACACTGTCCAACCATCAGTCTGCCCCAGGAGAAGGACCACCCCCTGGATTACTGTCGGTTGATTCAACTCCGGTGCGCCTGTTCTTCCTCACCACCAGGGATGACCCACGTTCAGGCCCAAGCACCTCCCTCTTCTCCCGTGCATGTCGCAGCTCATTAAGGTGCCTCCACGAGCCAGCTGATAGCTGGAGGTAGGCATCCTCCCGAATAGCCACCACCTGAAGCCGCCCATGGTCTTCTCCTCCTCGACGCTTGACCTGAACTCCTCTCGACCGGGCCTCCTCCCCGGGCCGGACCATGTCCGCGACCCCAAGAGGGACCCTTCCAGTGTTCCTGTTTGGCACGTTGTCTCACCGTGCCAGCCGGTCCTGCCCCACTCGCTTTCATTTCGCTGCTGGCCTTGCCGTTGTGACTCCCCGCTCTCTGGTCTCTCCCAGCCAAAATCTTGGAGCAGATGGAGCCAGCCACTCTGCGCCACCCGACGTCACGGGTGTCCCACCGTGCCACCCAGTTCCCTCAGCTAGGGCTGCTTGGGCACTGGCACCGGAACCCTCCCGTGATGGCCCTGGGTGGGGTTGGTTCTGCTCACCCTCCAGACTGCCATGCAAGTTTTCGCCCCACACAGCTCAATCTACCGTCCGCGGGACAGGCTGGTCCCACAAACCACAACCCCACCACTTTTCACCACTGCTCGTGATGGCAACGCCCAGGCCATAAAACAAATCACATCCCATTATGTTCTCTCCACTGGCAGTCACGATGAACCTCAGGTCGCACACCTCCACCGACTTGTACCGAGCAGTCAGTCTCACCGATCCCATCTTGGCCAATCTTCCTCCACCATAACCACAGAGTGGCATCGAATCACCTCTAATATGATAATGTGGGAAAAAACTCATGGCTGCCCAATTCAACATGGAGCTCATCGCTCCTGTGTCGATCAGCAGTGGCACTGTTACCCCGTCCAGTTCCACCATGCAGTAAGAATGGCCGTTGGTACTCGGAGACACAGTGTGAATAACCGTGGAAGCGGGAGGATCCTCCTTACGTCTCAGATCCCCTCGCTCAAACTTGTGACATGCTGTAATGAAATGATGCAAGAGTCCACACTTATGTTTCCCTCTTGCCGGACACTCCCTGGCCTTATAATGGTGCTTTGTGGACCCATAACCCAAACACATGGGCGTTCCCGGGGCGGACCTCATCTTCACAGCATTAACGTAGCTTCTGTCATCCTCTACGCTGTTGTCACTGTCTGGATCCACTGCCTGCGCTGTTGACTGTGGTTCAAACTGGCAATGTAATACTCTCCGACCAAGCTCCTGTGATAGCTTATCTGCTGCCTCCAACTGTTGAGCTAACTCGATGGCCTTGGACAACGTCAGCTCACCCGAGAATGTAAGGAGCTTCGACCTTGTAGCCGGGCAAATAGTATGTCCTGCCAACTGGTCACGGACTATCTCTTCCTCCAATGCTCCAAACTGACAGTCTTTGGCCAGCTGGCGTAGGTCTGCCACAAACTGTTGCACCGACTTGCCAGTCTGCTGTTGGCGGAACTGGATTCTGCGGATGATGACGTTTTCTGGGGCGTGGAAATGTCATGCCATTAGCTCCGCCACTTCCTCAAAGCTATCACACTCATCCAAAGTGCTTAAAATATGCTGTCCCTCCATTCCTAAATTATGAACCAGCAGTGCTCATGCCCTCAACTTCTCCAGCCTCCCAAGGTCCAACGCCACGAAGTATGTTTGAAATGCAGTGAACCACCTCGCCCAAGAGACGGGCGGCTCCCCGGAAAGCTCCAAAAATGGCTGAATTGAAGTGACACACGTGTCCTTACCTTTTATCCTCTTTGCCAAACATTATGTCGGTAGTAGGAGCCAAGGACGAGACTGAGTATTGAACTGTACATACATTTAGTAAGTGACGCCTTTTCACAATACATGCGTATCCGCCAGGCAGGGAGGAGGCCAAGAGACCGCCCCTCCCTCACACTGCCCTCTTATACCCTGGGTGGTTGTGGAATCAGAAAGGTGGAGCCACCACCCGTGTCACACAATCAGTCATCATAGCAGTCTGTCAGGGGCCACAATGACTGTTTCATTTAGGTCTGATCAGATTCCTCCACGCAGCTCTGTCCTCTGCCCTCCGCCACCAGGAACTCCCAACCTTGTCAACCCGGGCAACGTCCGAGCCGGTATGAGTTGCTTTCTGACTGACCATTTCATGAAACTGCTTGCAAAGTATTTGAGTACTGCTAGCTTTTGCTGGACTAGCGGCACATTCTTGGCAGATAGAGGTATTATCAGTGGCAAGGACAAGCCAAGACAAACTGACTCCAGTATCTGTTGCAGTGACTGACCAGATGATAGGTTTGTTTATCTCTGCTCTTTGTGTAGTGCATGTCACGATGCACCGGCTGGCAAAAGTCCAACACAGACCTTGCGACAGATGTACTTATCTGCCAGTATGTTCAGTCTCACCCAGTGTAACTGGGAGTGGTCCACCACAGACCTGTGACAAATATTGTTTTTAGTTCTACCAGGATGGCCAGTTTCACCCTCCATGCCCTCGGAAGGGGGGTGGGGGTTGCCGGTTGAGTCTTCGACGGCCTGACCCATGAGACAGGTAGTACCAGTTTTCATAGTTATCCGGTAGCAAGCAAACTAATTCCTGACCTGACATAGGAGCCAAGACTGAGTGTTGAACTGGACACATGTTTATTGTGTCACACAATAAAGGTCCCTAAAACCCAACACAACAAAATGGTTGCATTTATTTCTGTGCATTTACAACTGGTATTATTCAGAGGTAATAAATTTTCTGAAAAACAAAATCTGATGCTATTTTATCATCACTATGTTTCATAACTTGTCTTTAGGTCAGAATTTATTGAGCATTTAACAGCAAATGAGGCATAATTCTTTAGCGTCCCACTACCTCTGTGTGTGAGAGACACATGGAGTAATGATTTGTTTGAGTCACTTGTAAGTGGAGGCAGCAGGGCATCACTCAACAAGATAAACAGTGTCAGAGTTTAAAACAGACCAGACCTCCTTCTGTCTCACTCTTCCATTCTTCATGGATACATCACGAAATCATCTGTTTCCAACAATTTTACAACGCTTTTGCAGCTTTGGAAGAGCAACCCCCTGTATATACAGTGCATCCGGAAACTATTCACAGCGCTTCACTCTTTCCACATTTTGTTATGTTACAGCCTTATTCCAAAAGGGATTAAATTAATTTATTTCCTCAGAATTCTACACACAATACCCCATAATGACAACATGAAAAGAGTTTTTTTGAGATTTTTGCAAATTTATTAAAAATAAAACTCTAAGAAATCACATGTACATAAATATTCACAGCCTTTGCTCAGTACTTTGTTGATGCACTTTTGGCAGCAATTACAGCCTCAAGCCTTTTTGAATATGATGCCACAAGCTTGGCACACCTATCTTTGTTCAGTTTGGCCCATTCCTCTTTGCAGCACCTCTCAAGCTCCATCAGGTTGGACAGGAAGTTTCGGTGCACAGCCATTTTCAGATCTCTCCAGAGATGTTCAATTGGATTCAAGTCTGGACTCTGGCTGGGCCACTCAAGGACATTCGCAGAGTTGTCCTGAAGCCACTCCTTTGATATCTGGGCTGTGTGCTTAAGGTCATTGTCCTGCTGAAAGATGAACCGTTGTTCTAGTCTGAGGTCAAGAGTGCTCTGGAGCAGGTTTTCATCCAGGATGTCTCTCTACATTGCTGCATTCATCTTTCCCTCTATCCTCACTAGTCTCCCAGTTCCTGCCACTGAAAAACATCCGCACAGCATGATGCTGCCACCACCATTGGCATGGTTATGAGCAGTGCCTGGTTTCCTCCAAACATGACACCTGGCATTCATGCCAAAGAGTTCAATCTTTGTCTAATCAGACCAGAGAATTTTGTTTCTCATGGTCTGAGAGTCCTTCAGATGCCTTTTTGACAAACTCCAGGTGGGCTGCCATGTGCCTTTTACTAAGGAGTGGCTTCCATCTGGCCACTCTACTATACAGGCCTGATTGGTGGATTGCTGCAGAGACGGCTCCTCTCTCCACAGAGGAACACTGGAGCTCTGACAGAGTGACCATCGGGTTCTTGGTCACCTCCCTGACTAAACCCCTTCTCCCCCGATTGCTCAGTTTAGACAGCCGGCCAGCTCTAGGAAGAGTTCTGTTGGTTCCGAACTTCTTCTATTTACAAATGATGGAGGCCACTGTGCTCATTGAGACCTTCAAAGCAGCAGAAATTTTTCTGTACCCTTCCCCAGATTTGTGCCTCGAGACAATCCTGTCTCGGAGGTCTACAGACAATTCCTTTGACTTCATGCTTGGTTTGTGCTCTGACATGCACTGTCAACTGTGGGACCTTAAATAGACAGGTTTGTGCCTTTCCAAATCATGTCCAATCAATTGAATTTACCACAGGTTTACCACCAACTCAGCTGTAGAAACATCTCAAGGATGATCAGTGGAAACAGGATGCACCCCAGCTCAAGTTTGAGCTTCATGGCAAAGGCTGTGAATACTTATGTACATGAGATTTCTTAGTTTTTTATTTTTAATAAAATTGCAAAAATCTCAAATAATTTTTTTTTCACGTTGTCATTATGGGGTATTGTGTGTAGAATTTTGAGGGAAAAAAATAATTTAATCCTATTTGGAATAAGGCTGTAACATGACAAAATGTGGAAAAAGTGAAGCGCCATCAATACTTTACGGATGCACTGTAGCATGTGGAAAACAGCAGACATGACAATTATGATTGAAATTAATGTATCAGAATATTGCATGCACGCACATGCGCACGCATGCACACACCTAAGATCTACCGCCTAAGTCCTAAATTTTCCAACTAAATAAACCCAAACAACACCATTTTAAAAACCAAAGCAATATTTTTAAAAACAGTAAAATTTCCTCTTACCTTCATGCTAATTTATCCATATATACAGGGCCAGCCCAAGGCATAGGCCATCTAGACTATTGCCTAGGGCACCCTCTGCTGGGGAGGGGGGGATGCGCCTGCAAGCACTCATCCATCCATCTTCTTCTGCTTAATCCTTTTCGGGTCGTGGGGGGGGGCTTGAGCCTATCCCAACATCACTGGGCGAGAGGCAGGGTACACCCTGAACAGATCGCCAGTCTATCGCAGGGCCAACAGAGAGACAGACAACCATTCACTCTCACAGTCATACCTAAGGACAATTTAGAATCCCCAGTTGATGCCAGTTAACCTAACTTACATGTTTTTGGCATGTGGGAGGAAACCGGAGAAATCCCGGAGTGAACCTACGCACTCAATTTTTTTAAAATTAATAAAATAAAATTCCTAATAGTCAGAGGCGCTGTGCCAACAGACAAGGCAGACAAATACTTACAGCCCCAGGCCAGTAGGGGCCTTCGAGGGCTGACCAACTTTGAATCACTTCATCAGCAGTGCAGCTTGGTGGGGCGGCAAAAAAAAAAAAAAAAAGCTTGGTTTGGTGGCTCTACACCACAGGCGGAGCTGGGAGTGTAAGGTTAAAAAGTAACAAAAATTGCAATCAACTGGCCTGACTCGGTTAAGAAGTGGTTTACAGCAGGTTCCTGTTCTGCAGAACATTAAAAAACAGAGCCATGATCATCAAAATTGGAATAAAAAATGGCTTGCAATATTTCTGTATATGTAATCAATATTAAAGTTTAACTTTTTGAATATATTGCAAAATGCATTAACTTTTTCCACAATATTCTAATTCACTAAGATGCACCAGTAGACTCTGAGCAGCAGGGATGTTTGTACTTAAGAACAGAATAAGTTTCCTAAGTTCTCATCATTTTGTCTTTACAAAGTTGTACAGAGTCATTTTCTGTCTCCTTAGTGATAGGCCCTACATAAAATTCCTAACAATAATACTGGGATTGTGCCTCGTGACAGATGGTGATGCAAGGTTTCGCACAGCAAGCAGATTTTTTTCGTACAGCAAGCAGATCTCTTTTTATTGATCTGTAAATTATTCAATATTGTGTGTATATTCAGTGTGTATAGATGCAATGAACTTATTTACATGAAATTGAGCTTTTTTTTTAATCAGCCATCAGCTGATATTGTATTGTTTTATTTTTTAAAATGTTATGTCCCTATATGTTTTTTATAGTGAAGCCAAGGACAAATTTCACATTTGTGTATAATAAAATATTTGTTTTCATGCTCATGTACAACTCTACACACAAAATTTAATAGCAAGTATGAATATATATAGTAAATACAGTACTAAAGAGTTTATATAACCCCTTACTTTGCAAGAAGCATTATGTTCTGGTAATACCGATTTCTAGGCCACCCCAAACTGAACACGTATCCATCCTGGCCACCCCACTGAAAATTTCCTGGCTCCACCACTGGCTATATACAGTGAAGTTTTTTGTCTTCGTCTGTTGGCTCAGACTCAGTGAATGTTGGTTGCAGTTCTGTTTTTTGGTTCTGTGGGTATGGTTGAAGCTGCAGCAGCGGGAGTTATTATGCCATTGTAAACTGTGATGTGTGGACATGCATGTTAAGGTCATTTAGTGGTTTTAAGATGCAATTGCTTCATGTTGTGACTGTGTTTTGTGTAGATCGATCGAACTTCTTATCTTTATCGTGAGGCCCTGAAAGTGACGTGTGTGAGTGTGTGTGCGTGTGTGTGTGTGTGTGTGTGTGTGTGTGTGTGTGTGCCCGGGCGCTCGTGTGTATCTGGGAAGTGGGGGGGGGGGGAGGGGGCTTGTACCTGAAGCCCGCCTAGTGTGCCAAAATGACCAGACCCGGCCCTATATATATAAACCCATTAATTATCCACAGAACCCTCAAACTTAATTTCTCATGTTTTTTTTTTTTTTTTTGCTTTTTGCTGTCATTTTTTTATGTGCAATTCTTTTTCTGCAAAATGTTGGAAACACAGTAAACACATGAAAGAGGAAGACCTGGAAGTGACCTTGTTATATCAGACGCATGTCAAGCTCTGTGCACATGCAGAATTGATTACCCTGATACAGCTTCATTATCACAACAGTTCAGTTCTGTTTTTATTTTACATTAAGTTTTTAAGTGCTTCACTAAACATATGAGGAGCTTAGCTGATACACATGAAGACAGCTACTTTTAATTCCATCAAAAATATTGCAGCCTTCTGGGTGAATGCAGCCACAAGAGCTGATGGGAAATAGTAAATGTTAAAAAATAAGCATGTTCTCCTTTGACTGTTTGTTTACTGTGTGTTACTGCTGTGCATACAGTTGAAACCAAAAGTTTATATACTGTACATGCACTGTATAAAAAGACACATAACCTTTCTATTCTCACTGACATTAAATCAAACTAATCTTTTCCTGTTTTAGGTCAGTTAGGATTACCAAAATTATTTCTATTTGCTAAATAATTTTTTACATTTGCGAAATAATTTTTCAGACAATGTTTTATTACTTTCTTCAAAGTCAAAAGTTTACATAAATTTTCTTGCTTTTAAACTGCATAGCTTGGCTCAAGCATTTTGGGTATCCTTCCACAAGCTTCTCATAATAGATTGATGGAGTTTTGGCCCATTCATCCTGACAGAACTGATGGAACTGAGTCAGGATTGTAGGCTGTCTTGCTCTCACACGTCTTTTCAGCTCTGCTCACATATTTTCTATGGGACTGAGATCAGGGCTTTGTAATGGCTACTCCAAAACATTGACATTGTTGTCCTTAAGCCACTTTGTAACTAATTTGGCGGTATGCTTAGGGTCATTGTCCTTTTAGAAGACCCATTTATGCGCAGGCTTTAACATGTTGCTTCAATATTAACACATAATGTTCTTTCCTCATGATGACATCTATTTTGTGAAGTGCACCAGTCCCTCCTGCAGCAAAACACCCCCACAGCATGATGCTGCCACCTCCGAACTTCACAGTTTGGATGGTGTTCTCAACCTTGCAAGCGCCCCCTTTTTTCCTCCAAATGTAACAATAGTCATTAGAGAATAGAACAGAATAGGCTTTATTGACATTGTACAGTTGTACAGTACAACAAAATTGTGGGTGTTCCACCAGGCTGCTGCGCAATAAAGTAAGAGAGAAGAATTAGATAAAACACGGTTATCAAACACACGATTAAACCCACTACTGAAAATAAAAATAAAAATAGCCCAGGATCCCCTCATGGATTGTTGCCTTAACATGGTGGGGGGTTTGCATGCCCTAGTGATCCCAGGAGCAGTGTTGTCCGGGGCAATTTGCCTGTGGTAGGGTCACCAAAGACAAACTGGTCCTGGGTGAAGGGCCAGACTAAGAACGATCCAACAGACTCTCATGATGAAGGCTAGAACAAGGATTCAGTGTACCCCACCCGGTATGGTGTTACTGGGGCCCCACCCTGGAGCCAGGCCTGGGGGAGGGCTCGATGGCTAGCGTCTGGTGGCCGGGTTTCAATTCATTTCAATTCAACTTTATTTATATAGCGCCATTTCACAACAACAGTCAACTCATAGCACTTTCAACTGTAGGGGAAACCCCCACAGTTGCAGAAAAGACCCAGCAATCAGGCGATCCCCTGTGAGCAAGCGCTTGGCGATGGTGGAGAGGAAAAACTCCCTTTTAACAGGAAGAACCCTCCAGCAGAACCAGGCTCAGGGAGGGGCAGTCATCTCCTGCGACTGGCTGGTGGGTGAGGGGATAGAGAAGATGAAAAGAACAGACATGTAGAGAGCAAACAGCACGATGGGGACTCAATCTATGGGAGAGAACAAACAGATGTTAATGACCAGCAAAAAAAAAAAAAAAAAAAAATTCTTTGAGAGTGAAGAAAGGAGTGAAGCCCAGTGCATTGTTGGAGGTCCCCCTGCTGTCTAAACCTATTAGCGGCATAACTAAGGGAGGGTTCAGAGACACATGATCCCTCCCTAATTGTAGGCTATATCAAAAAGGAAGGTTTTAACCCTATTCTTGAAAACAGAGATCGAGTCTGATTCCCAAATCCAGATTGGCAGCTGGTTCCACAGGAGAAGAGCTTGATAACTGAAGGCTCTGCCTCCCATTGTACTTTTGGAGATTCTAGGTATACAAGTAATCCTGCATTTTGGGAGCGTAGTGCTCTGTTAGGATGATAGGGTAGTATCAGATCTTTTAAATAAAAAGGGGCCTGATTGTTTAGAGCTTTGTAAGTAAGAAGAAGGATTTTAAACTTAATTCTAAACTCTATTGGAAGCCAATGAAGGGAGGCCAGAACCGGAGAGATATGATCTCTCTTTCTAGTACCTGTTAAAACTCTTGCTGCAGCATTTTGGATCAACTGAAGATTTTTAAAAGATGTTTTAGGACAACCTGATAATAAAGAGTAACAATAATCTAATCTAGAGCTAACAAAAGCATCGATCAGTTTCTCAGCATCACTCTGAGACAAGATGCTCCTAATCTTGGCAATATTACGCCAATGATAGAAGGCAGTCTTAGAAACGAATTTAATATGTGAATTGAAAAACAGATCTTGATCAAAAATAACTTCAAGGTTCCTCACAGAGCTATTAAGAGAAAGACTAACCACATCTAAACTAAAAGTTTGATTTGGAAAGGTATTTCAAAGGTTTTTTGAACCAACAAGAATGACTTCAGTCTTATCTAAATTTAATAGCAGGAAAATACAAGTCATCCAAGCTTTGATTTCCTTAAGACAGGCTTCTAACTTGGCTAATTGATTACTATCATCTGGCTTCATTGACAGGTATAATTGTGTGTCATCTGCATAACAATGAAAATGTATACAGTGCTTTCTAATAATGTTGCCTAACGGAAGCATATATAAACTAAAAAGAGTAGGGCCTAGCACAGATCCCTGTGGAACTCCATGACTGAGCTTTGAGTTGAAAGAAAACTCATTATTGACATGAACAAACTGGAACCTATCAGATAAATAAGATCTAAACCACTGCAACAAAGTTCCATTAAGTCCAACATAGTGTTCTAATCTATCAAGAAGAATATTATGATCGATAATATTAAAAGCTGCACTAAGGTCTAAAAGGACAAGTACAGAAACAAGTCCATTATCAGATGCAATAAGGAGGTCATTAGTGACCTTCACTAAGGCTGTTTCAGTACTATGATGGATTCTAAACCCAGATTGAAACTCTTCAAGAAAATGAAAGGTGAACAGAAGGCTTAAGAGGGTGATTAGATGACACTGAGTGTGCACACAGGTGCAGGAGGCTTGATAAACAGAAGTGAGAGCTAACGGTAGAAGGAAAAAAGTGATTAAAATACAATTAAAGGCAAACTCGTCAGGGAAATGAGGAGAGCTAACCACAGAGCAAGCCACTCAGACAGCCAGCAACACAGGAAGTGACGATACATTACCACAGGAAGCCAAGTGGGACAGCCAACTCTCTCAGGCAAACAGGACACCCATGGGACCTGGCCGGGTTCAGCCCGAAGGAGTTACATGGGTCCGCCCTCCAGTGGGCTCACCACCAGCAGGAGGGACCATGGGGGTCTGGTGCTATGTGGATCAGGTGGCAGTCAAAGACGGACACCTTGGCGGTCTGAACCCAAGCTTCCTAAACTGGCTGTTGGGATGTGGAATGTCACCTCTCTGGTGGGGAAGAAGCCTGAGCTGGTGCATGAGGTTGGCTAGATATAGTCAGCCTCATCTCAACACACAGCTTCGGTTCCAGAACCAGTCTCCTGAAGAGGGGCTGGAGCTTGGCCTACTCTGGAGTTGCACCGGGCGAGAGGCAATGAGAGGGGGGGTATTCTTGTATCCCCCCACCTTGCTTCCTCTTCATTGGAGTTTTCCCCAGTGGACGAAAAGGTTGTTTCCCTGCACCTTCAGGTTGGGAAATGGGTCCTGATCATCATTTGTGCCTATGCACCAAATGATGGTTCAGAGTATCCACCCTTTTTGGAATCTCTGACTGGGGTGCTGGAGAGTGCTTCTCTTGGAGACTCTATTGTTCTACTGGGGGACTTCAGTGCACACGTGGGCAATGACAGTGAAACCTGGAGAGGGGTGATTGGGAGGAACGGCCTGCCCGATCTGAACCCGAGTGGTGTTAAGATATTGGACTTCTGTGCTAACCACAGTTTGTCCATAACAAACACCATGTTCAAGCATAAGGGTGTCCATATGTGCACCTGGCACCAGGACACCCTAGGTCGCAGGTCAATGATTAATTTTGTTATCATGTCATCAGATCTGCAACCATATGTCTTGGACACTCTGGTAAAGAAAGGTGCAGAGCTGTCAACTGATCACCACCTGGTAGTGAGTTGGATCCGATGGCAGGGGAGGATGCCATTCAGACCTGGTAGACCCAAACGTATAGTGAGGGTGTGCTGGGAATGTCTGGCTGAGGCCCACGTCCGAGAGGTCTTCAGCTCCCACCTCCGGAAGAACTTCAACCACATTCCGAGGGATTCCTGGGACACGGAGTCTGAATAGGCCATGTTCTCCACCTCCATTGTTGAAGTGGCTGCCCAGAGCTGTGGCTGCAAGGTCGTCGGGGCATCTCGTGGTGGCAACACCCAAACCAAGTGGTGGACACCAGTGGTGAGGGGGGCCATTAAGCTGAAGAAGGAGTCCTATCAAGCTTGGTTGGCTTGTGGGACTCCCAAAGCGGCTGAGGTGTACCAGCAGGCCAAGCGAAATGCAGCTTGGGTGGTTGCTGAAGCAAAAACTCGGGTATGGGAGGAGTTCAGTGAGGCCATGGAACAAGACTTTTGGTCAGCCTTGAAGAGATTCTGGCAAACTGTCCGGCTGCTCAGGAGGGAGAAGCAGCTCCCTGTCTACACTGTGTATGGTGCGAATGGGGCACTGTTGACTTTGACTGGGGATATCGTCGGGTGGTGGAAGGAATGCTTCGAGGATCACCTCAATCCCACTGACACACCATCCATCCATCCATCCATCCATCTTCTACCGCTTTTCCGGAGGTCCGGGTCGCGGAGGCAGCAGTTCAAGCAGAGAAGCCCAGACTTCCCTCTCCCCAGCCACCTGCTCCAGCTCTTCAGAGGGGATACCAAGGCGTTCCCAGACCAGATGGGAGACATAGTCTCTCCACCGAGTCCTGGGTCTGCCCCGGGGTCTCCTCCCAGTGGGACGTGCCTGAAACACCTCAAGTGGGAGGCGTCCAGGAGGCATCCTAATCAGATGCCCATACCACCTCAACTGACTCCTTTCAATGTGGAGGAGCAGCGGTTCTACTCTGAGCCTCTCCCGGATGACTGAGCTCCTCACCCTATCTCTGAGGGTGAGTCCAGCAATCCTACGGAGAAAGCTCATTTCAGCCGCTTGTATCCGCGATCTCGTTCTTTCGGTCATTACCCAAAGCTCGTGCCGCTGAGTGTGAAGCGGCTGGGATGAGAATCAGCACCTCCAAGTCCGAGTCCATGGTCCTCAGTCGGAAAAAGGTGGATTGTCCTCTCCGGGTTGGGGACAGGCTCCTGCCCCAAGTGGAGGAGTTTAAGTATCTTGGGGTCTTGTTCACGAGTGAGGGGAAAATGGAGCGAGAGATCGACAGACGGATTGGAGCAGCATCTGCAGTGATGCGGACGTTGTACCGGTCTGTTGTGGTGAAGAGGGAGCTTAGTTCTAAGGCAAGGCTGTCAATTTACCAGTCAATCTACGTTCCTACTCTCACCTATGGTCACGAGCTTTGGGTAATGACCGAAAGAACTGACACACCTTCCACAGAAAAAATAGGGTTTGTGGACGAAGGGGGCGACTCACCTATCACAGGTTCTGAGGTCGCCAAGGTGGTTAAAAATCTATTTGGTGGCCGGGCCCCGGGGGTGGACGAGTTTCGCCCTGAGTACCTCAAGGCTCTGGATGTTGTAGGGCTGTCATGGTTGACACGCCTCTGCAACATTGCATGGAGGTTGGGGGCAGTGCCTTTGGCATGGCAAACAGGGGTGGGGGGGTTTCCTCTCTTCAAAAAAGGGGACCGGAGGGTGTGCTCCAACTTTAGAGGGATCACACTCCTCAGCATCCCTGGGAAGGTCTATGCAAAGGTACTGGAGAGGAGACTCTGGCCGTTGGTCGAACCTCGGATTCAGGAGGAGCAATGTGGTTTTTGCCCTGGCCGTGACACATCGGACTAGCTCTTTACCCTCTCGAGAATTCTCGAGGGTTTGTGGGAGTTTGCCCAACCAGTTTACATGTGTTTTGTGGACCTGGAGAAGGCATTTGACCGCGTCCCTCATGGCTTTTTTGTGGGGGGTGCTTCGGAAGTATGAGGTATTGGGCTTGTTGTTTCAAGTTATTCGGTCTCTATATGACCGTTGTGAGGGTTTGGTTCGTATTGCCAACACTCGGTTGGACTCATTCAAAGTGAGAGTTGGACTCCGCCAGGGCTGCCCTTTTTCACCAATCCTGTTCATAATTTTTATGGACAAGATTTCTAGGTGCAGCCAGGGAACGGAGGGTGTCATGCTTGGTGACCACAGGATCTCATCTTTGTTGTTTGCAGATGATGTTGTCCTGCTGGCTTCATCCAGCAATGACCTACAGGTCTTACTGGAATAGTTTGCTGCTGAGTGTGAAGCAGATGGGGTTAGAATCAATACCTCCAAGTCTGAGTCCATGGTCCTCAGCCGGAAAAAGGTGGATTGTCCTCTCTGGGTTGGGGACAAGCTCCTGCCCTAAGTGGAGGAGTTTAAGTATCTTGGGGTCTTATTCACGAGTGAGGGGAGAATGGAGCGAGAGATTGACAGACAGATCGGAGCAGCATCTGCAGTGATGTGGTCATTGTACCAGTCTGTTGTGGTGAAGAGGGAGCTTAGTTCTAAGGCAAAACTGTCGATTTACCAGTCAATCTACGTTCCTACCCTCACCTATGGTAATGAGCTTTGGGTAATGACCGAAAGAACAAGATCGCGGATACATGTGGCTGAAATGAGCTTTCTTTGTAGGATTGCTGGACTCACCCTCAGAGATAGGGTGAGGAGCTCAGTCATCCGGGAGAGGCTCAGAGTAGAACCACTGCTCCTCCACATTGAAAGGAGCCAGTAGGGGTAGTATGGGCATCTGATTAGGATGCCTCCTGGACGCCTCTCACTTGAGGTGTTTCGGGCATGTCCCACTGGGTGGAGACCCCGGGGCAGACCCAGGACTCGCTGGAGAGACTATGTCTCCCAGCTGGTCTGGGAACGCCTTGGTATCCTCGCTGAAGAGCTGGAGCAGGTGGCTGGAGAGAGGGAAGTCTGTGCTTCTCTGCTTGAACTACTGCCTCCATGACCCGGACCTCCGGAAAAGCGGTAGTTGATGGATGGATGGATGGATGGATGGACTGCCCAGGATTATGGAAATATACACAGGTATGGTAGTGGCTTTGTGGGTGGAACTATGTACATAAGAGTGTGGAGCGTAGAACACACAATTTTATTTTATTTTTTTTGTTGTATTTGCATTTTGTATACTTTATTAACCCCCAGAGTGAAATTCAGGGCATCCACTTGGATGGATGAGGCAGCCACGGTGTGGCGCCAATCCCTTCACCATTCACACATACATTCACACCTAGAGCCACTTTAGTTTCCAATTAACCTAAAATTGAACACACGATTGAAATAAATGGCCCAAGGATTATGGAAATATATATATGTATTTTTGTATACTTTATTTATCCCCAGAGGAGAAATTGAGGGCATCCACCTGGATGGATGAAGCAGCCACGGTATGGCGCTATCCCTTAACCATTCACATACACATTCACACCTAGGGCCACTTTAGAGTCTCCAATTAACCTAACCTACATGTTTTTGGCCTGTGGGAGGAAACCGGAGAAATCCCTGAGTAAACCCATGCAGATACGGGGAGAACATGCAAACTCCACACAGATCACTGTTGGTCAGGGGCTGGGATCGAACCAGGAATCCCATGGTCAAGGGTGAGTTGCTGTGCTGGTGCAGTGCTAACCACTGCTCCACCGCACCACCCTGTAGGCGTGCTTAATGTTGCTGTAAACATGATCCATTGTTCTTTCCCCTCTTGTGGGACACTTAATGTGTTTGGGAGAATTTGGGAAGTACAGTCTTTAAGCATGCTTTGTTAAAATCCCCTGCAATAACGTGAACTGCATCTGGGTGATCCCTTTGCTGCCTGCTGACAATGTGCTGGAGGTGATTGAGTGCTAAGCTAACACTAGCATCTGGAACAGGGGTCACCAACCTTTTTGAAACCAAGAGCTACTTCATGGGTATCGAGTCATGTGAAGGGCACCAGCTTGACACACTCCTCTAAAATAACAAATTGTGTGTGTGTGTGTGTGTGTGTGTGTGTGTGTATATATATGTATATATACGTATATATACTGTATATATATATATATATATATATATATATATATATATATATATATATATATATATATATATATATATATATATATATACACTACCGTTCAAAAGTTTGGGGTCACCCAGACAATTATTTTGTGTTTTCCATGAAAAGTCACACTTATTTACCACTATGAGTTGTAAAATGAATAGAAAATATAGTCAAGATATTGACAAGGTTAGAAATAATGATTTGTATTTGAAATAATAATTTTTTCCTTCAAACTTTGCTTTCATCAAAGAATCCTCCATTTGCAGCATTGCAGACCTAACATGATTGCACAAGGGTTTTCTAATCATCCATTAGCCTTCTGACGCAATGAGCAAACACATTGTACCATTAGAACACTGGAGTGATAGTTGCTGGAAATGGGCCTCTATACACCTATCTAGATATTGCACCAAAAACCAGACATTTGCAGCTAGAATAGTCATTTACCACATTAGCAATGTATAGAGTGTATTTCTGATTAGTTTAAAGTTATCTTTACTGAAAAAAAGTGCTTTTCTTTCAAAAATAAGGAAATTTCTAAGTGACCCCAAACTTTTGAACGGTAGTGTATGTATACACATAAATAAATAATTATCAATAACTTAGAGTGGGTAACAGACAAGATCAATATTCAAGACTTTATTTTTATTAATCTCAGCAATTGTTCAGATGATCCCTTCTACATTTCATAAAAAAATGTCCAGTTTTCACCAGTCCCTTTTAACCATAAAAAACTAAACCCTTTTAATTCATGAACTATGTTGAACCATGTTTGAAAAAGTTAATTCAATTCAATTCAATTCAACTTTATTTATATAGCACCATTTCACAACAACAGTCATCTCATAGCACGAGTTATGCAACATTTAAGAAAAATCAACTTTCATATTAAATAAATCTTATCACATTTTTAACTGAACAAATCTGCTGCAATTCTGCTCAAAATCTGTTACATTTAATAAACACACTTTTGTGTGTTCTTCTTCACTGGAATTATATCCATACAGTTCTTGCCAAGAATCATGCTTGATCAACCAGCACTGTCCTTTCATGAGAAGAAACTAAACAAACACTGAGAGTGCTTATGTGCACGGTGGCGCAGTGGTTAGCACCGCGGCAGCAGTTTACCCTCGGCCGGGGGATCACGGGGATCGTGGGTTCGATCCCCAGCCAACAGTGATCTGTGTGGAGTTTGCATGTTCTGGTGGTGCATGTTCTTGTTTTTCATGCAAAAACATGCAGGTTAGGGAGTTAAGGGGCACTTGCGTACGCAGTGGCTGGTGGCTTGTTACCGGACTGCAGAACAAATCTACCTACGGGTACAAGATAAGTCCAAAAAAAAAAAAAAAAAAGAGTGGGTAGTGAAGTGGCGCTTCGCCATCGCCCCGCAAATGAAATACACGCAGCTTCCTTTCACGGTAGTAAAAAAAGAACTCTTCCTCCCGCTCACTTTGAAAATGATAAATTTTCTGTCTTTTTTTGCCATGTTTTTGGGCTTGGAAACCGTACTGCGCTCACCATCTTAACTGCCCCCTAGCTAAGCTTACGCTCCACAAGCGCGAAGGTTTTGTCATGCGCACAATACTGACCTTTGAACTAGGTCAGAGTTCACCTTAACTTTACGTATAATAAACATATTTTCATTTTTTTTATTTTTAAGACATTGTCATTTTAAAATCTACATAAATGCAAGTGTGATTTTAAAAAATATAAAAAATATAAAATAAAAAATAGCGGCAGAAAAAATTACATCTGCAGCTCACTTGCGAGTTGTGCTATTTTTAGAACAGGCCTGCGGGCGACACATGTGGTCCCTGCGGGCGACATGGTGCCCGCGGGCACCGCGTTGGTGACCCCTGATCTGGAGGAATGTAAACAGCTGTTACAATTATTGCATTTATTTCATGGGGAAGATAGAAAGGCCTGCACAGGATATACACAGTAGTCTTTTTTTTTTCTTACAGATGGGTCAATATGCATGAAAGTGTGAAGTGCAAAGACAGGTGTGTTATTATGATAATTAAAAGTTCCTCAGTTTTGTGCATGTGAGCATTCGGGGGGGGGGGGGTCTGACTGTTTGCAATTCGGATGGCCCAGGGGAAGAAACTGTTTGTCAGTCTGGAGGTGTGGGACCTGACTGATCTGAACCATCGTCCAGAGGGAACCAGGTCCAACAGGTGATGGGCGGGATGTGAGGGGTCTCCTGTGATGGCCTTGATTTTTCTGAGACAGGAGGATCTGGAGATTTCTTCCAGGGAGGGCAGAGGGCCGCCAATAATTTTTTGGGCGGTGTTGATGACCCACTGCACAGCCGTCATGTTCTCGGCCGTGGGGCCGACATACCACACACCCAGACAGTAGGTGAGCCTACGTTCTACTGAGTAGCGATAGAACGCCAGCAGCAGCTTCTGGTCCAGGTTGTTCTTCCTCAGGACATGGAGAAGGTGCAGCCGTTGCTGGGCTTTCTCCACCAGGCCCTTGAAGCTGATGGTCCAGGAGAGGTCAGAGGAGATGTGGATCCCCAGGAACCTAAAGGTGGGACGGTTTCCCCGTGGATGCCATTTATGAAGAGGGGGGTGGTCCTGTCTGTTCTTCCTGAAATCTAGTATGAGTTCTTTAGTTTTTTGGACGTTCAGTTTCAGATTGTTTGCTTGGCACCAGAGCAGCAGATTCTCTACCTCTGCCCTGCATGCCTTCTCATCATCATCGTGATGAGCCCAACCAAGGTGGTATGGCCCACGTACTTCACGATGACGGTATGTTGGATGGGTTGGAATACAGTCAAAGGTGTACAGGGAGTACAGTAGAGGGCTTAGCATACAGGCCTGGTGGGAGCCAGTGCTAAGAGACAGTGTGGAGGAGTGGTGGGGCCAAGTCTATTTTGTGGGCGGTTGGTGAGAAAGTTTTTTTTATCCAGGAGCAGGTGGGGGGTGGGGGGGTCTGGAGGAGGTGCAGTTGTCCGGGATGATGGTGTTGAAAGCTGAGCTGTAGTCCACAAAGAGCATCTTCACGTAGCTCCTTGGGTTCTCCAGGCGGCTCAGTGCTCTGTGGAGAGTGGTGGCGATGGTGTCTTCTGTAGCCCAGTTCTCCCTTTAGGTGAACTGGTGGGGGTCGAAAGAGGGGGGGAGACAGTCCCTGATGTGCTGGGACACCAGTCGCTCAAAACACTTCATGACTACAGACATGAGTGCTATGAGTCTGTAGTCGTTCAGGCTGTCAACTGCAGACTTTTTGGAGATGGAGATGATGGTGGAGGCCTTGAGGCAGGAGGTGATGGTGGTGCGGAGATTGAACAGCTTGGTGAGGATCTCTGCCAGCTGGTCTGAACATGCTTTGACCACCACTCCTGGGATGCTATCTGGACCAGCAGCTCTTTGGGGGTTCACTGCTCTCAGTTGTCTCCTCACCTTGTGCACCTATAGAGAGAGGAGGGAGGAGGGGGGGGATGAGTTTGGGGAGAGGTGTGCTCAAACCGGGCAAAGAAGCTGTTAAGCTCCTCTGGTAGAGTGAGGCTGCTGTCTGATGTTGGGGGGGCCCTGGCCCCTGTGGTTGGTGAGGGCCAGGATGCCTCTCTACATCTGTCGACGGTTGTTGTCTGTGAGAAAGCCCTCCCCTTTCCTCCTGTAGGCATTCTTAGCGAGTTTTATGCATCTCCTCAGGTTGGCTCTGGCAGTGCTGTACAGAGAGCTGTCCCTCTGTCTGAATGCTGAGTTGTGGGCTCTGATCAGAGCCTGGACTTCACTGGTCATCCAGGGTTTGTGGTTTGGAAAGACCCGGATGATGAGGGTTACATTTTCTACATATCATTTAATGTAGAAAAGGACAGATTTGGTGTAGGAGTCCAGGTCCTGCTTTTCAAAGATGCTCCAGTCTGTGCAGGCAAAGCAGTCCTGTAGCTGGAGGAAAGCATTTTCAGGCCAGGTTTTAGTTGTTTGTTTGGGGGGTGGATACTCTTTCTGAGGGGGGTGCAGGCAGGTATTAGAAGTAGGGAGAGATGGCCTGATTGTCCAAGGTGGGGTAGGGGGGTGCAGGCAGGTATTAGAAGTAGGGAGAGATGGCCTGATTGTCCAAGGTGGGGGAGGGGGTGGCTCTGTAGGCGTGCTTAATGTTGCTGCAAACATGATCCATTGTTCTTTCCCCTCTTGTGGGACACTTAATGTCACTTAATGAGAATATGGGAAGTACAGTCTTTAAGCATGCTTTGTTAAAATCCCCTGCAATAACGTGAACTGCATCTGGGTAATCCCTTTGCTACCTGCTGACAATGTGCTGGAGGTGATTGAGTGCTAAGCTAACGCTAGCATCTGGAGGAATGTAAACAGCTGTTACAATTACTGCATTTATTTCATGGGGAAGATAAAAAGCCCTGCACAGGAAAGACATGGCTTCTAAGTCCAGTGAACAGTAGCTTTGAATTATTTTGCTGTTATTACACCAAGTCTGAAGCACAGAAGCACAGAGCCCACCACCTCTACCCTTACCAGAATTGGCATTGCAGTCAAAGCGGTGTGTAGTTCGGCCAGGGAATACATGGATTTAGCCATGACTCAGTCACAATCAGAACACAGCAGTCCCGTAAATAGCAACTGTATGCGATCTCTGATTGCAGCTTATCATTTTGTTGGTGAGGGATCTGACCAAATAGTTTGATCAGACCGAAGGACGTGTCTCCAAAATTAAGGTGTTTGTCCTTATGTGCATTTGCAAACTATAATCTAGCTTTTTATGTTGCTTTTGGAGTAATGGCTTCTTCCTCACTGAGTGGTCTTTCAGCCCAATTACCCACTTTACCCAGTAAAGTGGGTAATTACCCAGTAATTACCCACTTTACTGTGGATAATTACCAGCTTCAGCCAACATCTTCACAAGGTCTTTTGCTTTTGTTCTGGAGTTGATATGCACATTTCATACATTCATCTCTGGGAGACAAAGCCCATCTTCTGCCTGAGCAGCATGATAGCTGGACGTTCCCATGATGTTTATACTTGTGTATAATTGCTTGAACAGATGAATGTGGCACCTTCATGCATCTGGAAATTGTACCCAAGGATGAACCAGATTTTGTCACGCCGCGCCATTCATCAGCGGCGCCACCTGCTCACGCACCTGATCATCATCAGCGGCGAGGGATAAAGGCCGTCTCGCCCGGAGCTTCGGCCTGAAGCCGTCAGACTTCGTTCCTCACCGTTGTGAGTCATCTACAATCTTCAGCACAATTATTTGGGTAAGAAGCCTTACCTTCTCTCTCCAGTCTGCTCCCCTGTGCACAGGTGGATTTCCCGGCGGCGGACGTCTTCCCTCCAACGCCTATTCCTCGCTGCTGCACCGAGCTCTCCAGGTGGCTGTCTCCCGGGTTTCGCCCCTTGCTGTGCCAGCTATCCTGTCATCCAAGTAAGTCCTTCTCTTGCCATAATCCCCCCTGTGTTGGTGTATGCCCGTCACCCTCTCCCTGTGCTTTCTCCATAGGGTTGCCCGGCTGTACGGTCACCTGCCTCTGTGCCTGAAGCAGACGCCGCCACCAACACATTTACATCCCGCAGACACGCACTCATTCACGCCTGTTGTTAATAAACTATTTGAACTACTCTGAGCCTGTGTGTGTGCGTCTCCTGAGCCGTGCGTTATGTCAGTACGGCTTCAGCAGAGCGGCTCGGCAGACGGCGGGCTCGCACACCGGCTTACCACTCTCGAGGCTAGAGTGGATCAGATTGCTTATCAACAACAGGTGAGCCTAAATCAATTGGTAATAATTACTAACCGATTGGACCGCCTGGACCCCCAGCAGCCGTTCCCCCCGGCTCCTCAGGGTGGCGCAGCTCCTGCTGTTCCTGCGGCCGTCCAGCCAGCTCCGGTGGCACCGGCCCGGCTCACACCAATTCCGACCCCCGCTCGCTTTAGCGGAAAGCTCGGCGGAGCGCGGGGGTTTGTGATGCAGTGCGAGTCCGTGTTCGACCGTGTGCCCGCAGACTTCCCCTCAGATCACAGCCGAATCGGCTACATAGGGAATCTCCTGGAGGGGCGCGCTTTAACTTGGGCCTACGCTATAATGGCGAGACCCAGTTATGCCACCCTCACCTATGCCGAGTTCGTGAGGCGCTTCCTGGAGGTGTTCGATCATTCTCACTCCGAGACGGTCCAGGTCGATCGGCTTCTCGCTCTCCAGCAGGGAAGCCGGTCGGTCGCGGACTATGCTATCGAATACCGGGTAGCGGCGGAGGAACTGGGCTGGGAGGAACGCTCCCTCTGCGGCCTGTTCCTCCGCAGCCTCAATAGTGATCTGAGGGATGAACTGGCTGGACGGGATATCCCCGGAACGCTAGCGGAGCTAACTTCACTGGCCATCAGCTTGGACAACAGGCTGCGCGAGCGCTCCTCAGGACGGAAGTCGTCTGCTTCTCGCCCTCGGGGAGCCTCGCTGCGCCTGCCCCAAGCTCGCCCCCTGGCGACGCCGCCACCATCGCGCCCCAAGGAGTCGGAGCCGATGGTGACGGGCTGGGCAAAGCTCTCCCCGGCGGAGAGACAGCGCCACCGTGAGTTGGGTCTCTGCATGTATTGCGGAGACAGTCAACACACGGTAGAGCTTTGCCCACAGAAGCCAAACGGCAGGGTCCGCGAGTCACTGTAGGGGGCCTCGCGGACGTCAATCGGCAAAGTCCCCTCACCCAATTGAAGCTGCCCATCCGTTTCTGTCACAATCCCACTGGGCACCTCACCCACGCACTGGTGGATTCGGGCGCAGAAGGCAGCTTCATTTCACACGGCCTGGCAACCCGATTGGGCATCTGCTGTCAGGCACTAAAACACCCCATCTCTCTGGTCCATCTCTCCCGTGCCTCCCTTGGGAGAGTTTCTCATCAGACCATTCCCGTCCCAGTCATCATCTCAGGGAACCACCGGGAGGAGATGGTTTTTTACATCCTGCCCAACTCTGTGTCGCCCGTCATCCTGGGGTATCCCTGGCTACGCCTCCACAACCCTGTCCTGGACTGGAGATCAGCTGGGGTATCGGCATGGAGTACATTTTGCATGGGCACCTGCCTTCAGTCCGCTGCCTGCTCCCCGTTCGCTGCTCCCCCTGTGACGGACACAGCACCTCCGGACCTGTCTCTGGTGCCGCCGGAATTTCACGACCTGGGTATGGTATTTAGCAAGACGAAAGCTATGTCTCTTCCCCCGCATCGGCCCTATGACTGTGCTATCAACCTCCGCCAGGGGGCTCCCCTACCTTCTGGTCGGCTCTACAGCCTGTCTGCACCGGAGAAGGAGACGATGAATACCTACCTGAAAGAATCACTGAGCGCTGGGATTATTCGCCCATCGTCGTCACCTGTGGGGGCAGGGTTTTTCTTCGTTGGGAAAAAGGACGGATCCCTCCGCCCCTGCATAGACTACCGAGCGCTCAATGACATCACTGAGAGGGACCGTTACACCCTGCCCCTCATGGACACTGCCTTCCACTCCCTCCAGGGGGCGACCTGGTTTACCAAGCTGGATCTACGCAGCGCTTACCACCTCGTCCGGATCCGGGAGGGAGATGAATGGAAAACAGCCTTCCGTACCCTGAACGGCCACTTTGAATACCTGGTCATGCCGTTCGGGTTGACCAACGCTCCTGCCGTCTTTCAGCGCCTCATCAATGACGTCCTCCAGGATTTCATCGGCCTCTTCGTGTTCGTCTACCTGGACGATATTCTTATCTTCTCCAGGTCCAGGGACGAGCACCAGGTCCATGTGAGGCGGGTCCTCCAAAGACTGCTGGAGAATCGGCTCTACGTGAAGGCTGAAAAGTGCGAATTCTACGCTAGGACCACATCCTTCCTGGGATTCATCATCTCTCAAGACCAGGTGCTCCCAGACCCAGAGAAGGTGAAGGCGGTGGTGGAGTGGCCTATTCCCGCATCCCGGAAGCAGGTGCAACAGTTTGTTGGCTTCGCCAATTTTTACCGCCGCTTTGTCCCAAATTTCAGCTCAATCGTCGGACCACTGACCCGCCTCACGTCCCCGAAGGTCCCGTTCCGGTGGACCGAAGAGGTCGCTGCTGCCTTTAAGGCGCTGAAGGCGGAGTTCTCCTCCTCCCGGGTCCTTCGCCAGGTCGACCCCGCGCTGCAGTGCATTGTGGAGGTGGACGCCTCGGACACGGGAGTGGGAGCAGTACTATCCCAGCGGTCGCCTGACGATGGCGCCAAACGACCCTGCGCCTTCTTCTCCCGGCACCTGTCCCCGGCGGAGAGGAACTACGATGTGGGGGACAGAGAGCTCCTGGCCATTAAACTCGCCTTACAGGAGTGGCGCCACTGGCTAGAGGGGGCGGACCTGCCGTTCGTGGTCCTGACGGACCACAAGAACCTAGAATATTTACGATCTGCCAAGCGCCTGAATGCCCGCCAGGCGCGCTGGTCTTTGTTCTTCGCCAGGTTCCGCTTTTCTATCACCTTCAGGCCAGGCTCCAAAAACGGCCTGCCTGACGCCCTCTCTAGGCAGTTCACCCCCGTGGAGGCTGAGGAGACGCCCCACACTATCCTGCCCAGGTCGTGCGTCGTGGGAGCCATCTCCTGGGACATCGAGAACAAGATCCGGAAGGCGCAGGAGGTGGAACCTGATCCTGGCGGCGGACCGGAGGGAAAACTGTTCGTTCCATCTGCGGTCCGAGGAGAGGTCATCCACTGGCTCCACACCTCCCGGCTCACCTGTCACCCCGGCACCTCCTGGATGATCAGCCTCCTCCAACGGTCCTTTTGGTGGCCAGGCCTGCGGAGGGACGCAGCCCGCTACGCCCGGGCTTGCCCAATCTGTGCCACCAGCAAGTCGGGAAATGTCCCTCCAGCGGGTCTGCTCCAGCCCCTGCCCGTTCCTGGCAGGCCCTGGTCGCACATCGCGTTGGATTTCGTCACCGGACTCCCCGTTTCCAACTCTTTTGACACCATCCTGACCATCGTGGACCGTTTCTCCAAGGCTGCACACTTCGTTCCCCTGCGAGGTCTCCCTACCGCCTTGGAGACGGCGGATCTCCTCGTCCAACACGTGGTCAGGCTGCACGGGATTCCGGTGGACGTGGTCTCGTACCGGGGCCCCCAATTTTCATCCGAGGTTTGGAGATCTTTCTGTAACGCCATCGGAGCCAAGGTGAGCCTCTCCTCCGGCCATCACCCCCAATCTAACGGGCAGTGTGAGAGGACCAACCAGGAGCTCGAGGCTGCGCACCGCTGTGTGACCAGGTCCAAACCTACGTCCTGGAGCAACCATCTCGCCTGGGTTGAGTACGCCCACAACACCGCCCGCTCTTCTGCAACAGGGATGTCCCCCTTCAAGGCGTCCCTGGGTTACGACCCCCCGCTGCTTCCAGCGCAGGAGAGCGAGGTAACTGTCCCCTCAGTTAGGGCGCATCTCAGGCAGTTCCGCTCCATCTGGGCTGCCGCGCGTCATGCGCTTTTACGCACAGCAGAGCGCAACAGGACCGTGGCGGACCGGCACAGACGACCTGCCCCGGCGTACAGAGATGGGCAACGAGTTTATGTGTCTACCCAGGACGTTACATTGAAGGGCGAGAGGAGGAAGCTGGCACAGCGGTTCATGGGTCCCTATCCCATCACCCGGATCATCAACCCGGTGGCTGTGCGCGTGGCTATTCCCCCCTCCCTCCGCATCCATCCCACCTTCCACGTGTCAAAGGTGAAGCTGGCAGTCACCGACCCCCTTTGCCCTCCTCCTGCAGCGCAACCCGCGCCCTGGATGATTGGTGGCCATCCGGCCTGGTCCGTCTCCTCCATCCTGGACTCCCGGCGCCGGGGTCGTGGGTTGCAATACTTGGTGGACTGGGAGGGCTATGGGCCTGAGCATCGACAGTGGGTGCCCCCATCGTTCGTGTTGGACCCATCGCTCATCGCGGACTTCCACCGAGCGCACCCGGAT
Source organism: Pholidichthys leucotaenia (assembly GCA_020510985.1). Classification (NCBI taxonomy): domain Eukaryota; kingdom Metazoa; phylum Chordata; class Actinopteri; order Cichliformes; family Pholidichthyidae; genus Pholidichthys; species Pholidichthys leucotaenia. Next base: position 428,892,011 of record CM035841.1, on the reverse strand, counting down.
AAGCCATCGCCAGGAGGCGCTGCTAGAGGGGGGAGTACTGTCACGCCGCGCCATTCATCAGCGGCGCCACCTGCTCACGCACCTGATCATCATCAGCGGCGAGGGATAAAGGCCGTCTCGCCCGGAGCTTCGGCCTGAAGCCGTCAGACTTCGTTCCTCACCGTTGTGAGTCATCTACAATCTTCAGCACAATTATTTGGGTAAGAAGCCTTACCTTCTCTCTCCAGTCTGCTCCCCTGTGCACAGGTGGATTTCCCGGCGGCGGACGTCTTCCCTCCAACGCCTATTCCTCGCTGCTGCACCGAGCTCTCCAGGTGGCTGTCTCCCGGGTTTCGCCCCTTGCTGTGCCAGCTATCCTGTCATCCAAGTAAGTCCTTCTCTTGCCATAATCCCTCCTGTGTTGGTGTATGCCCGTCACCCTCTCCCTGTGCTTTCTCCATAGGGTTGCCCGGCTGTACGGTCACCTGCCTCTGTGCCTGAAGCAGACGCCACCACCAACACATTTACATCCCGCAGACACGCACTCATTCACGCCTGTTGTTAATAAACTATTTGAACTACTCTGAGCCTGTGTGTGTGCGTCTCCTGAGCCGTGCGTTATGTCAGATTTAAGGGATAAGGCATAAGGACCTGTAGTTATATAGCACTTTTTCTAGTCATGAAGACCACTCAAAGTGTTTAACTAGTAGTTAAACTCACCCTCTATTCTAAGGACCTATCATACCTAGGGACAATTTATAAGATAAGAGATAAGATAAGAAAAGATAAGCCTTTATTAGTCCCACAACGGGGAAATTCCAGGATTGCAACAGCACAGGGATAGCAACACTCAGAGCAACAATCAGAAGGCAAGAAAAAAACAAGCAAGCAAGAGCAGCTAATATACATATGTACGTATTACTATAAAATATATATATATACACACACACACAGACACACAGTGCAGAGCATTGTAGCTGGATGGAATAAATATATGAATATATGAACACACAGTGCAGAGCATTGTAGCTAGATGGAATAAATATGTAAATATATAAACACCCACAGTACGGAGCATTGCAGCTAGGTGGAATAAATATGCAAGTATATAAACACACACAGTGCGGAGCAATGTAGCTAGATGGAATAATATGTAGATATATAAATATATAAACACACCCAGTGCTGAGCATTGTAGCTAGATGGAATAAATATGTAAATATATAAACACACACAGTGCAGAGCATTGTTGCTAGATGGAATGAAACAGCATAACCGTCTACTTAGTTATCCTACATGGTATGATTATGTGCCCATACATATTCTCACCCTCCATAGCGACCGGTATGTTCCTAGTTGTATGCCGGAGGGGACCATTGTGTAAGTCTATTGCATCTTTTGCATTCAAAAAACTATTAGTTTGTTACGTCTTTTTGCTATCTCTGCGAGCAGCCCTGCTTAGGTTGTACAGTCTGACAGCCGTTGGTAGGAAGGACCTACGAAACCTCTCGGTTGTGCACCTGGGATGATGTAGTCTGCTGCTAAATGAGCTCCTCAGTGCATTCAGTATGTCCTGCATAGGGTGGAACTCGGACTCCAGCAGAGATGACAGTTTAGCCACCGTCCTTCTCTCTCCTATCTCCTCCATCGGATCAAGGCGCTGCCCCAGGACAGAGCTAGCTTTCTTAATCCGTTTGTTCAGTCTCTTCCTATCGGCTGCAGTAATGCCACTGCCCCAGCAGACCACTCCAAAAGTGATGGCTGATGCCACCACCGTGTCATAGAATGACTTCAGCAGCGCCCCTTGTACACCAAAAGACCTGAGTCTCCTCAGCAGGAACAGCCTGCGCTGTCCCTTCTTGTAGAGTGCATCAGTATTGTGTGACCAGTCTAGTTTATTGTTCAGATGAATACCCAGGTACTTATAGGATGTCACCATCTCGATGTCTGTTCCCTGTATATTTACTGGTACTGTGAGGGGCTGCCCATGCCTGCGGCAGTCCACCACCAGCTCCTTAGTTTTCCTCGCGTTGATCTGGAGGCAGTTCCGATGGCACCAGTCCACGAAGTCCTGGATAAGCCCTCTGTACTCAGCTTCATCTCCATTGGAGATGAGGCCAACGATCGCAGAGTCATCAGAGAACTTCTGTAGATGGCAGTGTGTTGTGTTGTGTGAGAAGTCCGCAGTATAAAGAGTGAACAGGAAGGGAGCCAGCACCGTTCCCTGGGGGGCCCCCGTGCTACTGATGATCGTGTCGGACACACAGTCCCGGGTTCTCACAAACTGAGGCCGGTTCGTGAGGTAGTCCAGGATCCATGATGACAGGTGCTGGTCCACCCCTGCGCGCAGCAGCTTGTCCTTCAGGATCATCGGTTGGATGGTGTTGAAAGCACTGGAGAAGTCAAAGAACATGATCCTCACCATATTCCCGGGCTTCTCCAGGTGGGACAGAGAACGGTGAAGGAGGAAGATCACCGCATCCTCCACCCCAATGCCATGCTGGTAGGCGAACTGGAGTGGATCCATCGCTGGTTCCACCAGGGGGCGGAGGTGAGCAAGGAGCAGTCTCTCCAGGGTCTTCATCAAGTGGGACGTCAAGGCCACCGGTCTGTAGCTGTTCAGGTCTTTGGGGTGGGAAGTTTTTGGTACAGGTACCACACAAGATGTTTTCCACAGCTGTGGTACCCTCCCCAGTTTCAGGCTCATGTTGAAGATATACGTCACAATCCCACACAGCTGGTCTGCACAGGACTTGAGGAGCTTTGCGCTGATGCCGTCCGGTCCCGGCGCCTTCCTCGCCTTGATCTTCCTCAGCTCCGTCCTCACCTGGGTCCTGGTCAGGGTCAGGATGGGGGGCTGTGTGTTGGGAGTGGGGGGGTGTTGGTGGAGTGGGGAGTGGGCAGCAGGACTTGATTTCTTTAGAGGCAGCAGTGGTTGTTGTGCAGTCAGGGGGGAGGGCGGTTGGTCAAATCTATTGAAAAACAGATTCAGGTTGTTCGCCCACTCCCTGCCCCCTGTGGCCTGGGGGGAGGTATTCTGGAGCCCCGAGATGGTTTTGAGGTTTCTCCAGACCCCGCTGATGTCGCTCTGTTGCAGCTTGTCCTCCATCTTCTTCCTGAAGCTGTCCTTGCCTTCTCTGATCTTTCTCCTCAGCTCCCTCTGTACGGACTTCAGCATCTCCCTGTTCCCTGACCTGAAGATCCTCTTCTTCTCTCTCAGAAGTGTTTTTATCTCAGGGTTGATCCAGGGTTTGTTGTTTGAGTGACGCCGTATGGTCTTGGTGGGAACGGATTTGTCCACACAGAAGCTGAGGTAGCCCGTGAAGGTGTGAATGAGGCCATCGATGTCCTCACCATGTGGATCGCAGAGCTGCTTCCAGGCGGTGGCTTCAAAACAGCCCTTTAGGGTGTCCATTGTCTCCTCAGACCATAACTCCACAGTGTGCATGGCCGGAGGTTGTCTGTGCACTAGGGGTTTGTACACCGGCCGGAGATGAACCAAGTTGTGATCCGATCTCCCGAGTGGGGGGAGTTGTGATGAGGTGTACGCCTCCTTAGTGTTTGCGTAGAATAAATCCAGTGTTTTATTGTCTCTAGTGTGGCATGTGACATACTGGGTGAACGTGGGTAGAATGGGAGACAGTGAAACATGGTTGAAATCGCCTGAGATGAGGAGAAGAGCATCTGGGTGTTCTGTCTGCAGCCTGCTGGTTACTGAATGGATGACGTCACGTGCTGTCCCAGCGTTCACCGTCGGATTTGCATAAACAACAATGCAGATCACGTGTGAGTGTTCTCTCGGGAGATATGTAGGCCTCATGCTAACAGCTAGCAACTCAATGTCTTTGCTGCAGTGTCGTTGTTTAACAGTGATATGTCCCGGTCTGCACCAGTTGTTGTTAACATACATTATCACTCCACCGCCCCTAGCCTTGCCACTGTCTGGTGTTCGGTCAGCTCGTATCATGTGAAAACCCTCCAGCTCAATGTTAGCATCTGCTGCTAGTTCAGTTAGCCACGTCTCAGTAAACAAAAGGAGAGAGCACTCCCGGTATGTGCTATCATAACGGGAGATAGCCGCTAGCTCATCTAACTTTCCCAGTATCGACCGTACATTTCCCATGACAACAGATGGAAGGGAGGGTCTGTACCTTATATTTTTTGTCCTCCGCCTTACTCCAGCCCGGCAGCCGCGGCGTTTTCGCCTCAGTTCACTCGGTATGTCGAGTTTTTCCAATGGGACCGGGTGGCGGTTGAATGCTAGCAGCTGTTCTCTGCTGTATCGTATCCTGCTATAAACAGTGGCTCCGTCCACCGGCTCAGGAGACATTTAGGACGATCTGTGTGTCCGTGATATAAGTGGGGTGAAAAAAAAAAGACGGATCAAAAGAGAGAGGAAGGGAAAAAGACTCGGAATCGAGCCGCTGTTGCAAAAGGCAGCCTACTCGTGTGGCGCCGAGAGAAAAAAAAAAAAAAAAAAAGATGCAACAGTTATGCAACAGTTAGTTCCGACTGAGCAATTTGATAGGACAATAGGGATTCCAGGAGTTACTATAATCTGTGATAATTGCACTCCAATTTGACTGGCTAAGTATCACTCCTCTTCAGAGGTGTTCTAGTTACATTAATTACTAACAGTATTTTTCCATCAACTCTCTGACAATTGCAGTACTGTTTTGGATACCTTAATTTCCACAGTGAAGTGCTGTCTGACAAGAAATTATACATCCGTGACCCAAAAGTCCCATCCTTTTGCAAAGGTCTACTTCCGTCTACCCGGCCATTGTAAGATCTTTAAGCGATTTCACGTCTGTTTAAAAAATAGGCAATGCTAGAAATTGATTTATTGTCTCGATTAACAAACCACAATACCTGTTTGATGATGGACTCTTTGTTTCATCTGAAAATATGAAGAGAAGTGAGCAAAATGTGCTAAATATTACACTCGAGCTCGTTACAGTATCATGAATATGCTAACTCCAGCAGCTACGCAGAGAACACAAGCCACATCACTCCCTGCTGGAGTTAGTATATTCATGATACCAAACTCACGCTCGTGTAATATTGCTTAATTTGAGTCACCAATTAACCTAACATGCATGTCTTTGGATTGTGGGAGGAAACCGGAGCCCCCGGAGTAAACCCACACAGCACAGGGAGAACATGCAAACTCCACACAGAAAGGCTCCCAGCCTGGGGATTTGAACCTAGAACCTTCGAGCTGTGAAGAAACAGTGCTAACCACTGGTTGATTTTTTTTGTTTTTCCCATGGTGTCACACAAGTAAGTAATGTGTTTGAGGTGTACCTTAAAATACGTGTGCCTCCAGTTAACTCAAATGTTGTCAATTAACTTATCAGAAGCTTCCAAAGCCATGACATCATCATCTGTGCTTTCCCAAATTGTTTAAAGACAATAGTAATCTTAGTGTATGTAAACTTATCCCTTTGTATGTTCTCCCCGTGTCTGCGTGGGTTTACTCCGGGATTTCTCCGGTTTCCTCCCACATGCCAAAAACATGCAAGTTAGGTTAATTGGCATCAACTGGGGATTCTAAATTGTCCTTAGGTATGAATGTGAGAGTGAATGGTTGTCTGTGTCTCTGTGCTGGCCTTGCGATGGACTGGCGATCTGTCCAGGGTGTACCCCGCCTCTCGCCCATAGATGCTGGGATAGGCTCCAGCCCCTCCGTGACCCGAAAAGGATTAAGCGGAAGAAGATGGATGGATGGATTGTTATGGGTACAGACTGTGGTCGGGAGGCTGAGCGCTGCAATGGCGAGCTGAAAAGAGGCAAAGAGCAAAGCGGCTGTGAAATGGCCACCCCTCGCTTTTATGAGCTCAACATGATGATGTCACCAAGCGGCCATGTCAGCACGCCGACGCCAACCAAACTTGTGGTTGTCTTACACCACATTGACCCCCCCCCCTTGGAAAAATGGAACAGCACACATAACCCAATTAACTCTCCCCAGTTTGGTACACAGTAAACCCCCAAACTAGCTAGGGCCAGCAGGTAGACTACCGCATAGCCCAGCATGGCTGAGTGGTTTATTGTACCACTATTTGTTGGCAGACATGCTCCTAGCTAAACAGTCCCCTTTTTTTTCATTGAGGAAGGCAGTTCAGTTCAAGGGGCCTTGAGGCGATCTTGTGGTGGACACCCCCCTGGAGGCACCGGCTGCAGCAAACCTGGGCGCCATCCCACTGGAGCCACGTCGCGCTCATCAGCAACATGCCAGCCAGGATCCCACACCAGCTGGGTTGGCTCCAACGCTGCATCTTGATCCGTGGCAGCTGCTCTTACCTTCCGCAGATGGCTGGAATGCCATTTCAAACCATCAGCCATCTGGACAGCGGGTGGTCTCAGCTGTGTGGCGATCTTCATAGGTCTCAGTGGTGGTGGTGATGTTGAGGCCTACTGCGGGTCTGGTCACTCGGTTCTGCGGACAAGAACCCAGTCCATCACTGCAAGTGGCACTCTATTCGGCTGCATTCAGCCTCATGGTTGTGATGGTGTGGCTCTCACGTCTGCTGTGGGGCATCCACCAGGTTGTGGTGGTTCTGCTGCATCCTGTTGGGTCAAGGACTCTTCATCCTGCAGCCCAGCATCAGCTCCTGGAGGCCGATGCTGGTTGTGGATTCGAAAGGTGTCCGGTGGTTCTGTTGTGCTTTGTTTGGTCATGGACCCTTCATCCTGCAGCTCAGCGATGGCCCCTGGAGGCTGGTGCCGGGCTTGGATTCGGAAGATGTCCAGTGGTTCTTCTGTGTTTTGTTGGGTTGCAGACTCTTCATCCTGCAGCTCAGCGGCGGCTCCTGGAGGCTGATGCTGGGTGTGGATTTGGAAGCAGTCCAGTTTCTTCTCTCCCTCACCTGGTGCTGGTTGAGGTTGCGGTGATGTGGCGCTGTCGTTGGCAACAGGACGCATGCCAGGCCGTCTTCGGTCACCAGGGTGCCCTTTCTCCATGAACTCCCTCTCCTGCGACGCCATGGCGGCTGCTTGAAGCTCATGCTGGGTGAGGATCAGAGGTGAGTCCGGTTTGTTTTCCCCCTCTGCTGGGAAGTCTGGTCGTAGTGATATGTTGCTGTTACCACTGGTAGAACCTGCGCTGGGTTGTTGTGTTCTGGGGATCCCAATAGACGTGGACTCCCTCTCCTGCAGCTCAACAGCAGCTCCCTAAGGCTCATGCTGGGCGAGGATCTGAGGCGAGTCCGGTTGCTGTTCTTTCTCCGTACAGTATTTGCTCTCTGTGTGTTGGCATTGCTGCTCCTTGGCCGGGCAGAAGTGTGCTCTTTCTCAGTATGTCAGGGAACTACAGTTGCCATATGGGAAGCGCCTCGTAGCATTCCTCTGATCTGCGGTGCCTACCTTGGCCTCTTCTGGTGTGTCACTGGACACTACTGAGGCTAGCATTATGCTAGCGCTATCAAGCTTGGCTGCTTGGCTAACTGGATCCACACCATTTTGTCTTCCAGCAAACCAAATTTGCACATGCTAGCTAGGTGGCGAAGGTCGGTGACGAATTGTTGTGTCATCTCTCTGGGCTTCTGTTGCCGTTGGAGAAACCTAATGAGCAGTGCCAACACACTGTTGGGTTTGGCGAAGTGGCTAGCTAGCAGCTCGACTGACTCAGCAAACGTTTCTGTTGGTCCTAGTGTGTGGAAAATACGTTAGCCTTCTATCCCCAGATGGTGAACCAGTAGAGCTTGTTTCTGTACCTTGTCTAGGTTGTCCAGGCCCAACGCCAATACGTAGGTGGTGAAAGCATCAAACTAGTGTGGCCACCGTACAGGTGGCCCACCAGGGGTTTCCAGAAACAGCTGTAGTGGCTGTAGTGGTGATGAGTTACTCTCATTGCCAAATGTTATATCTCGAAAACTGGAAGGACTGACAGAGAGTGGTGTTTGCTGAGAACACGAACTTTATTACATAAAACACTATTATAGGTATAAGATAAGATAAGATAAGATAAGATAAGCCTTTATTAGTCCCACAACGGGGAAATTCCAGGATTGCAACAGCACAGGGATAGCAACACTCAGAGCAACAATCAGAAGGCAAAAAAAAAAAAAAAAAAAAAACAAGCAAGCAAGAGCAGCTAATATACATATGTACATATTACTATAAAATATATATATACACACACACACACACACAGACACACAGTGCAGAGCATTGTAGCTGGATGGAATAAATATATGAATATATGAACACACAGTGCAGAGCATTGTAGCTAGATGGAATAAATATGTAAATATATAAACACCCACAGTACGGAGCACTGCAGCTAGGTGGAATAAATATGCAAGTATATGTATATGTATATGTATAGACTAGTTGGGAGGTTAAGCGCTGTAATGGCGAGCCAAAAAGAGGCAAAGAGGCCATAAGATGACCGTCCCTTGCTTTTATGAGCCTGGCGTGATGATGTCACCAAGTGGCCGCATCACCACGCCGACACCAACCAAACTTGTCATTTTCTTACAACACAATGTTCAAGTTAATTTGATGCATACTGTCTGTACAAAAAGTTGACTTTGTTTTAGTTTACTAAACCTAATTAACTCTAATTAATTAATTAACAAATCCTAATCTAAAGTTGCCAGATACAAATAATTCCAAGTTTAAAGAAGGTTTTGCTGTGTTTCTTTCTTCAGCCTTCCTCATGGGAACAGAAACAAAACACACCAAAACTGAAAACACAATAAATCACAAATTGTTTTTTTAAAGAAAGATGTTGTTTTATTATTCGATATGGATTTGGTGAGGAGTATTATACGTTAGAGTGCAGTGCCCTCTGTGTGTGTGTGTGTGTGTGTGTGTGTGTGTGTGTGTGTGTTGTGTGTGTAGAGACTGCTGTAATTTTAACAAGCTTTAATTGACCAAACTTTTGTTCAACACGGGAAACATGGCCACATCAATCCAGTGGCAATTACAAGTGGCTTCATGCCGACCGGGCCCCCCCTTGGTCGCCGTGACAACCTGGATGATTGATCACCAACCCCAACAAATCTCTAACCTGATCAGGCAAATTACCGTGGCGACCGCCGGGGACATCTGAGTCCCGCACTGCAAAATTAAATCCACCGAGCTCATCACCTCGTCTTGGTGACACTTTTGCGAAAAGACACACATGCACGCGCACACACACCTACACTCCCCATACACATGCGCGTGCACACGCGCGCACACCCACACAGACACAGAGAGCGCTTCAATTTTTCTCTCACCCTCTCACATGCGGAGAGAGAGAATCTCTACAAGGGCCTCTGGGGGCCCGAAGCACCAGGTGATAAGAACGATGGGGGGACATGAAGACGTATTAATGTACTAAAGACTTAATGAACCCCCCCATCTAGAGCAATGGCACAGGACAGAGGGGGGAGGAGGGGAGAGAATGGTGTTTATTTTATTAGTTTACAGCAGATTAATGGGGATAATCATTTAAGTGATGGAGATGGATTACCCTCTCAAAGCTGGCCGTGGCCATGCACAGTCTCCCACCCCCACACACACACACTCACACACACACAGCTGCCGATGAACCAGGTGTGTGTGTGTGCGTGTATGTGTGTGTGTGTGTGTGTGTGTGTGTGTGTGTGGCCTGGACTTCACATTTTATATAAACATGTATAACGGAAATGCAGTATCATCATCGAGTTAATCAGCTATGGTCCAGTAGAAGAAGCCAACTCTGTTGTCATTCACTTCATACAGCCAATCATGTACAGTAGAACAAAATTACATTTCTCCTATTTACAACGTTAATCACATCTAGAATCAGAGGAGTCACCACAACAAACAACTTCTCCCATTCTGTTTCACTGAGCACCAAGCTAGAAGTACCATTTTTATATGGTCTTTGGTATGACCCAGCCAGGACCTGAACCCCCCAACCTCCCAGCTGTGGGGCAGATGCTCTATCAACTAGGCCACCACTCCCAGTAGGTGTCACTATGAGTTAATATGATGATTGCGTTCTGATTAGGCTTGTAAAATATATCTTCTTTATAAAAAGGTTTGGCACACTGTAGTACAAGTAGAAGAATTATGCAGAATTATGTCTTTACTATCATCACAGCCATTTGCTTCTATACGTCAGTGTACACATTGTATGGGCACCCAAGTGGCTGAGGGGGCTTCCAAGCTACAAATTACAAGCTAAAAAATTCCCCTCTTTGTTTGTAACAAGCTGAGCTCCTCATATTGTAAAGCACTTAAAAGTTAATATTGAATATGAAGAAAAGTAAGCTCCAGTGATAAGGAGGCTGTGTGTGTGTGAGGGGTGATCAGGTCAAAATGTGCATTTGGCTGTTGGGGGTGAGTGACAGCCACGCAAGTCAGGTCATGAGGAGAATAATGGACGCCTACATGAAAATGACATCAACAAAGAGTTATTCATCTGGCGCACAAAAAAGAAGAAACCTGGACAAGGAAATGTGCCGGCATGAAGATGAAGTGTTTGCAAATGACATGTTTTTGTTGGTTGGAGGAATGTCAGGAGAGAGATGATTTTCAGTGTGCATGTAATCATATTAAATATATGAACTTCTATCGTTTTGATATAAAAAGAAAACATACTGATCTGTCCTGCGGTGGGCTCACCACCTGGATGGCCACGGGGGCCTGGTGTTATGTGAATCGGGTGGCAGTAGGAGACAGAGACCTTGACACTCCAGTCCTCAGATTCCTAATCTGGCTTTTGGGATGTGATTAGATGTCTAATTAGGATGCTTCCTGGAACTTTCCATGTAAGGTGTTTCAGGCATATTACACTTTGAGCTAGAGAGACTTTATAACTCCCAGCTAGCCTGAGAAGGCCTTGGTGTCCTCTATGAATAGCTGGAGGAGGTGAGGACAGAGAAGTCCAAGCTTCTCTGCTTAGACTGATGCCTCTGTGACATCATCATCATCATCATCATAGTTTTTTCCACATGGTACATTACTGGTCTTGGGGCACTCCTGATAGAGGAAACCTCACATCTATCAGTTGCATGATGGCTGTCTTTGTGTGTGTTTGTGTACTTTTATTGATCCCCAGAGGGGAAATTGAGGGCTTCCACCTGGATGGATGAAGCAGCCATGGTACGGCGCTATCCCTTAACCATTCACACACACATTCACACCTAGGGCCACTTTAGAGTCTCCAATTAACCTAACCTGCATGTTTTTGGCATGGTTTTTGTCTTTGTCATCATGGTCTTCCTAGCCAGATGGATATCTACGCCCAACAGTTTTTCAGCATAGTTCCATACTTTTTTGGGCATTCTAGCATCAAACAGCACCTGCTTTGGAGGTGCATCTTTTCCAAGTCGGCAAATGTGTCCAATATATTTGAGATGTTGGCTGTAGCAGATGTCTCAAATAGGTAGTGTGTTGATGATCATACATAGTCGTTTGTTAGAGATTTTAAAGCTCCAATCCAGCTCTCTGTCCACCTGGGTATCAGTCCACTTTCCTCCCAGGTGCATTTTTATGTTCATATCCACCTTTCACCATTTTCCTCAAGAACCCGTGCCATACAATTTCAGTTTTATCCAACTCCCTTTCTTGTCAAAGTCTGTGTTTGAATACTGTATAGAAGATGAGAGCACATACATGCAGTCAAAAATGTCATCCTTGTTGGTAGCTTTATTTGATAGTCTGTTAGCACATGTTTTAGTTCATTCCATTTCTGGAAAGCGGCTCCAATCCTGGCATACAAAAAATGAGAGGAGTTCACTTCTTCATTTGTAATGGTGTATACAAAATATTTAAAAGTTCACACATTCTTGATTTTATTATTATAATGAGAGTTATCAAGGTCTCCTGGTTCTTCATTTCATTGTCAACATTAAAAGCCATTGTCTCAGTTTTGGAATATGACATCTTTAAACCAAAACGTGTGAAGGTTCAGTCATAGATTTCAAGGATGGTCTTCAACTCTTTGTCTGAGTTTGCAAATATTGCCTCATCATTGGCGTACAGGAGTTTGGTAATCTGGGTAACCTCACATGTTGGAGCTTTCTTACGGTATTCTTGCAGTGATGCTTCATTGAGTATGCAATATTCTATTCTCACGCCTGCCTGTGAGTGCTCCTTTTGAACTTCATAATGTGCGACTCACACTACAAAGTCCATGTAAATGTTACAGAGGAGGAGGTATTCTAGTGCTCCCTGGCGGCACCCCACCAGTTTCTCAAAAAGATTAGTACTTCCCGTAATGTAGGCCTTCGTGCCAGTGTATAGTGCACATAGTAAGGATATCAGATGTGGGCACTTGAGTCGGATTTCTAAACACTTAAAAAGCACCTCCCTCAGTATCTAATCGTAAGTGACTTTGAGGTCCACAAAGGCTATATAAATTGGGATTCTGGACTTGGAAGTGTTTTCAAGTAGCTGATGTAGAATATATCAGCTACATCTGATGTTGATCTATTAGCTCGAAAGCCAAACTGGGATTGTAACAGAATGTATTCATAAGCTTCCCCAATCCTCTCAGTGATAATTCCAGATAGCACTTTGGACACTGTTGCAGCTATGCTCAGCCCTCTCTAATTCTCTGCAGGCAACTTGAGACCCCTCTTATGCATACCATATTAGACCAGTCAGAAATATGATTTACAGTGGTGTGAAAAAGTGTTTGCCCCCTTCCTGATCTCTCATTTTTTGTATGTTTATCACACTTAAATGTTTCAGATCATCAAACAAATTTAAACATTAGATAAAGATAACACAAGTAAACACAAAATGCAGTTTTTAAATGAAGGTGTTTATTTTTAAAGGTAAAAAAAGAATCAAACCTACATTGCCCTGTGTGAAAAAGTGATTGCCCCCAAACCTAACAACTGGTTGGGCCAACCTTAGCAGCAACAACTGCAATCAAGCGTTTGTGATAACTGGTAATGAGTCTTTTACAGCGGTGTGGAGGAATTTTGGCCCACTTGTCTTTGTAGAATTGTTGTAATTCAGCCACATTGGAGGGTTTTCGAGCATGAACCGCCTTTTTAAGGTCATGCCACATTATCTCAATCGAATTCAGGTCAGGACTTTGACTAGGCCACTCCAAGGTCTTCATTTTGTTTTTCATAAGCCATTCAGAGGTGGACTTGCTGGTGTGTTTTGGATCATTGTCCTGCTGTAGAACCCAAGTGTGCTTCAGCTTGAGGTCACGAACAGATGGCTGGACATTCTCCTTCAGGATTTTTTGGTAGACAGCAGAATTCAGGTTCCATTTACCACAGCAAGTCTTCCAAGTCTTGAAGAAGCAAAACAGCCCCAGATCATCACACTACCACCACCATATTTTACTGTTGGTATGATGTGCCTTTTCTGAAATGCTGTATTATTTTTATGCCAGATGTAATGTGACACACACCTTCCAAAAAGTTTAACTTTTGTCTCGTCAGTCCACAGAGTATTTTCCCAAAAGTCATCAAGATGTTTTCTGGCAAAACTGAGATGAGCCTTTATGTTCTTTTTGCTCAGCAGTGGTTTTCATCTTGGAACTCTTGTCACGATGTGGAGCACGGTTGGGGAACCGTGCTTACACTCTTTTATTATTCTGCTTATTTTTTGTACTTCCCCACTTTAGTTTAGTAGTTATTCCGGTTGGTTTTGGATGTGTATGTTATTGGAATTTGCTTCTTGTTTCTTGTTATGAAAGTTTCTGCTCTTGGTCTAGTTATTATTTTCTTGTCCTCGCCCTTGTGGGTCATTCCCCCTTGTTTGCATTTGTGTGGTATGTTCCTCATTTTATAATTGTAAATAATTTATAATAATTAATTAATAAATTAATTAATAAATTATAAATTATAATTTATAATTATTATAGTCAGTCACATTTTGCCATATTCCTTCTGTGCTCTTGTTTGACAGTGTGATGTAGTTAGTTCCTCTGTTTGTTCAAGTTTGCGGGCTGTCACAACTGTCATTATTTTTGGTCTGATTGTCCTCACTCATGTCCCTGCACCTGTTAACAGTTCTGATGATTCCCTTTGACTTATTTAAGGATGACTGCAATGCTAGCTCGTTGCAGCGTTCTACTGTTTGTCCAGACATAAGTTACATGTCTTATTTTCTCTCTGTTTATCCTGTGGGAGCTCCCCTCTTCTCTGTGTCCTTGTCTGGCGTTCCCACATGCCTACTTCTTTGGTTCGTGTAAGTTATCTCGTCTCTTGTTATATTTTGTGTTTTTATTAAAACCTTGCAAGCTCACAGCTCAGCGCCCTGCCAGGCCAATTTATGAAAACTCTGCCATGCAGGCCATTTTTGCCCAGTCTCTTTCTTATGGTGGAGTCATGAACACTGACCTTAACTGAGGCAAGCGAGGCCTGCAGTTCTTTGGCTGTTGTTGTATGGTCTTTTGTGACCTCTTGGATGAGTCATTGCTGTGCTCTTGGGGTAATTTTGGTTGGCCAGCCACTCCTGGGAAGGTTCACCACTGTTCCATGTTTTCAGAATTTGTGGATAATGGCTCTCACTGTGGTTCGCTGGAGTCTCAAAGTTTTAGAAATGGTTTTTGTAACCTTTTCCAGATTGATAGATCTCAATTACTTTGTTTCTCATTTGTTCCTGAATTTATTTGGGTTGCAGCATGATGTCTAGCTTTTGAGGATCTTTTGGTCTGCTTCACTTTATCAGGCAGGTCCTATTTAAATGATTTCTTGATTGAGAACAGGTGTGGCAGTAATCAGGCCTGGGTGTGGCTAGAGAAATTAAACTCAGCTTTCCAAAGATGTGATAAACCACAGTTAATTTGTGTTTTAACGGGGAAGGGGGGCAATCACTTTTTCACACAGGGCCATGTAGATCTGGATTTGTTTTTTAGCCTTAATAATAAACACCTTCATTTAAAAACTGCATTTTGTGACTACTTGTTTGATGATCTGAAACATTTAAATGTGACAAACACACAAAAAATGAGAAATCAGGAGGAGGCAAACATTTTTTCACACCACTGTAACTCATCAGTTGCATTGACCTAGAATATTTTAATGTTTCTGCATACATCTTTTCAGTCCTCTGACATGGTACAGACCTCTGGACGCTCAGTATGCACACCCACTGTATAATCTGCTACTCACATGCCCAAACAGTAGTAGCAGTGTACCAACAAACCAATTTGAACACCCTGAATCAAACAAAAAAATGGAGGAAGAACACAAACACATTCTCCATTTTTCTCTGTTCTGGCAAGTGGCAGGCAGACAGCATTTAAGTTGCACTACCACCATTCTTAGAAAATCAGAGCACCTCGGAAAGTGTTCAGTTTAGTGTGACCTTTTCTCTTCTGCCTGCATAGTCACAATTTTTTTTTTGTTTGTTTTTTTCTATGACCCTTCTCTCTTATCTCTTTTTTTGTGTCTTATGTCCTGATTGGTGGAGCCTTGAGTACTTTTATTGTGTCTATAGTCAGCTTCATGTGTGCCTGTGTTTGTGTTCATGTTGAATGTAATTGTGTTTTGTAAATATATGTCTAAAAGGATCTGAAATATGAATCTGAAAGTTGTGTTTGAGTCAGAATGATGCACGAAAGAGACTCTGTGGCAGTTTCTGTATTGTTCTCCACTGGCCAGTGCAAATTAAATTTGCTAAAACTTTAATCCTGCCTGTTTCTTGACTACTGGTTGAAGAGATTTTTCCAACAAGGCTCGTCTTAATTTTCCAAGAAAACATCTTGATGATCCCCAAGACTTTTGGGAAAATACTCTATGGACTGATGAGACAAAAGTTGAACTCTTCGGAAGGTGTGTGTCCCATTACATCCAGCATAAAAGTAATACAGCATTTCAGAAAAGGACCATCATACAAACAGTAAAATATGGTGGTGGTAGTGTGATGGTCTGTGGCTGTTTTGCTTCTTCAGGACCTGGAAAACTTGTTGTGGTAAAAGGAACCACGAATTCTGCTGTCTACCAAAAAATCCTGAAGGAGAATGTCCAGCCATCTGTTTGTGACCTCAAGCTGAAGCACACTTGGGTTGTGCAGCAGGACAATGATCCAAAACACACCAGCAAGTCCACCTCTGAATGGCTTATGAAAAACAAAATGAAGACTTTGGAGTGGCCTAGTCAAAGTCCTGACCTGAATTCGATTGAGATGTTGTGGCATGACCTTAAAAAGGTGGTTCATGCTTGAAAACCCTCCAATGTGGCTGAATTACAACAATTCTGCAAAGACAAATGGGCCAAAATTCTTCCACAGCGCTGTAAAAGACTTATTGCCAGTTATCACAAATGCTTGATTGCAGTTGTTACTGCCAAGGGTGGCCCAACCAGTTATTAGGTTTAGGGGGCAATCACTTTTTCACAGAGGGCCGTGTAGTTTTGGATTTATTTTTTTTTTACCTTTAACAATAAACACCTTTATTTAAAACTGCATTTTGTGTTTAGTTGCGTTACCTTTGTCTAATATTTAAATTTGATGATCTGTGTGACAAACATACGAAAAAATTGTCATGATTCTGAGCACAGGGTGAGTGCCGTGCTCAGCCTCCAGTTCAGTTTCAGTCCTTTTCTGTCTGTTTGCTTCTTTGTTTATGTTGTAGTTATTATGGTCTGATGTATTTGGTTATCTGAGTTGTCCTTTAGTTTCTGTCTCCTGTTTTATCTGTGTTGGGGTTTTCATGCATTTCTGTATTTGGTCTCTGTTTATTTATGAGTTGTCTGCATTCTTAGTTTTGTCTTAATAGTCTTGTCTATTTATTGTGAATCATTTTGTATTTATGGCATTATTTGCATCTCTTGGGGTTGTGTTTAGTTTATCCTCGGCTTGGTGGTTTTTTCCCTTTTCTGTATTCCCTGGTTTGTTGCTCGTTTTATAGTTATTTCATTATTAGTTGTTCTTATACATTTTTTATTCATTCCTTGTTTCATTATTCAGCCATTCCAGTCTGTGCTTTTATTTTGACAGCACCCCATGCAACTTCTAGCTGTCAAACTCTGTTTTGCGGGCTGCACAGCTGTCACTGGTTAGGTTTATTTCCTCACTCATGTACCCAGACCTGTCATTCAATGATCACTTGTCCATTTCACCTATTTAAGGACAATGGCAACATTTCCCGTTGCCGTGTCCTACTGTTTACTTCCTCAGAGCACCTGCTGAAACTCTGAGTGAAAGTGTTTTTCCACAGAGGTGAACAGGTGCGCTCCGTCCTGGAATTATTCTTTTTCCTGTTTCCCCAGATGTGAGCCCCGTTTCTTTTCGGGTGTGACTCCATCTGGTTTTTGCCTCTTTTTTCCCAGCGTGTCCGAGTGCCTCAGCCTGGGTCGTCCAGGCTGTTTTCTTTCCCCACCAGACGTGATCCCTGTTCTCCTCCAGCGGTCCTCTCATCACTCCTTATTTGTAAGTGTTGTGTAGTGTTTGTGTTTAAGTTAATAAATGTTGCAAACTCACAATTGGCCTTTGGTGTCTTCTGCCTGCCCTTGAAAAGGGCGATTTATGACAAAAATAAGAAATCAGGAAGGGGGCAAAAACCTTTTCACACCGCTGTAATTGCTAATAGTTTTAGCTCCACTGGAAAGATAGAGGAAACATGAATTTTTTTTTACTCCAAATGCCACAAAGCCTTATTGAATCTTTGTTTCACTGATGGCACTTTTATACACAATATATCCTTATCTGCACTATCTACTCAGGGTTAATAGAACTTGGATTTGCGGTAGCTAAGTGTCACCTTTTCTGGAATGGAAACCTCACAGTTTGACAGCTGTCAAACTGTGAGTGACTTAAAGTGACACTGCCAAAAAATTGAGTTTTTTCCTTGTTAACATGTCTGTAACATGTTTTTTATGACTTACAAGACATATTAAAAGCGAAATTGCTCAAAGGTCTCATATTTAGGTTTTTTGCTGTAAAGTTTCACTTCCCGCCCCCTGCAAAACGATGAGTTGAGACAGAACATTTTTGGTGACATAGCTATTCGTAGTGGTAGTGTTGAGCAAATCGGGACTCTCTGGCCAAGCTAAAGTTATCCGCCAGGATAGTTAGCATTTTTTAACAAACTGCTTTGAAAACGACCCAAATTAAGATTGGTTTTACTATTAAACTGCTTTTAAGGACTGATGCAGTTTCAGTCATTACCTGGGCCACCGTGCATACAACATGTCTTTCAACTGGTAAGTCTTTTTACCAAAGGATTTATTCTGATAATGTAGTGCTAGCTACTATTAGCCTCGTGGTATATGCAGAGTCGGTTCGGATTGGTCGAGGCTCGGGTTAACAACGACCGCAACCGATGCTGTTAACCGACAGGGTGCCGGTGGAAATTGGGCTACTGTTGGTCGACGATCAAGGAGGAGAGGGGGAAGGCGTGTTAGGAGGGAGAGAGAGAAAAGGAAAGGCAGAAGTACTGAGGTGAGAGTAGGGATGTAAATGTAGGGACTACGACTGGTAAAGGCAGAGAGTTGGCTGATATGATGGAGAGAAGAAAGGTAGATATACTGTGTTCAAAAAACGGATGGAAGGGAACTAAAGTTAGGAGCATTAGAGGCGGATTTAAACTGTTCTACCATGGTGTAGATAGGAAGAGAAATGGAGTAGGATTAATGTTGAAGGAAGAGTATGTAAAGAGTGTTCAGGAGGTAAAGAGGGAGTCGGACAGGATCATGAGTTTGAAGCTTGAAGTCAAAGGTGTGATGTTGAATGTTGTCAGTGCATATGCCCCGTAAGTTGGATGTCAGGTAGAAGAGAAAGAGGAATTCTGGAGTAAGTTGGATGAAGTGGTAGAGAGTGTTCTCAGGAGGGAGATACTGGTGATTGGAGCGGACTTTAATGGGCATTTAGGTGAAGGGAACAGAGGTGATGAGGAGGTTCTGCGTAGGTATGGTTTTAAGGAGAGAAATGTGGAAGGACAGATGGTTGTAGATTTTGCTAAAAGGATTGAAATGGCTGTGGTGAACACATACTTTAAGAAGAGAGAGGAACATAGGGCGACTTACAAGAGTGGAGGAAGGTGCACACAGGTGGACAACATCTTATGCAGAAGGAGAAATCTGAAAGCAATAGGAGACTGCAAAGTGGTGGCAGGGGAGAATGTAGCTAGACAGCATCGGATGGTAGTCTGTAGGATGACTTTGGAAAGCAAGAAGAGGAAGAGAATGAAGGAAGAGTCAAAGATTAAGTGGGGTAATTTACAGAAGGAAGGAGGTCGCACAGAGTTCAGGAAGGAGTTGATACAGGATCTGGGTGGTAGGGAGGAATTACCAGATGACTGGGAAAGTACAGCAAAAGTATCGAGGGAAACAGGTAGAAAGGTATATAGTGTATCCAGTGGACAGAGGAAGACAAGAAAACTTGGTGGTGGAAGGAAGAGGTTAGCAAAGAAAAAGTGGGATAGTCAGGGAGCTGAAAAATGTAGACAGGAGTATTTGGAATCTAGGTGCATGGCAAAGAGAGAGGTGGCAAAGGCAAAGGAAAGGGCATCTAGTGAGTTGTATGAGAGGCTAAACACTAGGGAAGGAGAAAATGACTTGAATTGACTGGCTAGACACACAGATCAAGCTGGAAAAGATGTACAGCAGGTTAGGTTGATTAAGGACAGAAATACTAACACACAATGTTTGCTTTAGGAGTGTTGATGGAGAAGTACTGAGAAGGTCAGAAGGAGTTGCACTGTATCTTTGTGGATCTAGAGAAAGCATATGATACGGTGCCAAGAAAGGAAGTGTGGTACTGTAGGAGAAAGTCAAGGGTGGCAGAGAAGTAGGTGAGGGTGGTGCAGGACATGTAGGAGGATAGTGAGATGGTGGTGAGGTGTGCTGTAGGAGTGATAGATGGGTTCAAGGTGGGGGTGGGATTACATCAGGGATTGTCTCTGAGCCTCTTTTTGTTTGCCACAGTGACAGACAGGCTGACAGATGAGGTCAGGCCGAAATCTTTGTGGACCATGATGCTTGCAGACAACGTTGTGATCTGTAGTGAGAGTAGGAAGCAGGTGGAAGAGAACCTGGAGAGGTGGAGGGACGCTCTGGAGAGAAGAGGAATGAAAGTCAGCAGAAGCAAGACAGAATACATGAGTGTGAATGAGAGAGAGGCAGGTGTACCAGTGAAGATGGAAGGAGTAGAGGTAGTGAAAGTTGAGTTTAAATACCTATAAACCTTGGTTACTCCCGGATTATGTCTCTCAGCGGGGAGAGGATTGGCTGGCCACTAAAAGCTCTGCTAGGAAGCGAGCTTCCCAGCACCACCATCAGCTCCAGCTCTCTCCTCAGTGCATACACCTGCATGCACTCTAACAGCTTCACCTGTCAATAAATTTGCAGTTCAGTCTGAGAATAAGCCTGAAGTTCAGCCTGTGAAAAAAACAGCAGTTCAGCCTGTGAAAAAGTCTGCAGTTCAGCCTGTGAAAAAAAACAGCAGTTCAGCCTGTGAAAAAGTCTGCAGTTCAGCCTGAGAATAAACCTGCAGTTCAGCCTGTGAAAAAGCCTGCAGTTCAGCCTGTGAAAAAGCATGCAGCTTCTCCTGAAGTTTCACCGGTCACCGTGTCTGCAGTTTCGCTGGTCACCATGCCTGTAGAGCCGGCTTCTCCAGCTGCCTGTGAGGCACACGTCACAGCCCCAGCTGTTCCTGAGGCACAGGTCACAGCTTCAGCTGTTCCCGAGGAGCATGCTCCTGTTCCTGTTCAGCCTGAGGTGCATGCTCCAGTTCCTGAGGCTCATCCAGAGGTGCTCATCTCAGCAGCTGTGGACCAGGAGGTCAAGCAAGTACGTTTCTCTACTTTAACACCAATATTAGTAAAGATTTGCCTAGCTCCTGGTAACTGTGGTGACACTTCACTTACTCCCTGCCTCTCACCTTCGTCTGAGGTGATTGTAGTGAGGCCAGATGCTCTTGCATCTCAGGAGCCATTTCTGGAGGTCAGCCCACCCCGACCTTCAGCTTCTGAGGCCAGTGCATCTCCACTGAGGGTTTTTGAAGCTGGCGCGCCCCTGACACCTGTTCCTGTACTCAACATGCCACTGACACCTGACCCCAAGCTCAACAAACCACTGTCACCTGTTTCTGAGGTTGGCACATTCTCACCATCAGCTTCTGATTTCTGCATGCTCCAACCTTCAACTCCTAAGGTCAGCATGCACCTATCATTTGTTCCAGAGGACAGTGTGCATCTGCTGTTTGTTCCAGAGGATGGTGCGCATCCACTGTTTGTTCCAGATTATGCTGCGCACCCATCATCTGTTCCTGAGGCCAGTGCGCAATCATTGTCTGTTCCTGAGGCTGGTGCACAATCATCATCTGTTCCTGTGGCCGGTGTGTACCCACCATTTGTTCCCGAGGCTGGTGCACACCCGGCGTTTGTTCCAGAGACCGGCACGCCTTCGTCTTCGGCTGCTGGGAGTGATGCGCTTCAACCATCTGCTCCTGAAGTCGGTGAGCCCCTGGTAACCATTCCTGAGGTTAGTGCACAACAATTGTCTATTTCCGAGCTCAGCAAGTCCCAGTCAGCTGTTTCTGCAGTCAGTGAGCCACAACCACCTGCAGCTGAGTGGAAAACTCCTTTGTTGTTGGTACCTGGGCTAAAAGCTCCTTTGTTCCAATCTCCGGAACAAAAATCTCTCCTGTTATCAGTTTCTAAAGTAAAGGTCCCTATGTTATGGTCTCCTGAGCATGAAGCCCCATTTTTCTGTTTTTTCTGAAATTAAAGTGCCCTTGCCACCATCTTCTGACTTGTTCTGTCACATTTGTGTTTACTCCTCCTCGGCCAAGGAGGAGAGGACCCACTCGCTAGGCAAATCTGGTAAACCATGATTAATTATGAAACTGAGAATGGAAATAAACACTGCACGTGGGCAGGACTAACATGACTTTTAATACAGGTAATATGGAAAATAATAATACAACTCACACTCCATGGTGCTGAGGTGAATGAAGAACACAGGAGAATGCAGCAAAGGACACAGAATGAAAATGCACATATACTGTATAGACAGAGGAGTAATCAGGACAACACAGAACAGGTGAGCACCATCAAGGCCATCAGGCAGCATAGGATAGGTGGGGCTGTACACACACAAAGGGAAAACACACCAAACATGATTAATGGGTCAGAACAGAACATAAAGTTTGGACACGGGCTGCAGACCTGTCCAGAACCATTACAGTACCCCCCTCCCCAAGGGTCAGAGTCCAGACGACCCTAGGGCAACACCCATAAGAGAAGAAAAAAAAAAAGAAAATCCAGAACTCTTACAGGGTGGGTGGTGGGGGAAAAGGCCAGGTGGCCCAAAACAAATTGTGACCCCCCCCCCCCAGCAAAGTCCAAAACAGGTCAGGTGGTCTTCCAGAGTTCCAGGACCATCAGACCGGAGAGTCAGGCTGGTCAGGGGGCCTACCCAAGTCCATGGGTCCCCAAACTGGAGTACATGATGGGTCCGGTGGCCTTCCAAAATTCAATGGTCTCAGGAAGGGTGAACACAGGCTGTCAGGTGGCCTACCAAAGACCATGGGCCACCAAACAGGAGAAAACACATGAGCCTCATGCTCAGAAAATAACACACAAACCTTTTGCACACACAATAACTCATGAGCCCTCAACTCTGGGAAAAACACAGGATTCTCTTGCTCAAAAGAAAACATAGAAGTTATAAACTCAGATGACATAGAACCCCAATTCTCAGAAAATTACATGGAACTTTTAAACTCAGATGATAACATAGAGGCTCCAAACCCAGGATCTAACATGGGAGCCTTGAGCTCAGGGGGTAATAACATTAAAGTCTCTTGCTCAAAAACAGATGACTTGGGCGCTCTGACCTCTGGATGAGATGACTGGAGTGCTCAGGCCCCTTGAAGAGATGGCTGGAGTGCGTTGACCTCTCAATCAGACGGCTGGAGTGCGCTGACCTCTGCATCAGACGATTGGGGTGCGCTGACCTCTTCATCAGATGGTTGGGGTGTGCTGACCTCTGCATCAGACAGTTGGGGTGCACTGACCTCAGGGTGAGACGGCTGGGGAGCGCTGACCTCTGGATCAGATGACTGAAGTGTGCCGACCTCATGTGCTGATGGTTTGGGTGCTCTGATTCTCGAATGAAATGGCTGGGGCACGCTGACCTCAGGCTGGGATGGCAGGGGTGCATCCAGTCCAGATGCCCAGGAATCCTCTTCAAATGCAGCCACCTAGGACAGCTGGGGCGGGGAGGGGGGGTACAGGTTGAAACAGGAATCACGCCTAAACAGTCAGCAGAAGAAGAGCTCAATGGGGAGGGCTCAGAAACAGAAGGAGGCTGCAACTGGGTCTCCCCACTAGGAGCAAGACAAGACCTCTTTAATACAGATATTAGCAAAACAAAAAAGAGGACTTGCCTTAACTCTGATTCTCTGCTGTCGAGGAACCTGCAGACTCTGCTGCTGGAGAGGTAATGACCACCACAGGAGATGCTGAAGAAACAGCAGGTGAGACCGTCTCTGCAGGGACGTGCATGTGAGGCACAGCAGTCTCTGCAGGGGTGTGCATGTGAGGCGGAGCAGTCACTGCAGGAGTGTACACTTGAGGCAAAACAGTCACTGCAGGAGAGTGCACGTGAGGCAAAACGGTCACTGCTGGAGCGTGCACCTCAGATGGAGAAGGAAAAACACAAGTGGGTGACATATCAACATCAGAAAACATCGCAGCAGAGACAGGCGGCGGGCAAGACCCCCCCTCAATAGGTGCAATAGAAGGAAAGGTACTTGCCTGGCCTGCTCTGCTGCTTCGGAGGCCACCCTTGGCAGTCCTGATAAGGAAACAGCTGTGGGCGGGGGTACCAATGTAGAAGGTGACCGAGCCGGCACTGCAGGTGTGATGACGGGCGAAGCAGCTGTGGTGAAACCCTAAGGCGAAGCTGCATGCTGAATGACAGGTGAAGCTGGTGTGTGTGCCATGGAGAGAGCTGGATCAGGAGCGGAGCATGGAGATGTGCGTAAAGGCACCAAAGAACGTCTCACAGGTGGCACCGGGTCCTGTAATGCTGAAACCAGGGGACGCGCTGTCATCGGCACAGATTTCGGCGTTATTAGTAATCCCTCCTCTCGCTCAACAGGTGAAAGGGTGGCGTATCTGAGGAGAGGCACACTGGAGCGGAAGTGAAAAGCGCCAGAGCCAGGGGACGTTTATTCATCGGCACAGACTCCGGTGTCTCAATTAAATTTCTCACCAGCCCACAATATGTCCTACGGAGGTTGGAGAGGGTGGCCAGTAGTCCCGCCAGCTTGGGGTAGTTCCGCAGACCGGGATGCACCTCCACTATCCCAGTAGCTGAGGACAGACTCTCCAGGGCTTCCCCCGGAGTGCGGGCAGCATGAGCGTCCTAGACAAAGTCCTGGATAAACTGGGCAGCTCAAAGCTCATCCACAGTGTGACCACCGGCTGCCAACCTCCTTGTGCCTGCTGAGTCCAGGTATGCTGGCATCCTGCTCCTACCAGACTTGCCTGCTGGGTCCATCACTAGCTGTTTTCCTCTGTCATGTTTGCATTTTGGTTCCAAGGTTGTCATAGCTAGGAGCGGTACTGGGGTTAAGCTCCCAGTGCTCATAAAATGCTCCTTACGGCGTGCGTCTCGAAAAGCCTCTGACAACTAAGTCCAACTCCTAGCCTGCCCGTGTGGTTTAGTCTCTAAGCCTGGCGGAACTGCTTTTACTAATAGGAGAAGGGGCGAGGGTGGATCTCTGGCGCATTAAAACCAGATGCTTCGGGTAGATGGTGGCTCGTCAGAATCAGAATCAGGTTTATTGCCATTGTTCATGTAGTACACAAACTAGGAATTTGTCTCGGTACAATGCTGCAACATTAAACATGATAAGATAAGAGAAATAAACTATACATGTAATAAAGTGTAGGATAAGATTAAGTGATACTGGTCAACAGTTAAAATATATATTAGCCAGCAGCAGATACTGTGGAGAACTATATAGTGCAGTCGGTAATGCAGGAAGAAAACAGTGATGATTGACATGAGTCTGGTTGAGCTGCTGTACATGGTGCACGAGAGTCACTTAGTGTTCAGCAGTCTAATGGCAGAGGGGAAGAAGCTGTTCATGTGACGGGAGGTTTTAGTCTGGATGGACCGAAGTCTTCTACCAGAGGGGAGGGGGGCAAACAGTACGTGACCAGGGTGTGAGGGATCGGCTATGATCCGGCCAGCACGCCTCCGGGTCCTGGAGATGTACAGATCCTGGAGAGATGGGAGCTTGCAGCCGATCACCTTCTCAGCAGTGCGCATGACGCGCTGCAGCCTTAGTCTGTCCCTGGCAGTGGCTCCTGCGTACCACACGGTTATGGAGGTGGTGAGGATGGACTCGATGATGGCTGTGTAGAACTGCACTAACATCTTGGTGGGTAGCTTGAGCTTCCTCAGCTGCCGCAGGAAGAACATCCTCTGCTGGGCTTTTTTGATGAGTGAGCTGATGGTCAGCTCCCATTTGAGGTCCCTGGTGATGGTAGTGCCTAGGAAGCGGAAGGAATCAGCAGTGGTGATGGGAGAGCCTGAGAGGGTGAGGGGGGGCAGAGGAGTAGTGACTTTCCTGAAGTCTACAATCATCTCCACTGTCTTCAGAGCGTTCAGCTGCAGGTTGTTATTGCTGCACCAGGACGCCAGCTGGGCCACCTCTCTCCTGTAGGCGGACTCGTCGCCGTTGGAGATGAGCCCGATGAGGGTGGTGTCGTCCGCAAACTTGATCAACTTGACAGACTGGTGGCTGGAGGTGCAGGAGTTGGTGTAAAGGGAGAAGAGTAGGGGGGAAAGTACACAGCCCTGGGGTGATCCGGTGCTGATGCTAGTATAGTCTGAGACAGTCTTTCCCAGCCGCACATGCTGCCTCCGGTCCGTCAGGAAGTCGATGATCCACCTGCAGAGGGAGTCAGGCACGTTGAGCAGGGACAGCTTGTCCCGGAGCAGAGCGGGGCGGATGGTGTTGAATGCGGAGCTGAAGTCCACAAACAGGATCCTGGCGTAGGTTCCCGGGGAGTCCAGGTGCTGCAGGATGGAGTGGAGGGCCAGGTTGACTGCATCGTCTACAGACCTGTTGGCTCGGTAGGCAAACTGCAGCGGGTCCAGGAGAGGGGTGGTGATGGACTTGAGGTGGGACAGGACCAGGCGCTCAAAGGACTTCATGACTACAGAGGTGAGCGCTACAGGTCTGTAGTCATTAAGTCCAGTGATCCGTGGCTTCTTGGGGACAGGGATGATGGTGGAGGATTTGAGGCAGGACGGCACGTGGCATAACTTAAGGGAGGTGTTAAAAATGTCTGTGAATACAGGAGCCAGCTGTTTCGCACAGAGTCTCAGGGTGGAGGGAGACACGCCGTCTGGGCCGGGGGCCTTGCGCGGGTTCAGTCTGGAGAACTGTTTGAGCACATCCTGCTCACTGATGATAAGGGGAGGGGGGGAGGAGGGGGGGGGTGCCTTAAATGAAGTAGGGAATGTGGAGGCTGTGGAGCTGGAGGGAGGGGGGGAGTTGGACACAGATGACGAGGTGTCAAAACGGGCATAGTGTTGGGACAGTCTCTGACAAAGGGCTTTGTCATCCTGACCTTTAGGAGCCTGAGGTCGATAGTTGGTGATTTGCCTCAGTCCTCTCCACACGGAAGCCGAATCATTAGCAGTGAACTGCTGCTGGAGTCTCTCTGAGTACACAGATTTAGCCCTCTTCAGCTCTCTGTTAAACCGGTATTAAACCTCCCTGTAGCAGTCCCTGTCTCCACTTTTCAGCGCTGCTTCCTTCTCCTTCCTGATCTGTCTGAGCTTAGCTGTGAACCAGGGTTTGTCATTAGAGTAACTCACCCTGGTGCGTGATGGAAGAATGTTCTCTTCACAAAAGTAGATATATGAGTTCACAGTGTCCGTGTACTCATCCAGATCATGCGTGGCTCCTTTAAGCATGCCCCAGTCAGATATTTCCATGCACGTTTCCAGCTTCTCCTCAGCATCACTGGTCCGTATCTTCGTAGTGCTCACAACAGGTTTAGTGAGCTTCAATCTCTGTCTGTATGTGGGAATGAGGTGAACCATCACGTGATCAGATAATCCCAGCGCAGCTCGAGGGACAGCGCGATATGCGTCTTTCACTGTGGTGTAACAGTGATCCAGTGTGTTTAATCCTCTGGTGGGGCATTTAATAAACTGTTTGTAGCGGGGGAGATCATGGCTCAGATTGCACTGATTAAAGTCGCCAGCCACAATAATCAGCGAGTCTGGAAAACTCCGCTCTGTGTGTTGAATGTGATCCGCGAGCACGCGCTGAGCTTCGCGCGTGTCCGCGTCGGGAGGGGCGTACACAGCGATCATTATGAAAGAAGCAAACTCCCGCGGGGAATAGAAGGGCTTGCAATTGATAACAAGAAATTCCAAGGCAGGAGAACAGTGTTTGGAAATTACCGTTACATCAGAGCACCAGCTACAGTTGATGTAGAAGCAGACACCGCCTCCTGTGGTCTTGCCGGAAAGCTCTGTGTCACGATCAGCACGGAAGAGCTGGAAGCCGTCGAGGCGCAGCGCGCTGTCCGGTATATTTTCCCGGAGCCAGGTCTCAGTAAAGCAGAGGACAGCTGAGGAGGCGAGGTCCTTAAAACGCATCAGCAGTCTCAGTTCATCCACCTTGTTAGAGAGAGAGTTGGTATTGGACAGAAATATGCCAGGCAGCGCCGTTCGCAAGCCTCTCCTGCGAAGTCGTACGAGAGCGCCCGCTCGTCTTCCTCTCTTCCGCCGTCTCACTTTCCGAGCCAAACAATAAACCAGATCGGCGGCAGGGGCTAGAAAAACTGGGAGGAGGTCCGTGGGGGTCAAAGTCCTGATATTTAAAAGTTCTTCACGGGTATAAGTGCAAGCAGACACACAATTGACAAACAAAAACAAACAAAGAGCGCAGCGAAGCACCATGTCGACCGCTGTGGGCGCCATCTTGGATCGAACCTGGGAAGGTAGCCCATCTAGGGGAAGGTAAACCCTGATTTCAAACCTCCGCTGCCTTGTGGCACACCCGGTCACGGGAAAGGCTTCAGGAGTCAACCCTGAGGAAAAATCTGGAGTCGGAGCCCCTAAGGCAGTTCTCTGTTGTGCTCAACATCGTTCTGGCAGCTCCTGCGACGGCGCTGGTGCCAAACTATAGCAGCCCTGCTGTTCCTTTGGATTCATCAGTGACGTGGAGAGGGGGGACATGCTGCATGGGTAACATCTTGTCCTCCATATCTTCCTGCCCAGGCTTGAATCCTACCAACGCCCAAAGCTGGAAGGTAGAACACCGGTGCACATCGGCCTGTTCAGCCGCAGGCGGTGCTGTTCCAGCAGAGTAGACGTTTAGGATTCTCTTCCATGGTCATCATAGACTGACGGAGGCCGACGACGTTTGCATTTACTCCTCCTGGGCAAAGGAAGAGAGGACCCACTCGCTAGGCAAATCTGGTAAACCATGATTAATCATGAAACTGAGAATGGAAATAAACACTGCAGGTGGGCAGGAGTAATATGACTTTTAAACCAGGTAACATGGAAAATAACATTACAACTCACTCCGTGGTGCTGAGGTGGATGAAGAACACAGGATAAATCAGCAAAGGACACAGAACGAAAATGAACATATATAGACAGAGGAGTAATCAGGACAACACAGAACAGGTGAGCACCATCAAGGCCATCAGGCAGCACAGGATGGGCGGAGCTGTACACACACAGAGGGAAAATACACGAACCATGAAAAATGGGTCAGAACAGAACATAAAGCGTGGACAGGGGCTGCAGCCCTGTCCAGAACTAGTACATGTTCTGTTCCCTGGTCCGGTGGCCCAGGGACTCTGGTAGGCCACCCAACCCACTCTTTACTATGATCTGGGGGTCCACGGAGTGGGGTAGGCCCTCCAACCCGTTCTGTTCTCTGGCCCGAGGATCCATGGACTTGGGTAGACCACCCGACCCAGTTGTTTTGGGTCTTGGACTTTATTTTGTGAGACTCACATTTAACATTCAGGTTAATGTCCTGATCAACAATTTGTAAATTACTGTTAAAAAAAATTGTAACCTGGGTTTGTAAGTGTTTCTGAAAGTACAGGCTGAAAGGCTCCTTAGTAGTCGCTGGAGCAAAGACCCCTAGTGTCATCTCCTGGGTTTAGAACCCTCATGGTGTTTTCTTTTCAGCAAAGGAAACCCATGTTGACCCCTAAGTTTAAAACTTCTATGTTATCTCTAGAGAAAGATTTCCAGGTTGTCATTTCTAGTGCTTAAAGGTTCTTTGTTATCTTCTCCAGAGGTTAAAGTTTCTGAGGGTAAAGTTTTCATGTCATTTTTCCCTGAGTGTGATGCTTCTGTGTTGTTGCCCTCTGTTCAAGGGGCTCTCATATTGTTGCCTTCAAAGCTAAATGCACCCATGGTGTTATTTTCAGACCAAAGGGCTCGTGTGCCATTTTCAGAGCAAATGGCTCTTGTGTTTTCAGAGTGAAATGCTCGAGTGTTTTCTCCCTCCTGGTTGCCCATGGGCATTGGTAGGCCACCAGATGCATCATGCTGCTCCTGCTGGTGGTCGTGGGGTCTTGGCTGATCACTTGATTGACATTTTTCTTGTTTCCTTGTTTCTGTTCTTGTTTTGCCCCGCCATACCTGTATCCCCCTCCCCCGCCCTATTGGGGTATTCTTGGTTTTGTTTGATGGGTTTCTGGAATCCACCCTTGAGAGGGGGGCTCTGTCATGATCTGGGCTTTGATCATACAATTAAGCCCACGCTTTATGCTTATATTATTGGGTTTCTGTGATTGCTTATGATTATTATTTGCACTTGCCCTCTGTGTTCCCCTGAGTTTCCTGTCATTGTCTTCTGTGTCGTCTTCTGTTTGTTCCTGGGTCTATGTGCATATCTGTTTGCTTGTTGGTCCAGCTCCTCATGTTTACCATATCTGTTGCCACTGTCCTCTCTGTTTTACTCCTGCATTTTTGCCCTGTATGTTCATTGTCAAGTTTCATGTGCATTCCCTGTCTGTGTTTGCCTGTACAGCCCCACCAATCCTGTGCTTCTCACCTGAAGCCACTTCCCTGCTACCCTTGATTGTGCCCACCTGTCCTGTGTTATGTTAGTTATCCCCTTGTCTTTATATTCGGTGTTCTGTCTCAGTCTGGTGTGGCATCATTGATGTTTCTGTAATGGCTTCATGTCGGTCGGATCAGTGAGTATTGTCATGTCAGTATATACTCTAGTTAAGTCCAGTCTTGCCTGTCAGTTTAGTTTAGTTTCTTTTCAGCCCACGTGCTGCCATTGATTTGTGTTTGTGTTAAATAAAATAACATCATTATTGCACCTAATTCTGCCTGCGCCTGAGTCCTTCATTACCCTACCCTGACAGCAACTGCTTTCTCCAGTACCTTAGAAATAAATGGGAGATTGGAGATGGCCCTGTGGTTTGATAGGACATCTGGGTCAAGGGTGGGTTTTTGAGCAATGGTTGAATTAATGCATTTTTAAGAGCAGGAGAGACATGACCAGATTGGAGGGAGTGATTGATAACAGCGGTGATCAATGGACTTAAATTAGAGATGTATGTTTTTTTCAGGATAGTTGGAAAGGGGTCTAGAGCACAGGTGGAAGATCTCATTCTTCTGATGATATCCTCAACCTCTTCCTGAATAACTTCAGGAAAGCAGCTGAGGCGGTGGGAGATGGAGGACAGAGCAGATGTTGGAGGAGCAGTTGAGGTTTCAGTACCAGTGAGGGTAGGGCAAACAGAGGGAATTTTTGTTTTAAAGAAAACCATGAAGTCAGTACACTGTTTTTCTGAGATGTTTGTAGGTAGAAGAGATTGTGATTTGAGAAGATGACTGACAGTGGAGAATAGCTGCTTGGAATTTCCTGGACTGTTTCTGATAGCATCTGAAAGAAACTGTTCCCATGCTTCTTTGAGAGAATTTGTGTAAGCCTTTTGGTGTTCCCGATAGACCTGTCTGTAGACAGTGAGCCCAGAGGCTTTGTATCACCATTCCAGGACCTGACCTGCTGCCTTCGTCTTTCGTAGCTCAACTGTGAACCAGGGTGATGAGTGAGTGAAGGTGACCATTTTGGTTTTTACAGGGGAATGGAGGTCCAGTAGACTGCTCAGGTGGCTGTTGTAAAAGTCCACTGTCTCATCAGTTGATGAAAAATTGGTGGGAAGATATTGTAAGTCTGCTGACATCGTTTCTGTGTTGATGTTTTTTTATATTCCTGAAGCAGATTTGATGTTTGTTTTTAAGTTTATTAAGGCCAGGTGAGAATAGTAACTCTATGAAAACAGACTTATGGTCAGATACACCTACATCATAAATCTGCAACTTGACATAATTCTCAGCCCAGGAAACACGCACGCAGGCTCAGGTAGATTTGAAAGCTTTATTCAACCAGGAAAACGTGTTTGGATGCGTGTATGTGATATGGTAATGTATTGTGGGTGGAAGATGAGGACAGGAGCAGAGCAGCACGCCGTGTGGCCAGGCAACCCTATGGAAGAGAC
Source organism: Pholidichthys leucotaenia (assembly GCA_020510985.1). Classification (NCBI taxonomy): domain Eukaryota; kingdom Metazoa; phylum Chordata; class Actinopteri; order Cichliformes; family Pholidichthyidae; genus Pholidichthys; species Pholidichthys leucotaenia. Next base: position 428,860,609 of record CM035841.1, on the reverse strand, counting down.
ACAAACAGGGAGTGAGCTGGGCAAAACCACACGGGAGAGTGATACAGAGATGTGCTTACTTGCAGAGATATTGGTGGCTGGTGTTGGCGAGGATTCCAGGCCTGGGAGACAGTGCCCTGCTGCGCACACAACGAGGTGTGGAGATGCGGGGAGGAGATGATGGCGAAGGTGAGGATTTCCGCCGCCAGGGAATCCACCTGTGCACAGGGGAAGGCTGAGAGAAGAGGTAAGTAATAAGACAGCTTACGTGTCGTAGCGATGAATTACAGGCCTGAAGAAAGGATTCTGCTGAGGGATTGAGCGCGTTGTAAGACAGACAGCTCCAGACCGATGCTCAGGGTGAGGTGGAATAAATAGCTCAGCGCTAACGAGGCGCAGGTGTGCGCGCAGCTGAGGTGGATGCCTGAGAGCGGCGAGTGGTGACAGTACTCCCCCCCTAACAGCGCCTCCTGGCGCTGGCTTATCCGGGTGCGCCTGGTGGAACTCCGTGACGAGATCTCGATCCAGCACCCAAGAAGAGTGCACCCAGGATCTCCACTCTGGGCCATATCCCTCCCAATCCACCAAGTACTGCAACCCACGACCTCGGTGCCGGGAGTCCAGGATGGAAACAATACCCCATGCCGGGTGACCGTCGATCATCATGGGAGCGGGCGGCACCCTAGGAGGAGGACAGAGTGGGTCGGAGACAACAGGCTTGACTTTGGACACATGGAAAGTGGGACACACACGGAGGGAGGGGGGGAGGGCCAAACGCACTGCCACCGGGTTGACAATCTTGGTAATAGTGAAGGGACCAAGAAACCGTGGAGCCAACTTCCTCTTCTCGGCTTTGAGATTGATGTCCTGCGAAGAAAGCCAGACCCGTTGACCCACCTGGTAACTAGGAGCCGGCCTCCTGTGGCGATTGGCAGTGGTACTGTTGCGTGCCGCCGTGCGTAAAAGCGCCTCTCTCGCCCTGGTCCACAAACTCTGGCAGCGTCTCACATGTGCCTGAATGGAGGGAACAGCCAACTCACCCTCCTGTTCGGGGAACAAGGGGGGATAGTACCCCAACGATTCCTTGAAGGGGGACATACCAGTGGCCGAAGACCGTGCCGTGTTGTGGGCGTACTCCACCCAGGCCAAGTAGGAGCTCCAGGAGGATGGGTTGGAGGAGGTCACGCAGCGCAGGGCAGCCTCCAGCTCCTGATTGGTACGTTCACACTGTCCGTTGGACTGGGGATGATGACCAGAGGAAAGACTCACCATGGCCCCCAGGGCGTTACAGAAGCACCTCCACACTTGGGATACAAACTGAGGCCCACGATCCGATACGACGTCCAAAGGAATCCCGCGCAGTCTGACCACATGTTGGACGAGGAGATCAGCCATCTCACGTGCCGAAGGAAGACCCCGAAGCGACACAAAGTGGGTGGCCTTAGAGAACCGATCCACAATCGTCAAAACCGTGTCGTAGGTGTTAGAGACAGGGAGACCAGTGACGAAGTCGAGAGCGATGTGGGACCAGGGCCTGCCTGGGACCGGCAGGGGCTGGAGTAGACCCGCAGGTGGAGAGCTCTGAGACTTGCCAGTGGCACACTGGGGGCAGGCCCAGACGTAGTTGGCGACATCCTTTTGGAGACCCGGCCACCAGAAGGAGCGTTGAAGAAGGTCCACCAGTCGGGAGACGCCAGGGTGACAGGCGAGCCTGGACGTGTGGGCCCAGTGAATAACCTCCCCCCGAACAGCTGAAGGAACGAAGAGCCTGCCCTCCGGACCACCGCCAGGGTCCGGTTCCGCCTCCTGCGCCTTTCGGATCTTGTCCCTGATGGACCAGGAGACCGCCCCCACGACGCACGAGCTGGGAAGGATGGTGTGGTCCGACTCCTCCGGGGCCTCAGGAGCGAACTGTCTTGACAAGGCGTCGGGCAACCCATTCTTTGAGCCTGGACGGTAGGTGATGGTAAACTGGAATCGAGCGAAGAATAGAGACCAGCTTGCCTGGCGGGCATTCAGACGCCGCACTGGCCTCAAATACTCAAGATTCTTGTGGTCCGTCCAGACCACAAAAGGCTGAGCTGCCCCCTCCAGCCAGTGACGCCACTCCTGCAGCGCGAGCTTGACAGCAAGGAGTTCCCTGTGGCCGACGTCATAATTTCGCTCGGCTGCTGACAACCGTCGAGAGAAGAAGGCGCAGGGCCTCTTGACTCCATCCACTGGTGAACGCTGGGAGAGCACCGCCCCCACCCCTGTGTCGGACGCATCAACCTCCACCAAGACTGCAGCGCGGGATCAACCTGGGTTAGGACCCAGGAGGATGAGAACTCCGTCTTGAGGGTCTTGAAAGTGGTTGCTGCCTCCTCGGACCACTGGAAGGGCACCTTAGAAGAAGTGAGGTGAGTCAGGGGAGCGACGGTAGAAATTGGCGAAGCCGATGAACTGTTGCACCTGTTTCCTGGAGGTAGGCGGGGGCCACTCGACCACTGCTTTAACCTTAGTGGGGTCGGGGAGGATCTGATTGTTAGAGATGACAAATTCCAGAAAAGAGGTGGTCTTGGCGTAGAATTCGCATTTCTCCGCCTTGATGTAGAGCCTGTTTTCCAACAACTGCTGCAGGACCCGCCTCACATGAGCCTGGTGCTCCTCCCGTGACTTGGAGAAGATGAGTATATCATCCAGGTAGACGAAGACAAAGACCCCCAGGAAATCTCGTAGGACATCATTAATGAGTTGCTGAAAGACGGCAGGTGCGTTGGTGAGCCAAAACGGCATCACTAAGTACTCGAAGTGGCCGCTGGGCGTCCTAAAGGCCCTCTTCCACTCATCGCCTTCCCGGAGCCGAACGAGGTGGTAAGCGCTGCGGAGATGTAATTTAGTGAACCAGGTCGCCCCCTGGAGGGAGTGGAAGGCGGTGTCCATCAGAGGCAGGGTGTAGCGGTCCTTAACCGTGATGTCATTGAGAGCCCTGAAATCAATGCAGGGGCGAAGGGACCCATCCTTCTTGGAGACAAAGAAGAAGCCAGCACCGAGCGGAGACGAGGAGGGGCGGATGATCCCAGCACTGAGCGACTCCCTGATGTAAGAATCCATTGCCTCGCGTTCAGGAGCTGAAAGGCTGTAAAGGCGGCCGGATGGTAAGGGTGCCCCCGGGCGGAGGTTAATGGCGCAGTCATACGGCTGGTGAGGGGGAAGAGACATGGCTTTGGACTTGCTGAATGCCATCCCCAAGTCGTGAAACTCCTGGGGCACCAGGGTGAGGTCCGGAGGCTCCGAGACCGGCGCGGGCGGAGGAGAGGATGGAGCACAAGCTGCAGACTGGAGACAGGTGCTCAGGCAGAAGGAGCTCCATGAAAGGACATTACCAGACCTCCAATCGAGGACGGGGTTGTGCAGGCGCAGCCATGGGTAGCCCAGAATGACACGGTCCGAAGAGGAAGACAAGACGTATAGGGTTAGGTCCTCACGGTGGTTGCCTGAGATTATTATGGGCACCGGCTTGGTGCGATGCGTCACTACCCCCAGGGGAGAGCGAGAGAGGGTGACCAGATTAAGGGGACTTGACAATGGTTGACAGGGTATGCCCAAACGGGTTGCCAGGCTCTTGGAAATGAAATTTTGCTCTGCCCCCAAGTCCACCAGTGCATGAGTGAGGTGCCCGATGGAATTATGGCAGAATCTGATGGGCAGTGTGCAACTAGAGAGGGGATTTGACCGGTTAGAGTCCGCGAGGCCCCCTACAGTGACTCGCGGACCCCCCTGTTTGGCTTGACCGGGCACTGCTCCACGGTATGCTGGTCGTCTCCGCAATACATGCAGAGACCCAGTTCCCGCCGGCGTTGTCTCTCCGCAAGAGGGAGCCTGGTGCGCCCGATCGACATGGCCTCTGACTCATCGGCGGACTCTGGAGCGGGTAATGCCAGGGGGCGAGACTGAGGAGAGCGGGTGGAAGATCCGCGTGAGCGGCTGACTAACTTCTGCTCCGCGGCCCGCTCTCGCAGCCTGTTGTCCAAACTAATCGTTAGGGAGATTAGCTCGGACAGCCATCCTGGGAGATCCCGACTGGCCAGTTCGTCCCGCAGACCTGAATTGAGGCTACGGAGGAAGATGCTGCAGAGAGAAGCCTCTCCCCAACCAACCTCCTCCGCTGCCACCCGGAAGTCAACAGCGTGATCCGCCGCCGACCGGCTTCCCTGTTGAAGGCTAAGGAGCCAATCGGCGAGGACGCTGTCACGACGTGAGTGATCAAACACCTCAAGGAAGTCTTGCATGAACCGGTCATAGGAGAGGTTTGCGTAGCTGGGCTTCGACATGACGGTGTAAGCCCAAGCTAACGCTCGCCCCTCCAGGAGATTAGCCATGTAGCCGATACGGCTGTGGTCTGAGGGGAAATCCCCGGGAACGCGCAGGAACACCGACTCACATTGTAAAATAAACCCCCGTGCCCCACCGAGCTTCCCGTTGAAGCGAGCAGGGGTTGGAATCGGTGTGAGCCGGGTCGGCGCTCCCGAGTTAGGTTGGCCAGCCGTGGAAGCGGCCGAAGCCAAGCCGCCTTGATGAGCCGGGGGGAACGCCTGCTGGGGGTCAAGACGGTCTAACCGGTGAATAATTATAGTTAACTGGTTGAAGATGACCTGTTGTTGATGTGCTATCATATCCACCCGAGCCTCGAGGGTGGAAAAACGGCGTGCAAGCCCGCTGTCCGCTGGGCCGCTTTGCTGGAGCTGTACTGACATAATTCTCGGCCCAGGAAACACGCACGCAGGCTCAGGTAGATTTGAAAGCTTTATCCAACCAGGAAAACGTGTTTGGATGCGTGTATGTGATATGGTAATGTATTGTGGGTGGAAGATGAGGACAGGAGCAGAGCAGCACGCCGTGCGGCCAGGCAACCCTATGGAAGAGACACAAACAGGGAGTGAGCTGGGCAAAACCACACTGGAGAGTGATACAGAGATGTGCTTACTTGCAGAGATATTGGTGGCTGGTGTTGGCGAGGATTCCAGGCCTGGGAGACAGCGCCCTGCTGCGCACACAACGAGGTGTGGAGATGCGGGGAGGAGATGATGGCGAAGGTGAGGATTTCCGCCGCCAGGGAATCCACCTGTGCACAGGGGAAGGCTGAGAGAAGAGGTAAGTAATAAGACAGCTTACGTGTCGTAGCGATGAATTACAGGCCTGAAGAAAGGATTCTGCTGAGGGATTGAGCGCGTTGTAAGACAGACGGCTCCAGACCGATGCTCAGGGCGAGGTGGAATAAATAGCTCAGCGCTAACGAGGCGCAGGTGTGCGCGCAGCTGAGGTGGATGCCTGAGAGCGGTGAGTGGTGACACAACTTTTTGAGAGGGGCAGACTTTGTGATGACCAAGTCAAGAGTGTGTCTCCTGGTATGTTAGAAGATCAACAAATTGCCTCAGATTGAAGCAGTCCAATAATTGGAGGAAGCCTGCCGCAGAACAGCAGGAGGGAGTGTTGACATGGATATTCATATCGCCCTAGAATATAACATCAGAGGACGATGTACAGAAGGGTGTGAGAAGTTTAGACATCTCAGACATAAAGGAGGGAATTGGTTTGGGTGGTCGATAAATGAGAAGAAGAGTCATGGAAAATGGGGGCGTACAATTAAATGCAAGGCATTCAAATGAATGGAGCTCAGGTATGGGCAATGGGGACAGATCCAGACTGCTGTTATAGATGACACAAGTCGCCACCACCATGACTTGTGAGCTTTCTGAAGGTAACTATACCCAGGAGAACAGGTCTCATTGCAAGCAGAAAATATGTTAGGTTGATACCAAGTCTCTGTAATGCACATCAAGTCCAGACACTTATCCAATTCAGTTCAATTCAGTTCAATTCAATTCAATTCAATTCAGTTCAGTTCAATTCAGTTCAATTCAACTTTATTTATATAGCACAATTTCACGACAACAGTCATCTCATAGCACTTTCAACTGTAGGGGAAAACCCTACAGCTCTGAGGACTAGCAAGGTAGCATCAGCGACAAACCAGTCCATTCAGTCCAGGTGAAACGTCTTGGTCACGGCAGCCTTAGACAGTAGATCCTGCCTGCCCACCCAGGTGGACACCAAACAGCAGCCACAGCAAACCAAAAGCAATGGCCCAGGAGGTTTCCTCACAGCAACAAGCAAACCCAGAGAGTCCACTTGCAGTGCAGCAGCAACAGGTAAATTTTTGCCGGACTCCGTTTAATCTGTATAAAACTTTGTTGATAACAGGAAAACTTGATGGATTGTAGAGGGAAAAGTTAGTTAAAAGTTAGTTAAAAGCTCAGGTGGAGAAGCAGTGAACAGACAACGCCAACATCCTCTCCACTCCCAGCGCCTATCTACTTCTATCTACAGTATCTACTAGATAGATAGAAGTCTATCTACTTCTAGCTAGCTATTTAGAAAAAATGCAAAACACCAAGACTGTTTGGAGACATTTTGGAAATTCCCTTGAGAATGTCGTTCTCCAACTAGTCTCAAGCTGTCGCAGCCCAGTGAGATACTACCCTAACTGAATGGCTGAATGTTGAGAATGTAAGAGCCCAAATAAAGCATTATTAAGGACAAAGGTGAGTGGTGTGAGTGATCAAAAGGATATGATCAGCTCAAGGAGTGCTAAAAGCACTGAAACAACCATGAATGAGTGCATGGTTAACTCTGCTGATGCGAGAGGTCAACTTGATCTCCAAGGTATTAAACAGACTGACATTGGCCAGCTACCCCAGGTGTTAGTGGGTCGATGTGCCAGCCAACTGCACCCAAAATATGATGAATTAAGCCAGATTGATGCAACATATATTATCAACTGCGGTCTAATGAACCAGGTGAGAACATACAGTAGATGTCTAATGAGGATAGATTTATAGACAAACACTTTATGTCCTGACCACAGTCTGACAGCCAAGCTAACGCTAGACAGGCTAATCTATCAGCTTCCCAAGCTGGTAGACAGACCATGGCTTGCTAGAAAAGGTGCTAGCCGGCTGATGTGACAAAATATAACAAAATAAGCCAAAATGACAGTAGATGTATTGCAGACTGTGAATTAATGATCCAGTTGGGAACTGGGATATATAGCGGGATGACTAAAATACCAATAAAACCAGTCACCAAGCTAACGCTGTAGCAGCCATAGCACTATTGGTGTGGGTTTGGATGCTCATGGGTATCCTCCCACTATTGTAGGAGATGAATCTGGGAGGGTGGTATCATTCCAGTGAGCTCTAGTTTCACGTCATACCTGGGGCGAAATCAGAACCACTCGTTTAAGGTAGTATCTCACCGGGCTGCAACAGCTCAGGACTATTTGGAGAATGGCATTCGTGAGGGAGTTTCCAAAATCTCTCCAAACGTTTCTGGGGGTTCACAATTTCCCCTTGTAAGTTGCAGGGCCTTGGTCTCCTGTCGCAGGATTTTTTAAAATGTTCAAAAAATTTGTGCAACAAATTTTCTCTCAAAATAGTCACAGAGTCATCATGGAGGTCTAGAACCTGTCTGTAACCCTTCACAATTTAGTCTCCATGAGTCAGAAAGTACCAGAAAAGTTAGACAACTTTGCAAGGGGTTGGGGACCTATGAAACTAAATTGTGACTGACTGGAGACAAAAAGGACAGGACATTCCCTGTGCAAGACAGGCCCGAATGGCCGGGTCATTTTCTTGCACATGCTGACACAGCTGTGACCGACTGCGACCCTAGGACAAGAAAGGCAAGGCTAGGGATGGGGGGGGGGGGGGGGGGGGCTGCTGTCTCTGTTTCACTGGTCCCTACAGAGGAAGAGGAGCCGGTCCCAGGGCCTGCTGTGTCTGATGCGGCGGACTCGGAAGGCAGTCTCCTTATCCTGCAATCTCTCCGCTGCATCTCTGTGGTTGATCTCCCTTGATGTCTGATAATAACATTACTACTGGAATAGGGATATATGGTCCTGATTTTGCAATTGCCACGGATAACTGTCGTGCGAGTGCTGCGCAGGATTTGCATGGCCATTGCGGGACAGTCGTACAGTAAGTGCAAAGTGCAAAAAAAGTGCAAAAAATGTACAACTTTGACATGCTTGTTGTGCGAATGTCGCGCAACATGGGCATGGCCTGTATGTGAGGTGATTTTTGGAGACATCCTTTCCGGCTTAAATTTTTTTTCAACCCCAGTGGCTTGTCTGATGACACCAAGCAGTTTCAGATATTGTAGCATTATGTTTCTTCTTCACTGATTCTCTTCTTTTATTTACTAATCCACTCTACCAACAGCTGTCTAAATGTATGCACTGCTCTCACACTTGAAGTGGCTTTTCTAGAGCCCTTGTGAATGGATGCTCTGCTGTAAACAGAACTCTGGCTGCAGCCCCATTCGCTGTGTGCTAATCCAAACCATCCACCCTGACTCAGGAGGAGTATTTACATACACTGTGTACCCTGTAACTATGGAAGTAGGGGAGGCAGGGGAGACAGGAGAGGTAAGACAAGAGGGGTGTGCTGACGAAAAGTGGGGGATGCTGAAAACAGAAGAACAGAAAGAGGTTTTTTTTTTCTCTTTTGCTCCCAGGTGTATATTGGAATGATTGTGTGTGCGTGTGTTTGTGTGTTTGTGTGTGTGTGCGCGCGCGCGCGTGTGTGTGTGTACATATGCAGTGGTACCTGTGCTCTGTCTCAATCTGTCAGCCGCCCTGACACTGAGATCTATCTTGCAGCAGTGGGCAGGAGATGCAGAAACCAAAAGAGAGGAGAGTAATTAAACCTCTTGGTGGATGGTTGTTTGTGTGTGTGTGTGCGTGTGTGTGTGTGTGTGTGTGTGTGTGTGTGTGTGTGCGCACGCGCGCACATATCTATGTGTTTGTCTAAGTAATGTCTAAATGAACGTATCCACCATGTGTCCTATAGCATACATGCACACATTTCGTGTGTGTGTGTGATGGGAGTGCTTTCTTTGCATGCTTGTACCTGTACAATAGTTGCTTTATGCAGAGCTGCTTCTGGCTATGAAGCAGAGTATGCAAATGATACGAGCCCCTTCAGCCGCTAGGGGGACTCCAGGCTACAAGTTCATCCTTAACATTTTTTGGGGGGAGAATTAATATTACCTTAAAATGACCTTAACTTTTTTCTTGTTAATTTGTGACTTTTTTTTTAAAAAATTTGAAGCTTTTCTCCATAAATTTTCAACTTTTTTGCCAAAAATTTTCAACTTTTTTCTTGAAAATTTGTGACTTTTTTCTTAAATTTTTTTTTCTCATAAATTTACTTGTTACCCTCATAAATTTTCAAATTTTTTTCTTTGCAGTGTATTTGCTAGTGTATTTGCTATTTACCAGGTTAATTTTTTTTTCCTGTTCATCTAGATCAGTATTTTTCAACAAGGGGTCCTCAGACCCTAGGGGGTCTGTGAGAGAACCTTCAGGGTCTTTTGTGAAATTGTCTAATTTCACTTCTTAATTGGTCAAAAAATTGCAAACAACTTGTGGTGGTGCATTTGCACCTGCAGTGGCTCCTCCAAGTCAGTGGGGGGCAGCACAAATGCAGTCCCTCCTCTGCTTCTTCCTCCTCTCTCCCCGCGGAGAAGTGGGGCAGCTTGGCCGCCATCAGCACCAAACAAAGCGGCAGACACAACCACCATGGAGGCCTGCCAGTGCTGTGAACCCCTTTGCAGGTCTACGTATCCAATGAGAGAAGTCTCCCATAAGTGGCTGTCTCGTTTTTAAACTAATTCACTCTCCCGGCAGCAGCAAAACATCAACGCTGAATGGCCATCGTGACCAAGCATCAAACAAACTCTTGGCCTGAGCTGAGCAAAACTCAACTTGTGTGGACACAAACTCGCATTCACTTGCGTTTTGTGGCACAAATGCACATGCATTCATGCTGTTCCATTGCCTTTGTATGTAATTATGTTTCAAGCTGAGTATAAACAAATTTCTAGACTAAATTTTAATAAGATATACCAAAACATGCTAAAATGTGTTTTTTTGAAACCATTTCCCATTGGTGGGATGCCACATGATTTTTATTTTTTTTTCAATTTAAAAAGGGTTCTGTGGCTGAAAATAGTTTGAAAAACACCGATCAGGTGTGCTCAGACAGGGCACAGGGTGATGACTAGTGTTGCTCCACTCACATGAACACAGCCACTGGAGTTGAGACCAACATGACAGGGTTCACCCTACATGGGGTGGTGGTGGTGGTGGGGGGGGGGGGATCTGCACCTATCTGTTCCCAGGGGAGCACTGTCACACTTGGGCTCACAGTACTGTCTGGAGCAGTGCATTGCTGGGGGGGTGGGGGGGGATGCCGCTTCCTCCTCCAGCGCCCGTATCCTAGTGTGAGTTGTTCCCAGCACCAGATGGGTGGACTGATGCCCAGTTTCATGGACTGGCAGCACTCATCAGTGGACCAAGGGCCGCCAGGCAGGATGTTGCTGGTGAACACAAACCTCAGCTGCAAGCTCCGGTCCATCATGGTGGATTGGGAGTAAATTTTGTCTGACATCTTTAAAGCAAACCAGCATTAAGTGTTTCTAACAACATTTGAGACGAGAGATAGTAGGTGCAGTTAATGAATCCATTGTTATTTGACATCAACAACCGCCGGTTTAAACATTCAGAACAGCATTGCTGCAGCTGATGCATGCCAGGTGTCAGACCTCATTTGCATAAGTTAAAACACGGTGTCCAACTTGTCTTTTTGCATGTAATCATGCTGCGAATAAATTGTCACTACATTGGCTGCAATTGTCATTTTGTAACGTTTTTGGTTGGTGGGGTGCCGCAGGAATTTTTCAATGTAAAAAAAAAAAAAGGATTCATGGCTCAAAAAGATTGAAAAACACGGATCCAGACGATTAACCAAGTCTGTATGTTTTAATGTTTTTGTTGGAAGGCGTGTTACCTCATGCTGTGGGAGGGTCCGTCACAGGGGATAAAGGGTGTGAACTCTTCCCAATTACAAAATACCCCCCAACACAATTTTGAACAGCACCCCCCAAAATGATAGAAACATCCCTGGCTACATGCATGTGTCACCATGTATTAGGAACAATTGGTATGTGCGGATTAACATGCCCACATCAGTGTGTAAACAGCCCACTGTGTATGTGTGTGTGCGTGTGTATGTGCATGTGTGACACTTTTATTGCCAGTGGATAGAAGCAATATCTTGTCTAGCAGAGGCCAGACGCACGTGTGACACGCTGGAGTCTTAATTTCCTTCAGGAAGCCGTGAGTCTCTCCATCAACTGCACATCAGCGTTAAACTCAATCATTCCAGCAGGCAGAGCGACAGGCCCTGGCCATGCTTCACGTCTCCATTATCCTAATGTTTATTTACAGCTGCAAACCCAGAGCAGCCTTCCTGTTATTGCTCATGGATCCCATTTCATCCCGCATGACTCTAATGAAGTCAGGAGCGAGTTGAGCTGAAGAGCGGAGCGGTGTTTTGCTGTAAGCCGTGTCAGGAGGCTGAGTGTTGGAATTTGTTTAGGTTTCATTATGAATTAAGATGCTTCAGGCTCCAGACAGAGGATCAGGGCTGCAACTCAGAGCTAAAAGTCATGTGTTAAACTAAAAGAAAATCTATCTAAATTAAGTCTAATGGGTTACATTCACATTACATGTAGGGATGCACAGAAATAGATACCTTATTGACTGATATCGGCTACCAGTAAATAAAATATTGGGAGTGGCCGATATTCCTGTGGTGTGTTCTAGTTGTGTGACATTGGGTTTACTCTGAAACAGACAACAGTCGACTACAGCTGCAAACACAGAAAACATGGGACTGAACCATTTTAAAGTACTTCAGTTCATTTATTTTTTATAATGCATATTTCTTTGTTTCCCTGACAATGAAGATGGAATAAATCAGTATCACCTATTGGCCAGCTTATTATTTTCAACATCGTTATTGCATTATGTCTTCAATATTGGTGCATCCCTAACTAATAGACCTGTCATGGTGATTACTATATCAACTGATTGTACAAAAATGATTTCTCTTTTATGCTTATCATATGTCATTGTTTATACAGAAATGATCTGCCTTCCTGTTTGTCCTCCTCTGTTCAAATCAGTTTGGTGGTACATTGCTGCCATCTACTGTGTGGACATATGAACAGCAGCTATTTTCCATGCTTCAATTCCAGTACTGAATACTGCTGATAAACAAAACTTCAATGATCTTTGAAAGGATGTGCATGGATTATTATTATCTTTATATCATATCAGTGGCATAAAATGGTCTTCATGACATCAACAATATCATTCATCAAGATAATTTCTGTGAGACATTCTCATCCATCAAAATTTGTTGTGGTTACAGGGCTTAACTGTGGGATCGTGGTTGACTTTTATCGCTATTTTCTATCAGTTCTATCCACAACTACTACACATTCACTTGATAATGCATCTCATTTTCATTTGTTACTTGTGCCACGTGGCTCCAACCTCCGACTACTGACTATCAGTTAGCTAACATTAGCAGTGCTAGCCATTCAGTCATTCACGGTTGCAGGGCTGGCTCTAGGCGAGCTCTCGTGTTATTTTATATAATTCTCCCGTGATCTTGTAATTCTGTCAAAGTCTGTGGTGAGCGAGAACACACACATCATCATTAATCATCTCTCATCTGCTTCAGCTGTGCAACAACTGGGCTCCACCCTACTTAAGGGGTGAGCTGGCATCATTTCCCTGTGGGATTGTCTCCACGCCACAGCCTATGCTGCCATGAGATCAGCTGCTGTACCCTGGAACTGTGCTTGCTACATCCTGTGTATGCTCCAGCTTGATCGCAACTCAGCCCTAGCCCTGACCCCCCCAGCATCCTTGGAACCATGTAATCCCATTTTACACACCTGCTTGTTGTGTTCTCTTCTTCTTCTTCTTTTTTTAGATTTGATTGGAGGTTGGCAACCAGCTTACAGGTGCATTACCGCCACTGACTTGTTTATCATCACTCTATATCTTTGTATAAGGAGTTCTGAACAACTCCTTATGTGTGAAAAAAAAAAACCAAAAAACATCTGTCCTTGGACTGTCATGTTTAATCACTCTGTATATAATTCAATGTTCTCTCTGGACCTCTTTGCCACGTCTCCCCAGCTCTGCCTCTGGAACGCTGCCTGCTCACCTCCCTGATCTCAGTGCCTTATGCAGGCTGGACACTCTCCCCTCCTGGATCAACCTGTAAGTCAAGCAGGAGTCACTGTCAGCTTTCGTCCCACATCTCCCCCTCTCCCACCAAAGTTGTCCCCCTCCCCACCAGGCCTGGAAACCTACTATTTACCTTTCACTTCGGAGCCACCACCATCCTGCCTACAGTGTCATTTCCCCTTTCCCGAATCACGACCTGCAAGCAGAACAAGTAATTATTATCCCCTTTACTGTAACATTCTCAAACATGAGTATGTTGCCAGCATTTACTTTGACATCCCCCCTCACCCCGTCCACAGGACTCCAGTCCTGGCATTATTTCCACAATTATTGTAAATAAAACCACTTACCTTGCACCTTTACCTGTGAATCTATTGTGGTCTCTGCTCCTTGGGCCCTGCTTTGTTTAAAACATGTCATTACAATCCCACCAATCTCAGGACCCAGCAGGAGCCACATTAGGTTCTTCGCTATAACGCCTCACTGCGCTTAAGGTCAAAATTGACCAATAATCCCTTTAATCAGCCATTACCCAGAATCAGCTGAGCAAATTTATGAATCAGCTCGCTTCCTCTTTGTTGCCTGGTTTGGCGGCAGCTGACACCCCTTCGTCAGCTGCTGCTGCCCTGCCCACAGAATCTGCGTCTGCCAGCCTAGCCCTTTCCATCTCAATATCTGCCCGCTACAGCAGGAGGACAGGGGGCTGTAAAGGGTCCCTCTTGCAGTCTCAATTAGTTTTCTAAAGAACCCCAGAGGATTTTCTGACCAACCAAAGCAGAGTGAGTTACGTTATTACACTCTTAGACAGCCTCGCACTTGAATGGGCACAGGCATTTGTTAGCAGTTCCGGCAGTCCTGATTATTCTTATCATATGTTTACCTGTGAATTCAAGAAGGTTTTTAGTCAAACAAACTGGGAGGGGGATATTTCTAGTCGCCTGCTGGGATACAAACAAGGCACCCAAACAGCAGCTGATTATTCCATCCGCTTCACCATTCTCGCTGCTGAGTCCGGGTGGAATTACGTTGCACTCAGAGGTGCTTTTTTCAGGGATGAGTTAGTGGCCCAAGATGAACAATCCTCGCTCGACACACTAATTTCCCTGGCCATTCCGCTTGTCAACTGCTTCCGTGACGGAGTTTCCGGGCGCCTCCGCTCTGCTGTTGTTCCTCCTCCTCACGCTGCATCCCCCGCACTTCACCTCCTAGTTCTATCTTCAGGTTCAGCATCGGAGGATGCTGAACCTATGCAGCTTGGTCGCACTCAACTTTTGCCCGCTGAACATCAGCGCAGGAGGGAGGGTTATGCTTTTACTGTGGCACTTCCAGGACTTTTTTGCTGATTGCCTGGAACGCCCAAACAACTCTGCCCACCAATCACAGTAGGGGACTGATGGGTGAAGTGTCAACACCCAAGATCCCCTCTAAAGTTTACCTTGCCCACATTAATCCAGGTTAATTCGGTTGAACATTCCATGTACGGGGCAGAGCAAAACTTTATTTCTGACAGATTAGTGTCCCAGTTTCTGATCCCCACTGTTGAAGTTCCCTTGCCTACTCCTGTAGTTTCACTATCCAATTCTAGGTTAGCCACCATCGCTAGGATGATTGCCCCATTTCAGTTACTGTATCTGGCAGCCATCAAGAACACCTCTAACTCCTAGTTTTACCTACCTGCTCTTCTGAAATAATCCTAGGGTTCTCCTGGCTGAGACTGCATAATCCCTCCATTGACTGGACTTTGGGTAAAATTAACTCCTGGACCAATCTCTGCTTATTCTCTTGCCTCCTTTCTGCCCCCTGGTCACTCATCTCGCCCTCAAGCCCTAGCCCAGAGACGCCCCTTGACCTGTTCTTAGTGCCTAAGGATTTCCATGACCTTGCCTCTGTTTTCAGCAACGCTAAAGCCTTGTTTCTACCTCCACACAGGCAGTATGACAGCATGATAAACCTCCAGCAGGGGGTGCAACTTCCCACCAGCAGGCTGTACAATTTATCTGGCCCTGAGAAGGAGGCAATGGAGACGTATATCAAGGAGTCACTTCAGGCTGGGATCATCAGACCCTCATCCTCCCCCGTAGGGGCAGGCTTCTTCTTTGTGGGTAAGAAGGACGGTACCCTCAGGCCCTGTACTGATTATAGATAGATAGATAGATAGATAGATAGATAGATAGATAGATCAATAGATCTTTAATTGTCTTTGTCACAGGTACAACGAAATTCAAAGTGCTCTCCAGTCAGTGCCCCATTTATAAAAACATTGCCCCATTATAAAAAACATAAAAATCAGATAAAATAATAATTAAAAAGAATAAATAACAAGCCACATTCACACAGACATCAACACAGGACATCATGCACACACAGTCATTGCAAGGAGCATTCAACAACATACAATCATGTCCATTTAGCACATTACTTCCTCATTTTATTCAGAATGGTTATTGCTGTTGGATAGAAGCTGTGTTTGAGTCTGTTTGTCCTTGTGTTCCTTTGTCTATATCGTTTCCCAGATGGCAGTAGTTCAAACAATGAGTGTCCAGGATGTGAAGTATCCTTTAAAATATTTTGAGCCTTCTTCTGGCAACGGGAGTGGTGTAGGTCTTCCAACGTGAGGAGAGGGCAGCCAATGATCTTCTGGGCGGTGTCAATGACCCTCTGGAGTGCTTTCCTCTGAGCTACT
Organism: Pholidichthys leucotaenia; assembly: GCA_020510985.1. Classification (NCBI taxonomy): domain Eukaryota; kingdom Metazoa; phylum Chordata; class Actinopteri; order Cichliformes; family Pholidichthyidae; genus Pholidichthys; species Pholidichthys leucotaenia. Next base: position 428,844,797 of record CM035841.1, on the reverse strand, counting down.
GTACAATTACTGTACCAGATGCATATACAGTATATTAATATGCTTTCAATAGAAGCTCGATAAAAGGACACCAGCAGTCTCTGTATGATGTTCTCCTTCCTGAGAATCCTCAGGAAGTACAGTCTCTGCTGGGCCTTTTTCACCAGCTCAGAGGTGTTCACACTCCAGGACAGGTTCTCCTCTATGTGGACTCCTAGAAAACGGAAGTCAGCTACCCTCTCTACACAGTCTCCGTTGATGATGAGAGGGGAAATCTCTGTCTTCTTCCTCCTGTAGTCTATTATCAATTCTTTAGTCTTAGAGGTGTTCAGGAGAAGGTTATTCTCTTTACACCATGACGACAGCCGCACCACCTCATCTCTGTAGGCAGACTCGTCCCCCCACCCCCCGAAATGAGACCCACCACTGTAGTGTCGTCTGCAAAGTTCACGATGGTGTTATTGTGATGGATGGGGGTGCAGTCGTGTGTATACAGACAGTACAGCAGGGGACTCAGCACACAGCCCTGGGGGGATCCGGTACTCAGGCTTAGGGCCGTAGATGTATGATGGCCCACCCTGACTCTCTGTCTGTGACCAGAGAGGAAGCTGCTGATCCACATACAAATAGCCTGAGGAAGCCCCAGGTCTCCCAGCTTGACCACCAGTTTGTGTGGAAGAATGGTGTTAAGAATGGTGTTTTTTTTTTTTTTTTTTTTTTTTTTTTTTTTTTTCTCTCGGCGCCACACGAGTCGGCTGCCTTTTGCAACAGCGGCTCGATTCCGAGTCTTTTTCCCTTCCTCTCTCTTTTGATCCGTCTTTTTTTTTCACCCCACTTATATCACGGACACACAGATCGTCCTAAATGTCTCCTGAGCCGGTGGACGGAGCCACTGTCTATAGCAGGATATGATACAGCAGAGAACAGCTGCTAGCATTCAACCGCCACCCGGTCCCATTGGAAAAACTCGACATACCGAGTGAACTGAGGCGAAAACGCCGCGGCTGCCGGGCTGGAGTAAGGCGGAGGACAAAAAATATAAGGTACAGACCCTCCCTTCCATCTGTTGTCATGGGAAATGTACGGTCGATACTGGGAAAGTTAGATGAGCTAGCGGCTATCTCCCGTTATGATAGCACATACCGGGAGTGCTCTCTCCTTTTGTTTACTGAGACGTGGCTAACTGAACTAGCAGCAGATGCTAACATTGAGCTGGAGGGTTTTCACATGATACGAGCTGACCGAACACCAGACAGTGGCAAGGCTAGGGGCGGTGGAGTGATCATGTATGTTAACAACAACTGGTGCAGACCGGGACATATCACTGTTAAACAACGACACTGCAGCAAAGACATTGAGTTGCTAGCTGTTAGCATGAGGCCTACATATCTCCCGAGAGAACACTCACACGTGATCTGCATTGTTGTTTATGCAAATCCGACGGCGAACGCTGGGACAGCACGTGACGTCATCCATTCAGTAACCAGCAGGCTGCAGACAGAACACCCAGATGCTCTTCTCCTCATCTCAGGCGATTTCAACCATGTTTCACTGTCTCCCATTCTACCCACGTTCACCCAGTATGTCACATGCCACACTAGAGACAATAAAACACTGGATTTATTCTACGCAAACACTAAGGAGGCGTACACCTCATCACAACTACCCCCACTCGGGAGATCGGATCACAACTTGGTTCATCTCCGGCCGGTGTACAAACCCCTAGTGCACAGACAACCTCCGGCCATGCACACTGTGGAGTTATGGTCTGAGGAGACAATGGACACCCTAAAGGGCTGTTTTGAAGCCACCGCCTGGAAGCAGCTCTGCGATCCACATGGTGAGGACATCGATGGCCTCATTCACACCTTCACGGGCTACCTCAGCTTCTGTGTGGACAAATCCGTTCCCACCAAGACCATACGGCGTCACTCAAACAACAAACCCTGGATCAACCCTGAGATAAAAACACTTCTGAGAGAGAAGAAGAGGATCTTCAGGTCGGGGAACAGGGAGATGCTGAAGTCCGTACAGAGGGAGCTGAGGAGAAAGATCAGAGAAGGCAAGGACAGCTTCAGGAAGAAGATGGAGGACAAGCTGCAACAGAGCGACATCAGCGGGGTCTGGAGAAACCTCAAAACCATCTCGGGGCTCCAGAATACCTCCCCCCAGGCCACAGGGGGCAGGGAGTGGGCGAACAACCTGAATCTGTTTTTCAATAGATTTGACCAACCGCCCTCCCCCCTGACTGCACAACAACCACTGCTGCCTCTAAAGAAATCAAGTCCTGCTGCCCACTCCCCACTCTACCAACACCCCCCCACTCCCAACACACAGCCCCCCATCCTGACCCTGACCAGGACCCAGGTGAGGACGGAGCTGAGGAAGATCAAGGCGAGGAAGGCGCCGGGACCGGACGGCATCAGCGCAAAGCTCCTCAAGTCCTGTGCAGACCAGCTGTGTGGGATTGTGACGTATATCTTCAACATGAGCCTGAAACTGGGGAGGGTACCACAGCTGTGGAAAACATCTTGTGTGGTACCTGTACCAAAAACTTCCCACCCCAAAGACCTGAACAGCTACAGACCGGTGGCCTTGACGTCCCACTTGATGAAGACCCTGGAGAGACTGCTCCTTGCTCACCTCCGCCCCCTGGTGGAACCAGCGATGGATCCACTCCAGTTCGCCTACCAGCATGGCATTGGGGTGGAGGATGCGGTGATCTTCCTCCTTCACCGTTCTCTGTCCCACCTGGAGAAGCCCGGGAATATGGTGAGGATCATGTTCTTTGACTTCTCCAGTGCTTTCAACACCATCCAACCGATGATCCTGAAGGACAAGCTGCTGCGCGCAGGGGTGGACCAGCACCTGTCATCATGGATCCTGGACTACCTCACGAACCGGCCTCAGTTTGTGAGAACCCGGGACTGTGTGTCCGACACGATCATCAGTAGCACGGGGGCCCCCCAGGGAACGGTGCTGGCTCCCTTCCTGTTCACTCTTTATACTGCGGACTTCTCACACAACACAACACACTGCCATCTACAGAAGTTCTCTGATGACTCTGCGATCGTTGGCCTCATCTCCAATGGAGATGAAGCTGAGTACAGAGGGCTTATCCAGGACTTCGTGGACTGGTGCCATCGGAACTGCCTCCAGATCAACGCGAGGAAAACTAAGGAGCTGGTGGTGGACTGCCGCAGGCATGGGCAGCCCCTCACAGTACCAGTAAATATACAGGGAACAGACATCGAGATGGTGACATCCTATAAGTACCTGGGTATTCATCTGAACAATAAACTAGACTGGTCACACAATACTGATGCACTCTACAAGAAGGGACAGCGCAGGCTGTTCCTGCTGAGGAGACTCAGGTCTTTTGGTGTACAAGGGGCGCTGCTGAAGTCATTCTATGACACGGTGGTGGCATCAGCCATCACTTTTGGAGTGGTCTGCTGGGGCAGTGGCATTACTGCAGCAGATAGGAAGAGACTGAACAAACTGATTAAGAAAGCTAGCTCTGTCCTGGGGCAGCGCCTTGATCCGATGGAGGAGATAGGAGAGAGAAGGACGGTGGCTAAACTGTCATCTCTGCTGGAGTCCGAGTTCCACCCTATGCAGGACATACTGAATGCACTGAGGAGCTCATTTAGCAGCAGACTACATCATCCCAGGTGCACAACCGAGAGGTTTCGTAGGTCCTTCCTACCAACGGCTGTCAGACTGTACAACCTAAGCAGGGCTGCTCGCAGAGATAGCAAAAAGACGTAACAAACTAATAGTTTTTTGAATGCAAAAGATGCAATAGACTTACACAATGGTCCTCTCCGGCATACAACTAGGAACATACCGGTCGCTATGGAGGGTGAGAATATGTATGGGCACATAATCATACCATGTAGGATAACTAAGTAGACGGTTATGCTGTTTCATTCCATCTAGCAACAATGCTCTGCACTGTGTGTGTTTATATATTTGCATATTTATTCCATCTAGCTACAATGCTCCGTACTGTGGGTGTTTATATATTTATATATCTACATATTATTCCATCTAGCTACATTGCTCCGCACTGTGTGTGTTTATATACTTGCATATTTATTCCACCTAGCTGCAATGCTCCGTACTGTGGGTGTTTATATATTTACATATTTATTCCATCTAGCTACAATGCTCTGCACTGTGTGTTCATATATTCATATATTTATTCCATCCAGCTACAATGCTCTGCACTGTGTGTCTGTGTGTGTGTGTATATATATATATTTTATAGTAATACGTACATATGTTTATTAGCTGCTCTTGCTTGCTTGTTTTTTTTCTTGCCTTCTGATTGTTGCTCTGAGTGTTGCTATCCCTGTGCTGTTGCAATCCTGGAATTTCCCCGTTGTGGGACTAATAAAGGCTTATCTTATCTTATCTTATCTTATCTTAAATGCAGAGCTGTAATCCATGAAGAGCATCCGCACATAGCTCCCCTGCCGCTCCAGGTGGGCTAGAGTGGCATGGAGTGCTGTGGCCACCACATCCTCTGTGGATCGATTCGCTCTGCAGGCAAACTGGTGGGACTCCATACTGGGGGGCAGGGCTGCTATGATATGACAACGGACCAGCCTTTCAAAGCACTTCATCACCACCGGGGTGAGTGCGACTGGTCTGTAGTCGTTGAGGCTAGAAATGTGAGGTTTCTTGGGTAAGGGGACTATGGTGGAGGACTTCAGGCAAGATGGGACAGTGGACTTGTGCCAGGGATTGGTTGAAAATCTTAGTAAAGACTCCAGCCAGCTGATCTGCACAGTCCCTCAGCACACGTCCCGGGACACCGTCCGGACCCGCTGCTTTTCTTGGGTCAATGGACCGCAGGGTGCGCCTCACCTCATGTTCCTCCAAAGTGAGGAACGTACTGCTGTGGGCCTGGTGTAGGCTGGCCGAGACAGGTGCAGCGAACTCAAAGCGGCCAAAGAAGATATTCAGCTCCTCCGCCAGTGTGAGGTCACCTACCGTGGTTCCCGGATTTGTTCGATAGTTGGCCTAGTGCTGGATGCCCCACCACACCTGCCGGCTATTATTGCTGTCCAGATGGTCCTCAATCCTCCTCCTATAGTCTGCCTTAGCCTCTCTGATGCCCCTCTTCAGGTTGGCCCGAGCTGTGCTGTAAAGTTCGGTGTTACCAGACCTGAAGGCGATGTTTCTCTCCCTCAGCAGTTGCTGGACCTCCCGGTTCATCCAGGGCGTCTGGTTAGGGAAGATGCGGATCCGTTTGTTCACTGTGATAGTGTCTATGCAATTCTTAATATAGCACAGCACACTATCTGTGAACAGCTCCAGGTCCTGATGTCCAAAGACTTCCCAATTTGTCCTGTCGAAGCAATCCTGCAGCTGCTGGGAAGCATCCTTCGGCCATATGGCAACAGTCCTAGAGATGATGGGAGCAGTTTTCCTGAGGGGGGCGTATGCAGGAATTAATAGCATGGACAGATGGTCAGACTGGCCCAGATGTGGTAATGGTCTAGCCCTATAGCCGAGTTTGATGTTTGAATAGACCTTGTCCAGAGTGTTCACTCCCCTAGTAGCACACTTGACATGCTGATGGAATTTAGGGAGTGCTGCCTTTAAGTCTGCATGATTGAAATCCCCCGCTATAACTTGCACGGCGCCAGGGTAAATACTCTGTGTATGGCTAATGCTAGCATGTAGCAACCCGATAGCTAAGTTAGCATTAGCATCCGGTGGAATGTACACAGCCGTTGCCAAAACTACAGTAAAGTCCCTCGGGAGATAAATAGGTCTGCACTTAACAGTCAGATACTCTATGTCCGGTGAGCAGTGACTTTCCATGGTCACTGAGTTAGTACACCAGCTGTTATTAACGTACACACAGAGCCCTCCTCCTCTGCTCTTAGCGGAAGCCGCTGTTCGGTCTTAGCACTGTGTAGAGTACCCCACTAGCTCGATAGCCGAGTCCGGGATAGATGGTTGAAGCCAGGTCTCGGTGATTCAATTCAATTCAACTTTATTTATATAGCGCCATTTCACAACAACAGTCATCTCATAGCACTATCAACTGTAGGGGGGACCCCCACAGTTGCAGAAAGACCCCAGCAATCAGGCGATCCCCTGTGAGCAAGCACTTGGCGACGGTGGAGAGGAAAAACTCCCTTTTAACAGGAAGAAACCTCCAGCAGAACCAGGCTCAGGGAGGGGCAGTCATCTGCTGCGACTGGCTGGGGGGTGAGGGGATAGAGAAGAAGAAAAGAACAGACATGTAGAGAGCAAACAGCACGATGGGGACTCAATCTATGGGAGAGAACAAACAAATGTTAATGACCAGCAAAAAAAAAAAAAAATATTTCATAGAGAGTGAGGAAAGGAGTGAGGCCCAGTGCATTACTGGAGGTCCCCCGGCTAACTAAACCTATTAGCAGCATAACTAAGGGAGGGTTCAGAAACACATGATCCCTCCCTAATTGTAGGCTATATCAAAAAGGTAGGTTTTAGCCCTATTCTTAAAAACAGAGATCGAGCCTGACTCCCGAATCCAGATTGGCAGCTGATTCCACAGGAGAGGAGCTTGATAACTGAAGGCTCTGCCTCCCATTGTACTTTTGGAGATTCTAGGTATTACAAGTAATCCTGCATTTTGGGAGCGTAGTGCTCTGTTAGGATGATACGGTAGTATCAGATCTTTTAAATAAAAAGGAGCCTGATTGTTTAGAGCTTTGTAAGTAAGAAGAAGGATTTTAAACTTAATTCTAAACTCTATGGGAAGCCAATGAAGGGAGGCCAGAACCGGAGAGATATGATCTCTCTTTCTAGTACCTGTTAAAACTCTTGCTGCAGCATTTTGGATCAGCTGAAGACTTTTTAAAGATGTTTTAGGACAGCCTGATAATAAAGAATTACAATAATCTAATCTCGAGCTAACAAAAGTGTGGATCAGCTTCTCAGCATCACTCTGAGACAAGATGCTCCTAATCTTGGCAATATTACGCAAATGATAGAAGGCAGTCTTAGAAACAAATTTAATATGTGAATTGAAGGACAAATCCTGATCAAAAATAACTCCAAGGTTCCTCACAGAGCTATTAAGAGAAAGAGTAACTGCATCCAAACTGAAAGTTTGATTTGGAAAGGAATTTCTAAGGTTTTTTTGGACCAACAAGAATGACTTCAGTCTTATCTGAATTTAATAGCAGGAAATTACAAGTCATCCAAGCTTTGATTTCCTTAAGACAGGCTTCTAACTTGACTAATTGATTAGTATCATCTGGCTTCATTGACAGGTATAATTGTGTGTCATCTGCATAACAATGAAAATGTATACAGTGCTTTCTAATAATGTTGCCTAACGGAAGCATATATAAACTAAAAAGAGTAGGGCCTAGCACAGATCCCTGTGGAACTCCATGACTAAGCTTTGAGCTGAAAGAAAACTCATCATTTACATGAACAAACTGGAACCTATCAGATAAATAAGATCTAAACCACTGCAAAAAAGTTCCATTAAGTCCAACATAGTGTTCTAATCTATCAAGTAGAATATTATGATCAATAGTATCAAAAGCTGCACTAAGATCTAAAAGGACAAGTACAGAAACTAGTCCATTATCAGATGCAATGAGGTCGTTAGTGACCTTCGCTAAGGCTGTTTCAGTACTATGATGGATTCTAAACCCAGATTGAAACTCTTCAAGTAAACCATTTCCCTGCAGGTGGTCAAATAATTGCGTAGCAACAACTCTTTCTAAGATTTTTGAAATGAAAGGGAGATTAGAGATTGGTCTATAGTTAACTAAAGCTCCTGGATCTAGCGTTGGCTTTTTGAGTAAGGGTTTAATTACAGCCGTTTTAAAAGCCTGCGGTACATGGCCTGAAGTTAATGAAGAATTGATTATATGAAGAATAAAGCTACCAATAAGTGGGAAGACTTCTTTAAATAACCTGGTAGGAATAGGGTCTAAAAGACAAGTTGAAGGTTTGGATGAGGAAACTATTTTGTCTAACTCACAAAGGTCGATTGGAGTAAACTCATCAAGACAGACATCAATAGAAGGAGTTGTAGTAGTTACAGTATTTAAGTTAACTGTGGGAAGAATCTGATTGATTTTATCTCTGATGGATGAAATTTTATTATTGAAAAAGTTCATAAAGTCCTGACTAGTAAGCTCTAAGGGGATGCTAGGATTGACAGAGTCCTGACTCTTTGTCAACCTGGCTACAGTACTGAAAAGAAACCTGGGATTATTCTTGTTCTCTTCTATTAATGCAGAGTAATAACTCGTTCTAGCTTTTCTAAGAGATTTTTTATAAATTAAAAGATGATTTCTCCAAGCTAAATAGATTTCATCTAAATTAGTAGAGCGCCATTTTCTTTCTAATTGACGAGTCTTCTGTTTTAAGCTACGAGTTTCTGTGTTGAACCAAGGAGTTAAAAATCTCTGATTAGACTTTTTCTTTTTTAAGGGGGCCACCAAGTCTAGAGCCTGATGCAGAGAAGCTGAAACACTATCCACCATGTTATCAATTACAGAAGGAGCAAGCTGTCTATAGCTTATTTCCGTTGTGTTGACACATGGCATAGAGGAAACAATCTGCATAAATTTGGAAACAGCATCATCTGAGAGGCATCTACTGTGATAATATTTTTCTTTAGGAGCCAAATAGTCAGAAATAGTAAAATCAAAGGTTAACAGACAATGGTCTGACAGTACAGGGTTAACAGGAGACACTACAAGATTTTCTATTTCTATGCCATATGTCAGAACAAGGTCCAATGTATGGTGGAGGTAATGAGTAGAATTTCCTACTTTCTGAGAAAACCCAATCGAGTCTAATATTGAATTAAAAGCCACATTAAGGCAGTCACTATCTACATCCACATGTATATTAAAGTCCCCTACTATAATTATTCTATCAGATTTCAGCACTAAATCAGCTAAGAAATCAGCAAATTCGGATAAAAATTCTGAATAGGTTGATGGGGGACGATAAACTATGGCAAATAAAATTGGGTTTAACCTGAAATTGCTAAAGTGCCCAACACTGAGGACCAGGCCCTCAAAGGAATTATAACATGTTTTTTGCTTTACATTAACTAGTAATTTGGAATGGTAAATTGTTGCTACTCCTCCTCCACGACCAGAACTTCTGGGATTTTGACAGTTTAAATAACCAGAGGGAGTTGATTCATTTAAACCAACATAATCCTCGTGCCCTAACCAAGTCTCTGTAAGGGAAATTAAATCAATCTGATGATCAATTAACAGATCATGGACTAACAGAGACTTGGGAGTTAGAGACCTAATATTTAATAAACCACATTTAATTTTTAAATTATGAGGAGGAACAGAGGCCAAATCATTCAATTTAGAGGCTTTATGTTTAATTTGAGTTTTACCAATATTTTGCTTTATCACTTTGGGATGCTTATACATTATATAAGTGATAAGAAGAATGCATGCATCCCTGGCACAGTTGTTTACCTTAATCTGTAACCTTAGCTCCTCCATCTTGTTCACGAGAGATCTGGCGTTTGAGAGGAAAAGGCTGGGAAGCAGAGGTTTGAATGGCTGCTTCCGTAGCCTTACTAGTGCGCCGGCTCTACAGCCCCACTTCTGCTTCCTCTCCCTCTGCCGCCTGCGCCTCCTCCCCGCTGGGATGGTAATCCACGGAGAGCCGGGACTCCTCACTACTTCCACCGGGATCTTGTGTAAGCGGAGAAACTCACTTGTTACTTTCCCCTCGTAGCATATTCCGATCTTCAGAATATCATGCCGGCTATAGGTGATATTCACTCGGCAAAATGTGCACAAAACAAACACGTAATGTGTTTTATCATATGTGATTTATCATATGTAATAAATCATAAATCACATATGATTTATCATATGTGATTATCATGGGTTAAACGCTATCACCATTAAGGACAAATGCCCGTTACCACTGATTCAATTCAATTCAATTCAACTTTATTTATATAGCACAATTTCACAACAACAGTCATCTCATAGCACTTTCAAATATTGCGGAAATCCCCACAATTGCAGAAAGACCCCAGCAATCAGGCGATCCCCTGTGAGTAAGCGCTTCTCGACGGTGGAGAGGAAAAACTCCCTTTTAACAGGAAGAAACCTCCAGCAGAACCGGGCTCAGGGCGGGGCAGTCATCTGCTGTGACTGGCTTGGGGGGGGGGGGGTGAGGGGATAGAGAAGATGAGAAGAACAGACATGAAGAGAGCAAACATTAAAGGGGAGAAGCTCGGTACATTATTGGAGGTCCCCCGGCTGTCTAAATCTATTAACAGCATAACTAAGGGAGGGTTTAGAGACAAATGATCCCTCCTAATTGTAAGCTATATCGAAAAGGAAGTTTTTAACCCTATTCTTAAAAACAGAGATCGAGTCTGACTCCCAAATCCAGATTTTTAACTGGTTCCACAGGAAAGGAACCTGATAACTGAAGGCTCTGCCTCCCCTTGTACTTTTGGAGATTCTAGGTATTACAAGTAATCCAGCATTTTGGGAGCGTAATGCTCTATTAGGATGATAGGGTAGTATCAGATTTTTTAAATAAAAAGGGGCCTGATTGTTAAGAGCTTTGTAAGTGAGAAGAAGGATTTTAAACTTAATTCTGAACTCTATGGGAAGCCAATGAAGGGAGGTCAGAACCGGAGAGATATGATCTCTGTTTCTAGTGTCTGTTAAAACTCTTGCAACAGCATTTTGGATCAACTGAAGACTTTTTAAAGATACTTTAGGACAACCTGATAATAAAGAGTTACAATAATCTAGTCTAGAGCTAACAAAAGCATGGATTAGTTTCTCAGCATCACTCTGAGACAAGATGCTTCTAATCTTGGCAATATTACGCAAATGATAGAAGGCAGCCTTAGAAACAAATTTAATATGTGAATTGAAAAACAGATTTTGATTAAAAATAACTCCAAGGTTCCTCACAGAACTATTAAGAGAAAGAATAACCGCATCCAAACTAAGAGTTTGATTTGGAAAGGTATTTCGAAGGTTTTTTTGGACCAACAAGAATGACTTCAGTCTTATCTGAATTTAATAGCAGGAAATTACAAGTTATCCAAGCTTTGATTTCCTTAAGACAGGCTTCTAACGTGGCTAATTAATTACTATCATCATGCTTCAGTGACAGGTATAATTGTGTGTCATCTGCATAACAATGAAAATGTATACAGTGCTTTCTAATAATGTTGCCTAACGGAAGCATATACAATGGGGAAAAAAAAGTATTTAGTCAGCCACCAATTGTGCAAGTTCTCCCACTTAAAAGATGAGAGAGGTCTCCAATTTTCATCATAGGTATACTTCAACTTTGAGAGACAAAATGAGAAAAAAAATCCAGAAAATCACATTGAAGGATTTTTAATGAATTAATTGGTAAATTCTTGGTAAAATAAGTATTTGGTCAATAACAAAAGTTCATCTCAATACTTTGTTATATACCATTTGTTGGCAATGACAGAGGTTAAACGTTTTCTGTAAGTCTTCACAAGGTTTTCACACACTGTTGCTGGTATATTGGCCCATTCCTCCATGCAGATCTCCTCTAGAGCAGTGATGTTTTGGAGCTGTCGCTGGGCAACACGGACTTTCAACTCCCTCCAAAGATTTTCTATGGGGTTGAGATCTGGAGACTGGCTAGGCCACTCCAGGACCTTGAAATGCTTCTTACGAAGCCATTCCTTCGTTGCCCGGGCAGTGTGTTTGGGATCATTGTCATGCTGAAAGACCCAGCTACGTTTCATCTTCAATGCCCTTGCTGATGGAAGGAGGTTTTCACTCAAAATCTCACGATACATGGCCCCATTCATTCTTTCCTTTACACGGATCAGTCGTCCTGGTCCCTTTGCAGAAAAACAGCCCCAAAGTATGATGTTTTCACCCCCATGCTTCACAGTAGGTATGGTGTTCTTTCTCCTCCAAACACGACAAGTTGAGTTTTTACCAAAAAGTTCTATTTTGGTTTCATCTGACCATATGACATTCTCCCAATCCTCTTCTGGATCATCCAAATGCTCTCTAGCAAACTTCAGACGGGCCTGGACATGTACTGGCTTAAGCAGGGGGACACGTCTGGCACTGCAGGATTTGAGTCCCTGGAGGCGTAGTGTGTTACTGATGGTAGCCTTTGTTACTTGGGTCCCAGCTCTCTGCAGGTCATTCACTAGGTTCCCCCGTGTGGTTCTGGGATTTTTGCTCACCGTTCTCATGATCATTTTGACCTCACGGGGTGAGATCTTGCATGGAGCTCCAGATCGAGGGAGATTATCAGTGGTCTTGTATGTCTTCCATTTTCTAATAATTGCTCCCACAGTTGATTTCTTCACACCAAGCTGCTTACCTGTTGCAGATTCAGTCTTCCCAGCCTGGTGCAGGTCTACAATTTTGTTTCTGGTGTCCTTTGACAGCTCTTTGGTCTTGGCCATAGTGGAGTTTGGAGTCTGACTGTTTGAGGTTGTGGACAGGTGTCTTTTATACTGATAATGAGTTCAAACAGGTGCAATTAATACAGGTAAGGAGTGGAGGACAGAGAAGCCTCTTAAAGAAGAAGTTACAGGTCTGTGAGAGCCAGAAATCTTGCTTGTTTGTAGGTGACCAAATACTTATTTTACCAAGGAATTTACCAATTAATTCAATAAAAATCCTTCAATGTGATTTTCTGGATTTTTTTTTTCTCATTTTGTCTCTCATAGTTGAGGTATACCTATGATGAAAATTGGGGACCTCTCTCATCTTTTAAGTGGGAGAACTTGCACAATTGGTGGCTGACTAAATACTTTTTTGCCCCACTGTATAAACTAAAAAGAGTAGGGCCTAGCACAGATCTCTGTGGAACTCCATGACTGAGCTTTGAGTTGAAAGAAAACTCATTATTGACATGAACAAACTGGAACCTATCAGACAAATAAGATCTAAACCACTGTAGCAAAGTTCCATTAAGTCCAACATAGTGTTCTAATCTATCGAGTAGAATATTATGGTCGAGAGTATCAAAGGCTGCACTAAGGTCTAAAAGGGCAAGTACAGAAACAAGACCATTATCAGATGCGACAAGGAGGTCATTAGTGACCTTCACTAAGGCTGTTTCAGTACTATGATGGATTCTAAACCCAGATTGAAACTCTTCAAATAAACCATTTCCCTGCAAGTGATCAAATAATTGTGTAGCAACAACTCTTTCTAAGATTTTTGAAATGAAAGGCAGATTAGAGATTGGTCTATAGTTAGCTAAAACTCCTGGATCCAGCGTTGGCTTTTTGAGTAAGGGTTTAATAACAGCAGTTTTAAAAGCCGGCGGTACATGGCCTAATGTTAAAGAAGAATTGATTATTTGAAGAATATGGCTGCCAATAAATGGAAAGACTTTTTTTTAAATAACCTGGTAGGAATAGGGTCTAAAAGACAAGTTGAAGGCTTGGATGAGGAAATTATTTTATCTAACTCTAAAAGGTCAACTGGAGCAAACTCATCCAAACAGACATCAATCGAAGGAGTCGTAGTAGTTACTGTTTTTAAGTTAACGGTGGGAAGAATCTGACTGATTTTATCTCTAATAGATGAAATTTTATGATTGAAAAAATTCATAAAGTCCTGACTAGTGAGCTCTAAGGGAGTGCAAGGATTGACAGAGTCCTGACTCTTTGTCAGCCTGGCTACAGTGCTGAAAAGAAACCTGGAATTATTCTTGTTCTTTTCTATTAATGCAGAGTAATAACTTGTTCTCGCTTTTCTAAGAGATTTTTTATAAATTAAAAGACAATTTCTCCAAGCTGAATAGTTTTCATCTAAATTAGCGGAACACCATTTTCTTTCTAATTGACAAGTCTTCTGTTTTAAGCTACACGTTTCTGTGTTAAACCAAGGGGTTAAAAATCTCTGATTGGACTTTTTCTTTTTTAAAGGGGCCACCAAGTCTAGAGTCTGATGCTGAGAAGCTGTAACACTATCTACCATGCTATCAATTACAGAAGGAGCAAGCTCTCCATAGCTTATTTCCGTTGTGTTGACACATGGCATAGAGGAGACAATCTGCATAAATTTGGTAACAACATCATCTGAAAGACATCTGCTGTAGTAAGGAATCAAATAGTCAGGAATAGTGAAAATCAAAAGTTAACAGACAGTGGTCTGACAGTACAGGATTATGAGGAGACACTACCAGATTTTCTATTTCTATGCCATATGTCAGAACAAGGTCCAATGTGTTGTGGAGAAAATGGGTAGAATTTTCTACTTTCTGAGAAAACCCCATCAAGTCTAATATTGAATTAAATGCCTTATTAAGACAGTCACTATCTACATCTACATGTATATTAAAATCTGATTTCAGCACTTAATCAGCTAAGAATTTGGCAAATTCGGATTAAAAACTCTGAGTAGGCTGAGGGAGGACGATAAACTATGGAAAAGAAAATTGGGTTTAACCTAAGATTGCTAACATGCCCAATACTGAGGACTAGGCCCTCAAATGAATTAAAACATGTTTTTTGCTTTACATTAACTAGTAATTTAGAATGGTAAATTGTCGCTACTCTTCCTCCACGACCAGAACTTCTGGGATTTTGATAGTTTAAATAACCAGAGAGAGTTGATTAATTTAAACTAACATAATCCTCTTGCCCTAACCAAGTCTCTGTAAGGGATATTAAATCAGTCTGATGATCAATTAACAGATCATGGACTAGCAGAGACTTGGGAGTTAGAGACCTAATATTTAACAAACCACATTTAATTTTTAAATTATGAGGAGGAAGAGATTCCAAAACATTAAATTTAGAGACTTGATGTTTAATTTGAGTTTGACCAACTTTTTGTTTAATCATTTTGAGATGCTTATGCATTATATTTTTATTAAGTTTGGAGGGAGCAGACAATGATTCTCTGATGGGGAAGACAGGGGCTAAGTTGAGGGGTGGCGGATGAAGAGGAGCTGCAGAGAGGTGTGTATTTATCAAGTTATGTTGAATTTGTCTTGGGTTATAATGTTTTGGGTGATGGGAGACAGACACAATCTCTATGGGGTTATGAATTGAAGACTGATCTAAACAGTGAGAATTATTTGGATTAATAAGATTAATATGAGAAGTGGAAGCAAAAAAGGGCTGGTTGGCAGACCCAGGTACTTCGGGGAGAGTTAACATACCAACTTTCAGTCACTGTACTAAAAAATGCTGAATGGAATAAAACAGATTGTCCCTTAGAACACGTGCACCGAGTCTATTTGGATGGATGCCATCTGGCCTCATAAATGATGGGTGGTTCCAAAATAGGTTGAAATTGTCTATAAGACCAATGTTTAAAGTAGGACATGTTGAACACAACCAGGTACTAAGGCTAAGAGTTCTGCTAAAATAATTGCAACCTCTTCTGAAAGGAGCAAGTGGCCCAGAAATAAACACACATCTGCCACAGATCATAAGAGTGGACAGAAGGCTCCTAAAGTCTCTCTTTAAGATCTCAGATGCTTCATCTGGGATGTTGTTGCATCCAACGTGCACAATAACAGTTTTAGCGTGGGGGTATTCTTTTAATAGGTCAGGGGTAAGAGCCTCAATGTCTGACACTTTAGACCCAGGAAAAAATTTTGTGACACAGTACCTGCTTCTGACGCTCTTCATTATTGAATCATCAATTACCAGCGTCGTCTGGGGGGGCTTTGTTGGTTGCTTGTGAAATGGTGGATAATTTTGCCATAGTTGCTGCAGTGGCGGCGGGGAGCCGATGCGCGGGTGATGCGGGGGGATGCGCTCTCTTCTTTTTGGAGCCGGTGTATAGTTTGGCACACCTAAGGTAGTTTTGATCAGGGGCTTGTGGGTTTGGGCTGCTGCTGAAGGAGTAGGGGCAGCCATGGGAGGATGATCAACGTCCAGGTGGGGGAAATCTTCCAGGGAAAGGATGTCGAATCTGTTTTCCAGCAAAAGGGGAAGGGAGGAGGCACAGCCATGTCTGGTCAATCCCCGACGTTTGCTATTGGGCCCAACCATGGTCCAGGGCGCGCATTGAGGCTGTGATGAACCACCTGGGACTTTGGGTTTAGCTCCGAGCTGAAGCCAGTGTTTGATGCTGGAATCCTGGACAGCTGAGGTGACTGGAGCAAGGGTGGAAGTGGATGGCGACGTGCTAATTTCACCCAGGTAAGTGCTGTCTCTGCTAGCTGCAAGTCCTTCACTGGGGCCGATGTCCGTCCAAAAATAATAGTGTCCAGGTGGTTTTCAGTCTCCCGAATCTTATAAAGGTTAGACAGTCTCAATTCCAACTCAGAAATCTTCTTCGAGAGGGAGACACAGCTGACACAAGTAGGGGATGGAGCCATGGCTTTCCAGGCCAGAAGTGGCTAGCTAGCTAGGTAAAACAGGTTAGTCTAACCTGGTGAACAGCCCTGCCTGGGGTCTGATTCACCTGTGTGCCTGATTGGGCTTTCATATTTACTAAGCTAACACTAAGTAAAAAGTTAATATCAGTAAAAGAGATAAAGAGATAAATATTTAAAACGGAGCTAATACAACAAACAAAAACTGACAAGATAATGCATTGACAGCGTCATGACAGTTTACAAACAGACGCCAACGCCGACCAATGCTGCACACTGATGAATTCAGCCTATAAACTCCTTCAAGGGGCAACAGTTTTCACCAAATTAGACCTGAGCAATGCATACTAATTGAGCCGCATAAGGGAGGGAGACGTGGATAACCGAGTTCCGCACACCCACAGGCCATTTTGAGTACCTGGTCATGCCCTATGGTCTAACCAATGCTCCAACAGTATTCCAAAGGTTAATTAATGACATTTTGAGAGATTTCCTGAACTTGTTTGTCTTTGTTTACCTAAATGACATCCTGATCTTCTCCCGCTCCATAGAAGAACACAGGTGACATGGGCAGTGAGAGCGCGTCCCTCCCATCCCGTCTCACCTTCACTAATTCATCACTGCACTTGAGGCAGAAGACGCACCAGCTCCCGCTCATCAGCCAGCATACTGGGCTGATGGCGCAGTGGTTAGCACTGTGGCAGCACAGTTTTACCCTTGGCCGGGGGAGCGCGGGGATCGTGGGTTCGATCCCAGCCCCCGACCAACAGTGATCTGTGTGGAGTTTGCATGTTCTCCCCGTGTTGCATGGGTTTACTCCGGGATTTCTCCGGTTTCCTCTCACATGCCAAAAACATGCAGGTTAGGGATACGGGGTGCTTGCGCACGCAGCGACCGGCAGTTGGTGGCTTGTTACCAGACTGCAAAACAAATCTACCTACGGGTACAAATAAGTAACAAAAAAAAACAAAACAAAACAAAACAAAAATACTTATGGAGGCTCTCTCCGTGCTTTCAATGCTGGCTTGTCTGGGTATGCTGCCCCGTCAAGGACAAACAAGTATTGTTGACAAACTTTGACATGTCGTCTAGCGTCGTTTCTCTTTCCTCCTCAGGTTACTGCCACCATGCAGGTGTGTCTCCAGGACTGCATGTGCTCTCCTGCCCCATCTCCACCATTCCTCAGCTTCCAACCTCCACCCAGTCAGGCACCACCAGCTCATTCCCTCACTCTACTGGTTCATCTATTTCCCGCTGGGGTCCTGCCAGTTCTCCTTTGGAACCCAAGTAAGTGGCAATTTGGCTCTCCCATTTCCCCTTACTCCGTTCCTCCTCTCACAGCTCTAGTCTTCTCTCCCCAAGTTGATTCCTCTGGCTAGTGACTGTTTCCATAGCTGTGCATTTATTTTGAAATTCAATAAACTCCCAAACATGCCTCCTTGTGTGGTTGTTCTCCTGTGCTGTTTTATCACGCATGTGAGCTGTCAGCTTATTAAACGATGACAGAATGAGCCAGCCAGGACAGCAGCTAAGCCAGTGCAGCACAATCAGAGCTCACCGCCTTGGATCGCTTATCAGCAACCGAGCACCAGCTGGCCGTATTGACTCATCAAATTCAGAATATGATGTGGCTTTGGCCCAATGCGCCTCCTCAGGCTCCTCCTTCTCAGCCCGCTCCCCGCGCTATGGTGCGTTGTACCACCTCCGTTCCCACACCTGCCCCATACGCAGGAGAGGTGGGGAAATGCAAGGGTTTTCTTATTCATGTTCGTATGTATTTGGAGAAGGTAGGGGAGGGGTACCCAGGGGACGTGACAAAAATTCAGTTTTTCACCCTTTTGCTTGAAGACCGAGCCCTTGATTGGGCACGGTCCATGATAGATAACCTTGAGGGATGGCAGTACACATTTGAGCAATTCATGGACACTTTCTCTTGCATGTTTGGCTGTATGGAGAGTCAGGGCAACGTAATGAGCTGTCTGATGATGCTCCACCAGGGCACTTGGTCAGCAACCGAGTATTCGGTGGAGTTCTGGGTTGAAGCGGCTGACTCGGGGTGGAATGAAGTTGCTTTATGCAGCGCGTTCCTCCACGGGTTAAACGCTCATCTTCGTGACAATCTGGCGGTTCACCCTGTCTCCGAGACTCTCGATGGTCTTATAGATCAGGCTGTAGGGTTAGCTAACCGGTACCGTGAGCGCATGAAGGAGCGTGAGTCTTCCTCTTGCCTGCTTGCTGAGTGCGCACCCACTGTGGTTACTAACACTGGCTTCCTGCCCAAGCCGATGGGCACTTGACCGATGGGCACTCTCGGCACTTGACCAATGATGAACGCTGGCGAAGGCGAAGGACTGGCGTGTGCGTGTACTGCGGTTTGGTGAACCACAGTTGGGACGAATGCCGCCAGCGGCCAAAAAGATGCAGCCCGTCAGTAACCATGGGAGGTCTGGTGGGCTGGACCAAATCTACTCCCCCCGGTAATTTTTCTATTTCGGCCCTTGTGCAATTGCTGGGGGTCGAGAGGAGGACTATGGCATTGGTAGACTCGGGGTCTGAAGGTAATTTCGTCTCTGCCCAGTTTGTTCGGCAGGTGGGTATTCCCACACGCAAATTGCCCCACAATCAGAGAATCACCACCATTTCTGGCCGAGAGGTCACGGTGGTCACCAAGAGCACTGTGCCGATCTCCATCCTCCTTTCCGAGAACCATCAGGAGGAACTGTGGTTCCTGGTTCTCCCAATTTCATCTTGCCCGATGGTTCTTGGCTATCCTTGCCTCCGGAGGCATAATCTGATTATTAACTAGGGACAAAATGCTATCTCCTCCTGGAGCCCATTTTGTATGGCAAATTGTATGCGTTCAGCCGAGTGTTCCCCATCTCTGTCTGTCTCCCTCCCTCCAGTCGAGCCTTCAGATCTCAGCCTCATTCCCCGGTCATACTATGATTTGGAGGAGATCTTTAGCAAATCGAGAGCGTTATCGCTACCGCCTCATCGCTCTTACGATTGTGCCATAGACCTCATCCTGGGGGTGAAGCTGCCCTCCAGCCGGCTATATAACATTTCTGGTCCGGAGAGGGAGGCGATGGAGAAGTACATCAAAGAGTCGCTGAACGCCAGCCTCATTCGGCCATCTTCGGCTCCACTCGGAGCGGGGTTCTTCTTTGTTGGAAAGAAGGATGGCTCATTGCGTCCGTGCATCGACTACTGGGAGCACAAAGCAATTTCCACCAAAGACAAGTATCCTCTGCCTTTGATTAATTCCGTGTTTGAGCTCCTTCAGTGCTCACAGGTTTTCACCAAGTTAGATTTAAGAAACACGTACCATTTGGTCTGCATTCGCAAAGGTGGCGAATGGGAGACAGCATTCAAAACCCACCAAGGGCAGTTTGAATATTTGATGATGCCTTTTGGGCTCACTAACGCCCCCGCCATTTTTCAGCAGCTAATCAATGACGTCCTTCGTGATATGCTCTATCAATTCGTCTTTGTCTACTTGGATGATATTTTGATTTTCTCCCGCTTGCCAGAGGAACACGAAGCCCATGTCAGGGCCGTCCTACAATGGCTCTTGGAGAACCAGCTCTACGTCAAGGCCGAGAGGTGTGAGTTCTCCACAAGCATGACCACCTTCTTGGGCTTCATAGTGACTGAAGGGGACTGATTGCCGACCCGGCCAAAGTGAGGGCAGTGCTCGATTGGCCTACTCCCCACTCCGGTAAGGAGCTTCAACGCTTCCTCGGGTTCGCAAACTTTTAGCGCCGGTTCATCAGGAACTACAGTGGGGTGGCACTACCCTTGACGCAGCTGACCTCCATTAAGGTCCCCTTTCACTGAACCAAGGCAGCTGAACAGGCGTTTGCTAAATTAAAGCGCCTGTTCACAGAAACATTAATCTTGGCCAGGGTCGACACACAGCTCCAGTTTGTCCTCGAGGTGGATGCATCTGATTCAGGAGTAGGTGCTGTGCTGTTGCAGTGCACACCCTCTGATCAAAAGTTCCACCCATGCACGTTATTTGTCTCATCAGCTTTGCCAGCCGAGGGGAATTGTGATGTAGGGGACAGAGAGCTGCTGGCCATTAAGTTGGCATTGGAGGAATGGAGGCATTGGTTAGACGGGGCTATTCATCCCATTGTCATGTGGACTGATCACAAAAACCTGGAGTATTTGCGATCGGCCCACCGACTTAATGCCAGGCAGGCTCGTTGGGCCCTGTTTTTTCAGAGGTTCAACTTTTCCCTCATGTACTGACCTGGCGCTCGGAACACCAAACCGGATGTGCTATCGTGACAGTTTGATTCCAAGGAGGTAGTGCCCCCCCCACCCCCCCAACCATCATACTGCCTTTGCGCATCCTCGGAGCCCTTACTTGGGATATTGAGCGGAGGGTCCGCCAGACCCAGTCCCAGGAGCCTGTGCCAGTAGGGTGCCCCCAGAATCGTCTGTACATCCTGGCCGCCCTCCGCAGCGATGTCATCCAGTGGGGCCACACCACGCGTGCCATCCCGGGATCACCCGGACTGTGGACCTCGTCCAGCGAGTGTTCTGGTGGCCCACGCTGTGGTGGGACATACGGGAATATGTCAAGGCCTGTCAGACCTGCGTCCAGGGAAAGTCGGACTCCTCCCCCCAATCAGGTCTCCTCCATCCCCTCCCCACCCCTGGCCGTCCATGGTCCCACATTGCTGTGGACTTCGTTACCATATTTCCCCCCTCCCATGGCAAGATGGTAATCCTGACCATAGTGGATCACTTCTCTAAGGCTGTGCATCTGGTTGCTCTCCAAAGCTCCCCTTGGCCTTGGAGACGGCGGTCCTCCTCACCGATCATGTAATCAGGATCCACGGCATCCCCATGGACATTGTGTTTGACCTGGGTCCACAATTTACGTCCCAAGTCTGGAGGGCCTTCTGCCGGACTCTTGGCAAGACGGTGAGTCTCCTTAGAGCAACGGGCAGGCGGAGCGCGCCAACCAGTCCTTGGAGGCCACCCTGCGGTGTGTAGCAGCTGACAACCCATCTTCCTGGAGCTCACACCTGACCTGGGTGGAATACTCGTTGAACTCGGCCGTCTCCACCACCACCGGACTCACCCCATTTGAGGCATCCCTGGGGTACACGCCGCCACTCCTCCCCATGGCCAAGAGGGAGGTTGTGGTTCCATCCGTGGGGGTCCATGCCCATTGCTGCTGGTGTGATGGCTGCTGGTGCGATGGCTGCTGGGTGGCTCTGGAGAGCCACCCAGGCCATCCTCGACGGCTCCACTGAACGCACTCGGGCTGCAGCTGACAAGAAGCGGGTACCCACCCCCAAGTACATTGTGGGTCAGCAGGTCTGGCTAGTGGCGAGCCAGATTCCTCTCAAGGAGAAGTCTAAGAAGCTGTCCTCCCGCTTCCTGGGCCCCTATGTCATCTCTCGTGTGATCAACGACGCGTCGGTTCAGCTTTAATTGCCACCGACCCTGCGGGTGAACCCGACCTTTCACGTTTCACACATCAAGCCCCTCTCGGCCAGCCCTCTCTGCCTCCCCCCCGAAGCCACCTCCTCCTCCCCGGCTCATCGATGGTCATCCCGCCTATACGGTCCGCCGTCGTGGTTGGGGCCAGTAGTACCTGGTTGATTGGGAGGGCTACGGTCCGAAGGAGCGCTCCTGGGTCCCTTCTGCACGGGTCTTGGACAATGAAATGCTCCGGGCCTTCCACCAAGCTCACCCAGAGAAGCTCTCTGGAACGCCAGGAGGCGCATCTAGAAGGGGGGGCCCTGACATGGGCAGCGAGAGCACGCCCATCCCGTCCCATCTCACCTTCACTAATTCATCACTGCACCTGAGGCAGAAGACGCACCTGCTCCTGCTCATCAGCCAGCGTACTTAAGGAGGCTCTCGCCACGCATTCAATGCTGGCTCGTCTGGGTATATTGCCCCATCAAGGACAAGCAAATATTGTTGACAAACTTAGACACATCGTCTAACGTTGTTTCTCTTTCCTCCTCAGGTTACTGCCACTGTGCAGGTGTGTCTCCAGGACTGCACTTGCTCTCCTGCCACATCTCCACCACTCTTCAGCTTCCAACCTCCACCCAGTCAGGCACCACCAGCTCATCCCCCTTACCCTACTGGTTCGTCTGTTTCCCACTGGGGCCCTGCTGGTTCTCCCTTGGAACCCAAGTAAGTTGCAATTTGGCTCGCCCATTTCCCCTTACTCCGTTCCTTCTCCCACAGCTCTTGTGTTCTCTCCACAGGTTGATTCCTCTGGCGAGTGACTGTTTCCATAGCTGTGCGTTTATTTTGAAATTCAATAAACTCTCAAATGTGCCTCCTCGTGTGGTTTTTCTCCTGTGCTGTTGTATTGTGCACGTAAGCTGTCATCTTATTAAACGATGACAACAGGGTTCACATCAGATGGGTGCTGCAGCGGTTTTTGGAAAATCAGCTGTACATGAAGGCCGAGAAATGTGAGTTTTTCACCACCACAACATCCTTCCTTGGGTTCATCATTGCTGAGGGACAATTAAAACCAGACCCCGTAAAGATCCAAGCCATGACGGACTGGCCTACCCCCACTACTTGTAAGCAGCTGCAGCACTTCTTGGGATTTGCCAACTTCTACAGGAGGTTTATCAAGAACTACAGCCGGGTGGCGGCCCCACTAACCCAACTGACCTCTCCTAAGAACCCATTCAGGTGGTCGGATGCAGCAGAGACAGCATTCACTGAACCAAAGGCTTTGTTTTCACAGGTACCCATCCTCTCCCAGGTGGACCCAGCAGTTCAGTTCATTGTGGAGGTGGATGCATCTGATTGTGGTGTGGGAGCCGTCCTATGACAACATTACCCCTCTGATGGCAAGCTGTACCCTTGCGCCTTCTTCTCCCACCGCCTCAGCCCGGCAGAACAGAATTATGGTATGGGGGATTTGGAGCTCCTAGCGGTCAAGCTGGCATTAGAGGAGCGGCGTCATTGGCTGGAGGGAGAAGTGCAACCATTCCTGGTGTGAACTGATAACCGCAACCTTGAATATCTCAAGTCAGCCAAGCGCCTTTACCCCCGCCAAGCCTGGTGGGTCTTGTTCTTCAGCAGATTCCATTTTACGTTGTTGTATCGGCCAGGAACTGAGCGAACTAACCAGGTGTCATGTTCTTAGTTCAGATTCCTCTGAGCTCTGATCCTTACTTTATATTTCAGCATTATTTATCTGTAAAATCTGTGTCTGGTTATTTTTTGTATTTGTGTTGTGGTTTTCCTTTTGTTACTTGGCAGAGCACTGCTTTCATCCCTCTGACACCCACCAACTGATTGCTGTACTTCAGGTTTCCTCAGCTGCAGTCAGTTGGTAGTTAGGTCATCCTGCCACTTGTACCTGCAGCTCGTTAGTGTCCCACTATTTATTTGACTACAGCACTCTTCTCCAGTGCGGCAGCCAACCATGAAGTTTGGACTGAACTAATTCCTCTGTGTTCAGTCATCCCCTCTGCTTCTCAAGAGTTTGCTGTAACTCTGGAGACTCATCTGTGTGTAAGTTTTCTGTTGCCTTTTTTTGTATGTGTCTACACAGTTATTTTTGGACTGCCTTGTTTTTCTGTTAATAAATGTTCCTCACTGCAGTTAAAGCATTTGAGTTTGTCTTTTGCCCTGGAGGGGTTTTGTCTCCTCTGCTTCAGGGAGGCAGGAATTCATGAAAGATGGCTGCCACCAGTAAAATAACTCAGCTTCTGCAGTGAGGCATTTCTTCACTTTTTGTGTTTTTTTCCACTCACCTGCACGTTGGAGCTCACATGTCCTTGGCTCGCCATCCTCACTGAAACCATAGGAGGCTGGCAGCGGGGTATCCGAGCCTGGAGGAGGAATGGGCAGTGGACTTTATCCAGAGTTTCATGGATGAAGCACTCACCGCCCACGGTCTTAAGAAAATTTGGGAGAGAGTTAATGGAGCTGTGGGCATTGTGGAGGCACATCCTGGCCTCTGGAGACATCCCCAGTATGCAGAGCTCCTGTCCATGGTCTCCGTGCTTCAGGGCTCCTTCCCTGGACTTACATTTGGGGCATCTCCCGCTGGGCCGAAGCCATCAC
This sequence comes from Pholidichthys leucotaenia, assembly GCA_020510985.1. Classification (NCBI taxonomy): domain Eukaryota; kingdom Metazoa; phylum Chordata; class Actinopteri; order Cichliformes; family Pholidichthyidae; genus Pholidichthys; species Pholidichthys leucotaenia. Next base: position 428,820,410 of record CM035841.1, on the reverse strand, counting down.
GGAGGTGCTTTCCTCAGCGGATGTCCATCTCCTCTCCAGACTTTTCCACTCCAGCACCAGGGGGTGCATCACCAATACCACTGCAACCACAGCGTTGTCTTGCTCCGGACCTCCAGAGGAAAAACCTCGCCTCTCCTGCAGCCTCTCCCTGAACACCGAGCCCGGTTATTCCCGCAGTAGATCCTTGCTTCTCTTTTTCCTCGTCGGCAGTTCCGCCTGCTACTTCCGCTCTGAGGCCACTCCGCTCAGTGTCTCTCCCTGCTGACGAGAGGTGTTTTATTTTTCCACTGGCTACTCCCATTCCAGTGGCTACAGGGGCAGTTCCTCAACAATCCACAGAGGGGCTCAAGACCACTTTAGCTACACAGGGGGATAACGCTCAACGTACAACAGCGGATAACATCAAGATTCAGGAAAACAGACAAGTTTAATTTCATTCTACCTCTATTTATGATGAAATGTCTTGCCTGATTCCCGGTAGGGAGACTCAGGGAGAGCAGTCTCCTGAGCTGTCCCCACCTGCTGCTGTAATGAACTGTCCATCTACTTTCTCTGTGTCTCCTCCTTCTCCTGAGTGCCCACTGGCTCCAGCTCCACACAGACAGAAGCATTCCATCTTAGACTGTCGGAGGGCTTCTTCAACCACTTCAACAGCCCTTCCCCTGGCACCAAAGCAGAAGCCTCCCAGACCGGTACAGCCTTCGGTTCTTTTTTTTCCCGGCTGTTCGGTCAGCTATCCTCCGCCCTGTATCGGCTTCTCCGCGCTTCCCTTTGGTGTGCTCTGTTGCTGCTGAGAGGTCTTCCGCCTGTTCCCCAATCCCACCCACTTCCGCGTTGACAGAGCTAGCTCCTCCACAATCCAATGACAGCGTTAGGATTGCCAATGACACGGAGAGGAAAGACTGTCGGTCACCTGCAGCTGTTAACACCAATGACTGGGATGACAGGCAAGTGGTTTTTCATTCTATTGAATGTTATAATGATAAACCTTGTCTGTCTCCCAGGAGAGAGGCTCAGTTTCAGCAGTCCACTGGCCTCTCTCCTCCAGCTGCAGCTATTAACTCTTTTCCTTTGCTCTCCGTGTCTCCCCCATCTATCCCTGAATGTCTGTTGGTCCCTGAACAGAGCCGTCGGACAGTGGAGGAGCCGGTTGCCCTGGAGGACCCAGCTCCAGAGCCTGCATGGAGCCAACCCCCAGCTTCCTTGCCAGATCAGTCACCAGCGTTGGAGTCTTCATCTGGGGGCACTAGGACTGCTGTTTCCATCATGCCTGCTGCGGAAGCCACCACAGCAGAGTGGGAACTGGAGGTGGACCTCCTAGAGGCTGAGCCCAAGACGACATCGCCTGGATCGTCGGAGTCCTGGATGGCGGTGGACCTTGAGCTCAGGCAAGTACTCTCTTTTGTCTTTCTCCTCTCAATATCGGAGAAGTCTTGCCTTGCTCTTGGTGAGGAGAACCAGGTGCAGCCATCCGCTGCACCTGAGCTCACCTCACCAGACTCCACCGCTGCCGGCGACCCTGACCCTGCTTTGCTTTGTGTTTTGGCTGAGCTCCCTTCCAGGGTCACCAGAGATTTTCCAGTACCATCAGATGTCTCAGAGGATCCAGGCTCATCATCGGAGGACACTGTGGGTCCAGTTTCCTCCACTGAGGTCGTCCCAGATCCAGCTCCCCTCCTGCCTGAGGCTGTTGTGTGGGTTCCTCCGCAGGCTTATTCTCCGTGGGTGCGGCATCCAGGCCTGGGGCCATCATGGGGGCTGCTTTCCAGTGTTAGCCCAACGTGGGTGCTGCGCTCTGGCATGGACCTGTCATGGGTGCAACGCTCCAGACCGGGTTCCACTGCGGGTGCAGCGTTGGCCCAGTCGGGGTCCACCGAGGATGCTGCAGTGCTCCAGCCTGGGGTCATTGAGGATGCTTACGGGACAGCCTGAGGACGCCGAGGCCCCTTCTCCACTGCCAGGTGCCATCAGGGTTCCTCTTCTTCCACTGCCAGACACCGTCGTGGTCCCCCTTCCTTCTCGTCCAGACGTCATCGTGGTCCCTCTTCCTTCTCTACCTGATGATGTTGTAGTTCCCCCCCTCCGGCCCTGCTTTCCATCCTTGGGCCTTCCTGTTGGGCAACCACTTCCTGGGTCATCCCTGCGGCCATGGTGGCTAAAGCACTCAGTCCGGCTGCCTGAGGGACTGAGCCTTTGGGTCAGGTGGCCCATTTTCTCCGGCAGGCTGCCGGAGAAAATGGGCTCTTTTCATCGGGCTGTCTGGATGGTCTGGGACTTTGGTAGGTCACCTGACTGGCTGTACCTCGCCATCCATTGGGCCTTGGACTCTATTTGGCCTCCCGAACTCTGGTGCCTGGGGACTGTGGGGTTTTCTGAGGTCTGACTGAATGCAGGTGTGGGTGATGCATTGTGTTGTTTTTGCCCTCCTTAGCCTGTTCCCCCTTCCTCCCACCCGGGGAAGTTTTGGTTGCATTTCCTCTCGGGGAAGGGGGGGTCTTTTTGGGGTGTCTGGAATCCATCCCTTGAGGGAGGGACTCTGTCATGTTCTGAGCTCAGATTCCTCTGAGCTCAGATCCTTACTTTATGTTTCAGCATTATTTATCTGAAAAATCTGTGTTTGGTTATTTTTTTGTACTTGTGATTTACCTTTTGTTTCTTGGCAGAGCTCTGCTTTCATCCCTCTGACACACCCACCAACTGATTGGTGTGCTTCAGGTTTCCTCAGCTGCAGTCAGTTGGTAATTAGGTCATCCTGCCACTTGCATCTGCAGCTCATTAGTGCCCCGCTATTTATTTGACTGCAGCACTCTTCTCCAGTGCGGCAGCCAACCATGAAGTTTGGACTGGACTAATTCCTCTGTGTTCAGTCATCCCCTCCACTTCTCCAGAGTTTTCTGTAACTCTGGAGACTAATCTGTGTATAAGTTTTCTGTTGCCTTTTTTTGTATGTGTCTACACAGTTATTTTTGGACCACCATGTTTTTGGTTAATAAATGTTCCTCACTGCAGTTAAAGCATTTGAGTTTGTCTTTTGCCCTGGAGGGGTTTTGTCTACCCTGCCTCAGGGAGGCAGGAATTCATGACACCAGGAGCTGGAAGCAGCCCTCCGCTGTGTCGCCTCTCAGCACCCTACTACCAGAAGCACATACTTGCACTGGAAAAAGTGCACCCACATCAATGCTTCATCCACTGCCATGGGCGTTACCCCCTTCAAGGCGTCAGTAGGGTACAATCCTCCCTTGCTCCCTATCACCAAGGGAGAGATTGTTGTCCCCTCTGTCCAGCACCACATATGGCACTGCCGCCGCATCTGGCAATCCACCAGGGCAGCCCTACTGCGCACCACTAGCCAGAACTCTGCCATGGCCAATCAGCAAAGGACTCCGGCCCCTGAGTACTCTGTGGGACAGAAGGTTTGGCTCTCCATGCACAACATTCCACTAAAGACTGATTCTAGAAAGTTGTCACCCAGGTTTATTGGCCCCTTTCCCATAACCCATATTATCAATCCATCTTCTGCCCGCCCTAAATTGCCTCCCGCTCTGCTTGTCCACTCTTCTTTTCATGTCTCCCATATCAAACCTGTGTTCTCCAGTTCCCTCTATCTCCTCCTCCCAGATTCATCGACGGAGGACCTGTGAATTCCGTCCAACGAATCCTGGATGTTTGCCGCAGGGGCTGGGGACATCAGTGTCTGGTCGATTGGGAGGGGTATAGCCCCGAGGAACACTCCTCGATCTCTTGCTCCTTGATCGTCGACCCCATCATGGTCAACAAATTCCACCTTTGACACCCGGACAAGCCCCATGGAACGCCAGGAGGCGTCCTTTGAGGAAGGGGCACTGTCATGACCTGTGGTGAGTGAGCACACACACATCATCATTAATCATCTCTCTTCTGCTTCAGCTGTGCAGCAACCAGGCTCCATCCTACTGAAGGGGTGAGCTGGCATCATTTCACTGTGGGATTGTCTCGATGCCACAGCTTACGCTGCCACGAGATCACCTGCTGAGCCCTGAAACCATGCTTGCTACATCCTGTGTGTGCTCCAGCTCATTCCCAACTCAGCCCCAGCCCTGACCCCAAAACATCCTTGGAACCGCGTAAGCCCATTTTACACACCTGCTTGTTGTGTTCTCTCTGGATCTCTTTGCCACGTCTCCTCAGCTCTGCCTCTGGAACTCTGTCTGCTTGCCTCCCTGATTTCAGTGCCTTGTGGAGGCTGGATGCTCTCCTTTCCTTGATCAGCCTGTAAGTCAAACAGGAGTCACTGTCAGCCTTCGTCCCACGTCTCCTCCTCTTCCACCAAAGTTCTCCCCCCCAGGCCTGAAAATCCCCTGCTCACCTTTCACTTTGGAGCCACCACCATCCTGCCTGCAGTCCCAACTCCCCTTTCCTGAATCACCACCTGCAAGCAGAACACGTAATTATTATCCTCTTTACTGTAGCATTCTTAAACATACATAAGTATGTTGGCAGCATTTACCTTGACTTTAATGCCCCCCCCCCTTCTGTCCACAGGACTCCAGTCCCGGTATTATTACCACAACTATTGTAAATAAAACCACTTACCTTGCACCTTACCTGTGAATCTGCTGTGGTCTCTGCTCCTTGGGTCCTGCTTTGTTTAAAACAAGTCAGTTCAAATCCTGTTCTTACCTGGGCCACTTCAAAACACAGACGGAGCTTGTGGGAGCAATATGGCAGCAATAATCAAATCGTATTGCTGCATAACCATTGTCGTTTCCTCCATAGGGCAAAGTATGCAAATGCAGTGGGCCCCCAGCAGCTGAGGGGGGCATCCATGGCATAAGATGAATCACAGTCTCATCATCAAGAGCTTAAGTCCATTGAATAAATACAGTGGTGTGAAAAAGTGTTTTCCCCCTTCCTGATTTCTCATTTTTTTTGTATGTTTGTCACACTTAAATGTTTCTGATCATCAAACAAATTTAAATATTAGACAAAGATAAAACAAGTAAACACAAAATGCAGTTTTTAAATGAAGGTGTTTATTATTAAGGGTAAAAAAAAAAAATCCAAACCTACATGGCCCTGTGTGAAAAAGTGATTGCCCCCTATGAAAACATAAATTAACTGTGGTTTATTACATCTTTGGAAAGCTGAGTTCAATTTCTCTAGCCTCACCCAGGCCTGATTACTGTCACACCTGTTCTCAATCAAGAAATCACTTAAATAGGACCTGCCTGACAAAGTGAAGTAGACCAAAAGATCCTCAAAAGCTAGACATCATGCTGCGGTCCAAAGAAATTCAGGAACAAATGAGAAACAAAGTAACTGAGATCTATCAGTCTGGAAAAGGTTACAAAAGCCATTTCTAAAGCTTTGGGACTCCAGCGAACCACAGTGAGAGCCATTATCCACAAATGGCGAAAACATGGAACAGTGAAGAACCTTACCAGGAGTGGCTGGCCGACCAAAATTACTCCAAGAGCACCATGACAACTCATCCAAGAGACCACAAAAGACCCCACAACAACATCCAAAGAACTGCAGACCTCACTTGCCTCAGTTAAGTTCAGTGTTCATGACTCCACCATAAGAAAGAGACTGGGCAAAAATAGCCTGCATGGCAGAATTCCAAGACGAAAACAACTGCTGAACAAAAAGAACATACAGGCTCGTCTCAGTTTTGCCAGAAAACATCTTGATGATCCTCAGGGCTTTTGGGAAAATACTCTGTGGACTGACGAGACAAAAGTTGAACTTTTTGGAAGGTGTGTGTGTGTCCCATTACAACCGGCGTAAAAGTAACACAGCATTTCAGAAAAGGAACATCATACCAACAGTAAAATATGGTGGTGGTAGTGTGATGGTCTAAAACTGTTTTGCTTCTTCAGGACCTGGAAGACTTGCAGTGGTAAATGGAACCATGAATTCTGCTGTCTACCAAAAAATCCTGAAAGAGAATGTCCGGCCATCTGTTTGTGACCTCAAGCTAAAGGACACTTGGGTTCTGCAGCAGGACAATGATCCAAAACACACCAGCAAGTCCATCTCTGAATGGCTTAAGCAAAACAAAATGAAGACTTTGGAGTGGCCTAGTCAAAGTTCTGACATGAATTCGATTGAGATGCTGTGGCATGACCTTAAAAAGGTGGTCCGTGCTCGAAAACCCTCCAGTGTGGCTGAATTACAACAATTCTGCAAAGACGAGTGGGCCAAAATTCTTCCACAGTGCTGTAAAAGACTCATTACCAGTTATCACTTACGCTTGATTGCAGTTGTTGCTGCTAAGGGTGGCCTACCCAGTTATTACTGTATCATGAAAGTAGGGCACTTAAGTAGAAGCATGCAATGGTGATTTCCTCATCTCCAGCAATTCATTGAAATAAAAGCCAACAACAGTGATGGGTATACCACAACAAAAAATGTCAACGTCTCAGTAACTTGTCATGTGCCCTTGAACGTCAATTACAGCTGGACAGCGACGTCTCATGCTGCTCACAAGTCAACTTATTGTCTGCTGAGGCATGGCATTCCCCCTCTTCTTGAAGGGCAGCCCTCAGGTCATTGAGGTTGTGGGGTGCAGAGTTACGAGCCTCTACACAGTGACTCAGCTGATCCCATAGGTTTTCTTAGGGCTTCAGGTCTGGAGAAAGTGCAGTCCACTCCATTTGAGGTACCCCAGCCTCCAGCAGCCATTCCCTAATGATGCAACCTCGATGAGCTGGAGTACTGTCATCCATGAAGATGAAATTAAGCCTGTGTTGTTCATGCAAGGCACAATAACTGGATTAATGATATTATTCAGATAGTATCCGCTTGTCACTGTACCATTCACAAGATGTATGGCAGTGCTGTATTGACTAGACACACCTGCCCAGACTGTAACACCACCACCACCAAAGGCTCAACAGTGGCTGATGCATAGCGCTTCCCTTGACGTCTCCAACATTGTTGGTGGCCTTTATTTCTGCTCAATGTGAATTGCCTTTCATCAGAGAACATCACTGAGGCCCACTGGTCCCTTGTCCAGCGTAAATGCTCCCTGGCCCATACAAGACAATGACACCTGTGCTTGATGGTGTTGTCAGGTACCCTTGCAGGTCGTCTAGCACGCACAGACCATGTTGATGTAAACAGTTTTGAATGGTCTGACATGACACCTGAGTGCCTCTCACCTCCCTTAAATGTGCTTGGAGTTGAGTAGCATTCATCAACCGGTTTTGCAGGGCACCGTTCACAATGAAGCGGTCATCAGCGTGGGATGTGGCCATAGAACGTCCACTTCTATGCCTTTCTGTGAATCTTCCAGTCTCCCTGTATCTCTGTTGCAACCTCCTGATGACAATCTGTGACACTATAAGCTCAGTGGCCACTTCTTTCTGAGAACATCCTGTTTGAAGCCTTGCAATGGTGAGGTACTGTTGATCAGTTGTTAGGTGTCGTCTTGGTCTCATAATGTCAAAACGTGAACAGCATGATGAAGAGGACTGTTTAAATACTAATTCTAATTGAACCAGAACATTCATTGGTCGATTCATGGATCAAGCACTTGTGAATTTTGCTGTTAAGCACCTTGTCAGAGAACAGCAAGTTATGCAAAAGGTACTAAAATATTAAACAGTTGGACATGTGCATTCAAAAGTTTAAAGAAGGGTTCTGGTAGAGGGAAATCAAATCAAATTAAGATCAAATTAAGTTCACCTGGAAAGGTTATAGTGCATTTTAGGTGCATCCTGAAATGTCACCAGAAAGCTGAATATCCCTAACTTTTTGTGAGTAGAATATTTCACAAACACTTCATTAAGACTTGAGTGGGCTGTTAAAATGTCAGTCAATGACCCGTTTGATGAAACCTAGAAATCACAATGTTTGTCACATTCACCTTTACGCATTTCAAACCATCATTTACACAACACTCTGTGTTCTTATCTATTTATAAATGCACCAAATCTCAGAGTGTGTTTATGTGTGTGTGTGTGTTCCTCAGATATCTCCCAAACCGTTCGTCAGACTGATGTAAGATTTAATCAGTGTTTTGCTGAGGTTACGAGGGTGTGCATCCCCGAGTATGGAGTCACTCAGTCAAAATATGTAATTTTTATCAATAAAAGTTTAGCCACCACTCTATCACCGCTCTGTGTTTCTTCATGCCCTGGCTTCAGGAAGTGTGGGTGGGGTTTCGGATTGACTCCGTGCTGATTGGATAATACGCGGCATCACAACCAGTCAGTCACCACAGTGTTCACTGAACAAAACAAGTACATGAAAAATGACAAATTTGGCTAGAGAAAGATAATACTGAAGATTTAATACTTCAAAAAATTATACCATAAAGTTGCCGTGATTGCCTAGGTCTAAAGGATAATTTGTCATATGTGGAGAACATGAGGCATGTGAGCAGACTGGGTGGAGCAGCAGCGGGGACCCGGGTCGGACAAAGAACACCGGTGTATCAAAACAGAACATGCCAGAACAGCAGCCTAACTGGGCGGACCATGATCCTTCGAGGGGAGCCACGCCCAGCCTGCCCAGTCAGTAGTAGACAGGAGTACCTGCTTCTGCTTCACCCCTGTGGTACCACTGTACTTTGCAGGACTGTGAGTCCCCCCTCCTGCATGAGTATCTAAAAATTAAAAACTTAATGCTGCCATTATTGTGGAGCAGAATGGCCAGAATGACTTAATGACCAAAGGCAGGACACAGAAATGCCCAAATAATGAAATAAATCATTTTTAGTTAAATATTTACTGACAAATGGGCAACACTGATGCAGCGGTTGCAGTCAAACGGGTCCTTCTGCTGTGTATAATAATGTTGGCTATTTTGTAGTTAATTTGGTCGATTACAGTTTTAAAAAACCTTTACATAACAAAGTATTGCTAAAATATAAAATGATGCACTACAATGGGTCTCAAATATTTGTAAACGTGTCCTGTTACAGTACTGCATGAGTTTATTGACGATACACAGAATTTCACAGAAATTCAATATTACACTGAACTCCATCACTGAACAGTGATATAAACTAAAATAATTATAATGATGACTGAACGACTCCCATTCCCCAAAGTGCAAAACGCACTATTATGAATATATGTGATAAAAGATCAGACAGATAAGTGATCTGACAAACAAATAAACAAGGGTTCTGAAACAGTCGCCAATATTGGATGTCCCATTCATTTTCAAAAATTACGTATTCTGTAATTAATATTCACATAATCAAATGAATCATAGTGCCATTTACTCCCTTTTATATTTGTCAAAGTCTAACATGTGATTGCCTACATATAGGCTACACCTCTTTGTATTCCACTTTCAAACACAGCCTACATTTGGGCCTGGAAAGCCTGATTGGGATACCTGTTTCAGACAGGAATACTTGCGTTCTACAGGCAATGCACTAGTTTATCTATAAAACAAATGTACAAGTAACTAAAGTTTAACCATAACAAGAGCAAGAAGAACTTGAATTCAACCACTGTTGTGAAGTAACTTGAACTTACTTGTGCAGCTTGATTCTTGGTGTTGGACTAGACTGCACATTCTGCTCTGAGTTCCAGCCACGAAGCAGAGGAAGACCCTATCTGGAGCTCATCTGGTCCATACACAGTCAAGACCTGCCACCTAGTGGTTTCCAGTCTACCAGAACCCTCCATCTCTCTCTCTCTCTCTCTCTGAGTGGGTGTGGTCGTGAGTGCGAGCTGAGAGCGTGTGACAGCGTGAGTGATTTATCTCAAATTTTTCTCTGTCTTTTTGTGTTAAAGGGTTTTTTTTTTCTGCTAAATAATCTTAATTTTTGTTGTTTTCTGTAGCTGGGGTGGGGTAGGCGTTTTGGGAGGGGGGTTTCTGCTGCCAGCTCTGCTGGTCAGCATGGTTTTGGAGCGAGGCTCCGGTTTTGAGCAGCTGACACGCCGCCATGCTGTCAAACTGACACCGGCTGTCAGCTGCTCGGTGGAGGAGTGTAGTCTGGCTGTGGGGGAGCTGGTCGGTTATGAAAGCGTTAGATCAGCTTCTAGAATGAATAGTGCCGTGGTGATCTTCCTGGATAGTATTGAAAAAGTTAACCGGGTAGTGGAGAGCGGGGTTGTGATTAAAGACACACTGGTTCCTGTTCTGTCTCTGGTGAATCCCGCGAAGAGAATTACCATCTCAAATGTCCCACCATTTTTAAAGAACGAGCTGTTGGAGAAGGAGCTGTCGAGACACGGGCAGCTTTTGTCCCCCATTAAGCACATCCCTCTCGGTTGTAAGTCCCCGCGTTTAAAGCATGTTATGTCTTTTAGGCGACAGGTGCTCATGATTTTAAAGAATAGCGAGGAAAGCCTCAACCTCGTGTTTAAATACCGGATTGACGACTTTGATTACACCATCCACGTCACCTCCGATAATATGAAGTGTTTCGGCTGCGGAATGGAGGGACATTTGATTCGATCATGCCCTCAGGGAGTGGGGGGTGATCACTCGGGGGAGGCCGCTAGTGCGGCCTCGGGGCCGTCTGGTGACGGAGCGGCTTCGCCGCCCTCCGAGGCTGACGGCGCTGCCGCGCCGTCGGGCGTTTCGGCCGAAGCCGCGAGGCTCCGCAGCCGGCCTGTCGATCATAACTGAAACAGCAACAACAGTTAAAGCACATCGCGGGGCTGCTGCACAGACCAACATTGCAGACAAGGGTGAGATTACCGAGAGGGATCGCGCTGAGGGTCAGACAGAGGAGCCGAATGAGGCCCAGGTAGATGGTGGGACCAGAAAGATGAATATAAAAGCACAGCACAGGGTGAGCGAAAGACAGGAAGAGACAGCTACCAGGGTGGCTGAGTCAGTGTTGGAGGATGAGGATGACATCGAAATAGATGAGGAGTTATGTAAAACCTCCATCAAGCGGAAGAATTTGGAAACCAAACAGCAGAGGAGCAAAGTGAAAAGGGTTGTCAAAGACAGTTCTGAGGTTTCTCTATCTCAGCCAGATTCTTATGCTGGGTCTGAGATAGAGAGTGATGGTGAAAGCAGTGATGATGTGGCCAGTGGAGGCGGTTACCCCTTCACAAAAATACAGAAGTTTTTGCAAGACACTAAGGGGGTCAGAATGGTTAAAGTTGAAAGCTTCTTCCCTGATCTAAAACGTTTTGTTGACTCTGCTCGGGCCTACATGAAAAATAGGGGAGAGCTTGAGCAGGAAAGTTTTACTGATCAGGAGATCTACAGACTAAAAAAGCTTGTACTAAAAGTTAAGAACCAAATTGCCCAGGATGATTAGTCTTTTATCGCTCATTCTTTCTTTTCTGTTTTTATATTGGCTTTGCCCTCTTATATACATGTGTAGTTTTAATTTTGGCACACTCAACATTAATGGGGCAAGAGAAATGTCCAAGTGAGCGTGTGTTTTTGCTCTTGCAGAATGCAAGAAAATTAATGTTCTGTTTGTTCAGGAGACTCATAGTTCTGAGGACAATGCTGCTGACTGGAGGAGGGAATTTCAGGGTGAAATTATTTTTAGTCATAGAAGCAGCAAATGTGGTGGGGTGGGTATTTTATTTTCTCGAGATTTTATTCCACTTTCTTATGACATTGATGAGATAATTGCAGGCCACATTTTAAAAGTTCGAGCTGTTTTTGAGAATGTGAAAGTTGTTTTTATAAATGTGTATGCTCCAACCGTAGGCACAGAAAGATTGGCCTTTTTAAATATTTTAGATGATACGATCAAAAATTGCAGTAATGATGACTTTTTATTTGTGGGAGGTGATTTTAATTGTACAGAAAATCCTCTTATGGATAGGAATCACCCAGAGCCACATGCTGCATCCAAGAGAGTTTTAAAAGGTCTCATAGAAGCTCATGATCTGTGTGATGTGTGGAGGAATTTTCATGGCAAGGCTAGACAGTACACGTGGAGCCATAGAAAGGTCGATATTCTGTCCTTAGCTAGACTGGATAGGGTTTACAGTTTTAAGCACCATTTTAGCATTTTTAAAAGTGCTTTTATAGTCCCTGTTGGCTTCACAGATCATTCCCTGGTTCAGTGTTGTGTTTTTATCAAGAATATAAAGTGCAGTAGTGCATACTGGCATTTTAACACGTCACTTTTATCGGATAACAGTTTTAAAACTGCTTTTATGTTTTTTTGGAGTAATTTTAAATTGACAAAATCAAATTTTAGTTCTTTGCAGCAGTGGTGGGATGTAGGGAAGAGCCAAATAAAGAATCTGTGCCTACAGTATACTCGCAATGTCTCTGGAGACTTGGCCAGGTCTGTCAGGGACCTGGAGAGAGAAGTAGTGGAGCTGCAGTCTTTGGCAGGCTCCACAGGAGAAAGAGGACATTTTGAGGCCCTCAATGGCAAAAAGTCTGTTCTAACTGACCTACTGGGTGTGGCTGCCAGGGGCGCTGTGGTACGCAGTAGGTTCCAGAACATCGCACTAATGGACGCTCCATCTCATTTTTTCTTTGGTCTGGAGAGGAAGAATGGTCAGAGGAGGATGATCCACTCTCTCAGCTCCGAGGACGGGCGGCCGATCCATGAGTCTGCGGAGATCCGTCGCTTTGCAGTTGCTTTCTACAAGGATCTCTTTAAGAAAGAATTTGTTGAGAATCCACACGCACTGAGTCATTTTTTGACGGACTTGCCAAAAGTGATGGCTGGCGTGAATGCGGAGCTGGAGAGCGGGATCACTCTGCAAGAACTGGCAGTGGCTGTCCAGTCTCTTCAGTGTGGAAAAGCCCCAGGGATAGATGGCCTACCAGCGGAGTTCTACAAGGCGTTCTGGTCTGAGATCTGTGAGGACTTGCTGGAAGTACTGTCTGACAGTCTGCGGAAGGGTCACCTGCCCCTAAGTTGTAGGAGAGCAGTCCTCACCCTCCTTCCAAAAAAAGGCGACTTGAAAGACATTAAGAACTGGCGTCCGGTGGCCCTCCTCTGTACTGACTACAAAATTCTCTCCAAAGTGTTGGCTACCAGACTGAGGAAGGCGATGGAGCAGGTCATCCATGTAGACCAGACCTACTGTGTACCTGGTAGGTTGGTTACAGACAACATTTTTTTAATTCGTGATGTTTTGGACCTCTCCAGCTCATTGGTCAAAGAACTTGGTCTTATTTCAATAGACCAAGAAAAGGCGTTTGACCGAGTTGAACATCCATACCTTTGGCAGACATTAGAGGCCTTTGGTTTCAGCTCAGGGTTCATCGCCATGATCCAGGCTTTGTATAGAGACATTGAGAGTATTCTTAAGATTAATGGTGGTTTGAGTGCTCCTTTCAAAGTTGAGAGGGGTGTCCGACAGGGCTGCCCCCTCTCAGGTATGCTGTACTCTCTTGCCATTGAGCCCCTCCTTTGTAAACTAAGGCAAGGCCTCACTGGTTTTAAAGTCCCCAACTCTGACTCTGTTTTTAAAGTGTCTGCCTATGCTGATGACGTTGTTGTTTTTACAAGAAATCAAAACGATGTAGACTACCTTTTAAGAACTGTTAATCTTTTTGGTGAGTGCTCCTCAGCGAGAGTGAATTGGGGTAAGAGTGAAGCTGTTGTGGTGGGGGGGAAACCACAAAAAATTGCCCTACCTGGTGGCCTCTCGTGGACACAAGGTGGTTTTAAATATCTTGGTGTGTTTTTAGGAAATCAGACTTTTACTGAGAAAAATTGGGAGTGTTTTTTAGAAAAAACTGAAGGAAGACTAAAAAAATGGAAATGGATTCTGCCAAACTTGTCCTTCAGAGGTCGTGTTTTAATTATCAACAACTTGATTGCTTCAATGCTGTGGCATCGACTGTCTTGTCTGGACCCTCCACCCAATTTGCTGGCCAGAGTGCAATCTATAGTCGTGGACTTTTTCTGGAACCGTCTTCACTGGGTTCCACAGAGTATCCTGTTTTTACCGAGGGAAGAAGGTGGTCAAGGGCTCATCCATCTGGCCAGCAGGGGGGCTGTCTTTCGCCTGCAGTTCATTCAGCGACTGCTGAGTGGCCCCCTTGACCTTGTGTGGAGACCTATTGCCAGGGCTGTCCTGGCTCGCTGTGGAGGGCTTGGACTAGAGGAGTCGCTGCTTTTAATGGATTTAAGGGGCCAGAAACTCCCAGAACTTCCCCAGTTTTACCAAAGTGCTTTTAAAATCTGGGGACTTTTTAAAAAGAACTCTCCCCAGGCTTCCTTGTCGCCTTTCTGGCTTTTAAAGGAACCACTTGTGTTCGGGACCCGTTTTGATGTGGGCAATGTTTTAGGACCTTCTGTTTTAAAAAAGTTTATTTTTGCAAAGGTTACAACGCTGGGACATTTGGTGAATTTATGTGGTCCTAACTTGGACAATGCTGTTGCCCTGTGCTCGGCTCTTGGCGTCTCTTCAGTCAGAGTTATAATGAACTTGTTGAAAGATTGGAGAGACTGCCTGTCTGCAGAAGAACACTCTGCTATTGTTTTACACTGCGAAAACTCTGTACAAACTGCTGATGAACCTTTTCCTTTTAGTATTTTATCTCCTGATTTTAAAGATGGCACTGGTGTGTTTTTAAACTCTGAGCACATTAACATTTGTGACTCTCCTGGTAAAAAAATGTATGGACTTTTGGTGAAAATTCTAAATGTGAATAAGTTAAAAGGTCGAGCTGATACACCATGGAGGAAACACTTGGGTCTGGGTCCTGAGGTGAGGCCTGCCTGGAGAGCACTCTATAAACCACCATTAACTAAGAAGGTTGGAGACCTACAATGGCGAGTTTTACATGGTGCTGTGGCTGTAAATGCTTTTATCTCTCTTTTAAACCCAAATGTTGTTGAGGTTTGTCCATTTTGTCCTCAGAAAGAAACTGTGTTCCATTGTTTTCTGGACTGTAACAGACTGCAATTGTTGTTTGTTTTTTTGGGGAAGCTGTTTTATCTGTTTGGAGAAGTCTTTTCCCAGCAGATTTTTATCTTGGGCTTTCCATATAGACAGAGGACTAAGAAAAAGAGTGAACTCTTAAATTTCATCCTGGGTCAGGCTAAAATGGCTATTTATGTTAGTAGGAAAAGAAAAATTGAACAACTGCTGGATTGTAATGTAAAAGACATGCTGGTTGGCATGATTAAGGCTCGAATAGTGATTGATTACAATTACTATCATCTGATGCAGAATGTTGAAACCTTTGAGGCTATGTGGTGCTTTAAGCACATCCTGTGTTGTGTTAAGGAGGGGAAAATTACCTATGGTATAATCCTAAGATAAGCCTTTATTAGTCCCACAACGGGGAAATTCCAGGATTGCAACAGCACAGGGATAGCAACACTCAGAGCAACAATCAGAAGGCAAGAAAAAAAAAACAAGCAAGCAAGAGCAGCTAATAAACATATGTACGTATTACTATAAAATATATATATATACACACACACACAGACACACAGTGCAGAGCATTGTAGCTGGATGGAATAAATATATGAATATATGAACACACAGTGCAGAGCATTGTAGCTAGATGGAATAAATATGTAAATATATAAACACCCACAGTACGGAGCATTGCAGCTAGGTGGAATAAATATGCAAGTATATAAACACACACAGTGCGGAGCAATGTAGCTAGATGGAATAATATGTAGATATATAAATATATAAACACACCCAGTGCTGAGCATTGTAGCTAGATGGAATAAATATGCAAATATATAAACACACACAGTGCAGAGCATTGTTGCTAGATGGAATGAAACAGCATAACCGTCTACTTAGTTATCCTACATGGTATGATTATGTGCCCATACATATTCTCACCCTCCATAGCGACCGGTATGTTCCTAGTTGTATGCCGGAGGGGACCATTGTGTAAGTCTATTGCATCTTTTGCATTCAAAAAACTATTAGTTTGTTACGTCTTTTTGCTATCTCTGCGAGCAGCCCTGCTTAGGTTGTACAGTCTGACAGCCGTTGGTAGGAAGGACCTACGAAACCTCTCGGTTGTGCACCTGGGATGATGTAGTCTGCTGCTAAATGAGCTCCTCAGTGCATTCAGTATGTCCTGCATAGGGTGGAACTCGGACTCCAGCAGAGATGACAGTTTAGCCACCGTCCTTCTCTCTCCTATCTCCTCCATCGGATCAAGGCGCTGCCCCAGGACAGAGGTAGCTTTCTTAATCAGTTTGTTCAGTCTCTTCCTATCGGCTGCAGTAATGCCACTGCCCCAGCAGACCACTCCAAAAGTGATGGCTGATGCCACCACCGTGTCATAGAATGACTTCAGCAGCGCCCCTTGTACACCAAAAGACCTGAGTCTCCTCAGCAGGAACAGCCTGCGCTGTCCCTTCTTGTAGAGTGCATCAGTATTGTGTGACCAGTCTAGTTTATTGTTCAGATGAATACCCAGGTACTTATAGGATGTCACCATCTCGATGTCTGTTCCCTGTATATTTACTGGTACTGTGAGGGGCTGCCCATGCCTGCGGCAGTCCACCACCAGCTCCTTAGTTTTCCTCGCGTTGATCTGGAGGCAGTTCCGATGGCACCAGTCCACGAAGTCCTGGATAAGCCCTCTGTACTCAGCTTCATCTCCATTGGAGATGAGGCCAACGATCGCAGAGTCATCAGAGAACTTCTGTAGATGGCAGTGTGTTGTGTTGTGTGAGAAGTCCGCAGTATAAAGAGTGAACAGGAAGGGAGCCAGCACCGTTCCCTGGGGGGCCCCCGTGCTACTGATGATCGTGTCGGACACACAGTCCCGGGTTCTCACAAACTGAGGCCGGTTCGTGAGGTAGTCCAGGATCCATGATGACAGGTGCTGGTCCACCCCTGCGCGCAGCAGCTTGTCCTTCAGGATCATCGGTTGGATGGTGTTGAAAGCACTGGAGAAGTCAAAGAACATGATCCTCACCATATTCCCGGGCTTCTCCAGGTGGGACAGAGAACGGTGAAGGAGGAAGATCACCGCATCCTCCACCCCAATGCCATGCTGGTAGGCGAACTGGAGTGGATCCATCGCTGGTTCCACCAGGGGGCGGAGGTGAGCAAGGAGCAGTCTCTCCAGGGTCTTCATCAAGTGGGACGTCAAGGCCACCGGTCTGTAGCTGTTCAGGTCTTTGGGGTGGGAAGTTTTTGGTACAGGTACCACACAAGATGTTTTCCACAGCTGTGGTACCCTCCCCAGTTTCAGGCTCATGTTGAAGATATACGTCACAATCCCACACAGCTGGTCTGCACAGGACTTGAGGAGCTTTGCGCTGATGCCGTCCGGTCCCGGCGCCTTCCTCGCCTTGATCTTCCTCAGCTCCGTCCTCACCTGGGTCCTGGTCAGGGTCAGGATGGGGGGCTGTGTGTTGGGAGTGGGGGGGGGTGTTGGTGGAGTGGGGAGTGGGCAGCAGGACTTGATTTCTTTAGAGGCAGCAGTGGTTGTTGTGCAGTCAGGGGGGAGGGCGGTTGGTCAAATCTATTGAAAAACAGATTCAGGTTGTTCGCCCACTCCCTGCCCCCTGTGGCCTGGGGGGAGGTATTCTGGAGCCCCGAGATGGTTTTGAGGTTTCTCCAGACCCCGCTGATGTCGCTCTGTTGCAGCTTGTCCTCCATCTTCTTCCTGAAGCTGTCCTTGCCTTCTCTGATCTTTCTCCTCAGCTCCCTCTGTACGGACTTCAGCATCTCCCTGTTCCCTGACCTGAAGATCCTCTTCTTCTCTCTCAGAAGTGTTTTTATCTCAGGGTTGATCCAGGGTTTGTTGTTTGAGTGACGCCGTATGGTCTTGGTGGGAACGGATTTGTCCACACAGAAGCTGAGGTAGCCCGTGAAGGTGTGAATGAGGCCATCGATGTCCTCACCATGTGGATCGCAGAGCTGCTTCCAGGCGGTGGCTTCAAAACAGCCCTTTAGGGTGTCCATTGTCTCCTCAGACCATAACTCCACAGTGTGCATGGCCGGAGGTTGTCTGTGCACTAGGGGTTTGTACACCGGCCGGAGATGAACCAAGTTGTGATCCGATCTCCCGAGTGGGGGGAGTTGTGATGAGGTGTACGCCTCCTTAGTGTTTGCGTAGAATAAATCCAGTGTTTTATTGTCTCTAGTGTGGCATGTGACATACTGGGTGAACGTGGGTAGAATGGGAGACAGTGAAACATGGTTGAAATCGCCTGAGATGAGGAGAAGAGCATCTGGGTGTTCTGTCTGCAGCCTGCTGGTTACTGAATGGATGACGTCACGTGCTGTCCCAGCGTTCGCCGTCGGATTTGCATAAACAACAATGCAGATCACGTGTGAGTGTTCTCTCGGGAGATATGTAGGCCTCATGCTAACAGCTAGCAACTCAATGTCTTTGCTGCAGTGTCGTTGTTTAACAGTGATATGTCCCGGTCTGCACCAGTTGTTGTTAACATACATTATCACTCCACCGCCCCTAGCCTTGCCACTGTCTGGTGTTCGGTCAGCTCGTATCATGTGAAAACCCTCCAGCTCAATGTTAGCATCTGCTGCTAGTTCTGTTAGCCACGTCTCAGTAAACAAAAGGAGAGAGCACTCCCGGTATGTGCTATCATAACGGGAGATAGCCGCTAGCTCATCTAACTTTCCCAGTATCGACCGTACATTTCCCATGACAACAGATGGAAGGGAGGGTCTGTACCTTATATTTTTTGTCCTCCGCCTTACTCCAGCCCGGCAGCCGCGGCGTTTTCGCCTCAGTTCTCTCGGTATGTCGAGTTTTTCCAATGGGACCGGGTGGCGGTTGAATGCTAGCAGCTGTTCTCTGCTGTATCGTATCCTGCTATAAACAGTGGCTCCGTCCACCGGCTCAGGAGACATTTAGGACGATCTGTGTGTCCGTGATATAAGTGGGGTGAAAAAAAAAGACGGATCAAAAGAGAGAGGAAGGGAAAAAGACTCGGAATCGAGCCGCTGTTGCAAAAGGCAGCCGACTCGTGTGGCGCCGAGAGATGTAAGAAGCAAGTTTTTTGTTTTAGTTTTCCTTGTTTGGTTACTTGTGTCTTTGATTTCTTGTCAGTGAGACATTTTTCTTTTCCATTGCTTCTTTTAGTTGTTTTAGTTGTTGTGTTTTTCTGTTGAATTTGTGACAATAAAGGTGTGTTGAAAAATCAAATCTCTCTCTCTCTCTCTCTCTCTCTCTCTCTCTCTCTCTCTCTCTCAACAGCATGAGTAAACACAAGCTATTCATGCAGATACAATGGTATGCAAAAATTTAGTCACCCCTCCAAGGGCAAATATTTGCTGGGGGTGGGGGGCAATAAACAGAACATTATAGGGATAAGGGGACCTGTAATTATATAGCACTTTTCTAGTTTCAAAGACCACTCAAAGTGCTTCACTAGTACTGGCCCTCTATTCTAAGGGCCTATTGGAGACAGATACCTAGGGACCATTTAGAATCACCAATTAACCTAGCATGCATGTCTTTGGATTGTGGGAGGAAACCGGAGCTCCTGGAGTAAACCCACACAGCACAGGGAGAACATGCAAACTCCACACAGAAAGGCTCCCATGCCTGCCAGCCTGGGGACTTGAACCTGGAACCGTTAAGATGTGTTCAGACCAAACGCAAAGCGAATTTTTCGTGCCACATGAATACATATAAAGTCAATGAAAAGAGACGAGCATGCGCAAATCTCATGCATTTGTGCATTCACATCCAAGGGATAGCACTAGCTAGTAATGGCCTGGAGATTCTGCCATCTCCAGAGTAAAAGTATCAACACTGGAGAGGAAACTAGTTTGAAAATGAGACTGACACTCACCTGGAGACAGATGGACCCGGACTCTGCAGCTGAATCAGAGTGTCGGAGTTTTTTACCCACGGACTCCTGCAACGGATGTGCTAACAAGGCTAGCAGGCTAGCAGTGTAAACAACCATCATCCAGGTGAAACTTTGGAGGCAGGGACAAGTTTTTCAGGTGAGACCCTGTCGGATAACGCAAACATAAACATAAGATAAGATAAGATAAGATAAGCCTTTATTAGTCCCACAATGGGGAATTTCCAGGATTGCAACAGCACAGGGATAGCAACACTCAGAGCAACAATCAGAAGACAAGAAAAAAACAAAAAACAAGAGCAGCTAATATACATATGTACATATTACTATAAATATACTATATATACAGTATATACTATATATACACAGACACA
This sequence comes from Pholidichthys leucotaenia, assembly GCA_020510985.1. Lineage (NCBI taxonomy): Eukaryota > Metazoa > Chordata > Actinopteri > Cichliformes > Pholidichthyidae > Pholidichthys > Pholidichthys leucotaenia. The sequence goes on along the minus strand of CM035841.1, from coordinate 428,800,361 downwards.
CAGTGCAGAGCATTGTAGCTGGATGGAATAAATATGTAGATATATAAACACACCCAGTGCAGAGCATTGTTGCTAGATGGGATGAAACAGCACAACCGTCTACTTAGTTATCCTACATGGTGTGATTATGTACCCATACATATTCTCACCCTCCATAGCGACCGGTATTTTCCTAGTTGTATGCCGGAGAGGACCATTGTGTAAGTCTATTGCATCTTTTGCATTTAAAACTATTAGGTTGTTACGTCTTTTTGCTATCTCTGCGAGCAGCCCTGCTTAGGTTGTACAGTCTGACAGCCGTTGGTAGGAAGGACCTGCGAAACCTCTCGGTTGTGCACCTGGGATGATGTAGTCTGCTGCTAAATGAGCTCCTCAGTGCATTCAGTATGTCCTGCATAGGGTGGACATGACGGTGTTTTGGGGATTTCCACAGCAGGTTGAACACAGCTGCAGAAGTCATAAAGGCAACTTCATCTGTCTGCAACTCAGATGGTGAATTCATGTCTATTCACGTGTTTACATTGAATTATAATGTAATTGTGAAAAATTCACCCGTTCACGTTTGGTCTGAACACACCTTTAGGCAACAATGCTAACCACTGTGTAGTAAATGTTGAGGGGGGGACATAGATGTACTATATTGCTGAACTTATTGGGACACCCGTCCAAATGACTGGGCACCAATGCACAAAGCAAGGTCCACAACAACATATGAGAGGGAGTGGTGTGGAGGAAGTGGACTGGCCTGGACACAGCCTGACCTCACCCTGATAGAACAGGGTATGGATTAGAGTGGAGACTGAGACACAGGCCTTCTGGTCCAACATCAGTGCCTGTTGGTGTTTCTGGAAGAAGGCTCCAGAATTCCCATAGACACACTCCAAAACCTTGTGGAAAGCCTTTGCAGCTGTAACAGCTTCAACTATTCAAGGAAGGCTTTTTCATTTCATCTCTTCATAATGTCTCGTTAAACTACATTCATTATTATTCATCATGACTTTTTCTCAGTGACATAAGAGAAGGCTGTCAAGCTAGATACCCCCTAAAACACTCTGCTCCAAAAATAACATGGTGAGTAATGGCAGTCACCACCTTCTGAGTTTTTTCTCTTAAATCTCTGACTTTTGATCTTTGTTTTTGGACCTCTTTCTTGTCAGTGCAGAACTTGCTCCTCCTGATGTCCCCTTTACACAGGGGTGGAGACCATTGAGAGATCGTTGAGAGATTTGGCCAACTTTTGATCTCTCAAGCATCCTCAGTGATTTCCAGTCACCACGGTCTCCTCAAAGTTTTGACTCAGTCCAAAACACACAAGGATCTCCCAAACAATCCACCAAATCAAAAATTGGCCAAATCTCTCAGTGATCTCCATGCTGTGTAAAGGAGCCCTTAATCTAAACGTTTTTCCCAAATAATTTGTACTTTTTTCCCACAGATAACTGTACAACTTTTTACAACTTTTTTCTCCTAAATGTATTTTTTCTTTTTTGAGACCCTTTTTCTCATAAATTTGTGTTTTCTTCAGTTTTCTTTTGAATCTATTAACTTTTTAATAAATTTTGTCTGTTTTTCACAAAAAATTGCAATTTTTTATTCATTGATTTGCACTGTTTTTCTTATAAATTTTCAAGGGCCCCTTTACACAGCACGGAGATCGTTGGGTGACCATTGAAGGATCAAAGATTGGTCTGATCTCTCAATAATCTCCTTAAGCCTTGAAAAAGCTGTTTCTGTGTAAATTTTTGGGAGATCATTATGCGATCAAAATTAAATTTTCATCAACTTTTGTGGCAACCTATAGAGAATATTGGGAGATCAAAGAGATCATTGAGTGCTCTTTTTAGCATTCCATGACTACTCAGTGATCTCACCAATGTTCCAATGATCTCTCAGCAATCTTTCAATGAAGGACAAATTTTTCCACACCAAAGGTAGAGACAGCTGAGAGATCAGTAAGGGGTCGGTGAGTGTTTGATGAAAGACCAACAGACTTCATTAAAAGATCGCTGAAAGATCATCGGAAGATCATTTGAAAATTGATGAGATCGTTGAGTGGTCCTTTACAGCTCCTTAAAAGATTGTTGAGAGATTGTTTTGGACTGATTCAAAACTTTGAGGCTGTGGAAATCATTGGAAAATCATTGTGGGATAATTGGGAGATCATTGAAAGATTGTTGAGAGATCTGGCCATTTTTTCATCACTCACAACTTAGCCTGTTTAGAAGAACAATGATATCAACACCAATATCGGTAAAAAAGAAAAAGAAAAAAAAGATTATATATTTATTAACCTCTTAAAATTCCAGTGTTCTGCCAGCGGAATGCTTCACATTTTTGACTACAACTCAGTGGAGAAAGAATTTGATTTTCTTTGTGTATGATAAATTTTGGAGAATTAGCTAGAATGCTAAGGAGTTAAAATGACCAAATATGCAGTGATGCGTGTAAGTTAAGGAAGCACTTTTCTAAGCAGTTTTTAAATCAGTGAAGTCAACTTAACTCAGTAACTCAGAGTTTGACAAAATGTTCCTGAGTAAAAGTTCATTGTTTTTCCCCAAAAATGCTCCAGAGAGTAAAAGTATGCAGCCGTTTTGTGAAAAGCTCCTTGAGTTCTGTAGCTCCTGCCACTTCTGCTCCTGTGTCTCCGTGAGTGAGGAAGTGCAGCTGCAGCACACCACTAGGCTCCAGTGCAGCTGTGGCAGAGACTGCAGTGTGACGGTTCCACCACTGGGTGTCAGCAGAGGAACAGCAGACGGGTCAGCAGCGCTTCTTCTTCAGCCGTCACGTGTCAGACAGCCGCAGCTCAGATCAGCTGTTACAACAAAACTCAGTTTGGTTTCTAGCCTTGATCTTCCTGTACTTCCTTTTTACACAGGAATACATAAAATATCAGACAATCACCCAGAAGACTCAGCAACTTTCCAGTCAGACATTTCTGACCAGCAAAATCCACATGGAGACACACAAATGATGAATGAATGAATGAATTGAATGAATTTATGAATGAATGAATGAATGAATGAATTTATTTATTTCGGATAGTACATTACAGGTTAAAAGAAACTGTATAATATAACAACAAGGTCAAATTAGACAAAGACTCCTCCTACTATACAATTCCACGTGAGTTATCCGAAATGGGTGATGGCTGAAGCCGCAGCTTATATTGCCCACCCATATTCCATCCAAGAATTCAAAGGAGAAAAAAGAGAAAACAAGACAAGAGCGATTACAATTTAAAACAAGGCTAAGACAAAATGTGACTGAGAGAAAAAGAAAACTGAGCTAGTCTAAGTTAAGCGGTTACTATTCAAAAACAAATCTAAGACATAGTGTCACAGAGAAAAAAAGAAAAAACTAAGCTACAACACAACACAGGCTGGAAATGTCAATCCTTATGTCAGTTTACATGTCGTCTTGTAAATATGTTTGGAGTATTTCTTCCTTTAGTTTTTGTTTAAATTGTCCAAGCTTTGTACATGATTTTAATTCAGGTCCAAAATCGTTCCATAATCTGACACCTTGCACTGAAATACAGTGTTGCTTGGTAGTTGTTCTCACTGTAGGCTTTTGAAATATACATGTTCCTCTGAAGTGATATCGTTTCTCCCTTGTTTGGAACAACTTTTGGATATTTGCGGGCAGTGATAGATTCTTCACTTTGAACATTATTATTGCGGTTTTAAAGTCAATCAGATCTTTCAACTTGAGAGTTTTTTGTTTAAGAAAAAGTGGGTTTGTTGGTTCCCTGTAAGCTGCTTTGTTGATTATTCTAATAGCTCTCTTTTGAAGCATAAAGAGTGGATATATGTTTGTTTTGTATGTATTTCCCCATACTTCATTACAATATGTCATGTATGGGAGTATTAATGAATGATACAAGGTGTATAGTGTGGGTTGATTCAGCAAATTTTTCACTCTGTGTAATATTGCAATTGATGTGGATACTTTACCTTTTATATAATTAATATGTGGCTTCCAACACAGTTTGTTATCAATTATTACTCCAAGGAATTTAGTTTCGGATACCCTTTCAATCTCTACACCATTTACACTGAGTTTGGGTACTGGGTAGTTGTGATGGTTGTTAAAGACTATAAATTTTGTCTTGCTTAAATTGAGCGTTAATTTGTTTGAATCAAACCACAGTTTCAGCTTTCCTAATTCCTTTCCGAGTGTATCCAGAAGTTGTTCCAAATTGTTTCCACTGCATAGCAGATTAGTGTCATCAGCAAACAATATTAAGTCCATTTTTTCTGAAACTTTACATATATCCTTTATATACATATTGAATAATAATGGTCCCAAAACTGAACCCTGTGGGACTCCACAGGTGACCTTCAGTAACTCTGAGTTTTTGCTGTTAACACATGCAAACTGATATCTATTCTTTAAGTAACTACTTAACCAGGACAGTGCTACCCCTCTAATACCACAATTTTGTAGTTTCTTTAATAATAGATTGTGATCTACTGTATCAAATGCTTTTTTAAGATCCAGGAATACTCCAACTGAATACTCTTTATTTTCAATGGCTGTTGATATTTTTTCTGTAAATTCCATTAAGGCATATGCTGTTGTCCTTTTGTGTCTGAACCCATATTGCTGCTCACACAATAAATCATTCTTCAGTATGAAGTTGTCAATTCTCTCATAGAATATTTTTTCAAGTATCTTGGAAAATTGCGGTAATAGTGAAATTGGTCTGTAGTTGGAGAGTTCCCCTCTGTCGCCTGTCTTGTAAATCGGAATTACTTTAGCTATTTTCATTGCATTGGGAAATATACCTGATTGGAGAGACAGGTTACAGATATACGTCAGTGGTTTTACTATGCATTCGATAACAGTTTTGACTAGTAGCATATCAATACCATCGCAGTCAGTAGATGTTTTACTTTTGAACGATTTAACAATTTCAATGACCTCTCTTTCGTCTGTGTTCTTTATGAAGATGGTGTCTTTTACAGCAGTGTTATTGCATATTGAATCACCTGTTGGCACCGTAGTGGGTATTTCTCGGGCCAGTTTAGGTCCAATGTTAACAAAAAAATTATTAAATTCATCTGCAGGTGAAGCTATATTCACATTCGGAGTCGATTTATTATTTTTTGGAATATTAGTTGGGTAGCTAGTATTTCTGCTTTTATTTCCAAGGATACTGTTGATTATTGTCCATGTATTTTTAATATTGTCTTTGTTTTTTTCCAGTTCTTTACTGTAATAGTCTCTTTTACTGCATCTTATTATATATGTTAACTTATTTTTGTATGTTTTATACCGTTGCTCTGCTTCTTTTGTCCTTTTCTTTATGAAAGCTTTATATAATAAATTTTTCTTTTTACACGCCTTTTGTAGTCCTTTGGTTAACCATGGTTTGTCAGCAAATTTGTGTTTAAGCTTTTTTTTAACTAATGGGCAGTTTTTTTCATAAAGAGTGGTTACAATGTTTATAAATGTGTCATAGGCTTCATTTACATCTGATACATAGACTTCTGTCCAGTCTTGCTTCAGCAAGTCCTCTTTAAAAGAACTGATTGCGTTTGGTGATTTGTGTCTGAACGATTTTGAGATTTTTCCTGGGTTGGGCCCCGTGTGGCCATGGATAAGTGCAAAGATTGGCAAGTGGTCGCTTATATCATTTATCAATAATCCACTTTCTATTTTCTTATCGAGAACATTGACAAACAGGTTGTCAATAAGTGTAGCAGAGTGAACAGTGATTCTACTGGGATGTGTTATTGTGGGATATAGACTCATGCTGTCAGCATGATCATGTCAGCCTTAAAACTGAGGCCAAACAACACATTTTCCACTACAAACTACCCTCATATCGTCACTATTAAGAGGATTTTCCTCATAAAATTACAGTTTTTCCAAAATTTGTGAGATTTTTATCATAAATTTTCTGTTTTTTGAATAAATTTGTCATATTTTTCTTTGAAAATTAGTGTGATTTTTCTCATAAGATTGTAACCCCCCCCCCCCCCAAAAAAAAATCCTGTCATGTTTCTGGCATAAATCTTCAGCTTTTCTAATAAATTTGTTATATTCTTCCTTGTAAATCTGTTACATTTTCAGGCATATTTGCAGCACATTTCACTGATATTTGTAACGTTTTTCTAAAAAAAAAAAAAAAAAGTAAAAAAAATTACAACCTTTCCAGCATATTTGTGCGATTTTCCCAGAAATCCTGTGACTACTTCTTACAAAATTGTGGCATTTTCCTTATAGAATTGCAGACTTTCCCCCTAAATTTGTTACATTTGTTGACATAAATTTTCAGCATTTCTCATAAACGTGTCATTTTTCTAGGAAACTGACAGTTGTTTCCTGACAGAACTGTGTGCTGTTTGTACTGGAAGAGTCGCAGGTTGCAGAGCCCCAGTCAGATGGGGACAAGACTTACTGTCACATCTGAGAAATGACCAGGCAGGGGGCCAGTCTTCATGCAGCTAACATCTGAACTTCATTATGTGAACTTGGGTTTATGTACAGAGTGGGCTGTGCCCGCCTGACTTCACCCTGGGGGTGGGCATGGCATCACACACACACACACTCATACCCAACATTCTCCCCCACTTTAGAAAAATGCGAAACCAAACACACAATAGAACCTCCCAAATTTGAAACCCGAATCACGCACTAAACAGGGAATAGCGAACAGTAATAACATGGCCTATCACATTCACTTAAAGAACATCTAAAATGGACCTTGTCTCTTGAAAACACAAAATAATCCCATATTATTCACATTCACTCACATGCACACCGGCATCAAATATACTGTATACAAACTACACACAATAACACAGGTATTTACACAAGGAAATTTTTTTCTCAGGTAACCCCAATGTCTCTGGGCAGCCACCATCTTCTAATCTGCCACGGAGGACCTGGGCAGCCCCACGGCATCAGTGCACCCAGTCGGCGTCTACCCCCAGGGTCAAAGCCCCCCTCCCTGGCAAAAATGTCTCTACCCGTCAATCGGCGCTTCTTCCCCCAGGGCCCACCATGCTGACGGTCGGTGCGCTGCCTCTCCGTACCTGACAAGCCGCCCCCGACTGCCTTGCGCAACGCCGTCATGGCTCCAGACACTCCAGCCGCCAGTGGCTGCACCTCAGGGAGAAACAAAGCCTGTTCGGCGGCGTCATCCGCCGCCTCGGGCGCCTCACCGTACCGTCCAGCGCCCTTGTCCAAGGCACATGGAGCTCCAGCGTTGAGGCACTGCCCGATCTCCATGGTGCACGGCTGTTGCTGCTCATCTCCGGGGCTCACGACGTCACCCTTGCCGGTCTCGTCCTCTGACCCCGGCTCCGCGCCGCTGCCTCCAGCACTCATGGTCCCGGTGCTCCGCTGCACCGTCACCGCGTCCTGCTGCAGCTGTTCCCCCTCTGGGCATTCAGTGCCATTCCCATCAGCTCCACTGTCCGTCCCGGGCACCTCGACACTATTCTCGGCACCCTCGCTCCAGGTGTTCCGCTGTGTCACCTCTGTGTCCTGCAGCTGCTGACCATCTCCAGAGCCCTGGGCCTGCATGGTCTTGCTCTCCTGCTGTTTAGCTTCCAACAGGGGGCTGACTCCTGCTGCACCTCCTCTCCACCATCCTCGCGCACCGTGACGTCCGACTCATCAGCGCTGTGGTCCTGTGCCAAGCTGAGCTTCATGGCTGGCTTGCTGTCTTCAGTGACCAGGCACTCTTCTACCCGTGGTCCCGGTTCTGCCTCGAGGTCCAGTTTGGCGGCCTTAGCCTCATCTTGGCACGAAGTTAGCTCCTCAGCTAGCCCATCCATAGACTTAGAATGAGCCATTAGCTTCCTGAGGCTAACTAGCTCAGACGTTCCTGGCGGCATCATCGCCAGCACTTGCAGCTTCACGGACCATGTATGCTCCTTGAAGTATTTGCCCAGTTGCTCAACAGCATCCTCATAACACTCCATTGTGCCCAGAGCACCGAGGATTCTCCGGCCTTCTGCAACGAGGTTGTGAGCCAGGAGTGCCCACTGTCGTCTCCTGTCCAGCCCATGCAGGCCCAACGCCCTAATGTAATCCTCGAACTCAGCCCTCCATTTCAGCCACAGGTTCACCGGCTCTCCAGGTTTCTCCAGAAATGGCAGTAACTGTCGCGGTAGCCAGCACGCGCCCATTCTTTAAAATATCTCCAATTTGCCTCGTCGTCAAATGTTACATCTGATAAATGACCAGGCAGGAGGCGAGTCTTCATGCAGCTAACATCTGAACTTTATTATGTGAACTTGGGTTTATATACAGAGCGGGCTGTGCCCGCCTGACGTCACCCTGGGGGTGGGCACAGCATCAGGTACACACACACTCATACCCAACACTTACCATGTCCAGAAATGCCAACCTACAGCTCACACAGTATAAAGCTCTTCACAGCTCACCTCACGAGACAACAGTGGGCTTCACACTGTTCACCAAATAAAGCAACTGCATCAGGCTAATTATGCCAATTAGCCACTTGTGGAAAGACGTCACTAATTTTGTTTCTCACCTCACTGTAACCCCTCCTCTGCCTGTTAGGAGACATTTCAAACATCAGTCTCCTGCACATTGGTTAGACGTCGGTGTACTGTTATCCCTACGTGTTATATACACAGTGTATGTGAACGCAGATCAACAGCAAGCCAAACTCGTTTTTCACGAGCCAGGAAACCGAGCGTCCTGCTCCTTTATTTCCAGTCTTCTTAGACAGCTTACAGTTGTTTATAACTGTGGCTCGAAGCTCAATGAAAAGCCCGAATGAAAAGCCATTGCTTTCGAAGGTGTAGAAAGGCGTTTAACACACAGGAGGAACGTTTCGGACATCCGCGGGCAGGTTATGCTCTCTGCCTCTTTTTTTTTTCTTCTCTCTTACCAAAGTCCACTTCTTCTACCCACAAGTCATAGCGGCAACTGGCTGCGCTTTCAATATAAAATACAAATGGATCACTACTAACTGTACAGAAATTACTTTTAACACAATAACTATTTCTAACATGAACTACTGCAAATAAACTATGATATTTTGATATGAACTTGTGAACTATTTTAACTCTACAAAACATACACTACTGAGGGCAGAACACTCCCCGCCTGGCATTACTAATGCCACTACTTCCTTTTAACTACTTTTTTCACAAAAGTCTCCTGCACGTTACACAATGGTGGATAATGGACGAGACCAGTCTTTTGCAACCTACAATCCACAGTCCGGCTTGCCTGATTGCGCTTTCCGTGAACTGCCTTCCTTGATGCACAACTTTGGCATGATAGTGACGGACAAGCAGTTGAGTTACGTGATGCTTGTTTGGGAGAATGGTTGGATTCTTGGATGCTGTGTTCAATGAAGCATGTTTGAGGCGACCTCCAACCTTGATGAGGCTTTCACTCATATAGGGATCAAGAGCCATGATGGGACTTGAACTGCGGACAGTTTGGTTGGCATGGAGAGCAGCATACTCGTCGGGAAAAGCGTCTTTTTGAACAGACTGGAGGATGAGGTTACTGGCAGCATCCAGCTCCTCTGGAGTGCGTGGCTTGCTACATCGATGCCAGCCCTTGCATGAATGATCTGACAGGTTGCTTGATGAGTGAGAACGAGCTTGGTGAATTAGGAATGCAATGGCACGTACTAATGAGTTCCAACTTGAAAAGCGCTGGAAGCATTCTGGTGAGAGCCCGTTCTTCTGAATGTGAGTAGAAAAGGTAGTGACTTTTCTGATTTCAGAGTCTACTTCAGGCTCACTTAACTCAAAGGATTCAGGTGTCCCGAATTCAGGTGGTCTGTAAAGGAAGTCTGGTCCCTTAAACCACATAGTGTCCATGAGCTGTGATGCAGGTATTGACCTGGTGGCTAGATCAGCTGGGTTTTGCTCTGATGTGACGTAGTGCCACTGTTCAGGGGATGTGGACTGACGTATCCGATGAAGGTGGTTATGCACATAAACATAGAAGCACTTTGAATCATTGCAAATGTACCCAAGAACCACCTTGCTATCACAGTAGAATTTGACAGCGTTTGGTTTGTGATCAAGTTCGTCCAGAATGAGCTCCGCCATCTCAACCGCTAGAACTGCTCCACAAAGTTCAAGGCGCGGTATCGTGGGCTCTGGTTGTGGTGAAAGTTTTGCTTTCCCAAGCACAAATCCGACTTTGCATTGTCCTTCTGCATTGACTGTCTTCAAGTATGCTACTGCTGCAATAGCCCAGCTTGAGGCGTCAGAAAAGATGCACAGTTCGGTGTAAGTGGACTTAGAGAGGGAAGCTGGTACATAGCAGCGTGGCACCTTGAGGCTGCTAAGATCTTGGAGGGACATTTTCCATGTTTCCTATGTGTCCATTTTGTCCTGAGGGAGAGGACCATCCCAACCTTGGGCACCATTCGACAGTTCACGTAACAAGAGTCTGCCTTTGATTGTCACTGGTGACGCTAGTCCCAAGGGGTCGAAGATGCTGTTAATTGTTGACAGAACCCCGCGGCGGGTGTAGGGTTTGTCATCGACGGCAACCTTGAATGTGAAAGAGTCAGTGTTTATGTCCCAGCACAGGCCTAGACTTCTCTGAGCTGGTAGAGTGTCATCGTCTTTGATACCGGTGGCCAGGTCTTCTGGCTTGAAGGCTTGCATGACTGAGACACTATTCGAGGTGATTTTGTGGAGCTTGAGACTGGACTCGGCCAAGGATGTGCACGTGCGCTTGAGCAAGTCTATGGCTGCAGATTCAGTGGGGAGCGAAATCAACCCGTCATCTACATAAAAGTGTCTCTCAACAAAAGCCTGTTTTCCACTAGCCCAGCACACCTCGGTACGGCTCGGTTCACTTCAGTACGGCTCGGAACGCTTCTGTCTCCATTGGTGTTGTGCTTGTGCTGTGATGGTTTGTTAGGAGGTTTTAGAAGCGGGGCAGCAGCAGATTCTGAGCGAGGCGGGGCCACACTCCCGTGACGTTACGCACCCGACTGAGTCCTTATTTACACCAGACAAAAAAGGATTCAAGGATTATTGCCTTGCTTGCTCTGTGGATTTATCTCACAATTAATTTTATCTCATAATTAAGCTGCAACAACACAAGTCACTTTTGTTTTGAATTAACTGCCAAATGACCTAGAAATAAAGAGCTGAAACTTGTTTTTATTCGTATTAAATAATGAGACGTGGCACACTGGCCTACACCAAATTATTATTTTTTACATCCTAGGGCATTTTGGATGTACTGAATTAAAAAAAATTCATGTTTTTCACCTTCAGGTCAACGTTTGGAACAACAGTATTATTATTTTCCGTTTAGATGATGCTACACTCCTTCTAAAGTATTGTAATTCTCTGAATTTGGAATGCCGATAGAACATTCAATTTACATATACTTATTTTTTTACATTGACTTGTAAGCTTGATCAGTCTCTCCTGCTGCATTTTAAAGTCCAACTGTGCAACTTCTTATAAGTTAACATAAAAAATGTACCCAAAGTTTAGAACTGGATCATGCGGGGCTAATTTTTTATGATATTTCAATAAAAAGAACAGAAAGCTTACAAAAACATTTGTTTTTTGGTCTAGTTAAAAATTACATTACCTTTACAATGGTTGACCCTGACAGGAAGATCAGTATCATTTTGATCAGATTAGGCAATGGAATTTCTATGAAATTATACTGTTTTATAATTCAGTGTTATAACAGACAAACCACACTTTCCAAAACAATTCCATTTTATTATATACAAAATATTAAAAGAAAAAAAAACTTTGCAACACAACATGAAGGTTAATCGACATTTTATACACGCCAACCACTGAGTGTCTACACCAGCTTCCCAAACTGGGTCACGACTCGGCTGAATGAAGGCGTCTCTGCCAGCTGTGGGTCAGGATGGCTCCGTTGAATAATCCGGACGGGCTGTCGCAGCGGACGCGTGGGATGATTCTACAAGGAAAATGCACACAATAAAATACAGCACAATAGTTTTTAACAAGAATACATAAGCTTATTTCAGCGTATTGTTCACATGAATAATTAAAATAAAAGCTTGAGTCCGCAGTGTGCTGCAAGCAGCGATCCATCCACAAATGAACAGCTTTTTTATTGCATAAATAAACTGAGCGTCTTACCGAATATATTTGCGAAAAAACGCACAATAAAAAAAAATTAAAACTCACCGTTAAAGGACTCCGATGTCGAGACCTCCCGGTATATTTTTTCATTCCGGGCAGCTCCGTCTAACTCGCGCTGCATACGTTCGTCTGACAATGCAGTCAGCAGACACTGCAGCTCCTTACTGGTCCATAGAACACCCTTATTACGCGAAGCCATTTTTGATAGAGAATAAATGAAAATAGCACAGCAATACTCTGAAAGGAACCACCAACAGTGGTTGCGTGTTGAGTAAAGGCGGTCGTGAAGATTCTTTTTTTTTTTTTTTTCAAAAACTTTATTGAGAAGGTCGTGAAGATTTGGTAGATGAGGAGGAGGAGAGGGGCGGTTACAGCCTGACCAATCAGCACCGGTTATGACCTGACCAATCAGCGACGACCAGTCTGTTAACGTCACAACACGGCACAGCTCAGCACTGCTGTACCCTGCCCTTCAGCGGGGCTGAGAATTGCGGCTGTTAAACCGTGTTGGGGCTTGTGGAAAAGCATACAAAGCGTGCTGAGCCGTCCCGTGTCGCGCTAAAGCGTGCTAGTGGAAAAGGCCCTAAAGTGTCTTGTGTCTGCTCCAAACTTTGGCTCGCCTTTCTGGAAAGCCCTGTGTAGCCAATAGATAGCTACCGCTGGCGATGGGCTGTTTCCAAAAACGTGCACCCGCATGCGGTACTCCTGCACCTCTTTTGACAAGTCGTTTCCCACGTGCCACAAGAACCTCAAATAGTCTCTATGGTCTGGTCTGACTAAGAACCCATAAAACATTTGCTGGATATCAGCAGTGACTGCGATGAGCTCCTTCCTAAACCGAATCAGCACGCCGAAGAGGGTATTATTAAGATCTGGACCTGTTAACAGTACTGAGTTGAGTGACACACCAAATTACTCGGCACTTGAATCAAAGACGGCCCGTATCTGACCGGGCTTCTGGGGATGATATACCCCGAAAATGGGCAGGTACCAGCATTCAGTGTTATCGGTGATGGGTGGAGCGATCTCTGCATGATTGTTCTCGAACAGCTTGTCCATAAACTCTGAGAACTGTTCTTTTATTTGAGGGTTTTTCGTTAAGTTGCGCCTTAGTGAGCCGAGTCTAGACAATGCTTGGTCCCTGTTATTTGGGAGCGGCAAGCGAGGAAACTTAAATGGCAGAGGAGCGATCCAGTTGTTGTCTCCATCCTGGTGGACTTCTTCCTCCATTATCTTTAGGAAGGTCTCATCCTCAAAGGACACGGCACACTTGTTATCGTTCTCTGTGCACTCAAAAACTTTGTCCCCAAGCTTTTCTTCCACTGCATTGGGTTTTGAGCTGCGTTTAGAGAGACCATCCTTGTGCTCCCCGCTGTAGCATGGTTTCTCTTTGATGTTGATGCTGTTAGGACAAGGAGTGAAGAGAGGTGGGCGTCCATTGGAGAGCATGTACGTTTTATAAACGTTGACGGTTAGCTTATGAGCGTCAAGGCACACCTCCCCCACAATTACCCAGCCTAGGTCCAGGCGTTGAGCAAAGGGAGCATTGTGGGGTCTGTTGACTTGTTGCCTTACTTTGTGGACTCGTAGGATGTCTCTGCCCAGTAAAATTGCCATCTGAGCATCTGGGTCATACTTGGGGATGAGAGGAGCGAGGTGTTTTAAGTGGGCGTGAGCAAGAGCGACTTCGGGCGTAGGTATTTCATCTCTACTGAACTTTATCTCATCGCATTCAAGGAGAGGAGGGAGGTCTAAGCATGGGCCTCCGCCTACTGGCTCGATTTGGAACCTCGCTGCTTCCCTGCCAAGCATTTCAGTTAAACCAGCACATGTTCTCATGTGGTATGTCAGAGGGTTACCCTTGATCCCAAACAGCTCGAAGAATTCAGGACGGGCCAACGATTTATTACTCTGATCGTCAAGGATTGCATACATCTTAACGGAGCGTTCTGGTTGGCCTTTAGGAAAAACTCGAACTAGACATACCTTTGAGCAAGAACATGGGGGATTACCTTCGCCGCAGATCTCAGTGCACCGTGACGTTACCTCAGGTGATGTGTTGTCTCGAGGCTGAGGCTCTGGTTCAGGTGTGTGTTCTGGCTGGGGTTGCTGACTTGAATCAGGATGCATGGCAGAGCAATGCCTTTCACTTTGGCACTCCTCGCACTTGAGTTTCATGTCACAGTCCTTTATTGCGTGCGTGGGAGAGCAGCAGCGAAAACATCGTTTGTGTTCTTTGAGTATGCTTCGCCTCTCTTGTAGCGGTTTATTCTGAAAGGCTCTACATTTTGCTAGAGGATGCATTTTCTTATGGACTGGACAGTAGCGTGTTAAATCGTCCTCTTTAGTACTAGCGGGATCAGTTGTGTCAACCTCTGTTTCGTTTACAGTTAGAGGTGTTCTGTAGCTAGTTTGTTTGAATGGTGGTCTCTCACCTTTGTTGAAGGGTTGGCTGCTGCATGTCGCAAAACTTGGGTCATTTCTTGCTTTAGCCTCGTCTTGGACAAACTTTACAAAATATGAGAAGGGAGGGAAGGTTACATCATATTTTTGTTTGTATTTTGAGCCCGCGTGCAGCCATTTATCTTGTAAACTTGGAGGCAACTTTTCAACTATGGGCTTAACCCCACAGGGTGTGTCGAGGTAAGCGAGGCCTGGGAGATAAGCTTCATCCTTAGCGACCCGCAGCTCTTAAGAGTAAATCTCCGAGTTCCCTGAGTTTTACATTGTCTCTGTTTGTAAGGCAAGGGAAGTTATCTAATTTTTTGAACAAGGCGTTTTCTACTACTTCTGGCGTAGCGTAACATTCCTTTAACCTGTCCCATGACAATTGGAGAGCAGCTTTGGGGTTAGTGGCATAGACAGCTCTGATTCTTTTAACGTGCTCTGAGGACTCTCTACCAAGCCACTTGACTAGGAGATCTAACTCCTGGCTATATGTGAGACCAACGTCTTCAGTTGCATTTATGAATGACGACTGCCATGCTCTAAAGTTTTTGGGGGTGTCGTCAAACTTAAAGAGTCCGGTTGTGATTAGCTCTCTGCGCGCGAGGAACCTAGCAAAGTCTGCCATAGGTGGGTCACCATTGTGGGAAGCATGGTAGCTGTTTGGCCTGACATAGTCTCTCGGTATGTCGATGGATTCATTTTTCACGTACATTTTCTTGAATGCTGGTGGAGAGAGAGTTTGTTCGGGTCTCCTCGGAGTGAATGATTGCGCTCTTTGTGCAGGTTCAACTTGAGGTGTTTCTTCTTCGACTGGTCACACCTGTGACTTTAGCTGGATTTGGTGGTGCACATACTCCATAGTTCTCTGTCTGACAACTTGTGATGGAATTGCGCTCCTTACACTCTCTCCTTCGTCCAGCTCGGCAGCTGCAGCAGCTTCTAGAACTTCTGCTTTCGCTGTGGCGGCTGCTGTTTCCTTTTCTATCTCCAGCATCTCTAGATCCAGTTCTAGCTTTGCTTGTTGCTCTGCTTGTTCTATCTCTGCTTGTCGCTTTGCTTGTTCTAGCTTTGCTTGTTGCTCTGCTTGTTCTTTCTCTGCTTGTCGCTTTGCTTGTTCTAGCTATGCTTGTCGCTTTGCTTGTTCTAGCTTTGCTTGTTGTTTTTTAATTTCTAATTGTTTCTTACTGTACAAGTCTCTATCATTCACAGCTTCAGCAGAGGCTCGTGCCATAATGGCTGCTTCCATTACGTTGGACTTTGAGGATAACTTGGAGCTAGAACGTCTGGAGCCGGAGCTAGCGTTGTATGATGATTTGGCTTCGGAGTTCGCCTTTTCTTCTGCCCTCTTCTCTTGAGTGTCGTCCATCGCTGTGTCGTGGACCTTATCTTCACCAACTGCTGACCTGGCTTTTCACTGTACTGTTATCCCTACGTGTTATATACACAGTGTATGTGAACGCATATCAATAGCAAGCCAAACTCGTTTTTCACGAGCCAGGAAACCGAGCGTCCTGCTCCTTTATTTCCAGTCTTCTTAGACAGCTTACAGTTGTTTATAACTGTGGCTCGAAGCTCAATGAAAAGCCCGAATGAAAAGCCATTGCTTTCAAAGGTGTAGAAAGGTGTTTAACACACAGGAGGAACGTTTCGGACATCCGCGGGCAGGTTATGCTCTCTGCCTCTTTTTTTTTTTTTCCTTCTCTCTTACCAAAGTCCGCTTCTTCTACCCACAAGTCATAGCGGCAACTGGCTGCGCTTTCAATATAAAATACAAATGGATCACTACTAACTGTACAGAAATTACTTTTAACGCAATAACTATTTCTAACATGAACTACTGCAAATAAACTATGATATTTTGATATGAACTTGTGAACTATTTTAACTCTACAAAACATACACTACTGAGGGCAGAACAGTCGGCATTACACTCACTGCATGCACAATACACCCTACACTTACGTGAAAATCACCACCGCACAGCCACCATTTTGTGCTACGTTTCTGTTCAAGGTTTGCATCAGTGGCACTGGGGTACCCCAGAAAATACTGTTCTGACTGGCTAGCTTTGGGAAATTCCTGTGATTCCCCCAGTGATGTGGTTGGAAACCACTCTTCACTCTCCATGATGAATTTTCTGGTTTGGTGAACGTTTTACACTTGGCAATTTTTCTTTCAAGGTGTCAGTTTGTGACCCATCAATCCATCCGTCCAGCCATCCGTCCATCCAGCCGTCCATCCATCCATCCATCCATCCATCCATCCATCCATCCATCCATCCATCAGTCTGTCCATCCGTCCATGCATCTATTTTCTACCGTTCATCCAGAAATCGAGGTTGCGGGGCATCTGTCCAGGCAGAGTAGCCCAGACTTCTGCCTGCTTCACATAGCACCACGATCCCCATGACCCCTCCTGCAGGTGGTGAGTCCACTGGAGGGTAGACCCATGTGGCTCCTTTAGGTCCACTGGGTCCTGGATGTAACGTCTTTCATGAGTCTGCACGGTCTTTCATGGGCTGCACGGTGGCGCAGTGGTTAGCACTGCGGCAGCACAGTTTACCCTTGGCCGGGGGATTGTGGGGATCGTGGGTTCGATCCCAGCCCCCGACCAACAGTGATCTGTGTGGAGTTTGCATGTTCTCCCCGTGTTGCGTGGGTTTACTCCGGGATTTCTCCGGTTTCCTCCCACATGCCAAAAACATGCATGTTAGGTTAATTGGCTGTTCTAAATTGTCCCTAGATATCTGTTTCCTATAGGCCCTTAGAATAGAGGGTTAGTATTAATGAAAGCGCTTTGAGTGGTCTTTGTGACTAGAAAAGCGCTATATAAGTGCAGGTTAGTTAGTTAGTCTTCACTGGACTCTAAGTCTGGCCCTTCACCCAGGACCAGTTTGCCTTGGGAGACTCTGCCAGGGGCAAGTTGCCCCCGACAACTTAGCTCCTGAGATCAGTTGGGCACTCAGACCCCTCCACCACAATAAGGTGGTGATCCTATGGTCAAATTATTTTCAGTTTTTTTTCTAGGGGTACCATCATTTTAGTCCAGGCTGGTTTCATTTGTTTTTAAAATGATTCTCTTGAACCAAAATTCAAAAGCAAAGTCTGATTTACATTAGTTAATTTTCTGAAAATTGTTATTAGGGTTCCAAGCAGCTGTGCTGCCGGAAACTTCTTCATCTTCTTCTTCTTCTTCTTCTTCTTCTTCTTCTCTGAAAGTGCATGGGGAGCAAAAATAGTAATATGTATAAACTTGAAATTTTAGTCTGATCAAAAACTCTCCCCACTACTCAGAGACAAAAAAATTCAAGGCACTGCATACGTAGGTGGCGCTATAATAAACACTTTTACTTTTTGGCAAATATCTTAAGAATAGCTAGACCTAGACTAAAAATTCTTTCATCATTATTTTCACTGAAACCTTCCATAACCTTTTGTCAATGGTTGCAAACTCTGAAAATGAAGTTTTCTGCATCATATCTTCAAAAATGTGCAAGTGAATTCAAAATGAACTCCTCCTAGGCTATTTATCCAAATAGCTTTAAATTCAGCAGAGATCATCTAGACATTGAGCATGAAAAGTTGTTAAAATGATCCAAAAACGTCAATCCTTGTTGATTTTCTAGGCCAATCAACTTGTACAGTTTCTCTTTAGCATGTAGTTTTAGGTTTAACTCCTTATATAATGATTCAAATTTGATGAAACGCCAGACTCACAATCACAACAGTATTCTTCAGCTAACCAGCAAATTTCATGCAATTCTGTTAATGTTTCAAAAATCATGTTTATGAAATGTCTGTCAGCCATTTTGTCTCGTCAGTGGAACATTTTGTTAGTGTGTGAAGAAGTCAGGGTGTAAGCTAGTGTGGTGTAGGGGTTAAGACACTCATCTATTGCTCAGTTAACCTGGGTTCAAATCCTGGTAAGGGGTTGTTCTTCTAAAGCAGTGTTTTTTAAGCCACGGCACATTTTTTACATTGACAAAATCCTGGGGCACACCACCAACCAAAATGACACTCTATAGCCTAACACAGTAAAAATAATAAAATATAGTCAGCAATACAGTTTCTAAATGTATTTATACTCACTCAGTGTGAACCCTGGGCCTGTTTAGATGAACACAAAGCCGATATCCTGGCAGAAATGGAAGAAAGACACACACGGAGCTCTTCCTCAACAGCTCTCAGTCTCTCTCTCTGTTTTTAGTTTTTATCACAGTCAAGCTTGAAAAGCTCAGCTCACACAGATATGTATAATGAAAGATAGCTTTCGCTATATTGCCTTGAGCTCACCGTCTTGTCTTTTTTCTTTCGTGTACCACTCATACTGGGGCCTTCTTTTTGGTCAGAATTTTGTCCAGAGCCTTGTTCAGACTTAGCCTTTCCCCTTGTCAAAAACTTCATCACAGTCACTGTGACCTGTGACGTGCAGCTCTAATTCTATTGTCTTTTTACAGGCAATTAGCCATCTGCTGCCATCCAGTGACATAAGAGTATTACTCTGACACTGGCCACGGTTACATGGGCAAAATTTCTTCAATCTGATTACAATTCAGATCAGAATTTTACTGTTTACATGGATCCTGAAAAAGCTGATCTGATTTGGACGTGCGTTTTCATGTGTCACAGGTTTGAATGGAATAAATCATTCTGACATGCGCAGGTCGACATTTCGACATTCAAAAAATAGTAGAAGAAGAAGCAACTTCCGGTGTTAGCGAGCCCCGCTTCGTGTCGAAATTGACCTGTATCGTGTTATTCAGACTGTACTTTTTCTTCTGCTGGTCTCCGTAATGAAGCTACAAGTACATACTTCTGCATATGACGAACAGAGGGAGACAGCAGGACGATACAGACCAGTTTTGTTTTACTCCCGCTATGTTTTCCGCTAGCTGCTGCTAAGGCGGAAAGACGTCACGTCGACGTGCGTCTGGTGTACAGACATGCGCAGTAAACATATTTTCTGCCCTGTGTTCGGAATAAGTGTTTTCATGCTCACCATTTGGATTAACAATCAGCATAACCCACCCCTCTCAATCGGAATGAAATTTTGATCCAAATGAGTGTGATCGGGTTAGAATATTCAGATTGCCGTGTTTACATGAAGCATTTTTATTCCGATCAGGCTTTTAATCCGTTTACTTGTGTCCATGTAAACATAGTCACTCACTCGAGTAATTAAGTTAAATTGGATAATTTCCCACGGCACACCTAACGATCTCTCACGGCACACTAGTGTGCCGCGGCACATAGGTTGAAAATCACTGTTCTAAAGTGCCCAATACCTCTTCTGTGCATTTGAAAACAACTAGTGGATACTCGTGCATGCCTGTAGAAACCAAGTATAAGCAAGTATTTCTGCATGCCCGTAGAAAGTTACTGTTACCATGGCAACAGTAACCATGGTATGTCTGCCTTTGATCTTTGACGTGATTACCATGGCAACAGTAACCACGGTGAAACCTGCCTTTGATCTTTGACGTCACCACTCGTTCAGTGATGCCTGCCTTTGATCTTTGATGATGTGTCTGCCTGGCAACAGTAACCATGGCAACATCTGTGAGTCTGTGATGTCATAGCTATGAATGCCCATAACTCCCCTATGGATGTTCATTAAAGATTTCCCCTCCTAAACTTCCGTATATCCGAGGAGGCTGAAATTTGGGGATGCACACCCTCATAACCTCAGCACAGCACGTGTAATGCGAATGGATTGGGAGATACGCGTGGAACAGACAGGCACACAGACAGAGATTCTTTGCCCATTGCTGAAGGGTCTCCTCCTGTCTCAGACGGCTGTGTTGTTCACACTCATGCCCGCGGCGTACTGCTAGAACCTGAGGTGTTTCATGTTCACGGCATCTTTCCTGACGTGCAGCAGTTCTCCTCATTCTATTGCTCTCCATCTGGTGGGTCTTCTTCTTCGTTCAGACCACTGGTTGAGGGATAGGTGCATCGTAATTCCAGTTCATGGGCAGGATCATGAAAATAGATCTGAGCAAAAAGAGGCTTTTGGGCATGGACTCACTGTATATGACATTATAAAGACACATTTGTCTATGTGCCGTCATATAGACATTGCAAATCCTATGATGCCTAGTTCATAGGATGTCCTATGATGATCAGGCAGAGATCATAGGCCATCCTATGATGTCCTACGAACGTGACAGACACACACACACACAGACAGACACACAGAGATTTCTTGCTTTTATAGAGTGATGTGTAGTGTACAGTAAGTTTTAGATGCCGCTGGGAATCCTTTCAATTTATCGTTTGAGAATGTTAGTTGTATGATATGGTTTATGAGAGTACTTGGAATGCACGCAGTCCCAGGGTTGAATCTTGCCAGGGAAGTCTTAGTTTTCTGAACAACAACTGAAGTACAGCATTCCTTTCCTGTGCATTTTAAAGCAACACCATGTAAGATTTTAACCTCTGAATAATCGTTTACAAAATTATTTTGATGATAGACTGCATTTGAACCATGTGAATGTCACTTCCTCCATAGCCTGGGTGGTAGGTTTTAAATGCTGTTGCTAAGCAATAAAAGACCTCGAAGTCCACACCTGCTTGGAACCCGATGATCGCCGCTTGCAGCTATATTTTATTATTACTTTGTCAGTTTCAAGTTATTTCAGTGACCATTATTGGGTTTTCTTTCTTTAATGGAAGGTTATCAACAAATTTGTCTTTGTCTTGATAACTATATTGACCACAGTTATTGTCTTTGACAATTGTAAAAAAAAAAAATAAATAAATTTTTGCCCCGGCTTGTCATAATTTTCATTCTCTTGTTAGAAGAGAGAAATAAAGGTGAGGGAGGGGCTGGGAAGGACAAATAAGAGAGAAAGAAATTTAGGAGTCACTATTATAACATTCCTTCTGCCCCCATCATCACTGCTGCCACACAACTGTTGAGAGCACCCTGGGGTGGCTGGGTGTGCTCAGCCCTTTTCTGATTCAGGGGGCAGAGTTGAACAGATGCACTTACCTGTTTTTCATGATTCTGACCTACAGCTCCTAATGAAAAGGCCCTCTCCCTGGGGTCAGAGGATGGTTCTAAACGGCTCCAGCCCCCTCCTGTAAAGGTCTGAGGGCAACCCAGTACGCTACAAGTCAGAATCAATATTGAATTAAAAAAAATGTATATTGAAAACATGGCAATACAGAAAGTTGAGAAAAGAAACTTGTAAGAAAAAATGTCTGTTTCCACCTGCTGTGCCATCGCAGACCTTGTCCGGGGCAGTGCCATGTTCCTCTCCATCTCCATAGGGTGGAGTGGGTGTGCCGCCTGAACATCTCTGATTCTTACCAATTTTGCTTTGAGGTGTCTCTCCCTCCATGCATCCATTGTGAGATAGGGCTTTGGAGGAGGTATGGGCTCATGGATCACCTCCAGAATCTAATGAGTTCATCTGTAGCTCAAGGAACACCTCTGGTGAAAATTTCATCAAAATCCGTCCAGTAGTTTTTTCATAATCCTGCTAACATCTTGCAATATTTTTTTTTTCATTTTTTCCCTCCTCTCTTCTCCCTTATAGTTCACTGACAAGGCTTGCAATTAAGCAATATGTGACCCATGCTGGCAAAATGAGTCACTTTGAGGAAATTATCAAAACTGAGGTAATGTTTTTTTTTTCCATATTCTGTATTGAAAGACCTTCAAAATAATATTTAATTTGTAGGAAGTGTGCAAAAACGGACCCGGAAAAAGACGATTTGTTTATATTTTGGCTAGGTTTAAAACTCGTGTTCGTTCAGTCGGCAGTTACGTCTTCCATCAAAACATATGTATTTTTAGAAAGTACGATTTCTAAGCTTTACAATGATACCAGGCACTCATGGGGGTTTTCCCGGGACTTGCTGCTAGGAAACAGAAAGAATGATGATTTATGACTTCTCCTGCCTGTAGCTCGTAATGACGCAGTGCACATTCCGACTCATTTTGCCAGCACGGGTCACATATTACACAACAGCGTGTTATCATATCACTGTGTTGTGTCGTAAACAAGAATAATTGAACAGGCCAATTGTCATTTCGCACACAATTTAAACATTGTCCACTGGTGAAGTTAGTGGGTCATATACCGTATACTGTGTGGGTCACGTGGCTCACAATGACATCCTTAGCTTGTCTCCCAGCAAAAAAAACCAAACAAAAACAACTGGTGAGATGATGTGGATAACAGAGGTTGAGCAACTTAGCGTCAGGCATCTATGTGTTAGTTTTCAATGCACTTCGTTTGCTTTTTCTTGGCATCTTCAGATGAAATAAAGTCAATCATTACATACTATGTGGATGGAGACCACATTTGGCTACAAGGAGTTTTACTTTTTCTCCAGTGTTTTGCTGCTTCCAAACAACGTTAAGAGTGCGCTGCTTCCGGGCTCTTAAAGGGGAAGTACATGAAAAGGGCAATATTAATATATAAAAGAATTATATAAAAATTCCTGGATCCAGACAGTGATCAAGAGCAACACAACCAACACAACCAATTGTTTGTTCCTTGGCCCATTTCCTACCTTCCCTGAAATTTTCACTGAAATCTGTTCACTACTTTTTGACTAATGTTGCTACCAGACAAACAGACAAACGGTAGCAAAAACATCACCTCCTTGGCGGAGGTAACAAATGTGATTAGCTAGCTGTTTACAAGGGTGTGACTTCCACGTCATGGCGCTTTAGATTCTTAAGGTGCGTTCTGACCAAATGGGAACAGGTGAATTTTTCGTGCGGCATGATTACATTTTAACTCAATGTAAACATGTGAATAGACATGAATTCACTATCTGAGTGAGTTGCAGAAGGGTGGAGTTGCTTCTGCAGCTGTGTTCAACCTGCTCTGGAAATCCCCAAAACACTGTCATGCTTAAATTTATGTTATCCGGCAGTGGTCTCACCTGAAAAAATTGTCCCTGCCTCCAGAATTTCACCTGGATGATGGCTGTTTGCACTGCTAGCCCTGTTAGCACGTCCACGGCAGGAGTCTGTGGGTAAATAACTCAAAAATGTGGATTCAGCTACAGAGCTCACAGTCCATCTGTCTGTAGGTGAGTGCCAGTCTCATTTTCAAACTAGTTTACTTTGCAGTGCTGATACTTTTACTGCAGTGACGGCAGAATCTCAGGGTCATTACTAGCTAGCGCTATCCCTCGGACGTGAACGTGCATTTTTGTGTGTCTTCCTCATATTTACATTAACTTTAAATGTATTTGTGCCATGTGAAAAATTCATTTTGCATTTGGCCTGAACACACCTTTAAGACCGTCACTTTTCACACAGCGCCTCACTGTGGAAATGAAGGTATCAACATGGTATCACAATTCTCCTATCTTATAAGAAGCCACTGATATTAACTGCAACTTAAAGATTATTGGAACACGGCTGAAGCTGAGTGATACCTATTGTGTGAAATATCTGACCGCAATAATCACATTTTAATTTGTAGGTAAACAGCCTTGGGGTAGGTATGTCCTCTCTGAGCACCCTATAGTTTCAAATATGAGCTTTGAGTGCAGCATTTCTGAATATTTCTATACTTCACTTCATATGAAAATGTTTTATACACTGGAATGCTGTGTTTTGGTAAATGTGGATCAAAGGGAGATGAACTCCTGCCACATCCAGCGATTCATTACCACTGGCAGCAGAATGAAGCCCTACGAGCAGCAGACTCTCGGTGCTCGAGTCATGACTCCTCCTCACCACCTACGCTCTTCCTACCGCCATGGCATTTCACTCCTGATCAATACACTTGGATTTAGTCAGGGGTGACCCCCCACTGTGTCACCACAACCACAGTCAGGCCTGAAACGCGCACGTACACACACACACACACACACACACACACACACACACACACACACACACACACACACAGCTCCCTACCTGGCCTCTGTAAATCCCAGACTGCTCTGACAGGCCACATTAAGAAGAGCCTGCTCAGCATGAACACATCATAAAAGTGGACAGGCAATTTCTGTTTTCACCAAATAGCCAGCCGAGCTCGTTCTGCATCTTTGATTTTAATACACTCGACAAGCAGCTTAGCAGCCGGGGAGAGAACTCAGGCCCCCGGGAGGGAGGGAAGGAGAGAGGGAGGGTACCAGGCACTGTGTGTGTGTGTGCAAAGAGAGAGGTATGTCTTCCAGCTCAACTAAATCCATTTCTCTATCTGAATTATCAACGAGAATTTGATTAATATGTAAATTTGAATGTGTGTGTGTGTGTGTGTGTGGGGGGGGGGGTCTGGGATAACTCTCTTTGTGGACAGTAATTAATCACTGGTTAAAGTAAATGAATACATATATCAATTTTGTCAGGGACACGCTCAGTTCAATAGCCCGTAAAATTGAAGTTTGAAGTGTTTAGCGGCTCTACTGGAACGTTATAACTAAAACTTTCAAATCCACCCTATTTAGTGATCAATCAAGCTGGCCCTGTGGCAGAAGCAGCTCATTTCTGTGGCAGGAACACACCACTGATGCCTGCTTAACGCATACACACACAGGCCGCTACTGCAGCACATGCACACAGTAACAGTGCACATCCAATTTGACCCTACAGTACGATACAGTGCAGTACAGTACAGTACAGTACAGAGGACAGTAGGAGTTATTTGGGTTGAACAGACATTTGGGAAGATGAGATAGAAACATTCAAAGAAGGACATGCTCACTCATTAGATTCAAATTACAGCCATTCCTTTATTATTATTATTATTATTATTATTATTATTATTATTATTATATTCAGTTTGCATGTTTATTATTGTGAGACACTATAATCTCTTGTACACATAGCTGTAGTTATGTACAGGGGTACAAAAATGTACACAAACCTGTTAAAATGCCAAGTTTTTGTGATGTAAAGTTTAAGGATGTGCATATTTATGCAACAAGCTTATTGTACATTTAATTATCCCCACTAACAGATTTTTTTGTTATTCATTTAATTTAATAATAATAATAAGTCTGCATGGGTTTACTCCGGGATTTCTCTGGTTTCCTCCCACATGCCAAAAACATGCAAGTTAGGTTAATTGGCATCAAACTGGGGATTCTAAATTGTCCTTAGGTCTGACTGTGAGAGTGAATGGTTGTCTGTCTCTCTGTGTTGGCCCTGCGATGGACTGGCGATCTGTCCAGGGTGGACCCTGCCTCTCGCCCAAAGATGGTGGGATAGGCTCCAGCCCCCCCGCGACCCGAAAAGGATTAAGCGGAAGAAGATGGATGGATGAATAATAACAATAATAATAATAATAATCATGTAGAGCAGGACTGCAGGTCCCTGATGGCAGCAGCAGGTTTTCTGTAGAAGTAAATGAGGGGGCAGTGTCAGGTCCAGTTTTTTAAACAAGGAACCATGAATCAAACTTCAATTTTCCGGCTGATTGAATAAATGATCTCTCCTCTCGCTCGCTCTCTCTCTCTGCCTCGCTCCTGCTTACTAAAGAAAATCTGGACATACACACATAGCAGCTCGTGTGATGTAGAAGATGACTGAATAGAAACGAAATCTATACATCAGAGAATCATGCCAAGCCATTTAAAAACTGCACACTTCAGTTTCTGAGCACACAGGGTTATATAGAAATGTCACCAGACAGGAATATGCTTAAATACATATTCCAGCGTAACTAATACATATTCTGAACAGTCATCACATGCCTGTCAAAGCTCTGGCTGTCCAGGGGCAGCGCGACGACTGTCAGGCCCTGGTACATAGGTGCACACCCCACACCAGCGTAGTTCCCTCTGCCAAGACCCAGTCTTCTCACCATGTGTTCAGGATTATGCAAGAACTATACTGGGTGGATGCTGACATTTTCACCAGATCTGGCCCTTGGGCTATGGCTATGAAGCCATTAGATTTAATGAGCGCATAACTCCACCAAGGCCCTGTCTCGCAGTATGCAGAAGGATGGAGGTATGGACGGAGAGACGGGCGGCGGGGGAAGGCCTATGTTCACATTTAAACTATTAGTATCAATTAGAAATCAATCAAATACAGTTTCATTTTAAATAGTGATTTCAGGTTGGACGTGGAACTGCTCAAACCTTTATCATATTTGTTTACATCTGTTCCTATACTGCACATCCTATTATTATTATTTTTTTATGACAGAAAAAACATCGTGTGACTGTAGCTTTAGAGAAGTGTGCCACTGATGACCAACACAACATTCTGGAAGTTGAACTATTTTCAACTTTAAGTGCTGTGGGTGCAGCGACAAAACTCACAGAGCATTTTTCTGCTCCACTAAATAGAAAATGAACAAAAAAAAAAGTGCTGCCAGCAGAAAAAAAAAAAAAAATGCTCTCTGTGGACACACAGCATTAAGGCCTTTACTCTGCAAGAACACGGAAATTTGTTCTCTCTGCCAGGGCTGCAAGAACAAAATGACGTCACTTTGTTCTTGCAGCCCTGGTTTGGGAGTTCTTGCAGCTTATTCTTGAGACGTCATCTGGGCAGAACTTTTTTCTTGTGTGGTGTCTGACGACTATCGTGTGATTGGTCAGAAATTTGAATTTCCCAGGAGTTCTGCACTTGAGTTTCAAGTATGACATGTCCTGGCCAGAAAGAACTTTGTTCTTGTTCTTGCACCTGAAGAAAAAGAACAGCTTCTCCGTTCTTGCAGAGTGTGTACGCGCCTTTAATTAAACAGCAGAAAGTGATAACTGATGTCAAGACAGACGGAAGATCATTCCAGTCAGAAGGAGCTTTAACTGGAGGGGCCTAATTTCTATGCCTCTTTATTTGGCTTTTAAATGGCATTTTTTTAAGTAAGGTTAACTAATTGGACAGATAATTTAGCTTAAAATTCTTATCAGCAGGTCTCAGCTGTTGGAAAATAATAGTGCACTGACATTGTCCCATGTGGCCGAGGTTTGACCCCCCAAAGCCTGGAACGTTTGCTAAGGGTGATGTTCCCCCTGCTGCTCTGCAGAGCGGAACATTCCCCCAGCTTTGGAACGGTTGGCAGAGGTGGTGTCAGGAAGGGAAGTGATGCAGATGTTGGGGTAAGGTGCCATCAGGGACTCCTTGAAGAAGTATGGCAACTGTGCTAAACAAAAACAGTGTGCGTGTGGGCTGGTGCGGGGCCCCCACTGACGGAGCGGCAGAGGGCCGTTTCACGAGTCACCTGGCGCCAAAGTGCGCCTGATACCAGTGGACCGCTGATGACAACTGCCGCTAACAGTGGTGGGCGATAGTTACCTCCACCACGGATTAAAAGGTTTTTGGGGCAATTTGTTTGCTTGTTAGCAGGATTAATGAAAAACTGTTGGCCACATTTTGTGAAATCTTCACCAGAAGAGGCCCTTGGGTCCACGTGAACCCAAGAATGTGCACAGGGACGAGTGATTGCTGCCAAATTTATTATTTTTGTCTGAGCTGTCCCTCCAGGAAGGAAAAATATATTTAAAAGAAACTACTACTTTTTTTTTCATAAATTTGTCGCTACTACTAAATTTGAAGTTTTTCTCTTGTTTTGCTCAAATTTTTTTCATCTTATATTTGCAATCTGGAACATTTCAGTTATAAATCTGTGACTTTTTCTTCAAAATTTGCATTTTTTTTTCAAAATTAAGAGTTTTTCTTAGTAAATTTGGAATTTTTACATGAGATTTTGAAACATTCTCATAAACTGGCTAAACTTTTGTTACATTTAAAATGATTTTTCTCTGTTTCTTGCAATTGGAGACTTGTTCCACAATATTTGGAGATTTTGTGAAAATCTGAGGCTTTTTTGCTCATGATTTTGCCTTTTTCTTGAATTTGAGACTTTTATTAAATTCACTATTTGGGTAGATAGATAGATAGATAGATAGATTGATAGATGTACTTTATTGATCCCAAACTGGGAAATTACAGGAAATGACAGAATTACTGTTTTTCCATCTTAGTAACTTGTAGTCAACTTTTGCTCTTTATATCTTTTCACTGCTGTTTTCTTAAAAAAAATGAATTTAGTCCATCTTCTTAAAGGCTGTTATGTTGTTTTTATTGTTTCTCTGATGCCCCCAGCCCATCTTATTTTATATGGACCCGTGTGTGTATCTGAAATAAAGATTAATAAATAAGTAAATAAACAAATTTTAAAAATACCTGTCTTGCCTTACATGATTTACACATTTTGAGTGATCATAATTTTACGTATGTGACCTGTGTCCCCATTAACTGACCCTTTTTTTCCTCATGCATTTGTGACTCTGCAGCGTTTGCGTCTGGAGGTTCCTCACGAGCCCCTGGCGGCGGCATGCGCTCTCTGAGAGCGTGCAGGTCCGGGCCAAGTCTCAGTTCACTTATTTTTATAATGTCTCCCTGGCAATTAAAATGAAATAAATGAGAACAAAAGCAAAAGAAACATCATTTATACCATCAGTCTCGGTCCACAATTTTAAAATCGACGCATTTTTTTTATTTTTTATTAATCCAGGACTGGCGATCTGTCCAGGGTGTACCCTGCCTCTCGCCCAAAGATGCTGGGATAGGCTCCAGCCCCTCTGCGACCCGAAAAGGATTAAGCGGAAGAAGATGAATGAATGAATGAATGAATAATCCAGATCTTTTTCCGGCCACGTTGTTTCGCGTCGCTGTGATTTGCAGACCGGACTGACTCCTGACGTCATCCCCGCTCCGCCCGCAGACGAAGCTGATGGCGCGGATGAAGTGCGTGACTGAAAAGCTCCTTTATGCGCCACTCAATTATTTCAGCGACACAAAAGCTCTGAGCTCCATTTCACATTCATGACCGTGTTTTTTTTTTTTTTTTTTTGTTTAACGCAGTGGTCACCCGAGAGCGTGTGCGCGCGCAGCGTGTGACAAAGAGGAGGGCTGTCCCCGCTGAAAGAGACGCGTTAAGTCCATCCATCAAAGTGTCCCGTAATTGAAAGGGGAGCGCCGAAACCATATGGCCTGTGACGCGCGCTCCCCCGGCCTCCTTTGTGCGCACAGACGCACGGACTCGTCTCCGTATTGCGCGCCGCTGGAGAGCATGCCTCCGGGGAGCGCGCGCTCTTTCTCCTCCAGCCGTCGCTCGTGCTGCTCACGGTGGTGGTGGTGTGCGTGTGTGTGTGTGTGTGTGTGGGGGGGGGGGTAATGGAAACACGCACGGGAGGTCAGAGGTCAAGTTGTCGCAGTAAATGAGTTTGGCAAACATGCGCGCTCCAGCACGAGGACGCAGAATAATCAAGAGAAACTAAGGAAAGTCTGACAAATATGAAAGTGTATTTTATTTGACATAGTTTACAGTTTATACAGTTGTGTGATATCCTAAAGGCACTTTAACGGCGGCCACAGCCTTAACAGGGTTTATTACAAGCACGTCTGCTGTGCTGATTATCGCCGCAGAACCAAGAATGCATCAAACGGCGCTGCTTGTTTATTAAGAGAAATAATTCCACAATCATTCTACCGTTTTTTTTTAGATTGAAAACACAGGAAACATGCGGTGAAATCCTCCCGCAGCAAAACACCAGACTGGCTGCGTGTGAGGCGCAATCTGGATTTTCTCCCACGCCGTTTGTGCACAAACTGGGAGGTGGGGGGGGGGGGGGGTGTTTTTCTCTTGGCCAGAAATCACAAGTCCCTAAGAAAAGCCTGAGTGTGTGTTTGCCGTCTTCCGCTGAGCGGTCAGTCGTCCACGTCGATCTCCTCGTCCTCCTCCTCGGAGCAGCCCTTGCTGCTCAGCCGCTCCGTGTGCTGCGACGCCGCGGGGGAGGACGGCGACGCGCGCGTCCTGCCCAAGTCCCGGCCGTGGGCGGCCTCGTGCTGTGTCCCGGGGAAAACTCCTTCGTCGGCGCGGCCCGGTGCCGACATGGTCCCCCCGCGCATGCTCACGCCCCCCGCCGCGCACTTCTCCAGCTCGGCCAGCTTGGACAGCTTCTCCAAGGCCACGGCGCCCGCGGCCTTGGCCGACTCCACGTCCGCCTTCATCTCCTCCAGGTCGCGCTTGAGCTTTGCCCGCCGGTTCTGGAACCAGGTGATGACCTGCGCGTTGGTCAGGCCCAGCTGCTGCGCGATCTGGTCCCGGTCCGCTGGGCTCAGGTACTTCTGGTACAGGAAGCGCTTCTCCAGCTCGTAGATCTGGTGGTTGGTGAAGGCCGTGCGCGACTTGCGCCGCTTCTTGGGAGCGTTTCTCTGTCCGAAGAGCGTCAGGCCGTCCCGGCCTTTAATGGGAGACACAGAAAGATGAGGAAGAGCATCAGCTGTTAAAACTAGACAGACAGGTGTGGCCTACATTCCAGTTTTCACACTCACAAAGGGACAAAAACCACGGCAGATACCGTTACATTACAGCACACTATAGGTAGAAAACAAGGACGTGCACAGATTCAGGCTGTTGTTGCCTGGGCAACATTTATCAGCTGCCCTTCCTGAAGGAAGGAGAAAGAAGCTGGCCTGTCAACATTAGAAACGGTTAAACAACCTTTTACACGGGCAAGTTTTCTGATTAATGACTCAGGATGTAAAATTCTAGAGTTTTCTTTCTGAAATTGACTTTTCTGGGATATCTGTCACTTTCCTTGTTTCTCTGATTATTTTTCCATGTAATTTTTAAGATAAGATAAGATAAGATAAGCCTTTATTAGTCCCACAATGGGGAAATTCCAGGATTGCAACAGCACAGGGATAGCAACACTCAGAGCAACAATCAAGAAGACAAGAAAAAACAAGAGCAGCAAATATACATATGTACATATAGATATATAAATATATAAACACACAGTGCAGTGCATTGTAGCTAGATGGAATAAACAGCATAACCGTCTACTTATTTATCCTACATAGTATGAATATGTACCCATACATACTGTCACCCTCCGTAGTGACTGATATTGTCCTAGTTGTATACTGGAGGGCACCATTGTGTAAGTCTGTTGCATCTTTTGCATTTTAGACTTTTAGACTTTATTCCTGACTTTTTAATCATAAATTTGTGACTTTTTTCTTGTGCATGTTTCCTGTAAATTTGTAATTTTTATATGTGACTTGAACATTCTCATAAATTGGCTACTTTTTTGTTGTTGTCATTTTGAGATAATTTTTCTTTTTCCTAAAATTTCCTTGTAATTAGAGAATTTTTCACATTTTTAATCTTTGTGAACATTTGAGGCTTTTTTTTGCTCGTGAATTTTAGTTTTTTCTTTGAATTTGTGACTTCTGTCATAAATTCACACATTTTTCTCCCAACTTTGTGACATTTTGCCAATATTTTTTCCCCTTATGTTATTCAGTTTATTTTTTCCTTAAAAAATAGGCTTTTGCTTGTATATGTGTTATTGGGGGGCAGGTCTGCCTCCAACCTGGAAAAACGAGCAACCCCCCCCCCCCATCATAAACCTTTTATGTCATGTTACACAACTGAATAAAATGACTCGGAAGCCCTGATGCTAACCATAAATACACATAAATTTATGTTTATATTTTATTTAAGTTTGCAAATCTTTTATGGAAATTCACCAGTTTTTTCATCATAAATCTGCTTTTTTCCTTAGAAATTCACCAGTGTTTCATCATAAATGCCAACTTTTTTCTTAGAAATATGCAACTTTTTCCCCTCTCAATTTTGCTACTTTTTGCAAAAAAAAAATTGCATATTTTTTCCTCAAAAATGTTACTTTTTTAATCGCAAATTTCTTACTTTAACCTCACAAATTTCTATTTTTTCTTGTGAATTTGTGCCTTTTCTCTCATAAATTCACTGCTTTTTTCATCATTAATTTGCATCTTTTTTTCTTTTTAACCGTTTTCATTGTAAATTTGCAAAGTTTATATTGATTTTGGTTAAATATTTGTTCTGTGTAATGGCTTCAGTCCTTTCTCTTCATTGACAATGACTGAAGTTTATTTCTTTATTATTTTTGTTGAAAGGAAGATTTTTTTTTTTTTTACCACATTTAACGGTTTTGAATACAATTTACCAACAATATTAGTTATAGTGTCCAGCTGAGAAAATGTTCTGTTTATTGTCCCCATCAGTGAAATAAATATCCGCCCATGCAGTTAAACGTCATGGGCTTGAAATATTCCAGTTGATTCACTGTACTGGTACCACTGGTCTTTTCCATTTAACTTTCCCTCTGGCAGCGACTGGGCTTCAGTTTTAAAGCTGCCCCCCACTGACGTCTTTACTGCGGACTACAGTCTTCACCGCTGCACCTGCGTCCAAACAGGCGCTGACAGCGGCCGCCGCAGCACAATTTATAAGCGACGTGTGTCAGATGAGTCAAGTGTTTCCCTCATATATAGAGAGCCTGAGCAACAGTCTTCATTTCAAAGCATTTTGAGACAAATATATATATTATATATAAATATATATAAATATAATATAATAATATATATATATATATATATATATATATATATACGGAGAGAGAGCTTAGACTTTCTGCTGCACATTCACCAGCCATAATGCTCTGCACTGTGTGTCTATATATATACATTTATAGTAATATGGACATATGTCTACTAGATGTTGTTTTTTCTCGCCTTCTGATTGTTGCTCTGAGTGTTGCTATCCCTGTGCTGTTGCAATCCTGGAATTTCCCCATTGTGGGACTAATAAAGGCTTATCTTATCTTATCTTATATGTATATCAACCCTCTTAACAATAATAATGACGTCTTTGGTTATACTAACAATGAAGGATGGTGCTATAAGAACATATACATCAAGAAAGATATTTTATGCTTTTAACAGTATTTTCCATAATAATAATAATAATAATAATAAATAAAATTGAACTACAATTAATTACATCATAAAAACAATCGTTACACTCATTAATGGAAAAATATTAAAAGCCACAGTAGACTGCAATACTGCGTTGTGAAGCATAATTTTTTGCCTTTTTCTAAACTGAATGTGGTCGTTTTCAGTGACGTCATGCACGCGCTCGGGGGTCAGCCGTCTTACCCTCGGCCGCCTGCAGCACGCTGACCTCCAGGCCTCTGAAGGTCTTGCTGGCCAGCTCCTCCAGCGCGCACAGCGGGGACGTCTGGGGCAGCAGCGGCCGCGCGGACAGGCCGTGACCCGCCGAGGACAGCTTCTCCCCGGGGGACATCCCGGCCGCCGCCGCCGCCGCCGCGCTCCTCTTCGCGCACGGCTTGCTGAGGATGTCGTCGATGCTGAAGGGCGTCAGCGGCTTGTTGGAGCTGGCCGGCGGCGGAAGCCGGTCCAGCGGGCAGCGCCTCCTCTCTTCCAGCGCCGACAGGCATTTGGAGCGGTCCTCGGAGGTCATGACGCGGGACAGGGACGGCTTCACCGTGGTAAAGACGGACGGCGCGAGGACAGGAGGGCGGAAAGAAGGGAGCGACAGTCCGGATCACAGGTGCCCGCGCGGCCGCATCACGGGCTGCGGGGACGCTTCTCACTCCACCGTCAGCTGGAGCCGCATCTCCGGGGTGACGCGCGCTCAGGCGCGAGTGGAGCCCATCCGGTGGGCAGCACGCGCGACCGGCAGCCCCCGCTGGGTGAAGGTAGTCAGCTGCTCTGCCCCCTGTCCTCACCGTCTTCTCCGCTGCAGCTCACCTCTGTCTCTGGAGGAGCGGCAAATGCGCACCGTGCGTAACTGGCCCCAAGATCGACGCCGAACCAGTTCATCCACACTGGCACGCGGCTCGCTGGTGACCCGGTGCTAATAAGGCACGCGCGCACAATGAGGGGGGAAAAAAGAACCCACGCGGAGAAAATGTGTTCTTGTTTTTGAGACAAATGTTCTCGGTTCAGTTTTGGTCTTCCTGCTCGGGACTCCTCCTCCCCCGCCCCCTGGTCACCGCCGCCCGGTGTCTGAACGGCAGTCGCTCCACTCACGCAGCACGGGGCCAGGGCCGTGGACAGCTTTTTGGGCGGCCATATGCAAGCTGGTGTTGGGCCCCCCCGTCTGTGGAATGGAATTAAAAGCAAAACAAATCCAAACTGGTCAACAGAAAATGAAACGGTTAGAGAGGAAAAAATAACCCAAACCAGCAGATTAACCTCTGAAACTTCTGCTGTCCTGTTCACAGCAGGCGTCAAATTTTTATTGGATTTACTTCACATATGTTATTTTTATGCATTTTTAAAAATTTGTCCGGAATGCTAACGGGGTTAAAATTAAAGAAACAAAGAACTGCATATGATCTAGAATGAATGAATATAGACTACAATAAGCAACTATCTGAGAAAAGTAAAATCACCAGAAGAGAAACTGTAGAAAATGAGTGTTAATTTACTACAGAAAAACCTGAAGATGAAATGAGCCACTAAACTAAAATTTAACTTAAACTAAAATTATTGTTTTAAATGCAATTGTATATTTTTGATTTATAGCTGATATGGTTAAAATGTGAATACAGGTCTTTTTGTTGGGGGGGACCCAAGGACCCTTTAGACACGTCTCTGCAGAAAGTTATATTGACAGCATTATTATGAAAACAAATACTGAAGAAAATACATCCATAAAACACTAAGAAAGGTGCGCTGTTACAATAGCTTTAAACAATATTACTTTTCATATTAATTAATATAAAAAAAATT
Source organism: Pholidichthys leucotaenia (assembly GCA_020510985.1). Lineage (NCBI taxonomy): Eukaryota > Metazoa > Chordata > Actinopteri > Cichliformes > Pholidichthyidae > Pholidichthys > Pholidichthys leucotaenia. The sequence goes on along the minus strand of CM035841.1, from coordinate 428,765,280 downwards.
TGTGACTTTTCAATAAACATATAACTGTTTGATTCGTTTGTGATAAAACTGTGACTCTTTTTCTTCATAAACTGACGTTTTCCCTCCTTTCCACCCGATCCACAGTTGAAGACATGATTCCATCTCTTCTTCCACAAAAATAAACATAAACAAGAATATTTCTTACCTTATTTATTTACTTATTTATTTATTTTTTACCTTATTTATTTATTTATTTACCAGTTCTCAAATCAAAATTGAAATCAAAAGAACTCAAGAGTACTACAATGTACTTGAGTACAAGTACAGTTTTTCCTCCATAAATGAACTCAGTTAAGAATAAAAAGATTAAAGATTACTTTACTGTCATTCAACACCACATCAAAGCAGCCGTGCAGAGCAGATTTATCTTGCAGTCGGTCCCAATAAAAAAACATCAAACTACTCAGTAAACCACTCTAATTAATAATGTATTTATAATCTATTCATAAATCCTTTATAGAGATATAGTCTTATCAAAATGTTGTACCCATGATTTGAACAGTGAATAATTTCTCCAAAGATGCCATCAAATGTCAAGTAGCATTATAAGCTAATGATACAGCTACTGTTGTATCACTGGCTTGTAGCATTCAGGCTTTATTGATTTTTGTATTTATTTATTATTTTTTTTTGGGGGGGGGTGTTCTCAGCATGAAAGCTGATGCAGAGGCCTGGCTGCTCTGCAGCTCACTGCAAGCATCTGCTACAGCTATTACTGCCTATTAAGCTTCTGTCGCCTGACAGAATCATGTGGCCACACAGCGCTGCTCTTCTTTGCTTTAAAAAAAATACTGTATTATTTACTTTTAAAACCCATTTTTATTTAGACTGTCAGATGCGTTTTGACCAAGTGAAATAATACTAGACTAAATCATTTAGTGCGTCAAAAAGAAAAAAAAAAACCCTCTCCTACCCCAGGGCATAAAAAAGAGGAGGACAGGGGGATCAGGAAAGATGGGGGTAAGGTGGTGAAAGAGAATCTGCGGTCGTGCTGCTGTAGCAGCTACTGCTGGTTTGATCGTTCTAATTATCATGTGTTTTTACAATTTTTATTCAATTTAATTTTAATATATTCTGTATATACAGTATATTCCAACTCATCTGTCTTCTGTGAAGCACTTTGAATTACATTTATTTGTAGGAAGTGTGCGCTACAAAGTTTTGATTTTGAACCAAATGTGTTGCACATCTTAGGTTTTAAATGCTCTTGTTAAACAGTACTGGACTTTGAAGTCTACAGCTGCTTGGAACTGAATATTCATATCTGTTTTTACCCTGCTTTTACCACGTTTTTGCCTTATTTTACTCTATTTTTCTCTGTTTTCCCCTTTTTTTCTGGTATTTAACCATTTTATGATGTTTCATCCATTCTTGCCCCGCATTTACCCCATTTTATCCCTTTTTAATGTTTCTTCCTTGCTTTTAGTCTGCTTTACCCTATTTTTTTTTACCCATTTTCCTTGTTTTTACCTTGATTTTTCTGTTTTTCCCATGTTGTTCCCTGTTTTTTCCCTTACTATTACATTGATGCTTTTTCTCTGCTATTTCTGATATTTAGTCAGTTTTTACCCAGACTTTTTTTTTTATGTCTCATGGATTTTAGTGCTGAAGCCTTAGTTCTGCAGAAACTGAATTAGATCACCCTCTAGGATTTCATTATATTTTGCTACATTCATTATACCCCTTATCATTACAAGCCTTCTAAGGGCTGTTGTTGAGAAGCAACCCGATAGCATAATGCTGCCACTACCATGTTTCACTGTGGAGATGGTGTATCTGTGGTAATGTGCAGTGTTTGGTGTCTGATGGTCATAAACCTGTTTGGTTTCACCAGAACAAAACATCCTTTGCCAGTTGACCTTTAAAGGTGCACAGGATAGCATTTTCATGAAAACAAAGATTTAAAAAAAAAACATCAACAAAGTGTTTAGAAATGTGCACAATGTATGTCTTAATGTTCTTCTAAAAATTACTATATTGATGAAAAAAAATTATTTATTAATTTTTTACAGGTCGTAAATAATCCACCTTATTCCTGGGGGTGCCGCTGTAGGAACGATTATGAGTGGGACTTATGGTTTCAGCTGAGGTAGTGTTAAATCAGTCAGCAAGAGTGGAATAGCAGGGACATTTAAAACAGCATTTATTAAAAATTTTCAAATTCATTTTAATGTATAGTCCACATACGTGTTTTGCACTCAAGTGGCAGCTAATTTCAGCGCTTGCAGTTTTAGTGTTTTTTGAATGTTTTTGGCGTAGTTCTGGTACTTGTTGCTGGCGTTCGTGGTTGTGCCATAGACTGTATAAATGGAGGCTTCTTTGTGGCTCTGACTAGAGCGACGTCTGCTCGGAGGTAAATCTGATTATGTCCACCATATTGTAACATTGGGGCTTTTTCCCAGCATGCTTTGCCAGCAGAGGACGTTATTTTATGTGTGTTTAAATGTTATTACTGTGTTATTATACTGCTGGGTCATTATAACTGCGTTATAATGACCCAGCAGTGTTATAGGTAGAATTAGAGCCAGATTGATTATGTGTTGTGTAACCCTGATTGAAATGGAGGTCTGGAAGAATGACCTCCCCTCCTGTCTGTGCTCAGTGTGTATCTTCAGTAAAGCCTGTTTTGTTGCAGCCATCTGCTCCTCTTCTTGTGTGAACCTTGCATACGTCACAATATTTTAACAAAATGCAGCCAACTTTATTGTGGTGGAGACATTGATATATGTGACCTGTGCTGGCAAAATGAGTCGGAATGTGCACCGCGTCATTACGAGCTACAGGCAGGAGAAGTCGTAAATCATGACTCTTTCTTTGTTTGCTAGAGGCAAGTCCCGGGAAAACCCCCGTGAATGCCTGGTATCATTGTAAAGCTTAGAAATCATACTTTCTAAGTTAGCCACCCGGCTGGGAGACGTGCAATCTCGCATTGCCTTTCTCGAAGATGCTATAGCTCTGGATGCTAATCCTCCCGCAACCCAGACGCAGGTGGAAGATTTGCTTTTGAAGCTGGATGACTTGGAAAATAGATCATGCCGAAACAATTTACGTTTTGTCGGCTTTCCAGAAAACTGTGAAAAGTCAGATGCCCTCACTTTCATGCGCAAAGCTATCCCAGATCTGCTGAAAATTGAGTTCCCTGGAGGGCTGGAAATTGACCGTGTGCACCGGAGCCTCGCCAGATGCAAACCAGATGGCCAGCCACCCAGGGCTATCCTGATTCGACTTCTGCGCTTCCAGGATAGGGAGCATATTGTGGAGGCAGCGCGCGGGATGGGAAAGCTGGATTGGAATGGTGATTTTTCCGGATTATTCCGGACGAGTATCCGAGATGAGGGCGGCGTTCAAGCAATGTAAACACCTGCTGCACCAGAAGAAAATTGCATTCTCTCTCAGGTATTCTGCAGTTCTCGTCATGAAGTTGGCAAGTGGTAAACAGGAGTTCACCGATCCTAAGAAAGCATTGAACCTGATTCTTTCACTACCGTGAGACATTGATGAACAATGGTATGAATACATGCTATATGTTTATATGTTATATATTTTTGACGGAGGATTTGATGCAGTATTAATGTAAGGCTTTATTTTTGTTTTTGTTAACAACTGAACATATAAATTTATAAAAGTTACTGCCCGCGCTTTATTATCTGTATGCATGAGGCTGCTGCGATGTTGCGGCTCTCCCTAAGTTTGTTGCACTGTTCACAGTCACGGTCTTAGAGTTTTTTATTTTTTTTTTTTTTGGTTGGTGCTGTTCTTGTGCACCGATGGGTGACATTGGTTCTAGGTCACCGTTTATGTTACTCTATGATTAAGTGGTTTTCGTTTCTTTTTTTTGTATTTTCAACTTTTATTGTGTTTATCTTTTACCCAGTGAGGAAGTTTTTGGTAGAGAATTGCTGGATATTTTGGATGGTAATATGTACTGTTTATGATGTCGGCTAATTGTCAGAGCTTTCTTAACCTCATTACTTGGAATGTTAAAGGTCTTAACCACCCAATTAAGAGGAAAAAAATTTTGGCGTTTATTAAATCAAAAAAAGTGGATGTAGCGTTGCTTCAGGAGACCCACCTCACTAATGCAGAATCTAGAAAACTCTGCTGGGATTGGGTGGGCCATGGGTATGCATCTTGCGGTAATAGCCAGAGCGGGGGGGTGGCAATCCTTATTCATAAACATTTGCAGTTCAAGTGTCTAAAAGAGGTTAGTGATGATGATGGACGACTCCTCATAATCCTTATAGAAATTCAGGGCCATAGGATGATACTCGCTAATGTTTATGCACCAAATATAGTTGATTGTGCATTTTTTGCACAACTTGAACATAAACTAAGCAAAATGGGTAATTATCCCATTTTAGCAGGTGGGGATTTCAACCAGGTCATGGACAACATTTTAGATCGGAGCACCCCCTCTCAGCGTTCATCTAAATCTGGCTCTATGTTGAAAGACATGTGCAATGCAATTGAATCGGTGAATTCAAAAAGGGCCCAAGTCCACACTTTTTCAAAGGGGACTTGGGCCCCTTTTGAATTCACCAATTCAGTTGGTTTGGTAGATGTTTGGCGGCTTTTTAATCCGTCCACAAGGGATTACACTTTTTATTCCACTGCTCATAATGTGTTTTCCAGGATTGATTACTTTCTAATGTTAAAATCCTCTGTCTTCTCTGTAAATTCGAGCTCCATTGGTAGCATATTACTATCAGACCATGCCCCTGTTTTTTTACATATGATTCTGCCTTGTCAGTTAAAAAAAAATTCTAGATAGAGTGAAGAGGATGATAAAATAAAGGCAGCGTTGGATTTTTAAATAGCTTTATTATCATCTGCCTTCATCAGAACTCGGCTGCAGCCCATGGCTTGAGCAGGCTGCAACTTCGTTCCTCCAGCTCTCAAAGAGGAGGAGACACACAGTATGTGTGTCTCGCAGCAGATGCAGGAGTGAGAATGAGAGGCAGATTTACAGCACAGAGCAGCTTATATACTCAACTCAGACAATACATCAAAGACCTTCACAGCAGTCAATCTGGGCATTTGCATATCAGAGGTACAGACAGGATGCATGAACACAATGCATGGATGACACTTTAACCTCACAGCTGTAAACGCAGCATGCAGCGGAAAAAACCCAGGAGTGCGAGCTGACTGTCTCTGTGTTCTGTCTCTGTGTTGTGGGGGTTGAATCAACCCGCTACACTGCTCCCCCCCAGAGGGCACGGTAGGGGACCGTGACCTCGATGTTGCAGTTTGGGCAGCGAGCAGGGAAAAGCTCTGTGCAGGAGGAGGGGGAGGGGGGGTAGCAAATGCTGACCGGGCGCGGGAAAATCGTTCGAGTCGCGCCAAAAGTGTTTGCTGCTCCGTGATGTCCCTTCTGAACATGCGGAGATCAGAAGAAGAAAAAAAAATTAGTCCCTGACTCCTCTCGTGGCCATGAAGAAAAGCAGGAGCGGCGGCAAGAAAAAAATAAAAGCAGAGGGACTGGCGTGTTGACTTTAGGGCAGACGTAACCCTACAGCCTCGGGAACCGCAGACAGCTGAATTCCCCTTGTGTGCCGTGGCTAAGACCATAAAATCCCGTGAGCAAGCTGCGGGCCTCAGGTGTACAAGCAAGCCTGAAGGGCCAGTGTGCAGCAGAAGGAAGGCGGTCGGAAAAGCCGTATTTGTCCCGTGCGTGGTGCGCCGTCCTCGTCACCCCCGGTGCGCGTGCCGGGGCTCCGTGCGTGGGTGGGCCCGCTGGAGAGGAAATCAGGGTCGGAAATTTGGTGGAGATCGGCGCAGTCTGCGCCGAAAAACATCTCTGACGAGCCGTGGCTGCAGATTAGTCATGGTGCGTTCAGGTCCACGTGTGCTCCGTCGGCCATGGGAGTCGCCCGCATGTGCTCTGATGTGGAGGAGCTGCGCGGCCTGTCCCGCATGGATGTGCCAATCTCGGCGAGGGCGTGCCATGACGTTCTCTGCCACTTACCCGGTCTTGGTTGATGTCCTGAGAGCAGCTCGCCCGCCGTGGGCTCTGCGTCGAGGTCTCCCTGAGGCAGCAGGGAGGGCAGACCAGTCAGGCCGCTGCGACGGAGCATTCATGCCCGGGTGCTGCGTTCGCTGGCCGCTCGTTTTCTTCAGTCTCGGGTCGCCAGCGTGGCTGTTCAGATCAGAAGGTTGCGTTTGCACAAAACGTGTGCATTCCGGGGTCACCAGTGAAGAGGATGATGGAATAAAGGCAGCGTTGGATTTTTAAATAGCTTTATTATCATCCGCCTTCATCAGAACTCGGCTGCAGCCCATGGCTTGAGCAGGCTGCAACTTCGTTCCTCCACCTCTCAAAGAGGAGGAGACACACAGTATGTGTGTCTCGCAGCAGATGCAGGAGTGAGAATGAGAGGCAGATTTACAGCACAGTGCAGCATATATACTCAACTCAGACAATACATCAAAGACCTTCACAGCAGTCAATCTGGGCATTTGCATATCAGAGGTACAGACAGGATGCATGAACACAATGCATGGATGACACTAACCTCACAGCTGTAAACGCAGCATGCAGCGGAAAAAACCCAGGAGTGCGAGCTGACTGTCTCTGTGTTCTGCCTCTGTGTTGTGGGGGTTGAATCAACCCGCTACATAGAGGCTTAATTCAAGTCTTCTTCTTAATCCAGATTTTGTGTCCTCTTTGAAAGCAGAGATCTCCTTATATCTCGAGACAAACTGGGATTCTGCTCCCTCTGCCAGTGTTGCTTGGGAGGCCTTTAAGGCATTTATCAGGGGTCATATTATTCAATATGCATCTTTTAAAAAGAAAGCTAACATTGCTAAACGGATTGATTTGGAGAGGAGAATAGCTATATCAGAGACTGCATTCAAACAGGACACAACCTTTGTAAATCTGCCACCTCTTGTGAAGCTTAAGTATGAGCTCAATTCAATCTTAACACAAAAAGCTGAATTTTCCCCATTTTGCCTTAGGCACAAACAATTCGAGGAGGGGGATAAAGCTGGCAAAATGCTGGCTAGATATATCAAAATGAAAGAAGCTCAGTGCACTATATCTGCTATTATGGCGCAGGATGGTACTCTGGTGTCAGACTCAAATGAAATTAATGGTGCTTTCAGAGAATTTTATACTTCGCTTTACTCTTCTGAAATGGAGGCTGGATCTCAAGAGATTTATGCATTTTTGTCTTCCCTGTCTTTGCCCTCCCTAACGAAGGAACAAATAGACCTGCTTGACGCCCCAATTACTAAAGATGAAATTGTGAAAGTTATTAAGAGCATTCCGACTGGAAAAGCACCGGGCCCTGATGGATTCACTGTAGAATTTTACAGGCCTGTGTTGATGAGCTTTCCCCTTTACTTTTAGAAATGTTTGCGGAATCTTTTGAACAAGGCCGTCTGCCTCCTTCTTTAACAGAGGCTTTAATCTTGTTTATTTTAAAAAGCAATAAAGACCCGTTAGATTGCAAGAATTATAGACCAGTTAGTCTTATAAACTGTGACTGTAAAATTCTCTCCAAAATTTTGGCATTAAGATTAGATAAAGTAATGATATCCCTTATAAATCCTGATCAGGTGGGTTTTATTCGTTCCAAGGGTGTGGCAGACAATATCAGGTGATTTATTGATATCATATGGTCAGTTCAAAATGATCCCTCACTTGCACACCTCTCTCCAGTAGCAGCCCTCTCCCTGGATGCTGAAAAAGCATTTGACAGGGTTGAGTGGCAGTATCATTTTGCTACTCTAGAGACTTTTGGTCTTAGTTCAAAGTTTCTTTCCTGGATTAAATTACTATATAATGAACCTAGAGCTTCAGTGACATCAAATCGAGTTGTATCACAGCCTTATAGACTCTATAGGGGCACGCGCCAGGGCTGCCTTTTAAGTCCCATGCTTTTCGCTTTGGCATTAGAACCATTAACTGTAGCTATCCGCAAAGACGGCAACTTCCCAGGTATTCAGGTCCATGGCAGTACCCATAAGATAATGTTGTATGCTGATGACGCATTGGTACTGATTATACAACCTCAAAAATCAATTCCAGCTCGCCTTAAAATTATTAACCAATTTTCATGTCCGTCTGGTTATAGAGTTAACTGGATAAAATCAGAAGCTCTCCCCCTAACACCTTATTGCCCTAAAACACTGTTTACATTTGGTCAAAATATAGGCTTTTCTTGGCCAAAATTAGGAATTAAATATCTTGGCATCCTGTTTCCTCATACTTTATCGGATCTGATTCAGATTAATTTTGAGCCTTTGCTCGAAAAATTTAAAATAGACATAGAGAGGTGATCGCCTCTTTTTTTTTGTCTCTTTGGGGCAAGGTCAATGTTATCAAGATGATTTGTGCACCCCGATTTAATTACCTTCTACAATCCCTTCCTCTTAGGATCCCAGTTGGTTATTTTCGGCAATTTGATAGGCTATGCAATAAGTTTTTATGGAATGGTAAGCGCCCTAGATTAAAGTTGAAAAGATTACAAAAGGCTACAGATTCAGGAGATTTGGGGGTCCCAAATCTAGTTTTATATCATTACGCTTTTAGTCTTAGACATTTGATTTATTGGGCTCTCCCCCCTGAGAGAGCTCCCCCTTGGTTTCATTTGGAGAGTTATCTGAGCAGCCCTCTTCCCTTAGTATATCTAATCACAATCAAACTTCCTTCTGAATTTCAGTCGCATCCTATAGTATCCTTTTTACAATACGTTTGGAAGGGGGTTGCTTCTATACTAGGGTTTAGCTCTCATCTTCATTCTATGGCTTCTATTTGGCTTAACCCAAGTCTCCACATTGGAAAATCTCCATTTATTTGGAAAATCTGGGTGAAAAAGGACATTTTGATGCTAAAAGATCTATATGAAGGGGGAGCTCTCAAATCATTTGATGATCTATGGGCACAGTATGGACTACCATGAAACATGAGACTACATGAAACATTTCAATCTGGATTCCGTTCTCACCACAGCACTGAAACCGCCCTTCTCAGGGTCACCAATGACCTCCTGCTCGCCTCTGACTCTGGCTCCCTCACCATTCTTCTCCTCCTTGATCTCAGCGCTGCTTTCGATACCATCGATCATTCCATCCTGCTCCTTCGTCTGCTTTCTATTGGCATCACTGACTCCGCCCTCTCTTGGTTCACCTCCTACCTGTCTGACAGATTCCAGTACATCTCCATCAACAATCACAAATCACGCACCACCCCCGTATCACACGGTGTCCCTCAAGGCTCTGTGCTCGGTCCAACCCTTTTCACTCTCTACATGCTTCCGCTTGGTCACATCATCCGTCAACATGGTCTTCACTTTCGCTGCTACGCCGACGACACCCAGCTGTATATCTCCTCTAAATCCATCATCCCCGCCATTCTCTCCACCATCACCAACTGCCTCACAGCCATAAAAACCTGGATGACTAACAACTTTCTCAAGCTAAACAGCAATAAAACAGAAATCATCATTTTTGGACCAAAATCTCTTTTCCCCTCTTCCCAGAACTTTTTATTCCAAATCGATGGTCACTGAGTCACCCCCTCCCCCTTGGCCAGAAACCTCAGCATTATCATGGACCCCACCCTCTCCTTCAAATCTCACATCAACCATATCACCAAAACATCATTTTTTTTCATCTTCATAATATTGCACGCCTCCGTCCCACCTTCTCCCCCTCTGCTGCTGAAATACTCATCCACGCCTTCATCACCTCCAGACTTGATTACTGTAACAGCATTCTGTATGGACTTCCTTCCACCATCCTCCAAAAGCTACAGTATGTCCAAAACTCAGCCGCTCGCCTACTTACTCACTCCCGCTCCAGAGACCACATCACTCCTCTCCTCCGTCAGCTCCAGTGGCTCCCCATTCAACAGCGCATCAACTTCAAGATCCTCCTCATCACCTATAAAGCTCTTCATAACCTCACCCCCTCATACCTAACTGACCTTCTGTCTCGTCATTCCCCCACTCGTCTCCTCCGCTCTGCTGACACTCACCTTCTTACCCCCATCACCAAGACAAAATTCCACACACTGGGTGATAGATCATTCGCCATCGCTGCACCAACCCTCTGGAATTCCTTGCCCCTTCACATCCGGTCTGCCAACACACTTGTTTCTTTCAAAAGTCAACTCAAAATCCATCTTTTCAAATCTACCTATGAAAACTGACTGCCTCTTCTACCTATGTGTACCTACCTTGTCTGTTTACCCGTTGTCTGTATGTTTGTCCCTATGCTGCCTTGTAAAGCGTCTTTGAGTATTTAGAAAAGCGCTATATAAGACTGATGTATTATTATTATTATTATTACCACATAATCAGTTCTGGAAATATTTACAGCTTCGATATTTGCTGTGTCAGGTCTTTGGATCTACAACTACCCCTCCTCCTGAGGCAGATTGGCTCACCCAGGCATTGAGTTCCTGTGGTAAAAGATGTAAGGCCTCAAATTTTTATTCATTGCTCCTTAAGAGCTCAAATAAAGATTTGTTCATTCCTCAAACAGGCATGGGAAAAAGATCTGAATTCACAATTTACTGATGCTGAATGGGCAAATATTCTAAGGAATGGGAAGAAAGTGTCTAAGGAATTGAAAACCAGACTTGTTCAATTTAAAATTTTGAATCGATTCTACTGGACACCCCATAAAATGTTTAGAGCAAATCTTATACATTCATCAAGCTGCTGGAGATGTCTACAGGGGGAGGGTACACTTATCCATATGATCTGGAGTTGTCCGGAAATACAGGTCTTTTAGTTGGAGATCCATAGACATATTATGACAATTGTCAAGCAAGAAGTGCCTTTCACTCAGAGACTTTTTGTCCTTGGGGATCCATCTACGATTCAGGACCCAATCTCTGACGCCGAGTGGATTCAGACTGCTTTGATGGTGGGCTGAAAGTTGATTACCTCCTATTGGAAATCTTCCTCTGCCCCACCCGTAGCTCAGTGGCTCAGGGAGCTGGGCAAGCTAGCTGCACTAGAACGCCTTTCATATAAACTTTTGGACAGGATGGACAGCTTTTACAATAAGTGGGGATCCTATCTCACCTTTATAGGTGTTGTAGATTAAGCCAATCATCTTAGGAGCACTAGGGTGGAAGTGGAATGTTTTATCCTCTCACTGGGTATATTCGTTCTTGTTGTTTTTTTTTTTTTTGCTTGTTTGTTTGTTTTTTTGCTTTATTTTCTAAATTGAAAACCCAATAAAATTCAAATCATAAAAAAGAAATCATACTTTCTAAAAATACATATGTTTTGGCAGAAGACGTAACTCCCGACTGATCAAACGCAAGTTTTAAACCTAGCTAAAATATAAAAAAATCTGCTTTTTCTGGGTCCATTTTTGTGCACTTCCTACAAATTAAATATCATTTTGAAGGTCTTTCAATACAGAATATGGAAAAAAACGTTACCTTGTGGCACATATGTTGGTTACATATTTATCCACAAGTGTATTGCTGTATGTTTATTGTGTGCTACACGTCTTATGGAACAAAAGGGACTGAGCCTCTGAGAGACAACAGGAAGAGTGTGAGATTCAGCTTTTGTTTCAGGGAGACGACCGGGGGAGAGTTCCGGGCCACAGAGACTAAAGGACAATGGTGTGAGATCAAAGGGGTTACTTTGTGATTGGGATTAAGTACCATGTGACTGTATGTTTGATTAAACACCATGTGACTGCTGTTTCGTGCTCGGGGTATAAAACCCCAGATGTGAGATGAAAACTTCCTCTTTCTTGCTTTGAGATGGTTGGAGTATGTGATCTGTTAATAAAGCTGAATCTGAGGAATAAACTCAGCCTCATCCTTGACCACAGTCTCCACACTGGTGACCTTACGACGTAAAATGAGCAGAAATAATTCTCCCGAGCGGGGCTCGGCAGAAGCCAGCCTGATGGCTGCCTCCACACTCCGGCTGCCCGACTTCTGGCAGCATAGTCCGCGCTCCTGGTTTAGTGCGGTCGAGGCGCAGTTCAACCTCCGGGGAATCTCGAAGGACGACACGAGATTCTACCATGTGGTGGCAAAGCTGGACAGCCACACAGTCCAGAGGGTGGAAGACCTGGTCAACCACCCACCGGACAGCGGCAAATACAGCGCCTTGAAAGCTGCGCTTATCAGCCATTTCACCCCCTCCGTGCAACAGCGTGCAGAAGGGCTCCTGGCGTTGACGGAGTCGGGGAACGACAGACCCGTAGACCTGATGGTCAAAATGCTGAGGCTGAAAGACTCCGAGGACTGCGAATTTATCTTCGCCCACCTTTTCCTCCGGACCCTGGCACCAGCGGTGAGAGTTACCCTGGCAGATTCACCCCGGTTGGCCAAGCGAGACTACCACGGGCTGAGCAAGGAGGCGCAGCGACTCGTCGACGCCCACAAGCGGAGCGCAGTTTCGACTGCAACAGCGGAGCTAGGAGCGACGCACGGAGACGGCATGGGGCCAGTGGTTGCAGCACCAGACGTGCCGACGACGGCAGCAGTCAGCACCAAGTGACACGGAGCGGGCGACGTCCTTTGCTTCTATCATCGCCGTTTTGCAGAGAGGGCACACAAGTGCCTCCCACCGTGCCACTTCAAGCGTTCGGGAAACGCTAAGACCGAGGGTCGGTAGCGGCTGCGGCCCTCGGGGACGAGAACAAGCTGCTTTACCTGACGGATGCACGTTCGGGGAGACAATTCCTCGTGGACACAGGCTCCCAGATGAGCTTCATCATGCCTTCCTACGCGGCTCGGCTGATGCCGTCCAAGGTTCCCCGGGTGTCAGTGTCAGCAGCGAACGGCTCAGCTATTAAGACCTTCGGTGAGAGGACTCTGCTTCTGTCTTTGCAGGGTTGTTCATTTGAGTGGACTTTTGTTGTAGCTGCAGTCAGTTTCAACATGTTAGGGGCTGATTTCTTGTGCTCACATGGTTTATTGGTTGATCTTGCTAATAGACGTCTGGTTAATGCACTGTCTTTTCACTCTATTCCCTGCACAGCACGAGTGGCACCGCCAACTGCACAAGCCAACGTCACAGCTGCGGGTGGTAAGTTCCACGCACTCCTCACTCAGTTCCCAGCACTAACAGTCCCAACGTTTTCGGCAACAGTGGCCAAACATGGGGTGGAGCATTATATCACTACCACCGGCCCGCCCGTTTTTGCAAAAGCTCGGCGCCTGGACTCCGTTAAGCTGACCATAGTGCGCGAGGAGTTTGCCAACCTGGAAAAACTGGGCATCATCAGACGTTCGAAAAGCCCCTGGGCTTCACCATTGCACATGGTCCCAAAGTCTGATGGCTCGTGGCGACCTTGCGGTGATTTCCGCAGGTTGAATAACGCCACTGCACACGACCGTTACCCGATCCCACACATCCAGGATTTTTTGGTTCATTTGGCGGGGACGCGCATTTATTCTAAAATGGATTTAGTGCGCGGCTACCATCAGGTTCCAGTGCGCGCCCAGGACATACCCAAAACAGCGGTAATAACTCCTTTCGGGCTTTTTGAGTTTTTGCGCATGCCTTTTGGACTCAAGGGGGCCGCGCAGACGTTCCAGTGCATGATGGATGCGGTGCTACACGACCTCCCTTTCGTGTTCGTCTACTTGGATGACATTTTAGTAGCCAGCACGTCCGAAGACGAACATGAAAGCCACCTCACGGCAGTTTTCCGGAGGCTGGCAGAGCACGGGTTAATAATTAACCCAGTGAAGTGTCAGTTTGGGGTAGCCCAGATTGATTTTTTGGGGCATCGCGTTTTGCCAGAAGGAGCGGTCCCTCTGCCCGATAAAGTGTGCGCAATAACAAATTTTCCCCAACCGCAAACGGTCAAAGCGTTACAGGAGTTTTTGGGAATGGTTAATTTTTATAAGTGTTTCCTCCCAAGCGCAGCGCAGCTCATGCAACCATTGTATGCTGCGCTAAAAAAACAAAAACCCATGAATAAAATCGAATGGTCTCCTGAGCGGGAGCACGCATTCTCCCAAGTCAAAACAACACTGGCAAACGCGGCTTTGTTGGCACATCCAGTTCCAACGGCCCGCATGGCCCTCACCACTGACACGTCCGATTTAGCGGTAGGGGCGGTCGTTGAACAGTTTGTAGCGGGGACCTGGCAACCGCTCGTGTTTTTCAGCAAAACCTTGCGCGATAGCGAGCGAAAATACAACGCGTTCGACAAGGAGTTGTTGGCCCTACACTTGGCCATCTGCCATTTCCAGTTCTGGCTGGAAGGGCGCCGTTTCACCACGTTCGTGGACCACAAACCGCTGACTTTTGCGATGGCCAAGATTTCGGAACCTTGGTCTGGCCGCGATATCAGAGTTCACCACCGATATCCAGCATGTCGCAGGTAAACATAATGTAGTGGCAGACTGCTTCTCGCATGCTGTGCCGACGCCAGGCCTCGTGGGGGCAGACTCTGCAGCCATGGCCGCGGGCCAGGGCAGCGACGCGGAAGCGCATGCGGCCCCCGTCCGCGTAGGGTTAGATTATGCAGCCATGGCCGCGAAGCAGGTCAGCGATGCGGACGTGCGCGCGCTCCAGTCTGGACCAACAGGATTAAGGCTGGAGGACAGGGTGCTGCAAATAGGTATGCCTCCCCTAATCTGCGATGTCTCCACGGGGCGCCGCCAGCTGCGTGGCGCCGCCGCGTTTTTGACTTGATCCATTCTGTGGTGCACCCGGGGGTGCGCGCATCGGTAAAAATGATGTGGGAGAAATTTGTTTGGCCGGGGTTGCGCAGACAGGTTAAAGAATGGGCGACAGCCTGCGTAGCGTGTCAGCGAGCCAAAATACACAAACACACTAGAGCTCCTCTGAAGCCTTTTCACATTCCAGCTAAGCGCTTTGATCATGTGCATGTCGACTTGGTAGGCCCCCTTCCGTCGTCACAGGGGTGCACACAGCTGTTGACGATGGTGGATCGCACCACGCGTTGGCCGGAAGCGGTTCCTCTGGCATCAACCACAGCGGAGGAAGTGGCGCGCGCATTTTTAACGGCTTGGGTAGCGCGTTTTGGAGTTCCATCAGACATAACTTCTGACAGAGGTCCTCAATTTGTTTCCGAACTCTGGTCATCGATGGCCCGCAGTCTAGGGGTAAAGATCCACCGCACCACCGCGTACAACCCCCAGGCTAACGGTTTATGCGAGCGTTTTCAGAGGTCATTGAAAACAGCCCTCAGAGCGTCGCTTACGGATACAAATTGGGTTGACAAACTACCATGGGTTTTATTGGGGTTGCGTTCTGCACCTAAGGAGGATTTACAAGCCTCTCCAGCTGAGTTGGTTTTTGCACAGCCTCTCCGTCTACCCGGGGATTTTCTCCCCGATAATCCGGCACCAGATTGCCCCCCCGCTCAGCTGTTGCAGAGCGGCACAGGATCAAACACGCTTCCTGGCCCGGTTCATCACAGTTTCCCACGCGTTTTTGTGCCGAAGGCTTAAAAAATGCGGAGTTTGTTTTTGTGAGACATGATGCTTATCGCCCCAACTTGCGCCCGCCTTACGATGGACCGTTCAAGGTGCTGGAAACAGGAGAGAAGCATTTTTTGCTAGATTTAGGAGACAGACAGGAGTTGATTTGTATAAACAGACTCAAACCTGCTTTTGTTGTGGCGGATGAAGCAGTGCAGTTGGCGAGAGCCCCCCGTCGCGGCAGACCCCCTAGAAGGCATTCTACAGAACACCCACTGGGATTGACTAACAGTTCTAATCCACAGGGGCAGGAGGACGCTGCAGAAACAGCAAAGCCGGCTTTCAGCAGATACGGCAGGAGACTTAGAACTGGGCAACTGGTGGATTGATATGTAGTAATGTTATTATGTCATGTGTCTCTGGTTATGTTTGTCTCATTTTAGACGTTTGGGGGGGTCATGTGGCACATATGTTGGTTGCATATTTCTCCACAAGTGTATTGCTGCATGTTTATTGTGTGCTACACGTCTCATAGAACAAAAGGGACTGAGCCTCTGAGAGACAACAGGAAGAGTGTGAGATTCGGCTTTTGTTTCAGGGAGACGACCGGGGGAGAGTTCCGGGCCACAGAGACTAAAGGACAATGGTGTGAGATCAAAGGGGTTACTTTGTGATTGGGATTAAGTACCATGTGACTGTATGTTTGATTAAACACCATGTGACTGCTGTTTCGTGCTCGGGGTATAAAACCCCAGATGTGAGATGAAAACTTCCTCTTTCTTGCTTTGAGATGGTTGGAGTATGTGATCTGTTAATAAAGCTGAATCTGAGGAATAAACTCAGCCTCATCCTTGACCACATTCTCCACAACCTCAGTTTTGATAATTTCCTCAAAGTGACTCATTTTGCCAGCACGGGTCACATATCTCAGAGCTTTTAGCAGAAGTCATTGTTTTTCTAAAAAGGAAAAGTGTCCCGCTTCATTGACAACAATACGTTCTAAACTAATACCAGAAGTTGCTACCATAATTCACGCAAGGCATCATGGGGCCTAGGAATAAGGTGGATACAAATATTTATATCCAACAGCTGGAGGAAGACAAATACGGGAAGTCCAGTGACGATGTCACTGTCATGATTTTGGATAATCTGAGGATGCTTAAGTGCTGGGCAACCACTTCTGAAGAACACTCAGACACAGATGAAAAGTTTACACCACTTTAATGAAAAAACCCAAACCCTATACAGAACACACTAACTTAAATAATAAACACACACACCACAATTAAAGAAACCCACAACCAAAACACCACACTATGTATAAAAAAACAATTGCACGCTGGAGCCACATGCAATCTAGGGAAAAGGAGAGGAGAGGAAGGACTAATAATGGATAAGGAGTACAGGGTAAATACTGCTGGGGGAATGGGTCTTATGGTACTGGCAGAGAGCCCGACTATGACTCCAGCCAGGGAGAAGAGAGGAAGAGTTGATGATGGCCGGTGAGGAGGAGGAGTGATTGGAGGACCTGGGTAGAGAAGCCGTTGTCGAGGAGGAGGATGATTCAGGCAAGCGAGCAAACACAGCCCCGGAGATGCACCACTGGAGGCGGCAGCAAACCTGAGGGAACAGGAGGATAAAAAGGTAAGACAACGGATGGGAATAATAATTTTGCCGAACAACAAGAGCTGCTGTTGAATGGCGGCACAAACCCAATGATCCAGTGGAGAGCTCCTCACTCTCTGGCCCTTAAATAAGCTGGTGAATCAGGCAGCAGGTGTGTAGTCATGCAGGTGTGCTTGATGAGCTCCGGAGCCGGGAAAACAGAGACAGGATGGGAGGGGGGAGACGTGCTCGCCTGATCATCTGATCATGATAGCCCCCCCAAGGGGTGCCTCCTGGTGAACCCCCGGGTTTCTGTGGATGGGCAAGGTGGAAAGCCCGGACCATACCCTTGTCATGAAAAAAGGACTGTGGAATCCATGATCTCTCCTCCGGACCATACCCCTTCCAGTGCACCAAGTACTGCAAGTCCCAGCCACGGCAGCAAACATCCAGAATCCGCTGGACGGTGTATGTGGTCTGTCCATCGATGATCTGGGGAGGTGGAAGGGGGTCCAGAGGAGGGCACAAAGGGCTGGTGGAGAGAGGCTTGATTTGGGAAACGTGGAAGGTGGGATGGATATGGAGAGATGGAGGCAACGTCAGCCGGATGGTGATGTCACTGATGATCCGAGAGATCGGGAATGGACCCAGAAAGCATGGGGACAGCTTCTGGGAGTCTGTCTTCATTGGTACCTTCTCTGTGGATAACCAGACCTTCTGGCCTACGGAGTATTTGGGCGCCGCCGCATGCCTACGGCCTACTGGCGGTTCCGCTCAGACGATCGTTGAAGAGCCACCCGAGTGGACCTCCAGAGGTGGTGGTAGCGACATGCATGGACCTCCACAGAGGGTACCGCGATCTCCCTCTCCATCATGGGTAGGAGTGGTAGTGTGTATCCCATGGTGGCTTCAAAAGGAGTAAGCCCCGTAGCGGAGAAGACAGCCGAGTTGAGTGCATATTCTACCCAGCTCAGGTGGGAGCTTCAGGTAGACGGGTTTCAGGATGCCACAGACCTCAGGGTGGCCTCCAAGGATTGGTTCGCACGCTCGGCCTGACCGTTGCTTTGGGGATGATATCCTGAAGTGAGGCTGACAGAGGTACCCAGGGATTGACAGAATGCCTTCCACACCAGAGATGTAAACTGTGGTCCTCGATCTGAGACAATGTCCATAGGGATGTCGTGTACTTGGATGGCATGAATAGACAGGAGGTTAGCCGTCTCGGCAGCAGAGGGGAGACCAGGAAGGGGAACCAGATGAACAGCTTTGGAGAAGCGATCAGTGATAGTGAAAATGACAGTGTTACTTTGAGAAGGAGGGGGGCCGAGACAAAGTCAATGGCAATATGAGACAAGGGACGGGAAGGGATGGGGAGTGGATGGAGGAGGCCGGCTTGTGGTGAAGAGTCAGATTTGTTGGCAATACAGGTGTGGAAGGCCTTAACATAGTCTTTGACATCTGACCTAAGGGAAGGCCACCAAAACACCCACTGAATAAGTTCCATCGTGCGAGTGATGCCGGGATGGCAGGTGAAAAAACTTGTGTGCCCCCACTGGATTACGTCACTGTGAAGGGACAAGGGTACAAACAGTTTGTTGGGCAGGCCTCCCTTGGGGACAGGTTCCGCTGACTGAGCCTGCCAGACCCTCTGCTCGATATCCCAGGTAAGGGCCCCTAAAATACAGGAGGAGGGCAGGATGGTGTCCGGAAGGGGGCAGCAGCTGTATGAGAGAGAGAGGGAGAGGAGTCAGAGGAAAACCGGTGGGAGAGAGCATCAGGTTTAATGTTGCAGGACCCTGGGCGATAAGTGATGGAGAAATTAAATCTAAGAAAGAACAGGGCCTACCTAGCCTGCCAGGAATTCAAACGTCTGGCTGACCTGAGACATTCTAAATTTTTGTGATCAGTCCAGACCATCACTGGCTGATTGGCTTCCTCCAACCAATGCCTCCACTCCGCCAGTGCTAATTTAATGGCCAGCAGTTCGCGGTCTCCTACGTCATAATTTCTCTCAGCTGGGGGACAGCCAACGGGAGAAAAATGCGCATGGGTGGAGCTTCTGATCAGAGCTTCTGATCAGAGCCGGAATGCTGTGAGAGCACAGCGCCCGCCCCCTAATCAGACGCATCCACCTCAACCACGAAATGAGCTTGGGGGTCTACCTGTGCCAAGGTAGGCGAGGTGGTAAATTTTTCTTTCAGTGAGGGAAAAGCCCATTCAGCGGCCTCAGACCACTTGAACGAGCTCTTGGTAGATGTGAGCTGTGTCAGGGGCAGAGCGATCTTGCTATAATCCCGAGTGACTCGTCGGTAGAAATTGGCAAAACCCAGGAAGCGTTGGAGCTCCTTCCTGGTTTGGGGGGCAGGCCAGTCTACTACCACCTGAATCTTTTCTGGATCAGCCTTTAATGTGTCCCCGCCCACGATAAACCCCAGGAAAGAAGTGGAGCAGGTAGAAAAACTCACACTTCTCAGCTTTCACAAGCTGATTCTCAAGCAGCCACTGTAGAACCGTCCGGATGTGGACCACATGTTCCTCCAGCATGCGAGAAAAAATTAATATGTCGTCTAAGTTTTCAGCTGAGCTTTAAAAATACAATCTATTGAGTTTTGAGAGTTTCATTGACCTCTGTTTTCTGAAATTAATTTTCAAATGTTTCCATAAATCAGCGCCTGAGCCACTTGCTGGTTTCATCCAAAGACAGGACAGCAGCAGAGCCACCAGGAGTTCTGTTAACAATAACTGTAAAATATCCCACCGCAGAACCACATTTGGACAAACAGCTTTCTCTATAAAGGGCAGTCACATCTGGAACACAATGCCAAATGAAATTAAAATAATAACGGACTTTAAAACATTCACTACAAAGGTAAAAAACTGGCTGAAAAATAAACAAGAATGTACCCATGTATGAAATGATTGTCTGCAGGGTGTGAGTGAATGAAGGGAAGGAATGAATGTGTTTGTTTATACTGAGTGACGAAGGGAGGGAGGCCTGAAATAGGCAAATGTGAATCAGGTTTTTATATTGTGTATTTATAATCTTTTTTGCATTGATGTATGTGGTTATTGTTTATTCTGTTTTCATTTTTTCTTTTCCTTATCCTTTTTTCTTTTTACTTGTTTCTCCTTTCTAAAGCCCATCCAGGGACAAGAGTTGCAAATTAGCTAATAGCTATACACTCTTTGTGCAACACATCAGATTGATTGTCATTTGATTAATTGTCTATGTTTATTGCACTGTCCCTGTCAAATAAACAAATAATCTAATCTAAGTAAACAAACACAAAATTGTTCACCATGTCTCAGAGGATGTCACTGATTAAACACTGGAAGATGGAGGGGGCGTTGGTCAGGACAAAGGGCATGACCAGATATTCAAAATGACCCAAGTGTGTTTTAAACACTGTCTTCCATTCATCCTTCTCACAGATGCATACCAAATGGTAAGCATTTCGGAGTTCGAGCTTAGTGTATATCCGTACCTGCTGTAGTTGCTCAAAGGCCGAATTGATGAGGGGCAATGGGTATTTATCCTTAACGGTGATGGAGTTAAGCTACCTGTAATCAATGCATTGCCGCAAAGTGCCATCCTTTTTACAGACAAAAAAGAACCCTGCACCGAGAGGGGCAGATGACGGACGGATAAGGTCGGCGCTAAGGGAGTCCTTAATGTAGCTCTCAATTGCCTCTCTCTCCGGCCCAGATAAACTGTAGAGCTGGCTGGATGGCAGCCGCGTGCCCAGCAGGAGGTCGATAGCGCAGTCATTGGACCAATGGGGTGGCAAAGAAAGGGCCCTTGACCTGCTAAAGACCTCCCCTAAGTTATGGTAGACCTTGGGCACGTGGCTGAGATCCGCCGGCTCAGCCGTAGGGGAGTTGAGAGGGACAGAAGGTGAACACGCAGCCGATCGGAGACATGACAACAAACAGAAGGAGCTCCAGGAAGAAATGGATCCCTGGGCCCAATTGATTATGGGATTATGTTTGTGAAGGCACGGATACCCCAAAATCATGGAGGCTGAAGATTGTGGCAGCACAAAAATCTGAATTGCCTCGTGGTGGTTACAGGACAAAATGACTGAAATGGGCTCAGTTTGCTGGGTCACCGCCACGAGGCTACAACCTGATAAGGCAGAGACATTAGCTAGTGTCAGGAGGTTCCTAGTGGGAATCTGAAATTTTTAAATCAACTCCTGATGGATGAAATTTTGCTCCGCTCCGGAATGCACCAGAGCGGAGGTTTTACACTCGGCTCCTGGTAACTGGATGAGAGCCGGGAGTGTAAAACACTTTGGAGGATTTCGAGAAGAGCCTCCCGCCAGACCCCCCACGATTACTGATGGGCCCACTCTTTTGGCCGAATTGGGCATTTGGAGATGACATGATCAGTATTCCCGCAGTACATGCACGCCCTTGTCTTCTCCCGGCACAGGCACTCCTCCGGAGTCAGATGAGTCCTAGCCAGGACCATCGGCTCTGGAGGGGGCACCATGGAGGCAGTGCGAAGGGGCAGCAGAGCTGGCCGTGGGGCAGGCGAGGAAGCAGCGGTCCTCTGCTTGTGCGCTCCTGGAACTGGTTGTCTAGAGCCACTGCCTGGGTGATAATATTCATCCAGAGAGGAAGGATTTACTCGAATAGTCAGTTCATCGCGGAGATTCGTGTTCAAACTCCAGAGGAAGATGCTGCGTCATTCCACTCAGAGTCTGCCACGGCGACCCGAAACTCGACAGAGTAATCGGCAACAGACCGACTCCCCTGCTGAAGCCCCAGCAACTGGCAAGAGATGTTGCCCTCACTCTCTGTGTGATCAAATGCCTGGGAGAATTCCTGAACGAAATGTTCAAAGGTATACTGGGCTCCGGCCAGACCACTCAAGACAGACTGGGCCCACTTGAGTGCCCGGTCACGGAGTAACAGGGTCAGGAATTGAATTTTGGCTGAGTCATCCCTATATTCTCGCTCCACCTGCTGGAAATACATCCGGCGGTGCAGCAGGAACCCTTTACATCCATCCACCTCACTCCCGTAGGGGGCAGGCATGGGAACGGAAATAGTCCTGTGGAAAACAGGTGCTGCCGGGACAGCAGGTGCATGAAGGGGAGCGGCCACACCAGGAAGCCAACACAAACACTCTGTAACCGTGGTTAATCGTTGGGTTATGGTTTGGAGCTGTTCGGACAAGAACATGACCTGATGCTCCGTGGCTTCCAAATGCAACAGCGCCGACTGTTGTCCCGAGGCAGTGCCCACTAAGCCTCGATCCTGGCTGGATTGTTCTGTCATGATTTTGGATAATCTGAGGAGGCTTAAGTGCTGGACAACCGCTTTGGAAGAACACTCAGACACAGATGAAAAGTTTACACCACTTTAATGAAAAAACCCAAACCCTATACAAAATACGCTAACTTAAATAATAAACACACACACCACAATTTAAAAAAAACACAACCAAAACACCACACTATGTACAAGAAAACAGTGCACGCTGGAGCCACATGCAATCTAGGGAAAAGGAGAGGAGAGGAAGGCTTAATAACACTGGTCAGCACCAAATTTATTGTTGAAGTTTTTTTTAGCTGATTTAGGACAATTTTGATGAGCTGAATCAAAAAAATCACATTGGTTTTGGTCAATCAGGTCAACTTTTTGAATTATGACCACATGTTTTTTTTTTACATTTTTGTTTACATGTACGGGTATTTTTGCTTTATATGATGCAAAATTCTTTTTTATTTCTTGAAATTTTTCGAACTCTGAAGAGTTTGCATGCGCCAATTTATGACATAATGTCATAAATTGTCATGTTGGCTGATTATTGTTGGATTCTGAAGAGAGACATTCCTGCCACTGAGCATTCCAGAGGTTCGAATAAATGGAAGTTGAAGCTCTGAATTTTGAACAATGATGACGTAACATTCAATTTACATGTACTTATCTTTGTCAATGTCTACTATCCAATTTACAGTAATCAAAGTTTGTATCATTTAATGAATAAATTGTGTTAGAAAACATTTTTTTCCTCTTAAAAATCTATTTTGGATGAGAAATATTCACAAAAATCAACTGATGTCGTCACAAAAATGTAATCGATTTAGTCAGATGATCAGATTTTTTAAAAATCAACTTAGCATAAAAACCTGACCTGATCGAGAGAAGCGGATGTCATTTTTGGATTCAGCGGTGCAAATTTGTCTTAAATCAGTTGAAAAAACACAGACAACTTACAAAAAAACCCTATTTTTCTAACCCTGTGTAATGGATTAGGAGTACAGGGTAAATACTGCTGAGGGAATGGGTCTTACAGTATTGGCAGAGAGCCCAACTATGACTCCAGCTAGGGAGAAGAGAGGAAGAGTTGATGATGGCCGATGAGGAGGAGGAGTGACTGGAGGACCTGGGTGGAGAAGCTGTTGTCGAGGAGGAGGAGGATTCAGGCAAGCGAGCAAACACAGCCCCGGAGATGCACCACTGGAGGCGGCAGCAAACGTGAGGGAACAGGGGGATAAAAAGGTAAGACAACGAATGGGAATGATAATTTTGCCGAACAACAAGAGCTGCTGTTGAATGGCGGCACAAACCCAACGATCCAGCGGAGAGCTCCTCACACTCTGCCCCTTAAACAAGCTGGTGAATCAGGCAGCAGGTGTGTAGTCACATAGGTGTGCTTGATGAGCTCCGGAGCCGGGAAAACAGAGACAGGACGGGAGGGGGGGAGACACGCTCACCTGATCATGACAGTCACAGCCACTAGCATTGTTAGCTTGACGCTACGTGCCATCATCTCATTTTTGGTTTGTGGGTTGCCAGGTAGTGAATTATTCAGCTAAACACTTGAGTCTCAAGGCAGACATCACTTTCCCAATTGTTCTTAAGTATGGCATGACAAAGGAGCAGGATAAATATGGGTTCTGTTTTTGAAGGCTGATGTCTGCTGAAGAGTCTCAAAGGGCTGAAAAGCCACACAGAGTTAACCACTTTTCTTCGAACAGGTAAGATAACCAGTGCTAGCTATGATGCTAACTAGCTCATTCATCTTCTGCTGCTGATCTGGTGGTTAGGGGCGCGGGGGGTTGGGGGGTGGGTGGAGCAGTCGAAACTCTATGTAACCAGCTAAATTTTTTGACATGTTCATACTATAATAATGAATGTATGATAATATTAGCCAAAGTATGGCATGGAATAGACCCCGCTAACTGCTCCTTACCAAGCTGACATGTATGACAGAGTGCTCATATGATCAACATTTGCATCTATGAATATAACAGCACATACTAATTGTGCAGCAGTCATGTTTTACATACAGTTTTATCAAAAATGATCATCTTTGATGTGCAGCTGCTCAGTCTTATAATTTGGTGTACAGTGAAAAAAGCTAGTTGTTTATTGTTATTACAGTTTAATATAATAATGTAAAACTTTATTGATCACCATGGTGGAAATAGAGGTTAAAAATAGTTTTAAGTCCTAACAGTAGAATAAACAGGTCTTAATTTATTTTCTTACTAACTAATGTTACTGCACAGCATTAGCCATGGGATTTCTTGAGTACTTGAAGTGGCTGTAATTATGTAAGTAGAAATTTATGTCAGATTTTGACTATCAAGTAATAAAACAAAACATTTTTTTCACCCTCTGTAAGGATTTCCTCAATCATTTGGTGAATAAGCACAGATGGGTGTTTGGACAATGTCATCATGATGCAGCAGAGAAGAGCTCCATCAAACAGTGATGGAGAGAGGGTCAACAGCTTCTGAAACCCTCACTGATGTGATCGACCAGTGGGGGTTAAGGACAGGACATCAGTATCTGACCTTTACATGAGTTTGATGCAAAGTTTTACATGTAAAAAGTCACAAAAAGGACTATTAATATGATTGTGTTCTCATAGATCAACATTTAAAAACCACATTCTGATGATGTCAGCAGAAGCTTCTCTTCCACCCCACCTGTGTATGAGGCCTGAACTCCATTAGCAGCTCAGGACAGAAACCACCAGAGGGACCATCCAGTAAGGAGGACAGTCGGCGGCACACCAGTGTAAGTTTAGTCTTATCAAAATGTTTTACACACAGTAATGTATAAAGCCAAATCCTTTATTTTGAATTTTTAAATGTGTTTGCTTAGGAGATTTTTTAAAACTGTTTTTGAAATGTTAGTGGGTTTTTTTCCCCCCATATTTAGTGCGTAACCTGGTCAAACCAGTCATATATGCAACAGACATGTGTTTCTTTCTTTTTTGAATAACTTCTCAAGACCAGAGATCAGCTTCTTAAAATAGCTCTAAAAACAAGTTTAACAACAGACAGACAAAAATTTACGTCTGCTAAAAATAAGGTAACACAAACCCTGAGGAAGGCTAAAGCAAACTTTTTAATAACCATTATTGAAAATGCAAAAGGAGATGGCAAAAAAAATGGAATAATATTAACAAATTGACTAATAAACAGAACAAAAAAGATGACGAGACATGAAACTTAATATTAATAACAAACTGGTACAGAATCCCATGGTCATTGCTACAGAGTTTAACAACTTTTTCATAAACTCTGTGCTAGGAATATCCCATTAATTTAATCCACCTGATCATAATACTAGTCCTATTAACCCCTCACAACCAGTTTTTAATATATTAGAAATAACCGAAAATGAAGTTGTAAATATCATCAGCTCATTGAATAGCTCAAAAGCAACAGATGAACATGGTCTTAACACCAATTTTTTTTTAAAAAGAACATAAAGAATCTCTCATTTGTCCAATAACTCATTTAATCAATCTGTCAATCAAACATGCTGTCGTCTCAACTTCTTGGAAGGTAGGAGTGGTCAGACCAATTTTCAGAATGGAGTAAAACTCATATAAACAACTACAGACCAATCAGCATCTTACCTGTCATCTCCAAAATAATTGAAAAAAATGGGTGGCCACACTATTATGCGAACATCTGAATTATGGGAACATCCCCCTGCATCACGCTCACTTTGGGTTCCGTGCCCACCACTCAACAAAGTCTGCAATAAGTTTTTTTTTTTTTTTAGAGAAAACTAAATCTTTATTAGATAAGGGGAATTGTGTAGGTGCTGTGTTTTTAGATCTGAAAAAGGCATTTGACACCATTGACATCAACATCCTTTTAACCAAACTTAGTTTAATTTTTCAGAACATGCTATCAAATGGATGAAATCCTATTTAACTAACAGACACCAATATGCAATGGTTGTCATGTGCGAAGCTGGTGTTTCGGCTCTGCCCATGATTTGTGGCTGTAGCTTCTGATTTGTTGTTAATTGGTTCCAGCTTGCAGGTTGAGCCCGGAGCTTGCCCTTGCCAGTCTACAGCCACATCCCTCTCTCTACCAGACACTCACCAGCTGTTAGTTATTTTCTCATTTGTTCCTGTCCACACACACACATGCATGCACACACACACACACACACACACACACACACACACACACACACACACACACACACACACACACACACACACACACACACACACACTCTTGCACAAACTCCTGCCACACACCTGCATCCACTTGTCACTCATTAGCCTGCTTGGTATTTATTGAGTGACAGTGGGGGCATTCAGTGTCATGGCGTCAGTCTACACTATACAATTCAGTTTGTAGTCACCGGCTGATGTATTCCCCTGGAGCTGTTGGCACTCTTCCCCCATGGACTTCTGTGGTGTTGTTTCCCCAGAGCCCGCTGAGCTCCGACGCCACATGTAAGTCTCTCGTCTTGCTCGCCCTTGTCTCTCTGCTGCGCAGTTCCTCCCTGGGAGCGTGTGGGGCTTCCTATCTAGCTAACTGAGCTTGGGCGTCCTTCGCTTGTGAACCACACTGTGCAACCATTGAACATTGTCCCTGTATTTTGTGTATTTTTGAGTTTCCCCTTTTTGGTAATAAACACGTTCACTTCACCTGTGTTTTGGGCTCGTATTAATTCTATTGTCTGTTGCAAAGTTACGCAGTGGACATGATAGTATGCCATGATCAGTGAGCCCAAGCGGTGAAGTGGCGTGACCTTTTTTTTCATTTTTGTATGTTTTTTCCAAATACCCGTTTGGATCATGATGTCCTCGCTGGGCCGTTTCCATACCGGCAGAAGTGGATGGGCAGTGGGACATCCCAGTACAGAGGAGCAGGAGGCAGCGTGGTTGATCTGGGAGTTGCTGGAGGACGCTTATGACGCCATCGGTCCCGGAGAAAGCCTGGACTGCCTCAACGGAGCATTAAGGATCCTGGGAGCTCATCGGGGCCTCTGGAATTACCCCCAGTACTCCAAACTGCTGTCCACTGTCTGCACACTCGAACAGGCTTTTCCTGACCTGAGGAGAAGGGCTTTCTGCACCAAGCCGAAGAAGAAACGCTCTTCTCAGCCAGTGGCCATCTTTTCCTCCGCATCATCTCCTGCTTCAAGATGGCCGCAACCAGGTTGACGGCGTCAACGTCATCCAGCCCTGGATTTCCGGAAGAACAAGCCAGCCCTGCTAACTGCTTCTCTCCCTACACCGAGCCTGGTTATTCCCACAGCGGATCCTCATCCCCAAGTCTTAGCAGCCCCATTTGCAGAATCCTCCTCCACATCCGCTGCGAGGTCACCTTCCTCGGTGAATCCACAGGCAGTAGAGGGGCGCTTGTTTTCCTCACCAGTGGCTCCCGTTCCTGTGGTGAGAGGGGTAGCTCCTAAACTGTCAATAGAGGGGCCAAGCATCGCTTTTCCCAGAAGGACGGGTGACGATGCTCAAACGACAGCAGCAGCCAACATCTTAATACGGGAAAACAGGCAAGTTAATTTTCATTCTATTCCTATAAATGATGAAATGTCTTGCCTGATCCCTGGTTGGGACGCTCAGGGAAAGCAGTCCCCTGAGTTCTCCCCACTTGCTGCTGTTAAGAATGGTTCACCAGCTCTCTCCATGCTCTCTTCCATCTCCCCTGAATGTACACTGGAGCTGGACTGTCATGACTGGGAAGAGCCAGAGGTCCGGGAAAATTCTTCTCCTGCAGCAACGGTGGGCCAGACATCAGCCGCCACTCCGGAGGAATCGCCAGCATGGGTCATGATGGCTGAGACTATGATGACTGCAGAAACTATCATGCCTGCTGTGGAGGCCACTGCAGCAGAGTCTACGCTTAAACAGCACTTCCAGGAGGCCGAGCCTGGTACATCGCCCGGATCGTTGGAGTCCCGGACGGCGGTGGAGCTTGAGCTAAGGCAAGTGCTCTCCTTTGTTTTCCTCCTTTCCATTATTGAGCATTTTTGCCTAGCTCTTTGTGAGGAAAGCCGGGTGCAGCCGACCGCTGCGTCTGAGCTCGCCTCGCTGGACTCCGCCGCTGCCGGCAACCCTGACCCTTCTTTCTCCCTGTCTAAGTCCTCTTCCAGGGTTGCCGGAGAAAGTCCAACATTGCCAGATGGGTCCGAGGATCCAGGTTCACCGCTGGAGGTCACTGTGGGTCTGGCCTCCCCTGCCGAGGAGGCCATTGTGGGTGCTCTGCTCTAGCCTTGGGTGCCCGTAATCAATCACCTTCTGGCTAGGGTGCTCACACGGGTCGGCTGGCCCACGGTTAAAGCAACATTGGGGTCAGCAGTGACCCAGCCGGGTCCCACCGTGGGTGCAGCAGGGGTCCAGCCGGACTCCATCGAGGGTGCAACCATGGCTCGGTCCGGGTCCACCGTGGGTGCAACGTAGGCCCAGTCAGGGCTCACCATGGGAGCAATGAGGTCCTGGGAAGGGGCCACAGCTGGTGCAATGTTGTCCCAGGCCGGGACCACCGCAGGTGCAGCCATGGCCCAGCCTGGGTCCACCTCGGGTGCTACTGAGGTCCAGTTCCACGTCAGGACCACCGAGGATGCTACCAGACAGTCTGCGGACACCAGGGTCTTCCCTTCCCTTCCGGATGCCCTGTGGGTGTTCCTTCTCCTCCTGCTGGGCACCGTTGTGGTCCTATTTTGTCCGCCACCTGTGACCGCAGGGGTTCCCCTTCCTCTGTCTGGCCACCCACCTCTCAGCCTCCTGGTGGGTAGGCCTCCGCCTCATTTGCCTTTCCGGTTCTGGTGGCTTAATCATGTGGGCAGGCAGCCCGAAAAACTGGGTTTCCTAGCCGGGTGGCTCATGCACCCTGGCAGGCCGCCTGATACTGTTCGACGGGCTGCCTGCTGGGCCTTGGACTCTGGTTGGCCCCCTGAACTGTGGGACTCTTGGGGTGGGGTGGGTTAGTCTTAGTTTTGGGGTTGGGATTTTTGTGCTCCCTTGTGTTGTGTTGTTGTATTCTCTGTTGGTTTGTTCCTTCCTGACCTGTACCCCCAACCTCCCACCCTGGTTAGTCATGTTGGCCTTCTGGGTGGGTGGGTGGGGGGGCAGGTTTTCTCCTGTGTTTTGTGTCCTTTTGTGATGGCACGGTGGGTGTCTGGAATCCATCCCTTGAGCAGGGGGGCTCTGTCATGTGCGGAGCTGGTGTTTCAGCTCTGCCCATGATTTGTGGCTGTAGCTTCTGATTTGTTGTTTATTGATTCTAGCTGGCAGGTTGAGCCCTGAGCTTGCCCTTGCCAGTCTACAGCCACACCCTTCTCTCTACCAGACACTCACCAGCTGTTAGTTATTTTCTCATTTGTTCCTGTCCCCCCCCCCCCCACACACACACATGCATGCACACACACACACTCTTGCACAGACTCCTGCCACACACCTGCATCCACTTGTCACTCATTAGTCTGCTTGGTATTTACTGAGTGACAGTGGGGGCATTCAGTGTTGTGACGTCAGTCTACACTATACAATTCAGTTTGTAGTCACCGGCTGATGTATTCCCCTGGAGCTGTTGGCATTCTTCCCCGATGGACTTCTGCGGTGTTGTTTCCCCAGAGCCCGCTAAGCTCCGACGCCACATGTAAGTCTCTCGTCTTGTTCACCCTTGTCTCTCTGCTGCCCAGTTCTGCCCTGGGAGTGTGTGGGGCTTCCTATCTAGCCAACTGAGCTTGGGCATCCTTCGCTTGTGAACCACACTGTACAACCACTGAACATTGCCCCTTTATTTTGTGAATTTTTGAGTTTCCCCTTTTTGTTAATAAACACGTTCACCTGCGTTTTGGGCTCGTATTAATTCTATTGTCTGTTGCGAAGTTGCACAGCAGACATGACAATGGTCAGCAGTGTCAGATCACCATATTTGAAATGTCAAATGGGTGCCCCACAAGGCTCCATACTTGGACCAATATTATTCTCCCTATTCATAAAAGATTTGCCAAATGCATGCAGAAATATTCATATACAAATGTATGCAGATGACATGGTAATATCCACACCTGCAAAAAACACAAGATGCTGCCTGCATTCTCACAACAGTGATGACCCAAATCCATGACTGGCTTAACAATTTATGTCTCCTACTAAACACTAAAAAACAAAACTGTTTGCATGATGTTCACCAAACAACGATCAAATATTACAAACTCAAACATTGTCTTAAAAGGGGAGGAGCTGCAACTAGTCGAGGAATTTAAGTACCTCGGCATGATTTTAGACTCCTCATTAACCTTTAAAAACATCAAAAAAATCTCAAACATAATCAAATTCAATCTAAGAAATTTTAAACAAATTAGACCATCACTGACAGTTAGTGTGGCCAAAATGTTTCTGCACGCAATGATCTTCTCATACACTGATTACTGTTTTACCAACTAGTCACTCACTGGTGTAACCATAATCAAACACACTGAATCTTTATACAAAAAGCCATAAAAATGTTTAATAAGAAAGATCCCACATATCATTGCTCTCACAATTACAAGAAATACAATTTTTTATTTTTTGAAAATTATAAAACTGTCAAATTTGCCTGTTCAATCTATAAAATATTAAATGGCTATGCACCCCCCTCCCCCCGACCACCACCACCACCATCCAGGAGAATATGTTAAACTGAGGAATGTCACCGGTACAACCACCAGAACAATCACTAGAAGAGACTGTGAGGTCCCCCACAGACACACCACATTTGCTCAATCTGTGCTATCAGTGAGGGGCACCAAAATCTGGAATAATATATCACCTGCAATCAGAGAATGTACCACACGAAACACTTTTAACCCTTTGAGTGTGTATGGTGCAGAACTGCGACATACCCCCTAGTGGTCAAGAGTGGTAAATTTTTTTGTCAATAAAATAGTTCAGATTTCCAAGGCTGTAACTTGAAAGTGGTAACAGATAATGACTTACTGTCAATTAGAAAGATGTAAAATATGATCCAAAGTTTCAGATAGGAATAAATTTATGCATCTAATTTGCATAATGTCGCGGCGCCTCTTTAAATTCCATAACTCAGTCAAAACTGGACTTTGGATGTATTTACACAAAAAATAGTTCAGTCTTTTGACACCGTTTTTTTGTAGAGGTACCTCATCATCTTACCTTCAAAGTATATGAACAAGAAATCAATACATTAAAAAAACCCCAGAAATTTCTCACTTACTTTTGACAAAGTCAGAGTGAGAAGGCAGGCGCAGTGCCGTGCTCTGCCACTAGGGACACACAAATTCTCACACTCAAAGGGTTAAGACGAATAGTAAAAACTGGCTTTTAAACAACCAAAACTGTACCTATACCTAGTGGTTGCTCTGTGGCATACACATATATGTATATCTGCACCCGTGCATCACACACATATGCCCTGCCTCTTGTTTGTTGGTGTTTGTTGTTGCTGTGAGGTGCTTGGGTGCATGTGTGTGTATGCATGCACAACACTTCACTCATGTGACATTTGAATATTATGTTTTGCAACACCTTAAATCTTGCACTTTGGCATATCTACTTTGTACAGTTTCATTGCAGTTGGTCTGCTAATGTATGATTGTTTGTTTGTGTGTTTTTGTGACCTGCCGTGCAGATGCAAATTAGCAGTATTGCTAAATCTGGCATACTTACATTTGTATTAATGTTCATTAGTATGTAATGTTCCTTTCAAATAAACATTAAACAGTCAAAATTTGGCAGCTAAAATAACTTAGACTTTTCAGTTTTTATTAAAAACAACAATAACAAGTTTATTTAAAGAGCACTTTTCACAAAGTCACAAAGTGCTTATCATGATAAGAAGCAAAAAAGATACATAAATACAATAACAAAGCAAATAAAAATACAGGCACATAAAACAGTAAAAAAACAAAGTAAACAGCAAAAAACACATAAAAATACAGTCAACACATAGTTAATAAAAAGCCAGGCTAAAAAGGTGGGTCTTTAGTTGCTTCTTAAAAACATCAATGGAAGATGCAGATCTAAGTTCAAATGGTAAAGAGTTCGAAAGTCTGGGAGCAACAGCAGCAAAGACTCTATTGCCTTTGGTTCTGAGCCTAGTGCTAGGGAGTACCAGTAGGCTCTGATGAAAAGACCTGAGAGACCTGCTGGGATGGTATAGATGGAGCAGGTCACTGGTATAAGAAGATGCCTCATCATGAATGGCTTAGTAAGTAAGGACAAGAACTTTAAAATCAACTCTATAATTTACAGGAAGGAATAAGGACCTGTACTTATACAGTATAGTGCTTTTTCTAGTCTCAAAGGTCACTCAAAGCGCTTTACTAGTACTAACCCTCTATTCTAAGGGCATATAGGAGATAGACATCTAGGAACAATTTAGAACAACCAATTAACCTAACATGCATGTCTTTGGATTGTGGGAGGAAACTGGAGCCCCTGTAGTAAACCCACACAGCACTGCAAGGAGGCCAAAACGGGAGTGATATGACAGAATCTACTGGATCTAGTCAGAAGTCTAGCAGCAGAGTTCTGGACTAACTGTAGGCAGTGTAATGAGGATTTACTGAGGCATGTGAAGAGAGCATTACAGTAGTCCAAACGTGAAGAAACAAAGGCATGAATAATAGTTTCTAACTGACTGTAGAAAACCAGTGACCTAATTTTGGAGATATTCCTGAGGTGGAAAAAGCAACTCCGGGTCAGAGATTTGACATGCTGGTCAAAACTCATTGATTGGTCAAAAATGAGACCAAGATTTTTTAGATTAGACTGTACATTAGCGCTTAATGAACCAATGCTATTAACCATCTTAGGAATTAGATTATCAGGTGCTACAATAAGGACGTCAGTTTTGTCAGCATTAAGTTGCAAAAAGTTACGAGACATCCAGTCCTTAATTGCAGAAAGACAATCATGAATAATTTTTAAATTGTCAACATGGGCCGGTTTAAAAAAAAACAAAACAGCTGTAAATCATCAGCATACCAGTGATAAGACACACCTTTGAATTTGCTGATGACAGAACCAAGTGGCAGCATGTACAGGGCAAATAAAAGTGGACCCAGAATAGACCCCTGAGGTACCTCACAGGTTAAAGGAGCAAAGTCAGATGAGTAAGAGCCAACAGCTATGGAAAAACTGGAAAACTATTCCAAGGATTTTCCAGAAATCCCTACCCAATCGCTAAGCCTTTGTAACAAAATATAATGATCAATAGTATCAAATGCCACAGTAAGATCTAATAACACTAAAACAGAGCATTCACCAGAGTCTGCTGACATTAAAAAAATCATTCGACACCCTGAGAAGAGTTGTATCTGTTGAGTGTTTCTGATGAAAATGTCATGAATTGGCCCCTGTGGGGCAGAGAGGAAGACCCAGACACTGGACTGCTAGTTCGTGAAATTTATTGAAAACCCAAAACGTTCAAACTGTGTACAAACACAAAAATCCAAACAGTGTACAAAACAAAATGTATGAACAGGAACAGTGGGAAGAGAACATTGGATACACATACAGCCGTGGACAAAATTGTTGGTACCCCTCTGTTAATGAAAGAAAAACCCACAATGGTCACAGAAATAACTTGAATCTGACAAAAGTGGTAATAAATAAAAATTCTATGAAAATTAACCAATGAAAATCAGACAATGCTTTTGAATTGTGGTTCAACAGAATTATTTTAAAAAACAAACTCATGAAACAGGCCTGGACAAAAATGATGGTACCCCTAGAAAAGATTGAAAATAATGTGACCATAGGGACATGTTCAACCAAGATGTGTCCTCTAATTAACATCACAGGTGTCTACAAACTTGTAATCAGTCAGTCGGCCTATTTAAAGGGTGACAAGTAGTCACTGTGCTGTTTGTTGACATGGTGTGTACCACACTAAACATGGACCAGAGGAAGCAAAGGAGAGAGTTGTCTCAGGAGATTAGAAAGAAAATTATAGACAAGCATGTTTAAAGTAAAGGCTATAAGACCATCTCCAAGCAGCTTGATGTTCCTGTGACTAAAGTTGCACATATTATTCAGAAATTTAAGATCCACAGGACTGTAGCCAACCTCCCTGGACATGGCCGCAGGAGGAGACGGATAACACAAATGATAACAAAAGAGTCCAGAACAACCTCTAAGCACATTCATGGTGAACTCCAAGGTCAAGGTACATCAGTGTCAGATCGCACCATCCGTTGTTGTTTGAGCCAAAGTGGACTTCATGGGAGACGACCAAGGAGGACACCACTGTTGAAAACAAATCCTAAAAAAGCCAGACTGGAATTTGCCAAACTGCATGTTGACAAGCCACAAAGCTTCTGGGAGAATGTCCTTCGTCACTTCCTTGTGGGGATGATCGTCACTTCCTTGTGGTAACGTATCGTCACTTCCTGTTTTGCTGTCTGCCTGTGTGGTTTGCTCTCCAGCTCTCGAGCCACTAGCTATGGCTACTAGTTCTCTTTCCTCTCCTCCTCTGGTGTGCTCTCTCTGTCAGATGTTTAGCTACACCTCTGCCTCTTTTAGTGATAACGGTAAATGTAATAAATGTTGTCTTTTTGAGGCGCTCGAGGCGAGGTTGTCTGATTTGGAATCCCGGCTCCGCTGCATTGAAACACCGTCTGCGCCAGTTAATCTCGACGGACGCCCATTAGCTGCAGCGGAGCTAGCTAGCTTAGGTCCCACTGTCACCGGTTCCCCGGCTCTCCTCTGCAGCGAGGAGACTGGGTGGGTGACGGTGAGAAGGAAGCCTAGTCGCAAAGCCCCGGTTCACCACCAACCTGTTCACGTTTCTAATCGTTTTTCCCCGCTCAGCGACACACCCGCTGAGGAAAAAACTCTGATCATTGGCGACTCTGTAGTCAGAAACGTGAACCTAGAGACTCCAGCGGCCATAGTCACATGCATTCCTGGGGCCAGAGCAGGCGACATCGAGTCAAATTTGAAAATGCTGGCTAAAAGTAACTGTAAATATTCCACAATTGTTATTCACGCCGGCATTAATGACATCCGTCTCCGGCAGTCGGAAGTCACGAAACTTAATATAGAATCGGTGTGTGACTTTGCAAAAACGATGTCTGCCACTGTAGTATTCTCTGGGCCCCTCCCCAATCTGACCAGTGATGACATGTTTAGTCGCTCGTCATCCTTGAACCGCTGGCTGTCTGTGTGGTGTCCTAAAAATGACGTGGGCTACATTGACAATTGGAGCTCTTTTGGGGGAAAACCTGGTCTTATGAGACGAGACAGCATTCATCCCACTTTGGATGGTGCTTCTCATTTATCTAACAATCTGGCATCTTTTTTATCCAAATTTCCAAAACCGTGACTACTCAGAGTTGGGACCAGGAAGCAGAGTCTCAGTCTTACACGCCTCTCTGCAGCTCCTCTTCATCCGCCACCCCTCAGCTTAGCCCCTGTCTTCCCCATCAGAGAATCGTTGTCTGCTCTCTCCAAAGTAAATAAAAATATAATGTATAAGCATCCCAAAGTGATAAAGCAAAATATTGGTAAAACTCAAATTAAACATAAAGCCTCTAAATTGAATGATTTGGCCTCTGTTCCTCCTCATAATTTAAAAATTAAATGTGGTTTATTAAATATTAGGTCTCTAACTCCCAAGTCTCTGTTAGTCCATGATCTGTTAATTGATCATCAGATTGATTTAATTTCCCTTACAGAGACTTGGTTAGGACAAGAGGATTATGTTGGTTTAAATGAATCAACTCCCTCTGGTTATTTAAACTGTCAAAATCCCAGAAGTTCTGGTCGTGGAGGAGGAGTAGCATCAATTTACCATTCCAAATTACTAGTTAATGTAAAGCAAAAAACATGTTATAATTCCTTTGAGGGCCTGGTCCTCAGTGTTGGGCACTTTAGCAATTCCAGGTTAAACCCAATTTTATTTGCCATAGTTTATCGTCCCCCATCAACCTATTCAGAATTTTTATCCGAATTTCCTGATTTCTTAGCTGATTTAGTGCTGAAATCTGATAGAATAATTATAGTAGGGGACTTTAATATACATGTGGATGTAGATAGTGACTGCCTTAATGTGGCTTTTAATTCAATATTAGACTCGATTGGGTTTTCTCAGAAAGTAGGAAATTCTACTCATTACCTCCACCATACATTGGACCTTGTTCTGACATATGGCATAGAAATAGAAAATCTTGTAGTGTCTCCTCATAACCCTGTACTGTCAGACCATTGTCTGTTAACCTTTGATTTTACTATTTCTGACTATTTGGCTCCTAAAGAAAAATATTATCACAGTAGATGCCTCTCAGATGATGCTGTTTCCAAATTTATGCAGATTGTTTCCTCTATGCCATGTGTCAACACAACGGAAATAAGCTATAGACAGCTTGCTCCTTCTGTAATTGATAACATGGTGGATAGTGTTTCAGCTTCTCTGCATCAGGCTCTAGACTTGGTGGCCCCCTTAAAAAAGAAAAAGTCTAATCAGAGATTTTTAACTCCTTGGTTCAACACAGAAACTCGTAGCTTAAAACAGAAGACTCGTCAATTAGAAAGAAAATGGCGCTCTACTAATTTAGATGAAATCTATTTAGCTTGGAGAAATCATCTTTTAATTTATAAAAAATCTCTTAGAAAAGCTAGAACGAGTTATTACTCTGCATTAATAGAAGAGAACAAGAATAATCCCAGGTTTCTTTTCAGTACTGTAGCCAGGTTGACAAAGAGTCAGGACTCTGTCAATCCTAGCATCCCCTTAGAGCTTACTAGTCAGGACTTTATGAACTTTTTCAATAATAAAATTTCATCCATCAGAGATAAAATCAATCAGATTCTTCCCACAGTTAACTTAAATACTGTAACTACTACAACTCCTTCTATTGATGTCTGTCTTGATGAGTTTACTCCAATCGACCTTTGTGAGTTAGACAAAATAGTTTCCTCATCCAAACCTTCAACTTGTCTTTTAGACCCTATTCCTACCAGGTTATTTAAAGAAGTCTTCCCACTTATTGGTAGCTTTATTCTTCATATAATCAATTCTTCATTAACTTTAGGCCATGTACCGCAGGCTTTTAAAACGGCTGTAATTAAACCCTTACTCAAAAAGCCAACGCTAGATCCAGGAGCTTTAGCTAACTATAGACCAATCTCTAATCTCCCTTTCATTTCAAAAATCTTAGAAAGAGTTGTTGCTACGCAATTATTTGACCACCTGCAGGGAAATGGTTTATTTGAGGAGTTTCAATCTGGGTTTAGAATCCATCATAGCACTGAAACAGCCTTAGCGAAGGTCACTAACGACCTCCTCATTGCATCTGATAATGGACTAGTTTCTGTACTTGTCCTTTTAGATCTTAGTGCAGCTTTTGATACTATTGATCATAATATTCTACTTGATAGATTAGAACACTATGTTGGACTTAATGGAACTTCGTTGCAGTGGTTTAGATCTTATTTATCTGATAGGTTCCAGTTTGTTCATGTAAATGATGAGTTTTCTCTCAGCTCAAAGCTTAGTCATGGAGTTCCACAGGGATCTGTGCTTGGCCCTACTCTTTTTAGTTTATATATGCTTCCGTTAGGCAACATTATTAGAAAGCACTGTATACATTTTCACTGTTATGCAGATGACACACAATTATACCTGTCAATGAAGCCAGATGATACTAATCAATTAGCCAAGTTAGAAGCCTGTCTTAAGGAAATCAAAGTTTGGATGACTTGTAATTTCCTGCTATTAAATTCAGATAAGACTGAAGTCATTCTTGTTGGTCCAAAAAACCTTAGAAATTCCTTTCCAAATCAAACTTTCAGTTTGGATGCAGTTACTCTTTCTCTTAATAGCTCTGTGAGGAACCTTGGAGTTATTTTTGATCAGGATTTGTCCTTCAATTCACATATTAAATTTGTTTCTAAGACTGCCTTCTATCATTTGCGTAATATTGCCAAGATTAGGAGCATCTTGTCTCAGAGTGATGCTGAGAAGCTGATCCATGCTTTTGTTAGCTCGAGATTAGATTATTGTAATTCTTTATTATCAGGCTGTCCTAAAACATCTTTAAAAAGTCTTCAGCTGATCCAAAATGCTGCAGCAAGAGTTTTAACAGGTACTAGAAAGAGAGATCATATCTCTCCGGTTCTGGCCTCCCTTCATTGGCTTCCCATAGAGTTTAGAATTAAGTTTAAAATCCTTCTTCTTACTTACAAAGCTCTAAACAATCAGGCTCCTTTTTATTTAAAAGATCTGATACTACCGTATCATCCTAACAGAGCACTACGCTCCCAAAATGCAGGTTTACTTGTAATACCTAGAATCTCCAAAAGTACAATGGGAGGCAGAGCCTTCAGTTATCAAGCTCCTCTCCTGTGGAATCAGCTGCCAATCTGGATTCGGGAGTCAGACTCGATCTCTGTTTTTAAGAATAGGGCTAAAACCTACCTTTTTGATATAGCCTACAATTAGGGAGGGATCATGTGTTTCTGAACCCTCCCTTAGTTATGCTGCTAATAGGTTTAGTCAGCCGGGGGACCTCCAGTAATGCACTGGGCCTCACTCCTTTCCTCACTCTCTATGAAATATTTTTTTTTTTGCTGGTCATTAACATTTGTTTGTTCTCTCCCATAGATTGAGTCCCCATCGTGCTGTTTGCTCTCTACATGTCTGTTCTTTTCTTCTTCTCTGTCCCCTCACCCCCCAGCCAGTCGCAGCAGATGACTGCCCCTCCCTGAGCCTGGTTCTGCTGGAGGTTTCTTCCTGTTAAAAGGGAGTTTTTCCTCTCCACCGTCGCCAAGTGCTTGCTCACAGGGGATCGCCTGATTGCTGGGGTCTTTCTGCAACTGTGGGGGTCCTCCCTACAGTTGATAGTGCTATGAGATGACTGTTGTTGTGAAATGGCGCTATATAAATAAAGTTGAATTGAATTGAATTGAATTGGACAGACGAGACAAAACTGGAACTTTTTTGGCAAGGCACATCAGCTCTATGTTCACAGATGCAAAAATGAAGCATACCAAGAAAAGAACACTGTCCATACTGTGAAACATGGAGGAGGTTCTGCTATGTTCTGGGGCTGCTTTGCTGCATCTGGCACAGGGTGTCTTGAATCTGTACAGGGTACAATGAAATCTCAAGACTATCAAGGTATTCTAAAGAGAAATGTGCTGCCCAGTATCAGACAGCTTGGTCTCAGTCGCAGGTCATGGGTCTTGCAACAGGATAATGACCCAAAACACACAGCTAAAAATACCCAAGAATGGCTAAGAGCAAAACATTGGACTATTCTAAAGTGGCCTTCTATGAGCCCTGATCTAAATCCTATTGAACATCTGTGGAAAGAGCTGAAACATGCCCTCTGGAGAAGGCACCCTTCAAACCTGAGACAACTGGAGCAGTTTGCTCATGAGGAGTGGGCCAAAATACCTGCTGAGAGGTGCAGAAGTCTCACTGACAGTTACAGAAATCGTTTGATTGCAGTGATTGCCTCAAAAGGTTGTGCAACAAAATATTAAGTTAAGGGTACCATCATTTTTGTCCAGGCCTATTTCATGAGTTTGCTTTTTGAAATAATTCTGTTGAACCACAATTCAAAAGCATTGTCTGATTTTCATTGGTTAATTTTCATAGAATTTTTATTTATTACCACTGTTGTCAGATTCAAGCTATTTCTGTGACCATTGTGGGTTTTTCTTTCATTAACCTCTAGCACTCCGTTGTTCCGTGGGCGGGCAAGTCTCTGTGTCCTAAGGCGCACGAGGGCGCACGAAAGCGCACTTGTGCGCCCTCGTGCGCATGACGCATGATAAGGATATTGATGGTGGTGATGTAGGTGGTGTGGCCTCCAAGCGCCACTGAAAAAAAAAGCTGCAAACACAGCCGCGAACAGATTAGTTCATCTGATTGACCTCTCATTCGACTAATAAGAGCCTTGAATTGGGTTTCTGAAACCTTGAAGAGCCAATGAATGAAAACCTAGGAAGGAGGACCCGCCTCCCAACGCTTTGAATGCAGTGAGCCAATTGAAGCAGAGAAGTTTGTGAGCTGTTTTTTTTTAAGGCTGGGTGAAGACTGACTGCTGGAGCGGATCAAAAAAGGACACAGGAAGAGCCCCACAGACCCAGCAGCATGGAGACCATCCACAAATGCAACCTGTGTGACAGGGAGTGCCATTCGTGGATCGGCATGTTCGGCCACAGGTGGTGCTTATTTTGTATTGGTTCCAGCAGAGTAGATGTTATGTTTTCTTCCATGGTCATAGACCGACGGAGGCTGACGATGAAGGCTGAGTGACACACACGCCTTCGCCACTCTTTTTTTAATTACTACTGTTATTTGTTTTGAAAAATCGTTCGCCAAAAACCGCAGTCATGGAAGCACAAAACCGCAATAATGGAATTATGTTTTGATCGAGTCACGAGACCAGAACCAAAGCGGACCAGCGTCGCGTTCGTCTGACAATGAGGAAGACAAGTACACCAAGACTCCGCTGTGAAGAGGTAAGGTGTTATAAGCTAAATTATTCTCTATCCCTGAAAATTGTAATCCAAAATGACTTTTGACCGATCAGCAAATTACAGCTGTGCGGTTCACGAAGTCTGAAGTTCGTACGCTGCGGTACAAGGGGTTGCTTGCAGTGTACAGGCTGTGAACGCCCCCCCCACCCCCGCTATTCTTCTGCAGCGAGGTGGGGGGAGCCGCGGTGACTGCACTGCTGTCCTACATCACCACATAAGGCTAATCCGTTGTGTAGCGATGGCTGAAGTCCATCCTCTGTAGCGAGCGGGGGGGGGACAACCCCCCCCACACACACAGTAGCGGGGGGGGGGAAGCCGCTGTGACAGCGTTGCTGTGGAAACATGCAACAAGTGTAATCTGTCATGTAGCGAGGGCCGAACTCTGTCCTTGGTAGCGGGGGGGGGGACGACCCCCCCCCCCCACACACACACAGACACAGCCCTGAGTGTGACCTTTCCTTTGAGCCTAAAATGAAGCTTCTACATTGAATTATTCAAAAGTTACAGACGTTTTTCCAAACTGTGCCATTTGGCACAGTTCCAAAACGCCTGGGAACAGCCTGAGAACAAGCTGTGTAAAATATTCATTTTTTGTGGTATTGTTACCAAATTTGGATCTCAGCTGGATAACACTTGGTTCTACATTTCTGTTGCATTTTCCAGCCGGATCGGACAGCTGTGTGTTATTTGCAAGCATTTGTATCCAAAAAAACACCGTGTCCAAATTTTTTTTCTTCAAGTTCAGTATGTTTAGATGACTGTAACTCAGTGGCCGGAGCACGTAGAGAGATTATGTTTTTTTTGCCAAAAAATTCAAAGTGTTTTCTTTTAAATGAGACCAACCCCATGAAGATGCTGCAAAGGGTTGAAGAACAGCTTTCGATTTACTTTGGGCACGTTATTTTTTGGCATTTTTAGGAAAATTGCCCGGAGTGCAAGAGGTTAACAGAGGGGTACCAACAATTTTGTCCACGTGTGTAGATAATGAATGTCCGAAAGGGGACAGGGTTCAGATGCAGACAAATCTTTGAGACTCCAGCAATAAAGGGGAAAAATCAAAATCCTTAAATAGAGCTACAGACAATTGAACACAAATGATGGCAGGTGTGGATACCATGAGCTGGCAGGGGAAAACAATGATTATAGACTTGGATCAGCTGGGAACAATGAGAGAGGAGAAGACGGGCCTGACAGCTGACAGGGACACTGCCCACATAGGAGCAAAAATCCGGAAGTGCCACTGACAGTTGTCAGTCCAGAGAGGGAAAGAGAGAGGAAAACACAACCGTACAATGATAAAGAACTAAATGCCAAAAAAATATGGAGCTGGGAAATAAATACAAACTAATACCAAATTAAAGAGTAGCAAAACTATAACATAAACAAGGGGAATAAGTGAATAAGTAGAATGAGAAACAATACAAAATGTATGAAAATCAACCATGGATAAAATGACAGGATTCAGAACTCAAAAATACAACACCACACAAATATAGAAAATAGGCAAGGAGACAGAGCATGGTGGGATCCCTCCGAGCTCAGATCGTGACAGAGCCCCCCCCCCCCTCCCAAGGGGTGGAAACCAGACACCACGAGCAACATCAAAAGAAAAGGACCCACCCACACAAAGAACCCACCCCACCAAAAACAAGAAAACAACCCCACCCCGGGTGAGAGGAGGGGGACCCAGGCATGGAGGGACCGAAACAAACCAGAGGAAAATTCTCGGCATTGCCCGACCGGTCAAACCGAGACCCCCGGACTATCCTGGTCTGAAGGCATCCATAGACTTTCTAATGTGTCCTGGGTCTGCCCCGGGGTTTCCTCTCTCCTACCACAACACACACATAAAAAGTTATGCCATTTCTGTACCTGGTCTTTCCTTCACCTACAGTATATTGTCATTCACATTATGTAGACCAAGCAAACTCATTGCAGCACTGCTGTAGTCCTAAAACTGTCTAGTAATTCACATACTGTCATGTTTTAATGCTTTTAGTCTGTGATGACACTTTCTTAGAGACTGTCCTTTTTTACATCAACAGTTTGTACCTGATTATAGTAAAAAAAAGGTCAACACTGACCATGGGGACAACAAAAGCTTTCCAGAGTCCTAATCCTGATATAATTAATTTCTTTATTGCTCTTCCAGATCTGCCCCATGGACCCTGCATCTGGACTGTTTTTTTTTTTTATATTTTCCCCCAAATAAATTCCTGTTTGTTATACAAATACTCACTTGAATTGAGGTTGATTTTCATTCTGCTCATCCACCTCCAAAAGTTGAATATTGTGGTGAATTTTTTTTTTTTTAGAAATAACTGAAATCTAATAAGAAAAAAATTCATATTTTACAGTTACCCCATATAAATTTAGCTAGTTTAAAAAATTTTTTTGTTTGAAATTTGGATGAATATGTCTGAGCTGTTTGATATAGATCCAAATGGTGATGTGCTCATTTTTGGAGATGCAGTCCTGTTTTTCACCATAAATTATTTCCAACTTCACTAAGGATCATTGATTACAAGGCTATGTATACAGTATATCTAATACATACAGTAGATTTTAGGTTCTTGTTTATCGCTACGTTATACAAAGGTTGAAAATACTTCAGTTTTGCAGAGGAGAGGAAAACTATTACTTTGTGAATCTGTCACACTGAATAAATAATAGATTTCATCTTCTACAGATAATTGAAAGGACCCAAATAACTGAGGCATCCAACGTTTCCCAACATTTATTTATATATTTTAAAACAATAAAACCAAAACACATTTACAACCTAAAATGAACTGGAATTGACATAAATGACTGCTGGAGCTTAATAGCAACAACTGTTTTTTTTTTTATAAGTATGCGCAGCTAAAACGGATGAACATAAACTGACCATAAAAGTGTGATTCAGCATATTTACAAAAACCACACAACAACTAACAGCAGTCAAAGTCCTCACAATCTGAACTAAAGTGTTGTCATAATTACGTTGTCAAAACTAGACAGCTGTCCAGCTCGATCACAGCTGTGCTACATTAGCATTACTGTCAGTGACACTGCACCATATCGTTATTACCTCCACCAAGGAGGTTATGTTTTTACTGCGGTTTGTCTGTCTGTCTGTTACCAACATAACTCAAAAAGTTATGAACGGATTTTGATGAAATTTTCAGGAA
The DNA here is from genome assembly GCA_020510985.1 of Pholidichthys leucotaenia. Classification (NCBI taxonomy): domain Eukaryota; kingdom Metazoa; phylum Chordata; class Actinopteri; order Cichliformes; family Pholidichthyidae; genus Pholidichthys; species Pholidichthys leucotaenia. The sequence continues at coordinate 428,721,338 of CM035841.1, read as the reverse complement.
AGGTGTGTAATGGCACGGGGAACAGATGATTACATTTTGGTAATGATCTGAGAGTGCATACCTCCACCAAGGGCTTTGTTTGTATTTGTGCAGCAGGATTACACAAAAACTACTGGATGGATTTGGATGAAATTTTCACCAGAGGTGGTTCTTGGGCTAGAGAGGAACCCATTATATTTTGGTGATGATCTGAGAATGCATACCTCAGCCAAGGCTCTTATCTTCTAACAGTGTGTTAGCAACAATACTCCAAAACTGATGGACAGAGTTTGATGCCATTTTCACCACAAGTGGCTATAGGCCTACACACAAACCCATTACATTTTGGAGGTGATCCATGACAAACGGAAGGAGCCTTGGCAGAGGTATGTGTTGTATGAGTGCTTTTCTAGTTTAAAAAATGTTTACCGGAGATGTGCATCAGAGAGGATTATGTTAAACTCACAATTCTATACCACAAGAGTCCTCGCTTGACATGCTGTCTGGCTCATAATAACCAAAAGTCTGAGATGTTAGCAGTCTGCAGTATATTGATGTTAGCTTCCAGGAAGTGCTGTTTATCTCTCTACCTGGCAATCGGTACAAGATTATAATGAGTCAACACTGAGTGCGACATCTACTGGCCAGGAGGTCAGAATGTTATCTTTTTCACCTTTAAGTCTCCCAACTCGTTTGGCGAACTCTACTCAAGACGTGATACGAGCTTTTTCTTTGCTACACCCACACAAGTCTGGTGAAGAACCCGGGCGATAACTGCTGTATTACATTCTCTCCCATGTAAGCTGCTGAAGCTTTTTCAGAGTAGTTGTAGGTGTCTTGCTGGCCTCCTTCACTAGTCTCCTGACACTGCAGTCACTCAGTCTTTAAAGACAGCCTGCTTCAGGGGGATTTACACATGTGCCATCTTGTTTTCATTCCTTAAAGACTGATTTAGCTGAACTCCAGGAGAGGGTAAGTGATTTGACCTTTTTTTTAACTTTTATTTTTCATAAACTTTTTGTTTGAGTTTCTTGGGGCGTTCTTTTGTCTTTGTGGTGTAACTGTAGCCAGGAATACTGATTAACCAGTGACTGGACCTTACAGACTTGGGTGTCTTTATACTTTATTTATTTAGCGAATGCAAAGTCCTTAAGCCAAGCATTTGCCTCCTGGTTTGCTGTATGGAGGGTGTGTAATCCTCCTTCCAGTCTTTGGAGCGGGCAAGCCTCTATGATGTGTTCCATTGTTTGCTCCTCTCCACATGCGCACAGTGGGCTAGGGCTACTGCCCCATCTGTGAAGGCTGGCCAAGCAGGGGCCATGTCCAGTCCTGAAGCGATTGAGTGTAGACCACTGTCTCCTTGGGAGGTTGGTGCCCGGGACCTGTTGGTTGGGGTTTATCACCAGCTGTTTGTTTGGGACCTCCTTGGCCTCCCATTCCTCTTGCCAAGCTGTCTGGATGGTAAAGTCAGCTGGGGGAGGGTTTTTCCAAATCGGCCGTCTGGATGAAAGTCGGGCAGTGGGTGGGGTGTAGATATCTGCATGGATTGGTAAGTGAGGAGAATCTTTAACTTTTTGGAGCATCCTTTGAGTTAATGCTGCTTGCCGGATGTGTGGAGGGGCTATGTTTGACAGTACAGAGAGCCAGGGGAGTGGTGTTGAGCGGATTGTTCCAGTTATAGTTCTCATGGTTGAGTTGAGCTGGGTGTCTACATGGTGTGTGTAAGATGACCTGGACCAGACAGGGGCACAATATTCTGCTACAGAGTATGAAAGGGCCAGTGCTGAGGTGCGCAGGGTGGAGACTGCCGCCCCCCATTTTGCACCAGCGAGCTTGCAGAGCAGGTTGTTTCGTACCTTCACCTTAGCAGCCGTCCCCTTTAGATGTTCCTTGAAGGATAAGGTCCTATCAAGGGTCACTCCAAGATAAGTTGGATTTGGGGCATGCTTAAGCTTGAGTCCGCTCAGGTGGATGTTTAGTTCTCTGGCAGCTTTTGCATTGTGGAGATGGAATACACTGGAGACGGTTTTTGCTGGGCTTGGTTTTAGGCGCCAGATTTTGCAGAACTGGTCCAGTTTGGCAAGATCTTCCGTGAGCACCCGTTCCAGTGGTTCAAAGTCTGGTGCTTGGAATGCCAAACAGATGTCGTCTGCATAGATGAATTTGCTGGATTTTGTAGTAGGCAGGTCGTTTATGTAGAGGTTGAACAGAGTTGTAGTCTTTATACTACAACCACATGAGACACATTCACTGCTCTGAGGTCATCTCAGTTTCACCAACTGTGAGAGTAAAAGCAAAACTGCGTACACCTCTGAGGAGCTTTTAAAGGGGGTGAATAATTAGGCAATCACTTGATTATTATTATTATTATTATTATTTAAGCAATTGGTATTACTTTCTTATTTTTTCAGTTAGGCATCATTTTTTTTTGTAAATTTTTGTCAAAAAAGCCAAATTATACTGATTGTGATTCACTTTATAAAACTATCAAAAGGTGAAAAAATCCAAGAGGGTGAATACTTTTCATAGGAACCACAGATAAATAGATACATATTCCATTAGTAGCCCCACAGCTTGATGTTTTGTTTGCAGACCATAAAAATCAAGCATTGGTGATTTGGGGAGTTTAGGGGAGCCATCTGTAGTCGCCGCCTTTTTGAGCTGCCTCCAAAGTCTTGGGAAAGTTTTATTTTATAATTTACTCCTGCTTTGGTCATGCTCTGACATTCGATTACACGCCTTGTCTTGGATCTTTTCTGAGTGGGCCCCCCGCCTACAGAGTCTCCTGTCTCATTCTCCACTAGTGGACTCCACATCCGCTCAGATGGTTGTGATGTCTTCATCTGATATCCAGCCCCAATCGGAGAAACATTCCCTTTTCCACGTAGGTTTTAATTTCAGCTTTGGGGAGGGCTGACCTGGGCCCCCCCGGCAGCTCTGCTGCAAATATGGATGCCTACTAGACTCCATTGAAGCTGAGACAAGAGCTGTTACAAATCTGTATGAAGAAAAAAAACTTTGTTTCTCCATGGTGGTGACAGACTCGCTTTAGCTGTAAACAAGGTAGCACTTCATAATACAAATGACAAATTACAAAATATAAAATGTATGAAATATGAAATAAATAAATACAAAAATATATTAACTGGGATGAAATAGGGACAACCCCCCCAAAAAAAAAACAAAAAACAAAAAACTGGGCAACAACAGGGAAAAATGGTTAAAAACAGAGTAAAAACAGGCTAAGTAGGAGGTACAAGAGCTGGGCTGTGTTATGCTTCGACTTTCATCTGACATACAGTACAGTGTATACTTAACTAAATATACTACATCCCCAATTCTGCTGAAGTTGGGATGTTGTGTAAAACGTTAATAAAAACAAAAAACAATGATTTAGAAATCCTTTTCAACCGGTATTAAATTGAATACACTACAAAGACAAGATATTTAATGTTCAAACTGATAAATTTTATTGTTTTGTTGCAAATATTCACTCATTTTGAATTTAATGCCTGTAATACGTTCCAAAAGATCTGGGATGGGGGTAACAAAAAACTGAGAAAGCTGAAGAATGCTCAAAAAACACCTTTTTGGAACATTCCACAGGTGAATAGGTGAATTGGAAACAGGTGTGTGTTATTCAAAGATTCAGAGTCAAAGATTTTTATTTGTCAATACTTCTATACTTACAGGTCATACAGGAGAATTGAAATGCTGTTTCTCTCTCCCTTAGTGGTGTGCACAACATATAAGAAAAGAACGACTAAGTATGAAAACAACAACAGCAGTCTATGTACAGTAATGCTACTCGTAGTGCAAATAAAGATAAAACATAAAACCCGCCAATCCTATATACAGAAAAAGTGGAGCCATAATACCCATAACTGTAAGTTCAGTGTGGTAATGTACAGTGGTGTGAAAAAGTGTTTTCCCCATTTGTCACTCTTAAATGTGTCATAATTGGTCCTTTCAGGGCAGAAATAAGGCACCAATCGCCAGCAGTGAGTTTGCACATTTAATTATGTAAAAACACAAAATAATAGCAACGAAGGGCAAATACAAAAAGGCAATAACTGAGGACCACAAAGGGCGAGTTACAAAAGACTATTTATCAAGACCATGAAGGGTAATTACAGAAAATGAAAACCACGAAAGGTAAACTTACAGTAGTACATATGAGGCTGAATACAAAGCAGAAGTTAGACTGGAATCAGGCGTGGGGATTCCAGTCTGCCAAAGGCGAGGTTGCTGCGGGGAATAAACCTCGCCAATGAGCTTAAATAATACAAGGGGAAAACCCCAAACATGAATCAGGTGTGAAAGTGATGAGAGAACCCAAAACAGCTGTGAAAACCAGAGAAACAACTTGACAGCAGGAAGTCACAGACTGTGCTGTCAAAATAAAAGCGCAAAACATAATGGACGAAAAACCAAGACTAAATACAAATACAGAAAAAGAGAAAAACCACAAAGACCCGAATACGGTGCAGACCCGTGCTCAGCATCATTACAGTGCCCCTCCCTTAAGGGGTGGAAACTAGACACCCCACAAGGAAAGAAATTACCCCCCCCCCCCCAGAAGAAATGACTACCAAAAACAGACCCCTGGAGGGTGGTGGGGTATCCAGGCTTGGAGGGAGAGACACAAACCCAACAAAACAAACAAACATGATCCCAAATCTAAAAAAAAAAAAAAAAAAAAAAAAAAAAGAGTCAAAAAGTCAAGCAAAACAAGTTAAACAATGGATCAGTTCAGGTGGCCAACCGGAGTCCCGGCTCCTCATGACCATCAGTTAGAAAAGGTTGGGCGGCTTACCAGGTCTCTAAAGCCACCAAAATGGATGAATGAGTCCATTGGGTGGTCTTCCAGGACTCCGAAGCCACCCAAGCAAGCAAGAAGGCTCAGGCAGTATCCCCGCGTCTCTGTGCCAGCGGGTCGCGGAGCACCTCCTTCTGGAGGCAGCAGTTGGAACCAGTGCTCACCGCAGACCCCCAGACATGAATGATGGGCACCCAATGAGGAAGATGGCGGGAGAAGAACAATGACGGACCTGGATGTGGACAGAGGACCCGCCGCAGTCTTGGGCATAGGTGCAACGACCTCCGTGACCCCGGACTGAGGCGTTGCGACACCCTCGGTGGCCCCGGACTGAGGCGTTACGGCACCCTCGGTGGCCCCGGACTGAGGCATTGCGGCACCCTTGGTGTCCCCGGAGTGAGGCGTTGCAGCACCCTCGGTGGCCCTGGACTGAGGTGTTACGGCACCCTCGGTGGCCCCGGACTGAGGCATTGCGGCACCCTTGGTGTCCCCGGAGTGAGGCGTTGCAGCACCCTCGGTGGCCCCGGACTGAGGCGTAGCAGCACCCTTGGTGGCCTCAGACTGAGGCGTTGCGGCACCCTCGGTGGCCCCAGTCCAAGGCGTTGCGGTACCCTCGGTGGCCTTGACTGGGACAGAGCTGCACCCACAATGGCCCATGGGCTGGAGCACCGCACCCACGTGGGATTCAAGCTGGGGCAGCACCAATGGAGATCCAGATTGAAGAGGAACTGCACCCTCGGAGGTCCCGGGTTGCGACAGCGCCTCCACAGCAACCTCAGCAGGAGGGGGAGCATCACCCACGGAGGTCCTGGACTGGGACAGAGCCTCTATGACAACCTCGGCCGGAGGAAGTGGACCCACGAAGACCTCAGGCAGCAGACCTGAACTCACGGAGACCTCTGGCATAGCTGGATGATTCTTGGTGACCTTGAGAAAAGACTCGAATAGAAAAGGAACAGGGTCAGGGTCACCGGCGGCAGTAGAACCCGGCAAGGCGAGCAAGCTGTCATAGGCTTCATTTACATCTGATACATAGACTTTTGTCCAGTCTTGCTTCAGCAAGCCTTCTTTAAAAGAACTGATTGCATTTTGTGATTTGTATCTGAACGATTTTAAAATTTTTTCTGTATTGGCCCCCGTGTGGCCATGGATAAGTGCAAAGGTTGGCAGATGGTCCCTTATATCATTTATCAATAATCCACTTTCTATTTTCTTATCAATAATATTAACAAACAGGTTGTCAATAAGTGTAGCAGTGTGGACTGTGATTCTACTGGGATGTGTTATTGTGGGATATAGACTCATACTGTACATAGAATTCATGAACTCTGTAATTACATTTTGTTGATATGGATTTAGTAAATCAATATTGAAATCTCCACAAATTACTACCACTTTCTTACTAGTAATATTATTGTACAGCTCGACTAATTTATCTCTGAATGTCTCAATGCAAGTTCCCGGCGTTCTATAAATACAACTTATAATTAGATTTTTTGTTTTATCTTGGTCAATCTCAACAGTAACACATTCCAAAATCTCTGGTAGTGCAAAGGACATTCCATTTACAAGCTTACACCTATACAGGTCATCAATATACAGTGCAACACCACCACCCTTTTTTTTTTTTAGATCTGTTAATATGAAACATCTGATATCCCTCTATTGCCATCAGGGGAGCCTGCTCTTCATTAAGCCAAGTTTCAGAGACTGCAACAGCTGTAAATTTTCTGTCTAGCTGTTTTAAATAGTCCTGAATCTGTGGAAAGTTTTTGTTAAGACTTCTGCTGTTGAAGTGTATTATTGATAGTTTACCATCTAGTTGCACTTGACTTTTGAATTGCTTTTCAGTGTAATATTCACAATGACCAAGGTTGTCATAGCCAGGAGCAGCACTGAGGTTAAGCTCCCAGTGCTCATAAAATGCTCCTTATGGCGTGCGCCTCGAAAAGCCTCTGACAACTAAGTCCAACTCCTAGCCTGCCCGTGTGGTTTAGTCTCTAAGCCCGGCGGAACTGCTTTTACTAATAGGAGAAGGGGCAAGGGCGGATCTCTGGCGCCTTAAAACCAGATGCTTCGGGTAGATGGTGGCTCGTCAACCTGGGAAGGTAGCCCATCTAGGGGAAGGTAGACCCTGATTTCAAATCTCCGCTGCTGCCTTGCGGCTTACCCGGTCACGGGAAAGGCTTTGGGAGTCAACCCTGAGGAAAAATCTGGAGTCGGAGCCCCTAAGGCGGTTCTATGTTGTGCTCAACATCGTTCTGGCAGCTCCTGCAACGGCGCTGGTGCCAAACTGTAGCAGCCCTGCTGTTCCTTTGGATTCATCAGTGACATGGAGAGGGGGGACATGCTGCATGGGCAACATCTTGTCCTCCATATCTTCCTGCCCAGGCTTGAATCCTACCAACGCCCAACGCTGGAAGGTAGAACACCGGATCACTGGAGAGGACACTCCAGCTTCGCCTTTGGCATAGACAAAACATGGGGAATGACAGTTACCGGTTATAAGCCACCGCTCAATTGGCGTAGAGTGCGACGCCAGGGGTTGTTCCCGACGGTGGGAGGGATCATCGGATCTCACTGGACAGCTACCACCCGCCTCAAGCTGGGCAGCCCCCAGCCAATAAGGTGCTGTCCCGCCACAGCTTGCTTTCCTCATTGGGTGCATGGGGATGAGGAGAAGTCTGAACAGCAGGCTGAGAACCTTCGCACCAGGCAAGACAATAAAACAAAAGAGACCAACTCTAAAACTGGGAACTTGGAACATCCGCACTATGATGACAGGACTCGCTGCTAACCTCAAAGACATCAACGACACCAGGAAGACTGCCATCATCAATAATGAGCTGAAGAGACTGGGAGTGGATATCGCCACTCTCCAGGAAACACGGTTGGCTGACGCAGGCACACTGAGAGAGAAGGACTACACATTCTACTGGCAGGGAAAGGGCAGTGACGAACACAGGGAACACGGAGTGGGCTTCGCAGTGAAGAACACCTTGCTGAAGATGGTGGAACCGGGCAGCACTGGCTCTGCACGACTCCTCACCCTCCGCCTGAACACCACTCAAGGCCCAGTCACCCTCGTCAGTGTGTATGCCCCAACACTGACAGCCACACCAGAGGCAAAAGACGAGTTCTACGAGAATCTCACAACAACTGTCAGGATCATCCCCAACTCTGAACAACTCATTCTCCTTGGAGACTTCAATGCCAGAGTGGGTGCTGACCACGACTCCTGGCCCTCCTGTCTTGGACCTTTTGGCATGGGCAGAATGAACGACAACGGACAGCGGCTGCTCGAGTTCTGCACATATCACGATCTGTGCATCACAAACTTGTTCTTCAAGACCAAGCCCCAACACAAGGTTTCCTGGCAACATCCGCGCTCAAAGCACTGGCACCAGCTGGACTTGATCCTGACCAGGCGCACCTCACTGAAGAACGTGCTAATCACCCGTTCGTTCCAGAGTGCAGATTGAGACACAGACCATTCATTGCTGTGTTGCAAGGTCAAGCTGCAGCTGAAGAAATTCCATCATGCTAGACAGCCTGGAAAGGCACGGATTTACACCAGCAAGATGGCTCAACCAGAACTTGTTGAGCAGTTTGCCTCCACCTTTGAGAAGGAACTTGGGTATACCACAAGAAGGAGGATCTGCAAAGCAGAAGTGGGAAGAGCTGCGAAACACCATCCACCGCACAGCCTTGGCTACCTTTGGGAGGAAGACCTCAAAGTCACAGGACTGGTTTGATGCCAAGTTGACCGAGATGACCCCCGTCATTGAAGCCAAGTGCTCAGCACTTGCTGAGTACAAGAAGTACCCAAACGAGAAGAATCTCCAGATTCTCAGGGCTGCGAGAAGCAAAGTTCAGCAGACTGCTCGGCGCTGTGCCAACGAGTACTGGACTCAGCTCAGCCAAGACATTCAAACGGCTGCCATAACAGGGAACATCCGTGGTATGTACGATGGCATCAAGAAAGCACTTGGTCCGGCTCAGAACAAGACGGCCCCCCTCAAATCTTCCACTGGGGAGATGATCACAGAAAAGAACAAGCAGATGGAGAGATGGGTGGAACACTACTCCGACCTCTACTCCAGACAGAACACCGTGACACCGTCAGCCCTTGATGCCATCGACTGCCTGCCATCCATGGACGAACTTGACGCTGAGCCAACCATCGACAAACTCAGCAAGGCCATTGATAGCTTGGCCGCTGGCAAGGCACCCGGCAACGACGGCATACCCCCTGACCTGATCAAGCACTGCAAGACCGCCCTACTGCTGCCATTGCATGACGTCCTCTGCTAGTGCTGGAAGGAAGGTGCCGTACCACAGGACATGAGGGACGCCAAGATCATCACCCTCTACAAAAACAAAGGGGAGAGAAGCGACTGCAACAACTACAGGGGCATCTCCCTCCTCAGCGTTGTTGGCAAAGTCTACGCACGAGTTGTTCTCGTTCGTCTACAGAAGCTTGCCGAACGTGTCTACCCCGAGTCTCAGTGTGGCTTCCGCACTGAGCGATCGACGGTAGACATGATATTCTCCATCCGCCAACTCCAGGAGAAATGCAGAGAACAGAACATGCCTCTGTACGTCGCCTTCATCGACCTCACCAAAGCGTTCGATCTGGTCAGCAGAGAGGGCCTTTTCAAGATCCTGCCAAAGATAGGATGCCCACCAAAGTTGCAAAGCCTCATCGAATCGTTTCACACCAACATGCAGGGGATAGTGCAGCACGAAGGCAACATCTCAGAGCCATTCAACATACGCAGCGGAGTGAAACAGGGCTGTGTACTTGCGCCAACCCTCTTTGGGATTTTCTTTGCTATGCTCCTGAGGCATGCCTTCAGCACAGCAACAGAGGGAATCTACCTGCACACAAGATCTGACGGCAGGCTTTTCAACCTCGCCCGCCTGAAAGCCAGAACCAAAGTACGTGAGGCTCTAATCAGAGACATGCTGTTCACAGACGACGCTGCAGTCGCAACCCACACACAGCAGGAGCTTCAGACCCTGATGGACCGCTTCTCCCAGGCATGCAAGGACTTCGGGCTTACCATCAGCCTGAAGAAGACTAACGTCTTGGCGCAAGGCACGGAAGCACCACCAACCATCACCATCGACGACTACGAGCTGGAGGTCGTGAATCAGTTCACGTACCTGGAGTCCACGATCAGCAACAACCTCTCCCTTGATACAGAGATCAACAAGAGGATTGTAAAATCAGCCTTCACACTCGCTCACCTCACCACACGAGTGTGGGAGAATCCCAAACTCTCTGTCAAGACGAAGATGGCAGTGTACAACGCCTGCGTCATCAGCACACTGCTCTATGGGAGTGAGATGTGGACAACATACGCCCGGCAGGAAAAGAGACTGAACTCCATCCACTTGCGCTGCATTCGCCACATCCTGGACATATCCTGGCAGGACAAAGTGCCCAACACAGAAGTTCTGTCCCGCACTGGCCTTCCCTCCATGTTCACTCTACTCAGGCAGCGCAGGCTCCGCTGGCTACGCCACATTCACCGTATGGAGGATGGCAGAATCCCCAAAGACGTCCTCTACGGAGAACTGGCAACTGGCAGGAGAGACGTTGGCCGCCCACAGCTGCGCTTTAGAGACGTCTGCAAGAGAGACATGAAGGCCCTGGAGATCAACACAGAGCGCTGGGTGGACCTTGCAACGGACCGCTCCAAATGGAGAGGCACCCTGACCAGACAGCTCAAGGTGGGTGAAGAGAGACTGACTGCTGCAGCAGATGAAAAAAGGACCCGCAGGAAGAACCGCCACAGACCCAGCAGCACGGAGACCACCCACAAGTGCGACCTGTGTGACAGGGACTGTCATTCGCGCATTGGCCTGTTCAGCCACAGGCGGTGCTGTTCCAGCAGAGTAGACGTTTAGGATTCTCTTCCATGGTCATCATAGACCGACGGAGGCCGACGATTCACAATGATTATGAATATTATTGAAAAAGTGGTTATCAGGATCAATATCATTCTCCATCTCTTGTAGTTTATGTTCAGCATAATGGCATATTTTCAGAGTTTGAATTTCCTCACTCTGTGTCAAATGACTTCCTAGACATCAAGATAATTGATGTCTACTCAAGTCAGTCATAAGTTTTTTTGTTTCTTTTGTTTCTTTATTTTTTTTTAAAGTACATTGACATGGTATGTCAAAAGAGCTATTCTTGCCGTGTGTGTGGATATGGATTATCAGTCTCTTAATTTTCTTAATCAGTGTTCATCTATATTTATTTAAGTCAGTAATCTCTCTGATTATTATACTCTTTGCTTCCTCAGGTGTTCCATTTAGTTTGATCCAAACTCTACAATTTCTTGTCCATGTTGCCTGTATCTTATTTTGTCTTTTCAGCATCCGTGCTTGCCGTGCTATTTCAGCAATAGTTTTTGTTAGATGTTCATTTAGGTAGACTTCTGTTCCCCGTAGCTTTCTGGCCTGCCTCAGTATGTCATTCTTTACCCTTCTGTTCACAAAATGCATCACAATTGATTTCTTTGTTTTATTATCCTTTCTGGGTAAAGCATGACAGGCTGAAATTGCATTTGCTTCAACCTTTATATTTCTACTATCAAGGAACTGAAGCACCTGGTTTTCCAGGGAGACTGATTCACTCAGGGGAGCCTCCTCACCTCTCATTCCTGCTGTAGCATGAGCATATGATTGATATTTGATGTCTAGTCCACTTATAATTAGATCATCCATATGAGAACATTGTTCAAGATCCTCAACGCGTCGCTCCAAGTCTGCAATTTTTTTGTCTTTTTCCTTAATTGTTAATTTTAATTCTCGGACTTCTTCCATTAGCCCTAATAGTTTAGCCTGCTGCCTAGCCACTTTGGTCAGTTCTTCTGACATGAAGTTCAGAGATTTTTTGATCTCTTCCATTTCCTCCTTCTTTGGTGGCATTTTTACTGACCTGTTGATAGTAAAACAATCTCTGCTGGTGTCGCCGGTATCCGATCCGACCGACCTCGAATCCAGCTGGGCCTCAGCTAGCCCCCTCCGCTGCTAGTCCCGCTGCAATTGAGCTCCTGTCCAGCCAGAGTACCGGCAGCTTCTCCACCGAGTCCCGCCACCCACCGCCGCTGTAGTTGAGCTCCAATCCTGCTCCTGTCCAGCTGGGGTCCCGGTAGTTCCTCCGCTGAGCCCTGCCACCTATCGCCGTCTTCCTCAGTAGTTCCTCCACCGAGCCCCGCCGCTGTAACTGGGCTCCGATTCCAGCTCTTATCCGGCTGGGCCCCGGTGGTCCTCCACTGGTCCCCGTCTCCTACCAACGCTGTACTTGAACTCTGATCCAACTCCCGTCCAACTGTTGCCTCGGTTAGTTCCTCCAGCGAGCCCCAATCACCGGGGACAGAGTCGCTTCTTTGTGTCGGTGTTAGGTGCTACGACTGGCTATGGCGTTAGCTATAGCTAATCTATCCAAAATAAAGATTCATTCATTCATTCATTCATTCATTCATATTACAGTAAATGTGTTTACATGCGTAAAAGTAACACAGCACTTCAGAAAAAGGAACATCATACCAACAGTAAAATATGGTGGTGGTAGTGTGATGGTCTGTGGCTGTTTTGCTGCTTCAGGACTTGGAAGACTAAATGGTAAATGGAACCATGAATTCTGCTGTCTACCAAAAAATCCTGAAGGAGAATTTCCGGCCATCTGTTTGTGACCTCAAGCTGAATTAAACTTGGGTTCTGCAGCAGGACAATGACCCAAAACACACCAGCAAGTCCACCTTTGAATGGTTTAAGAAAAACAAAAAAGACTTTGGAGTAGCCTAGTCAAAGTACTGACCTGAAACCGATTGAGATGCTGTGGGATGACCTTGAAAAGGCAGTTCATGCTCGAAAACTCTCCAATGTGGCAGAATTACAACAATTCTGCTAAGATGAGTGGGCCAAAATTCCTCCACAGTGCTGTAAAAGACTCATTGCCAGTTACTGCAAATGCTTGACTGCAGTTGCTGCTGCTAAGGGTGGCCCAGCCAGTTATTAGGCTTAGGGGGCAATCACTTTTTCACACAGGGCCATGTAGGTTTGGATTTTTTCCCCCTTAATAACAAACATCTTCATTTAAAAACTGCATTTTGTGTTTACTTGTGTTATCTTTGTCTACTATTTAAATTTGTTTGATGATCTGAAACATTTAAGTGTGACAAGCATACAAAAAATGAGAAATCAGGAAGGGGCAAACACTTTTTCACACCACTGTAATTTGCAGGTTTATCCACCCTTACAAAACATGTGATATACACAGAAAAACACAAAACATTTTTTTCTGTGTATATTACATGTTTTGTTTTTCAGTAGTTTGGTAAATAGTGTAAATGGCACCTTCTATGGGTTGCAAAAGTAACTACATGCAAGAAAAGTACTACAAGTTTTGGAAAGTAGTAGAGACAGCACCAGCTAGAGGTAAAGTGGTTTTGTTTTCAAAATGCTAGAAAATGTTTTACTCTCTTTTTTACTTTTTTTTAATTTTCCTATTTTTTCCTGAGTTGATTGAACAAGGAAACATTTTCCCAATCTACTATTGTTCAATTTTAGTGACCCCGTGCAAACGGTAGCCTAAGTTTCTGTTCCTTGCTGACAAGAATGGGACCTGATGTTGCTGTACCCCATCGGCTTCACGGCTGAATGTGTTCCATATTCAGAAACCCTCTTCTGTATACTTTGGGTAAAATCAGTGATTATTTGCATTTATGTTCTCTTTTTGTCAGCTTGAGCCAGTCTGGCCATTTTTCTTTGACCTCTGGCATCAGTAAGGCATTTGGGCCCAGAGAACTGCGGTTTACCCGATATTTTCAGACCATTCTCTGTAAACACTAGAGATGATTTTGCATGAAAATCCTCAGCAGTTTCTGAAATGCTCAGACCAGCCAGTCTGGCACTAACAACCACGCCACGTTCAAAGTCACTAAAATCAACTTTCTCCCTCATTCTTGACCATGTCGCCTAAATGCAGTGAGCAGCTGCCATGTGATTTGCTGACTAAATATTTGCATTCGGAAGCAGCTGAAAAGCTTTACCTAATAAAGTGACCATTGAGTGTTAGCCTAGGCATGCCATTTTTCCACCAGTCACGCCACACATACTGGAATCCATAGATATTCATCATCACCTTAGGACTGCAGAAGTCAACTTTTGTCAATATGCTTTTACTTTTTCACTGGTCTGGCACATTTTATGCCCTTTTTAAAAATAAACATTTCAACAAATAAGAGCCTTTTAGATGAACAAATAAAAGCAGAACACTTACTCAGCCCTGACAGAATTTTTTGCAGAATGACTAAAAAAAAGCAGCTCAACTTTCATATGGAATTTGGGTGACTGTTTATGGATCATGTCCACCCACATAGCAGAGGTGCAGGTGTGTGTCCTGAGGAAGCAATCTACCTGTGATGGATGTCATGCTGTACAGCAGCGTATGTACAGAGCAGAGAACAGGACAGCTGCACCTCAGCGCTTCGAGTGCCAAGGCTCACATGATTGATGGGAGTACATCCATGAATCAGACTACAGAGAAGGAACACACAGTGAGAAATGCAGACAGCGACTACTACACTTTGTCTCAACTGCATTCTGATTGGCTGCCAATTTCAAACAGTAGGCCCCATCAGGAGGTGGTTTTATCCACAGAGCGAAAGGTGACGGGTAAAGGCAGGGCAAGGTAAAGAAACATGAACAAGTCTTTGTACAAGATATACCACATTTTCTTCATTCTGCCTGAAGAAATTGAATATTATTAAGCAATATTACACGAGAGGGAGTACGGTATGAATGAATATAACTGCGGGTGTGATACGTCTATTAGAGTATCACACCCTTAGTATATTCATGATTCCTTAAGGACCTCAAGTGTAATATTGCTTTTACACAACAGCTTTGCAAGCACAGTTTATTAAATGACAGCAATACTGGACAAAATATCATGAATTGTTTGTTTAACCAGTTATTTTGCACAACTGAGAAAAAACAGTCCCTTCTAAATGTAACCAGTAACTGTTGCTAAACATCTCAATCAGCATGAAGACGTCTATTGTCATTTCACATACATACAGTATAAACAAATTAAATATTGAGAAGTACAAAAGTAATAAGTGTTTATAAAACATATACCTGTTGAGTCGGTGTTGTGTATGTAAATAGGCTGTATTACAAAGATGGTGGCCGGGTTGGTCATGGGCTAGACTGGGGTGGCTTACTACCGGTTTCCGGTGGTGACGCCGCCCGAGGTATAAAGGAAATGGGCGGAAGAGGCTCTGCCTGTTTCGTCGTGGGATCCACCTAGCAAGCAGGCGAGTGCCGTAAGCCTCTTTATGTATATGATGCACTCTGTATAATAAATCTCTGTAAACTACAGTGACCATGTATTTGCTTTACCCAACTATGGACACAACATTTGGCAACGAGGTAAAAGCGGGAATGGATAAATTTATTGCTGAGTTTCGGCCATTTCTGGAGGCCCCGGGCAGGCTGCCCATGCCGTGGCCTTGTTGGTTTACTGCTTTTACCAACTACCTTGTAGTTTTGAACCTCGGTGAGTGTGAGAAGCTTCGCGCGAGGGCTGTGTTAGTCCATAAGTTGGGTACTGAGGGGCAGAAAGTGTTGGAGAGCCTGGGAAGGGCTGATAGTTTCGATGGTGTGGTGGAGTTGATGGCGCGCCATTTTCGCGCTCAAGAGAGTGTCACAGTCCGGCGCATCCAGTTTCGACAACGCCACCAGCGTTTGGGGGAGTCAGTAATGACGTTCATTGACGAGCTCCGAAGGCTGGCGAGGGGGTGTAATTTTGGACGCCTGGAAGAGGAGATGATTCCGGACCAAGTAGCGGAGCATGTTTGCAGTGAAGCAGTCCAGTCCAGACTGTTGGAGTATCCAGGAGAGTTAACGTTGGCCACAGCTATCGAGCTCACCCAGCGGTTCCAGGCAGCAGAGATCATCGTGAGAGGCCTTCCTGAAGGGGCTTTTCTGGGTGAGGATGAGTCTCACACTAAGGCACTGAGTTGGGACCCTGATGATGGTGATGCTGGAGAAGACACGTATGCCTCCGTGGTAAAGATAAGGTCCGCCCTAGGTACGCCATATTGTTACGGTTGTGGGTTCCCTGTTCACCACTATAAGGCCAGTGTGTGCCCAGCGAAAGGAAAGCGTTGTGGCAAGTGTGGTTTGCGGGACCACTTTGTCAGGGTGTGCACTAACTTCGAACGCAGGAGCCGTAGGAAGGAACCAGGTGCTGCTCAGAAGACTCCGACTATTGTACACACGGTCTCCCCGGAGAAAACGGGGAGGATCGGTTGTGATGTCATGCTTGACGGTGTCATGGTTCCACTGCTGGTGGACACTGGAGCTGTTATTTCGGTGTTGAACCTGGTGACCGTGAACAGTTTTTTTCCCCACCGGCAGATTAAACAACAAGAGAGACACTATTATGGCTATGGATTGAACAGACTGGTAGTTGTGGGCTTTGTGGAAGTAGAGGCCCATTACAAGTCTGTTGTGGTGCCCCGAGGCCTCATTCATGTCATCACTGCGGGGGTGTAATCTCTTTTATCGCCTGGGTTTTTCAATCGCCAACGCATCGGGTGAGGAGTGGTCGGGCTGCGGACTGTGGAGCCGGCCGACTCCACTGGTGGATGGCGTGGAGGTGAGGGAATCGGACTGGTTGGACATGTGTAATAAGGGAGAGCACGTTCGGCGCTGCGCGAGGCTGCCGTGGGTTGGACCCGGTACCAGTCTGTCTGATGCCTGAGTTGAGGGTGAGGGATGGCACGATGGGACCCCGGAGACGGCCTGTAAGGACGAGGCGCCCACGCTGGATCCAGAAGGGGCGGGACCAGAGAGCGGGTTGATACTTTGCTCGGTAAGACGGTCTACCATGGGTAACATGGAGCGGACCTACGAGTCGACCAGATCATTGGTGGAGACCAGTCAGAACCAATATCACCGGAGGAGGAAGACGCGGGCTTCCCTGCGGGTCGGTGACATGGTGTGACTCAGGGTTGAGGCCCGGATGAGAGGTGATCACGGCTCACGTGGGCAGCACGATGAGAGGACACAGTTCCTGGTGGATGCTGCTCGGAGTGACGGGTGTCTGTGCTTGTCTGACCAGACCTGGAGGCATCCGAACGAGTTGCGCCGAGTGGAGGAGAAGAAGTGGCGCAGTGGGGCCCCTGAGGTCAAGAGACAGTGGTGGCTGGGGAAGGACCTGTCTAAGGACTGAGAGTGTTATGTCTTCATTTTATGTTTGTGTGTTTTTGCTCCAGTCCTGATATGTTTGTTTTACTGCTGGTTTGGTACCCCAATTTAAATTACTAACTAATCTGCACTTATATAGCGCTTTTCTAGTAACAAAGACCACTCAAAGCGCTTTTCACTAATACTAACCCTCTGTTCTAAGGGCCTATAGGAAACAGATATCTAGGGACAATTTAGAACAACCAGTTAACCTAACATGCATGTCTTTGGATTGTGGGAAGAAACCGGAGCCCCCGGAGTAAACCCACGCAGCACAGGGAGAACATGCAAACTCCACACAGAAAGGTTCCAACCCCTGCCAGCCTGGGGATTCGAACCAGGAACCTTCTAGCTGTAAGGCAACAGTGCTAACCACTGCACCACCGCGCAAATAAAAAAAAGAAAAGAAAAGTGAGACATAGGGTGTTTTGTGGCACATGGGAATTAAATTTTAGTTTAAGGGACCTGAATTGTAACTGTGGGTTTTTGGTTTTTTTTTTTGGCTCAAAGACAGTTGTTTGATGGAATTGAATTTTATTAATGTGTTAATTTTATGCCCAAGTTTGGGGTGGTGGGGTGTGTTTCTCCCATTTGAGGTGTTTGTTTATGCATATTTACATACACAACGTCTAATATATTGTGATGTACCCGTTGGGGGGGGGAGTGTTGGGGGGGGAGCCGCCAGTAGTTGTTATGTGTTTTTGTAATTTTGTATGTTTTATGTGGAGCTGTTCAGGGATTATTTTATTTTAGTTACACGGCTTTGTTTGTGTGATTGGCGGCAGAATAATCCGCCCAGCCGTGTGGGGGTGCTGGTTGTCTACCTGGCGCCCCCAGCTTAGTTGTGTGCATGGATAAGTTGTTTGTTTGTTTCTGTACTTGTTTTGCTTTAGTGTGTGAGTCGGGAAGCAAATTGGGGAGGGTTATCTGTGCGCTTGGCATTTTTTTTGAAGGGGGAAATGTTGTGTATGTAAATAGGCTGTATTACAAAGATGGCGGCTGGGTTGGTCATGGGCTAGACCGGGGTGGCTTAGTACCGGTTTCCGGTGGTGATGCCGCCCGAGGTATAAAGGAAGTGGGTGGAAGAGGCTCTGCCTCTTTTGTCGCGGGAGCCACCTGGCAAGCAGGCGAGTGCCGTAAGCCTCTTTATGTATATGATGCACTCTGTACAATAAAGCTCCATAAACTACAGTGACCATGTATTTGCTTTACCCAACTATGGACACAACAGTCGGCACTGCAGAAGACCCCAGATCAAAACGTAGCCAATGCCGGTAGCTAGCTGGTGGCTAGTAGATAGCATGCTAGTGTTTTAGCACACTTCGCTTGCTCTTCACATTTTCAGAAGAAACAAAGAGTCCATCACCACAAAATTATGGTTTGTTAATCGAGACAATAAATTCAGCTCTAGCACTGCCTATTTTTTAAACAGAAAAATGAAATAGATTCATGATGTTTATAGAAGGGTAGACTGTAAACTGAATCAAACTTTTTTCAAAAGGGTGGGACTCTCCGGGTCAGATAAGAAATTTTTTCAAACACCGCCTCCCTGTGGGAATTAAGGTATTCAACACAGTATTGCAATTGTCACTGAGAGTTAGTTGACAGTAAATTAGTGTTAGTAATTAACGGTTACATGAATACCTTTGAAGTGGAGTGATACATATCCAGTGAAACAATGGAGTGCAGTTATTGTTGATTTTAGTAACTCCTAGAATCCCTATTGTCCAATCAAATTGCTCTGTCGGAACTAACTGTTGTATACATGAAATTAATAGCACTCATTGTGCCTGACAGTGGTAAAAAATTTAGATGAAAAAATATTTTCACTTTTAATAACGTGATTTAAACACTGATGTGACTGTTTTCAGCATCTAAATATTGACTTTTCAACATTGTCTCCTGTGTATGCAAGTGATTTAGGTTTTTCTTTTCAGTTTTCCCGTTTCTTTCTTCTTCTTTTCATCAACACAGTAAGACAGAATATTGAACTGACAGTTATAATGTTTTAAAGAAAAACAAATGTTGAAAATCTCTACACCCACTGACAGTTTTCTTGTTCATTGAAAATACCAATTTAAAGAAGTAATTTACCTTGAAGTATTTGAAAACATGATGGAAAGGTTAAAAAGAATATTTCCTGTTCATATGCTTTTTTTATTGTGATGGTTTTCATTCATAGATTTGTAATCGTGAGGATGGCAAGTCTAAACACACAGGGTATGTCGTTTGAGAAGTACTTGAGAACATAGTAATAATAATGTAATGGGGTAAATAAAAAACATTAGGTCGACCCTCTCAGTGACACAAGTAGAGTCCAGGACTCCTGCATGGATGTCACCAGATGGGCTTCACTGCCTGCTCACTTGGTCACAATTAGGCCTGGGATAATTAACGCATTAACTTTTTCAATGAATGTGGGTCAATTATAATAGAATAGAATACAACAGAATAGAGTAGACTAGAACAGAGTAGAAGAGAATAGAGTAGAATAACAAATAATAGAATAGAATAGAATAGAATAGGCTTTATTGTCATTGTAAAGTTGTAAAATACAATGAAATTGTAGGTGCTCCACCAGGGTACTGTGCAGTGAAAGTATGAAAATATAAAAACAGATATAAAGCACACATTTGAATAAACTAGCAACATTAAGTAGAATGAATACGAAGTATAAATATACACACATTGGTCGTGGCTCAAACGGATGGATCAATGTACTGAAAAA
This sequence comes from Pholidichthys leucotaenia, assembly GCA_020510985.1. NCBI lineage: Eukaryota > Metazoa > Chordata > Actinopteri > Cichliformes > Pholidichthyidae > Pholidichthys > Pholidichthys leucotaenia. The sequence goes on along the minus strand of CM035841.1, from coordinate 428,701,536 downwards.
TGCAGAGTGCAAAAAACAGGTGATAGTTTTTAAAAAAGGTTCTCAGTTCTTTGCATGCGAGCGTTCGGAGGAAGGGGGATGAACCTCTGACTGTTTGCAGTTCGGATGGCCCAGGGGAAGAAACTATCAGTCTGGAGGTGTGGGACCTGGTTGATCTGAACCGTTGTCCAGAGAGAAGCAGGTCAAACAGGTGGTGGACGGGATGTGAGGGGTCTCCTGCGATGGTCTTGATGTTCTTGAGACAGGAGGATCTGGAGATGTCGTCCAGGGAGGGCAGAGGGCCACCCATGATTTTTTGGGCTGTGTTGATGACTCTCTGCACAGCCTTCTTGTTCTCAACCGTAGAGCCAGCGTATCACACACCCAGACAGTAGGTGAGCACGCTCTCCACTCAGCAGTGGCAGGAGGCCAGCAGCAGCATCTGGTCCAGGTTTTTCTTTCTCAGGACCCGGAGGAAGTGCAGCCACTGCTGGGCTTACTTCACCAGGAGAGGTCAGAGGTGATGTGTGTGCCCAGATGCCTAAACGGGGTGACAGTTTCACGCGGTCTCCATTTATGAGGAGAGCTGTGTGATCCTGCCTGTTCTTCCTGAAGTCCATAATGAGTTCTTTGGTTTTATGGACATTCAGTTTCAGGTTGTTTGCTGAGCACCACAGCAGCAGATTCTCTACCTCCACTCTGTATGCCTTCTCATCGTCGTCAGTGATGAGCCCAACCAAGGTGGTATTGTCCGTGTTCTTCACATGGCGGTGGTTGGGTGGGTTGGAATATAGTCAAGGGTGTACAGGGCATACAGTAGAGGGCTTAGCAGTCACGTGGAACCCTGAAGGATGGTGGGGTAGCTAGCCGCGAGAGCCAGCAGCCTCGTGTCCTGGGCCAGGTCAGTTGCTTCAACCGATGCGCCAGTTCTGGTGATCTGCTGTGTAATCATGGTGAAATTATTGGGAAATGGGCAGGACTGACATAAGGTATATTGTTGACTGTGGATTGGTGAACCAGGTAGCAACAGGGATGGCTATTAGGGTGACTAAGATCTGAAGAAAATAATAATATAAGCCACACTTGGTGAGAGCCTCCTGGTACCAGTGTTAGCTCAGGGGCTAATAGGCTACCCTTAGCCTCCCTTCTATCTACATGAAAGACAGCTGGGTGAGCCAATAAGAGCAGTAGGCGGGCCTCAATCTTGATGTACAGGATTTACCTGGAAGAGTCAAAAACGTTTCTCAACATTTCTCAGAGACAAAAAAATAAGATAAAGGCTGTGTGTCTTTTTAAGAGAACTGACTGTTCTGAAAATGTTTTGATAATCACGTGACCAATGGACACATTTCAGACTGTTAAAATCTACAAACACACCATTTTTCAGTCAATGACCCCTTTAAGATTGCATTACCAAAGGTGATATTGCAACAGTACAGCCATAACAGATGTACACGTAGAAGCTTGACCAAAACTGAAGGTGTCTGCGATAAAGTGATCCCTGCTTGGGTCCAGAGGGCAGGATCGAATCATAGGCTCACCTCGCTCCAGCAGACTGCTGTCTTCACCAATCATGGACCGTGACTAAAGTGATTTATTCATTACCGACGACTGATGACAGTAGACCAATGTGTTCATTAATTGTGAGCAGTGCACCCGGTCCTCCCTCTCTCCCAGCTGCACACTGTGACATATTGCCACTTTGATGAGAAAAAAAAAACTTGTTACTCCAATTTCAATGCTAATTTTCAACTGCTTGACTTGTGTGGAAGGGTGAAAGGCCAGGATATGGTTATTTATGTGCTGTGTTATGACCCTGGACCCCACAAAAACTTGATCAGTGGTGAGGGGATTTTCAAAAGAACTTCTTTTTTTTCTTTTCTTTTCATCTGAATAATAAAGTGACTGGATCACAACTCCTGAAATGAGGGTGATTGTTTACAAGTAAAACCAATATTTCACATTCATTCTTTATACAATACTACAATAAACACTTTGTGACCACTTTAATAGGTACACCTTGCTATTACTAGGTTTGATCCCTGTTGCCTTCAGAGCTGCCTTAATACTTAATGGCATAGAGTTACCAAGGTGTTGGAAACATTCCTACAAGATACCGGCCCGTATTGATGTGCTAACATGACCCGGTTACTGCAGATTTCTAGGCTGCACATCCATGATGCTCCATGGATGCTTCCATTCTTTAATGATCTTCAAATCCTGACCCTACCTTCTGAATGTTACAGCAATGCTTTTCCAATTTTGGTGAGGTTGCATGACACTCACCCACCCACTCACCTACCCCCACACACACACGCAAATTATTACCGCTGTCTTTGATTACCTACAGCTGCTCCCAATCAGATGACCTATTTGATTCATGTATCTGTACACTGTAATTTCCCAGTTTGAGATCTATCTATCTATCTATCTATCTATCTATCTATCTATCTATCTATCTATCTATCTATCTATCTATCTATCTATCTACAGTGCATTTGGAAAGTCTTCACAGCGTTTCACTTTTTACACATTTTGTTATGTAGCAGCCTTATTCCAAAATGGATTAAATTCATTTTTTTCCTCAAAATTCTACACATAATACCCCATAATGACAATGTGAAAAACATTTTTTTTTTTTTAGATTTTTGCAAATTTACTAAAAATAAAAGATTGGTTTGGGGTTTGGGGACGAGGGGGATGACTCGCCTATCACAGGGGCTGAGGTCGCCAAGGTGGTTAAAAATCTCCTTGGTGGCCGGGCCCCGGGGGTGGACGAGATTCGCCCCGAGTACCTCAAGGCCCTGGATGTTGTTGGGTTGTCATGGTTGACACGCCTCTACAACATTGCGTGGAGGTTGGGGGCAGTGCCTTTGGCATGGCAAACCGGGGTGGTGGTTCCTCTCTTCAAAAAAGGGGACCGGAGGGTGTGCTCCAACTTTAGAGGGATCACACTCCTCAGCCTCCCTGGGAAGGTCTATGCCAAGGTACTGGAGAGGAGAGTCCGGCCGTTGGTCGAACCTCGGATTCAGGAGGAGCAATGTGGTTTTCGTCCTGGCCGTGGCACATCGGACCAGCTCTTTACCCTCTCGAGAATTCTTGAGGGTTCGTGGGAGTTTGCCCAACCAGTTTACATGTGTTTTGTGGACTTGGAGAAGGCATTTGACCGCGTCCCTCGTGGATCTTTGTGGGGGGTGCTTCGGGAGTATGGGGTATCGGGCTTGTTGTTACGAGCTATTCGGTCTCTGTACGACCGTTGTGAGAGTTTAGCTCGTATTGCCAACACTCGGTCGGAGTCATTTCCAGTGAGAGTTGGACTCCGCCAGGGCTGCCCTTTGTCACCGATCCTGCTCATAATTTTTATGGACAGGATTTCTAGGCGCAGCCAGGGAATGGAGGGTGTCATGCTTGGTGACCACAGGATCTCATCTCTGTTGTTTGCAGATGATGTTGTCCTGTTGGCTTCATCCAGCAATGACCTACAGCTCTTGCTGGGACGGTTTGCCGCTGAGTGTGAAGCAGCTGGGATGAGAATCAGCACCTCCAAGTCCGAGTCCATGGTCCTCAGCCGGAAAAAGGTGGATTGTCCTCTCTGGGTTGGGGACAGGCTCCTGCCCCAAGTGGAGGAGTTTCAGTATCTTGGGGTCTTGTTCACGAGTGAGGGGAAAATGGAGCGAGAGATCGACAGACGGATTGGAGCACCATCTGCAGTGATGCGGACGTTGTACCGGTCTGTTGTGGTGAAGAGGGAGCTTAGTTCTAAGGCAAAGCTGTCGATTTACCAGTCAATCTACGTTCCTACTCTCACCTATGGTCACGAGCTTTGGGTAATGACCGAAAGAACGAGATCGCGGATACAAGCGGCTGAAATGAGCTTTCTCCGTAGGATTGCTGGACTCACCCTCAGAGATAGGGTGAGGGGCTCAGTCATCCGGGAGAGGCTCAGAGTAGAACCGCTGCTCCTCCACATTGAAAGGAGTCAGTTGAGGTGGTATGGGCATCTGATTAGGATGCCTCCTGGACGCCTCCCACTTGAGGTGTTTCAGGCACGTCCCACTGGGAGGAGACCCCGGGGCAGACCCAGGACTCGGTGGAGAGACTATGTCTCCCAGCTGGTCTGGGAACGCCTTGGTATCTTCTCTGAAGAGCTGGAGCAGGTGGCTGGGGAGAGGGAAGTCTGGGCTTCTCTGCTTGAACTGCTGCCTCCACGACCCGGACCTCCGGAAAAGCGGTAGAAGATGGATGGATGGATGGATAAAAAAATAAGAAATCACATGCCTGCCTCTCGCCCAAAGATGCTGGGATAGGCTCCAGCCCCCCAGCGACCCGAAAAGGATTAAGCGGAAGAAGATGAATGAATGAATGAATGAATGTATGTAAGTATTTGCAGCCTTTGCCATGAAGCTCAAAATTGAGCTCAGGTGCATCCTGTTTCCACTGATCATCCTTGAGATGTTTCTACAGCTTAATTGGAGTCCACCTGTGGTAAATTCAGTTGATTGGACATGAGTTGGAAAGGCACACACCTGTCTATATAAGGTCCCACAGTTGACAGTGCATGTCAGAGCACAAACCAAGCATGAAGTCAAAGGAACTGTCTGTAGACTTCCGAGACAGGATTGTCTTGAGGCACAAATCTGGGGAAGGGCACAGAAACATTTCTGCTGCTTTGAAGGTCCCAATGAGCACAGTGGCCTCCATCATCCATAAATGGAAGAAGTTTGGAACCACCAGGACTCTTCCTAGAGCTGGCCGGCTGTCTAAACTTAGTGATTGGGGGAGAAGGGGCTTAGTCAGGGAGGTGACCAAGAACTCAATGGTTACTCTGTCAGAGCTCCAGCATTCCTTTGTGGAGAGAGGAGAACCTTCTAGAAGGACAACCATCTCTGCAGCAATCCACCAATAAGGCCTGTATGGTAGAGTGGCCAGACGGAAGCCACTCCTTAGTAAAAGGCACATGGCAGCCCACCTGGACATTGCCAAAAGGCACCTGAAGGACTCAGACTTTGAGAAACAAAATTCTCTTGTCTGTTGGGACAAAGATTGAATTCTTTGGCGTGAATGTCAGGTGTCATGTTTGGAGGAAACCAGGCACCATTCATAACCACACCAATGGTGATAGCAGCATCATGCTGTGGGGATGTTTTTCAGGGGCAGGAACTGGGAGACTAGTCAGGATACAAGGAAAGATGAATGCAGCAATGTACAGAGACATCCTGGATGAAAACCTGCTCCAGAGTACTCTTGACCTCAAACTGGGGTGACGGTTCATCTTTCAGCAGGACAACAACTCTAAGCACACAGCAAGATATCTAAGGAGTGGCTTCAGGACAACTCTGTGAATGTCCTTGAGTGGCCCAGCCAGAGCCCAGACTTGAATCCAATTGAACATCTCTGGAGAGATCTGAAAATGGCTGTGCAGCGACGCTTCCCATCCAACCCGATGTAGCTTGAGAGGTGCTGCAAAGAGGAATGGGCGAAACTGCCCAAAGATAGGTGTACCAAGCTTGTGGCATCATATTCAAAAAGACTTGAGGCTGTAATTGCTGCCAAAGGTGCATCAACAAAGTATTGAGCAAAGGCTGTGAATACTTATGTACATGTGATTTTTTTAGTTTTTTTAATTTTTAATAAATTGGCAAAAATCTAAAAAAAAAAAAAAAATCACATTGTCATTATGGGGTATTGTGTGTAGAATTTTGAAAAAAAAATTATTTCATTTTGGAATAAGGCTGTAACATAACAAAATGTGGAGAAAGTGAAGCACTGTGACTACTTTCTGGATGCACTGTATCTATCTGGTCCACTTTCCATCTTGACCTGCTAAAGAAAGGACACACTACTGTTCTTCACCACTTCTCCTTTCACCCCTACCACCTTCTCCACTCCTGAGGCAAGATGCATCTCCCAGGCAGCTCAGTCCTCACTGTCATAAGCAAACATATTATTCCTACTTATTCCAACCACTATCTCCTCACCTCCACACTTACCATCTCCTCTCTTCTTCCCTCTACAGATCAGACCTACTCCTTACCACACTAAACCTGTTATCAATAAAATTATTTGCATCTCATCTGCTCATCCCTTTCTGGTTCTTGCATCTGGGTCCTGGTTCAAAATCCTGCCATCAGTTTTCTGTTTTTAGCTGACAGAAGAGGCACCTATTGAGATCTTCTTGTTGCTGTAGCCCATGTGCTTCAAGGGTCAATGCGTTTTGCCTTCAGAGATGGTCTTCTACTGAACATAAGCCACCCAATGTTGAATGACATGTTTCAGGCTAAGACAGGACCCAAGGAGCAGATACCACAACAGATTAAAAGGTAAGGTTCAAGATAGTGATTTATTTACAATATTTGTGGTTGTAGTGCCGGGACAGGAACTCTGTAGCGGGGAGAGGAGAAATCGGATGTTCATGTTAAATCAATCACTGGCATGTAATTCTATATGTACGTGTGGTACAATAATTACGTGTTCTGCTTGCAGGGGGAGGTTCTGAGGGAATTAGGCTGAGACTGCAAGCAGGTGGTGAATGCTCCAAGGTGAAGGTGAGCAGGGACCTCCGGGGGGGTGGGGTGGGGGGGTAAGCGTCTAGTCCTCCTGAGACGCTGGCCTTCCAGAGGCAAACAGGCAGAGGCACAACAGAGGTGGGAGAAATGTGGCAGTGGAAGATGAAGATCACACAATAAACAACTAACAGCAGGCTTACTTAGTTCCGTGGTTGCTGGGGAGTCTAGGCTAGGGCAGGGTTGCGAGCGAGCTGGAGCACACACACAGGGAGGACTGGAGCTGTAGCTTGGCAAGGAGATGGTCTCGTGGCAATGCTGGTTGTGGTGTTGAGACAATTCCACAGAAAGTGATGCCAGCTCGCCCCTTAAATAGGGTGGAGTCCAGTAGCTGCACGGCTGAAGCAGATAGGAGATGATTAATCATGTGTGTGTGCTTGCTCACCACATGCCATGACGATGCCCCTCCCTCAAGGGACTCCTCCTGGCGTTCCTCGAGGCTTGTCCGGATGTTGATGATGGAACTCGCTGACCATGATGGGATCAAAATCAAAATTTCGCTTACTTACTTAAGCGTCAATTTGATAAAACATGTTTTTTTCTCTCGCCTACTGTGTGATATCCACTCTTTTTCTTTTTTTTCCTTTCTTCTTTATGACTGGCGCCTAGCGACTGCCCCGGCCTTGGATGCGCTCTGCAGAGCGTGCCCAAATGCCAAGTCACGTTTCGTTACCTTGTATTCATACATGTGTAATGACAATAAAGTTGAATCTCATCTCATCTCATCTCATCAATGACCAGGGAGCAAGAGATCCAAGAATGCCCCTCCGGGTCATACCCCTCCCAATCAACCAGATACTGAAGGCCCCGACCCCTGCAGCGAACGTCCAGAATGCATCTGACGTTATACACTGTGCCTTTGTCGATGAACCTGGGAGGAGGAGGGGGCTTGGTAGGAGGACACAGGGGACTGGAGGACACAGGCTTGATATGGGAAACATGAAAAGAAGGATGGACACGCAGAGCGGGAGGCAACCCAAGGCAAACAGTAGAAGGATTCATAATGTGGGTTATGGGAAAGGGACCAATAAACCTGGGTGACAACTTTCTACAATCTGTCCTGAGTGGAATATTGTGCATGGAGAGCCATGCCTTCTGTCCCACAGAGTATTTCGGGGCTGGAGTCCTTCTCTGATTGGCCATGGCAGTGTTCTGGCTGGAAGTGCACAGTAAGGTGGCTCTGGTGGTTCGCCAGATGCAATGGCAACGTTGCATGTGGTACTGGATGGAAGGAACGGCAACCTCCTCCTTGGTAACAGGGAGAAGTGGGGGATTGTACCCAATAGAGGCTTCCGTGAAGTTAAAACGCTTGGCGCAGCAGGATGTCCGTGTCTCTTTGGTGGAGGGGAGCTTAGGAAGAGCGAGAAAATGTACAGCCTTGAAGAATCTGTCAACCATCGTACAAACCACAGTGTTACCCTCAGAAGTAGGAAGTCCGGTGACAAAATCCAGGGCAATGTGTGACCATTGGTGGCTTGGAATGGGCAGGGGCTGCAGGAGACCAGCAGGAGGCAGGTTGGAAGACTTCCCAGCAGTACAGGTGGTGCAGACTCGAACATACTCAAGGGGTGTCGGTGCTAAGGGACAGCCACCAAAAGGCTCGATGAAGGTGGTAAATGGTAAGACCCACTCCAGGGTGGCAGGTAAAAGGGGCTGTGTGTACCAGGTGAATGATGTCCCCCCACATCGATGTAGGAATGTAAGATAAGATAAGCCTTTATTAGTCCCACAATGGGGAAATTCCAGGATTGCAACAGCACAGGGATAGCAACACTCAGAGCAACATTCAGAAGGCAAGAAAAAACAAGAACATCTAGTAAACATATGTACATATTACTATAAATGTATATATATAGACACACAGTGCGGAGCATTATGGTTGGATGGTGAATGTGCAGCAGAAAGTCTAAGTTCTCTCTCCGCGGATGTACAGTCTGCCCCGGGGACCCCCCCCCCCCCCTCAGGGTCAGCCTCCATCATCTGGGTGGCACACACCTTCCTCTTCACCTCGAAGGAAATAGCGCCCACAACACAAGAGAGAGGAGGAATGGGTTCAAAGACAAGGGACCTGGCTTCAGGGAAAAACTAGCATGACAGGGTATAAGGCTTGACATTCTTAGTTCCAGGCTGATAGGACAACGTAAAATTGAATCTGCTGAAGAACCATGCCCAGCGGGCCTGGCGGGGGTTCAGGCATTTGGCTGACTTGAGGTTTTCAAGGTTGTGATGGTCAGTCCATACCAAAAATGGTTGCGTAGCACCCTCCAGCCAATGACGCCACTCCTCCACCACCAACTTGACTGCCAGGAGCTCCCGATCCCCCATGTCATAGTTCTGCTCAGTCAGGCTCAGGCAACGGGAGAAGAAGGCACAAGGATGCAACTTACCATCAGAGTAACGCTGGGATAGAACAGCCCCCACGCCTCAATGCGATGCATCCACCTCCACAATTAACTGACCTCTTGGGCGAGGATGGGGGCCTGAGAAAACAAGGTCCTTAGTTCAGTGAACGACGTCTCAGCTGGCCCCGACCACCTGAAAGGGACCTTGGGAGAAGTGAGTTGGGTTAGTGGGGCTGCCACGTGGCTGTAGTTCTTAATAAACCTTCTGCAGAAATTGGCAAACCCCAAGAAATGCTGCAGCTGCTTACGAGTGGTGGGGGTAGGCCAGTCCATTACTGCCTGGATCTTAGCGGGGTTGAGTTTTAATTGTCCCTCGCCAATAATGAACCCGAGAAAGGATGAAGAAGTGGTGAAAAACTCACATTTCTCGGCCTTTACATATAGTTGGCTCTCCAAAAGCCACTGCAGCCCTCATCTAATGTGGACCCTGTGTTCCTCTATGCAGCGGGAGAAAACCAGGATGTCATCTAGGTAAACAAAGATGAACAAGTTCAGGAAATCCTTAAAAACGTCACTGATTAACCTTTGGAATACTGCTGGGACATTGGTTAGACCAAAAGGCATGACCAGGTATTCGAAATGGCCCATAGGTGTGCGAAACTTGGTCTTCCACTCATCTCCCACCCTTATATGGATCAAGTGGTAGGAATTTCTCAGGTCTAACTTGGTGAATACTGTTGTCCCTTGAAGGAGTACGTAGGCCGAGTTCATCAGAGGTATCGGACTTGTCCTTAATGGTGATGACGTTCAACTCACGATAGTCTATGCAAGGTCTAAGGGTTCTGTCCTTCTTACCCACGAAGAAGACGCCTGCTCCTACTGGGGAGGATGAGGGTCTGATGAGTCCAGCCTGAAGTGACTCCTTAATATACATCACCATCGCCTCCCTTTCAGGGCTGGATAAGCTGTACAGCTTGCTGGTAGGCAGGCTTTCCCCTGCTGGAGATTGATGGTGCAGTCATACTGCCTGTGTGGAGGTAGAGACAGGGCTTTAGTCTTACTGAAAACAGGGTCAAGGTTATGGAATTCCTCAAGCACTAGGGCCAGGTCAGGGGGCGTCTCTGAGCTAGGGCCTCCGGGCCAAATCAGCATGCCAAATCTCCTGACCCGGAGTTGCTTTTTCCACCTTAGGAATATATCCAAAATTAGGTCATTGGTTTCTTACAGTCAGTTAGAAATCATTATTCATGCCTTTGTTTCTTCACTTTTGGACTACTGTAATGCTCTTTTCACATGTCTTAGCAAATCCCTTTACACCGCCTACAGTTAGTCCAGAATGCTGCTGCAAGATTACTAACTAGGTCCAGTAGATTCTGTCATATCACTCCTGTTTTGGCCTCCTTGCATTGGCTTCCTGTAAATTATAGAATTGATTTTAAAGTTCTTGTTCTTACTTACAAAGCCATTCATGAAGAGGTGCCTTTTTATATTAGTGACCTGCTCTCTCTACACCAGTCCTGCAGGTCTCTCAGGTCTTCTCATCAGAATCTATAGGTGGTCCCTAGCACTAGGCTCAGAACCAAAGGCGATAGAGCCTTTGCTGCTGTTGCTCCCAGACTGTGGAACTCCTTGCCTTTTGAACTTAGATCTGCACCTTCCATTGGTGTTTTTAAGAAGCAACTAAAGACCCACCTTTTTAGCCTGGCTTTTTAATTAACTATGTGCTGATTGTATTTTTATGTGCTTTTACTGTCTACTTTGTTTTTTTTTTTTTTTACTGTTTTAGGTGCCTGTGTTTTTATTTTGTTTTTTACCATGTTAAGCACTTTGTGACTCTGTCTGTGAAAAGTGCTCTATAAATAAACTTATTATTGTTATTATTAACCCTAGAATTACCTCAGAAGAGAGGGAAGGAAAAACTAGGAATTAGAGGTATTCTTGATGGTTAGCAGAAATGTAATTGAAATGGGGGCAGTTATCCTGGTGATGGCGGTTAACCTAGCCCAGGATAATGAGACTACAGAGGTAGGCAAGGACATAGTGACAGCGGGAATCTGCAAATGGGACACCAACTTGTCAGAAATAAAATTTTGTTCCGCCCCTGACTCAGTTAGGGCGGAAGTGGAATGTTCCCCTGAATTAAACTGGAAAAAATGGTCAAGGAAAGTCTTAGAGGGGCTTTGAGCGTTGACCCCTCACCCGTTAATCCCCCTACTGCGACTGACGGGTGGAGTCATTTGGGAACTCCGGACAGTCACAACAAAATGCCTGGAAGTACCACAATAAAAGCACAACCCTGCATCTTTCCTGCATTGACATTCAGCGGGTGAACAATGAGTGCGACCGAGCTGCATAGGTTTGGCAACTTCTGGTGCTGAACTTGGAGGAAGTGCTAGGAGGCGGGGCGCGGAGGACGCAGCACAAAGAGGAGGGGCAGCGACAGAATGGGAGCGTATAGAGGATTGGTTACAGAGACGGCTGTCTAACCAAATAGCCAGAGAAATTAGACTGTCGAGCAAGGATTGTTCATCGCTGGCTGCCAACTCATCCTTGAGTGTAGGGTTTAACGCCCACAGAAACACGACCCTAAGTGCCACATCATTACAACCGGATTCAGTGGCGAGAATGCAGAAGCGAACGGTATAACTGGCTATTGTTTAGGTGCCCTGTCTTGAACTTACCAGGTGAATAGAAATGGCCCCTCCCACCTAATGTGGCCAAAAACCTTCTTGAACTCACAAATAAATTCATAGTAAGGAACATCAGGATCTCCAGAACCACTAACAAATGCCTGCACCCACTCAAGGACGAGGCCATCCAAAAGCATGATTAAATAACTTACTTTACTTTGGTGGATTGAAAAATTAGCTGGGGTTCTTAGGAAAACTAACTGGCACTGTAAGAGGAACCCTTTGCAAAACTCCGTCCTTAAGCTATAGTGGGCAGGAGTTGGGATGGAAAGGGCTTGACCAGCCGCTATGGATTTGGCAGATGAGGCGGCAGTGGCAGCTGACAGAGGGGGAGAACGCGGCCGTCGGGCTAGATGGGATAAAAGAAGCGATTTGATTCATGAATTTGCTCAGCTGATTCTGAGTTATGGGTGATTGGTGCGTTAACTGATCAATCTTACTTTCGACTGCAGTGAGACGTTCTAACGGGGAACTTGTTGCAGTGCCTGCCGGGTCCTGACACTGGTGGAATTGTAATGATATGTTTCAGGCTAAGAGAGGACCCAAGGAGCAGAGACCACAACAGATTTACAGGTAAGGTGCAAGGTAATGATTTATTTACAATATCTGTGGTTGTAGTGGCGAGACAGGAGCTGTATAGAGGGGAGAGGAGAAATAGGATGTTAATGTTAAATCAATCACTGGCATGTAATTCTATATTGAGAGGGTTGAAGTGTGGGAAAAAAAAAATTACGTGTTCTGCTTGCAAGTGGAGGTTCTGAGGGAATTAGGCTGAGACTGCAAGCAGGTGGTGAAGGCTCCAAGGTCAAGGTGAGCAGGGACCTCTGGGGGGAAGTAAGCGTCTAGTCCTCTTGAAACGCTGGCCTTCCAAGGGCAAACAGGCAGAGGCACAACAGAGGTGGAAGAAACATGGCAGTGGAAGATGGAGATCACACAGTGAACAGGTAACTTAGCAGGCTTACTTAGTTCCGTGGTTGCTGGGGAGTCTGGGCTAGGGCAGGGTTGTGAGCAAGCTGGAGCACATACAGTACACAAGGAGGGCTGTAGCTGTAGCTTGGCAAGCAGATGGTCTCGTGGCAATGCTGGTTGTGGTGTTGAGACAGTTCCACAGAAAGTGATGCCAGCTCACCCCTTAAATAGGGTGGAGTCCAGTAGCTGCACGGCTGAAGCAGATAGGAGATGATTAATCGTGTGTGTGTGTGTGTGTGTGTGTGTGTGTGTGTGTGTGTGTGTGTGTGCTCACCACATGCCATGACAGTTGAATATGAAACTGATCCTTAAAATCACTTTTTCAACAGTATAAAACATCACTGTAAATACTTTAGCTCAGACCAATTAAAAATATTATTTCTGACCAATCATTGTCAATAATACACTTTAATAGCAAAAGTCTCAACATGAATTTTTCCAAAATCCACAACAGTTTGTTACAATATAACACAGTTTTTGTTGCAGTATAACACAGTATCTCACACAATATAATGCAATTTTTTTTCTGCTGTTGCAGTTTCTGAGACTTGGCTAAAAAATGACCAACTTCATACAGTGCAAATGAGAGGCTATGATTTATATACCACAAACAGATCAAAAAAAGGGATGGTGGTGTTGGTTTATATATCAAGTCCTGCTACCAAAGCCAAGTTGTAGATAATATGTCTTTTGGAATGTAAAACATCATAGTGTGTAAGTGTGAAATTAATCACAACAACTACAAAAAACATCATAATTAGCTGTATTTATAGAGCACCAGATACCCATATTGACCTTTTCAAAGAGAAATTGTCTGAGCTATTCAGTGCAGTAGGTAATAAGAAGCTGGTATTTATTTATAGAGACTTCAGTATTGATTTGTTAAATCCAAATGGCCATATACAAATAACTGAATTCATAAATTCAATTTTTTGCATGGGTTTCTACCCTTCATTAACATACCCCACTAGAATAAAAACAAATTGAGCAACGCTTATCAATAACATTTTCACAAATGTCACTGAGGGGAATGTAACTGCTGGCCTTATTATTAATGATGCGACAGACCATCTGCCTGTTTTTGCTTCTTCAGACACTGGTATAAGACATAAAGTTGAAATAGATCAGGTTTTTAAATGACTTGTAACAGAAACAGCAATCAACCATCTTAGAAATGATCTAAAAATACAAAACAGGAGCAATATTTATGTTGATGACATTGACACAGCGTATGGAGAAATTGTTTCTATTTTATCCAAACTATATAATATACACTGCCCTCTAGTGGTAAAGGAAACTACAGTTAAATACAGAGAAGCCTTGGATCACCAAGAGCCTACAAAATGCTTGTAAAAAGAAAAACTTGCTATACAAAACGTTTCTGAAACTAAGAACTGTGGAAGCTGAAAAGAAATACAAGACATAAAAATGTACTCATCAGTATCTTAAGATAAAGCAAAAAATATATTACAGTAAATTATTGGAAAATAACAAAACTAATACATGTAATATATGGAAGGTGTTAAATAATATAACAAAGAAAGGAAAACTAAATTCCAACCAGATTTCTTATTTAAATTCAGAAAATGAATGAATAATCAGTGAATATAACTATCTCCAACATATTTAATGAATATTTTGTTAATACATATAGGAAAAAAGATCAACTCCACTGTATCATCAGCAAATACAAGTGGCGTTAACAATGTCATCAACATAAACACCTACTCAATGTTTATTAAAGAAACAGATGAAAAAGAAATTCTTTACATCGTTAAATTCAAAGACAAAAAAATCAGCTGATTGTAATGATTTCAGTATATTCTGAAATCAGAATATATATATATTCTGTGGAAATATATATATATATACTGTATATATATATAGTTACGGAAATATATATATTTCAGTATATTCTTGGTTAAATGTATTATTGACTGTATTATTAAACACTTTACTTACATATGCAACATGTCACTTACTGCTAGTAAATTTCCAACGAAAATGAAAATAGCAAGAATCGTTCCTCTGTATAAGACTGGTGACAAACGCTTATTGTCAAACCTCAGACCCATCTCCTGTTATCTCAGTTCTCCAAAATACTGGAAAAAAATATTTGTTAAGACATGAAATGATTTCATTGATAGGCACAATATACTCTGTGAACAACAGTATGGATTCAGGAAGAACCAAACCACCTCACTGGCACTGATGGACATTGTTGAACAGATTATGGATGCAACAGATAGAAGAAGAGAATACACACTTGGAATATTTCTGGACTTACAAAAGGCATTCGATACAGTTGACCACAAATTACTCCTCATTAAATTACACAAGAATAGCATCAGAGGAATTGCTTTTGACTGGTTACAAAGCTATTTAGAAGATATATATCAATATGCTCATATGAATAATATACTCTGAGTTGCTGAAGATGACGTGTGGAGTACCACAAGGTTCTATACTCAGTCCATTGCATATATTGTATATTAATGATTTATGTTCTGTGTCTAAATTGCTTGTATATTTTATTTGCAGATGACACAACTTTTTTTGTAGTGGAGAAAATCTTAAGCAGCTTCTGGATTCAGTAGAAAATTAACTGAAACAAATCAATCAATGGTTCACTGCCAACAAATTATCTATTCACCTTGGAAAAACAAAATGCATAATACTATTGGGAAACTGCAAATTATATAATCACAGAAAAATTAAAATAAACAATGTTGAAATTGATACAGTTTTGTAAACCAAGTTCTTAGGGGTCATTGTTGATAATAAACTAAAATGGAAATCACATAAATTACGTCAAAACTAAAATGTCTAAATCCATTGCAGTACTGTATAAAGTTAAGGATTTCCTGTGTCAGAAATCTCTTTGCATTTTATATAATTCACTGATAGTTCCTTATATGACATACTGTGTGGAGATCTGGGGAAGCACATACGAAACAAACACAAACTTAATCTTTTTACTACAGAAAAAAACGTACACATTGTATCAAAGAAATGTTACCTTGAACCAACAAATCCAATATTCATTCAATAAGCGACTTTCGCATTACGAGTGTGCATGTGCGGACTATATGAGTTCAAAGTTCACGACTACCAAACATTCCGGTAGCCGGCTTGCTTTTGTATACAAACAGTACTGTCACACCTGAACAACTGCCGCTTAAGCTTTAAATCTTAAGCTTAAGCTTTAAATTTTAGTCTGCTTTAAGCTTTAAATCTCCGTTATGCCAGGTGCACACTGTACCGTAGTGAAGTGTGGGAACACCATGTATCATCTAGAGCAGTGGAAAAAGCAAACTTGCAGCATACATGCGTTTAACTTTGGGACCAGCATGTGCGCATGTCCACCGCCATTCACGTTATATACATTCCCCACGGAGCTGAAGGATCAGGACGGACGTAATTGTTGGATTAAAGCAGTAAGTCTATATTATAAAATAATTAAGGTTAATTATAATAATATTGTATAATAATATATAATAATATAATATATTATATAATATGTATTATATATATATATATATATATATATATATATATATATATATATATATATATATATATATATATATATATATACACTACCGTTCAAAAGTTTGGGGTCACATAGAAATGTCCTTATTTTTGAAAGAAAAGCACTTTTTTCAATGAAGATAACTTTAAACTAATCAGAAATACACTCTATACATTGCTAATGTGGTAAATGACTATTCTAGCTGCAAATGTCTGGTTTTTGGTGCAATATCTACATAGGTGTATAGAGGCCCATTTCCAGCAACTATCACTCCAGTGTTCTAATGGTACAGTGTGTTTGCTCATTGCGTCAGAAGGCTAATGGATGATTAGAAAACCCTTGTGCAATCATGTTAGGTCTGCAATGCTGTAATTGCTGCAAATGGAGGATTCTTTGACGAAAGCAAAGTTTGAAGAAAAAAATTATTATTTCAAATACAAATCATTATTTCTAACCTTGTCAATGTCTTGACTATATTTTCTATTCATTTTACAACTCATGGTGGTAAATAAGTGTGACTTTTCATGGAAAACACAAAATAATTGTCTGGGTGACCCCAAACTTTTGAACGGTAGTGTATATATATACAGTATATATACAGTATATATATATATACAGTGGGGCAAAAAAGTATTTAGTCAGCCACCAATTGTGCAAGTTCTCCCACTTAAAAGATGAGAGAGGTCTCCAATTTTCATCATAGGTATACCTCAACTGTGAGAGACAAAATGAGAAAAAAAAATCCAGAAAATCACATTGAAGGATTTTTAATGAATTAATTGGTAAATTCCTCAGTAAAATAAGTATTTGGTCACCTACAAACAAGAAAGATTTCTGGCTCTCACAGACCTGTAACTTCTTCTTTAAGAGGCTCCTCTGTCCTCCACTCATTACCTGTATTAATGGCACCTGTTTGAACTCGTTATCAGTATAAAAGACACCTGTCCACAACCTCAAACAGTCAGACTCCAAACTCCACTATGGCCAAGACCAAAGAGCTGTCAAAGGACACCAGAGACAAAATTGTAGACCTGCACCAGGCTGGGAAGATTGAATCTGCAATAGGTAAGCAGCTTGGTGTGAAGAAATCAACTGTGGGAGCAATTATTAGAAAATGGAAGACATACAAGACCACTGATAATCTCCCTCGATCTGGAGCTCCAAGCAAGATCTCACCCCGTGGGGTCAAAATTATCACGAGAACGGTGAGCAAAAATCCCAGAACCACATGGGGGGACCTAGTGAATGACCTGCAGAGAGCTGGGACCAAAGTAACAAAGGCTACCATCAGTAACACACTATGCCGCCAGGGATTCAAATCCTGCAGTGCCAGACGTGTCCCCCTGCTTAAACCAGTACATGTCCAGGCCCGTCTGAAGTTTGCTAGAGAGCATTTGGATGATCCAGAAGAGGATTGGGAGAATGCCATAAGGTCAGAAGAAACCAAAATAGAACTTTTTGGTAAAAACTCAACTTGTCGTTTTTGGAGGAGAAAGAACACCATACCTACTGTGAAGCATGGGAGTGGAAACATCATACTTTGGGGCTGTTTTTCTGCAAAGGGACCAGGACGACTGATCCGTGTAAAGGAACGAATAAATGGGGCCATGTATCGTGAGATTTTGAGTGAAAACCTTCCATCAGCAAGGGCATTGAAGATGAAACGTGGCTGGGTCTTTCAGCATGACAATGATCCCAAACACACCGCCCAGGCAACGAAGGAGTGGCTTCTTAAGAAGCATTTCAAGGTCCTGGAGTGGCCTAGCCAGTCTCCAGATCTCAACCCCATAGAAAATCTTTGGAGGGAGTTGAAAGTCTGTGTTGCCCAGCGACAGCCCCAAAACATCACTGCTCTAGAGGAGATCTGCATGGAGGAATGGGCCAAAATACCAGCAACAGAGTGTGAAAACCTTGTGAAAACTTACAGAAAACGTTTGACCTCTGTCATTGCCAACAAAGGGTATATAGCAAAGTATTGAGATGAAATTTTGTTACTGACCAAATACTTATTTTACCGAGGAATTTACCAATTAATTCATTAAAAATCCTTCAATGTGATTTTCTGGATTTTTTTCCCCTTATTTTGTCTCTCATAGTTGAGGTATACCTATGATGAAAATTGGAGACCTCTCTCATCTTTTAAGTGGGAGAACTTGCACAATTGGTGGCTGACTAAATACTTTTTTACCCCACTGTATATATATTATATTTGATAATAATTAAAACTGAGGAGGCTCAGGTCTTTTGGTGTACAAGGGGTGCTCTTGAAGACATTCTACGACATGGTGGTGGCATCAGCCATCATTTTTGGAGTGGTCTGCTGGGGCAACGGCATCACAGCAGCCGATAGGAAGACACTGAAAAAACTGGTCAAGAAAGCTAGCTCTGTCCTGGGGCAGCGCCTTGACCCAGTGGAGGAGATAGGAAAGAGAAGGATGGTAGCTAAACTGTCATCTCTGCTGGAGTCCAAGTCCCACCCTATCCAGGACATACTGAACGCACTAAGGAGCTCATTTAGCAGTAGACTACATCATCCTAGGTGCGCAACCGAGAGGTTTTGCAGGTCCTTCCTACCTTCGGCTGTCAGACTGTATAACCTAAGCAGGGCTGCTCGCAGAGATAGCAAATAAAACGTGATGACCTAAGAGTATTGAATGCAAAAGATGCAACAGACTTACACAAATGGTCCCCTCCAGTGTACATCTAGGACAATATCAGTCGCTATGGAGGGTGACAATATGTATGGGTACATATTCATACTATGTAGGGTAACTAAGAAGACGGTTATGCTGTTTATTCCATCTCGCTACAATGCTCCACACTCCACACACTATATATTTATATATTTATGTGTATATATGTATATTCGCTGCTCTTATTTTCTTATCTTCTAAATTATTGCTCTGAGTGTTGCTATCCCTGTGCTGTTGCAATCCTGGAATTTCCCCATTGTGGGACTAATAAAGGCTTATCTTATCTTATCTTATCTTATCTTAAATAGTGTTGTGTATTGTTCAAGTTCTAGCCTAATTGACACGAGTCTAAACCCTGAAGTAGTAGGTACGGACAGGCAGGCCTGGATCTAGGATATAGTTCTTTGTATATTGGTAATGAAGCTTGATCTACACACACATGTAATTAAGGCCATTGATAAGTAGGCTGGTATAAAATAAAATTGCAAATCATTGAAAACGTGTGGTACTTAAACTATACTAGTATTGACCTATAGATTAAGTAAGCAGGCTATGCCTTGTAGTGAAATTTACCCAAAATGACAAAACCAAAGTTGAGCTGTCAAACCACTTGCTTACCTTCTTTGTAGTTGTTTCAGAGTCTCGCAAGTAAGGGTGCTTGGTCCTTTGACAACAAAAAATCTGCTATGTCAGCGTACATACAGGGGGGCCATTCTGGCCAATTTCTGCAACGTGGCTGTGAATGCAAGTGCAACTAGTTCATCCTTGCATTTGCGGGTACAACCGGGAAGACCCCTACGCATACAATATGCTCGTAGTTCAGGAACTTTCCATAAATTAAAAGTATCGATAGAGCATGTTTGGTAGCCACGTTCCCATGATGCTTTTCATGAGCCGAGATGCGAAAGTCGCTTATTACTGTGATGATCAGGAAAGCGTGCTCCCCCTCCCCTCCTGTTCCTGTCTTCTCAGCTCCAGAGGATCAGCCGCACCTGCATGATTACACACCTGCTGCATTCTGATGACCCAGCATATTTAAGAGCTAGCATGTGGAGAGCCTATCGCTGGATCGTTAGGGTTTGCTCTCACAGTAAAATGCCTAAGCCTTGTTTTTATTATCTTTGGGTTTGACCTGTATTCTCACTCCTCCATCCCTCTGTCTCTCAGGTTGCTGCCACCTGTCGGTGTGTCCTCCGGAGCTGATCACGCTCCCCTGACCAAGAAGATGCCGGACATCCACCCAGGTCACTGCTTTCCCTCCTGTCCTTCTGGTCCACACAGGAGTTCCCTGCCGGGCTCCTCTGCTCACTGAGTAAGAGTGCTCTCCCACTATTATTCTTCCCTTCGGGAGGTCTTGCCCCTAATGATCTCTGTCTGCTCTTTCCCATAGGCTACGTGCACTCCAGGTGGCACCAGTTAAGATAAGATAAGATAAGATAAGATAAGCCTTTATTAGTCCCACAACGGGGAAATTCCAGGATTGCAACAGCACAGGGATAGCAACACTCAGAGCAACAATCAGAAGGCAAGAAAAAAAACAAGCAAGCAAGAGCAGCTAATAAACATATGTACGTATTACTATAAAATATATATATATACACACACACACAGACACACAGTGCAGAGCATTGTAGCTGGATGGAATAAATATATGAATATATGAACACACAGTGCAGAGCATTGTAGCTAGATGGAATAAATATGTAAATATATAAACACCCACAGTACGGAGCATTGCAGCTAGGTGGAATAAATATGCAAGTATATAAACACACACAGTGCGGAGCAATGTAGCTAGATGGAATAATATGTAGATATATAAATATATAAACACACCCAGTGCTGAGCATTGTAGCTAGATGGAATAAATATGCAAATATATAAACACACACAGTGCAGAGCATTGTTGCTAGATGGAATGAAACAGCATAACCGTCTACTTAGTTATCCTACATGGTATGATTATGTGCCCATACATATTCTCACCCTCCATAGCGACCGGTATGTTCCTAGTTGTATGCCGGAGGGGACCATTGTGTAAGTCTATTGCATCTTTTGCATTCAAAAAACTATTAGTTTGTTACGTCTTTTTGCTATCTCTGCGAGCAGCCCTGCTTAGGTTGTACAGTCTGACAGCCGTTGGTAGGAAGGACCTACGAAACCTCTCGGTTGTGCACCTGGGATGATGTAGTCTGCTGCTAAATGAGCTCCTCAGTGCATTCAGTATGTCCTGCATAGGGTGGAACTCGGACTCCAGCAGAGATGACAGTTTAGCCACCGTCCTTCTCTCTCCTATCTCCTCCATCGGATCAAGGCGCTGCCCCAGGACAGAGGTAGCTTTCTTAATCAGTTTGTTCAGTCTCTTCCTATCGGCTGCAGTAATGCCACTGCCCCAGCAGACCACTCCAAAAGTGATGGCTGATGCCACCACCGTGTCATAGAATGACTTCAGCAGCGCCCCTTGTACACCAAAAGACCTGAGTCTCCTCAGCAGGAACAGCCTGCGCTGTCCCTTCTTGTAGAGTGCATCAGTATTGTGTGACCAGTCTAGTTTATTGTTCAGATGAATACCCAGGTACTTATAGGATGTCACCATCTCGATGTCTGTTCCCTGTATATTTACTGGTACTGTGAGGGGCTGCCCATGCCTGCGGCAGTCCACCACCAGCTCCTTAGTTTTCCTCGCGTTGATCTGGAGGCAGTTCCGATGGCACCAGTCCACGAAGTCCTGGATAAGCCCTCTGTACTCAGCTTCATCTCCATTGGAGATGAGGCCAACGATCGCAGAGTCATCAGAGAACTTCTGTAGATGGCAGTGTGTTGTGTTGTGTGAGAAGTCCGCAGTATAAAGAGTGAACAGGAAGGGAGCCAGCACCGTTCCCTGGGGGGCCCCCGTGCTACTGATGATCGTGTCGGACACACAGTCCCGGGTTCTTACAAACTGAGGCCGGTTCGTGAGGTAGTCCAGGATCCATGATGACAGGTGCTGGTCCACCCCTGCGCGCAGCAGCTTGTCCTTCAGGATCATCGGTTGGATGGTGTTGAAAGCACTGGAGAAGTCAAAGAACATGATCCTCACCATATTCCCGGGCTTCTCCAGGTGGGACAGAGAACGGTGAAGGAGGAAGATCACCGCATCCTCCACCCCAATGCCATGCTGGTAGGCGAACTGGAGTGGATCCATTGCTGGTTCCACCAGGGGGCGGAGGTGAGCAAGGAGCAGTCTCTCCAGGGTCTTCATCAAGTTGTATGTCCATTTAAGTGTGCGTTTTTGTGTTGCATTTTTCCTCAGTTGTGCACCTTTATTTAGTGTTGTGCTTTATTTTACAATAAACTGGTGACTTTTACTTACGAGTCTGAGTGTTTGTTCTGGCAGCTCTGCGTTTGAGCCTCACTTGTACTGAATCATAACAATTACATACTCTTAAATTTAGAGAACCAGTAGATTATAATGTCATTCAAATCATGTACTAAGCAAATAAAAAACAATTACCTGATAATATTCAGAGACTGTTTAAAAAAGGGAAAGCAAATATGAGCTAAGAGGAAACTCTGTTTTTAACAAATCAAAGTTCAGAACAAATGCGAATTATCATTGCATGTCTGTCACTGGAGTTAAACTGTGGAACTGTTGCTCTGAAAATATTAAAACTACTCTGTTCTACTGTGTTCTACTCAGAAGCAATTCAAAAAATTGTACAAAGATGATAAAAATTTCTCAATATCTCACTGTAAATGCTAGGAGCTAAACTTGAAATAACTTAAAGGTTTTTGTTTGTTTTTGTCTAACTGATTCTATTTGATTTTCTTTGTTGATTTTTGGGTATGACAGATTTTTGTTATTGATTTTAAAACTGTAATGGGGTAGGTGCTATATAAGCACTAGCTTCAGCCTACACCCTGTCGGTTGTTTTTTCATGTGTCCTACAAATTTTTTGTTGTTTTTATTGTATGTTCATTACCAAATAAAATTCACATTCATTCATACTGTCATGAGACTGAGCGTGGTGTATCACCGATCTCAGGCTTTTAATTTATTTATGAATATTTTCTGTATTCTTCCAGCTTTGTGTTGTTTTCCTGTGTTTTGAGTTATGATGCCTCCTAGGTGGTTGTTCTGTTTGTCATTTATGTTCTTAATATCATTTTTATGTTGTCAGCCTCTGTAGTTAGGAATTACAATTTTTGTTTCTGTATGACGAGTGCCTTACCTTTCCTTCCAGACACCCCCATCCTGTTATTTTCTCATTCCTTAGTCATCCCAGCTGTGAGTTGTTGTTAACTAGATCACTTCCCCGCTCCTGCCTGCATCTGCCGCCCATTGTTTCATCTTGTTCCCCAAACTATTTAAGGACTGTCAGACTGCTTTCTCACTGCGGCAGTCTTAACTATCCTCTCTCATCATCACCAGAAGCCCTAATCCTGCTCTGACAATTGTACCTGAAGTAATTCCAGTCTGAAAGTTTCCTCTGTGTTTGTTTTTGGATTTTTGTGCTGTGCACCTTGGAACTTTATATTTTTCTATATGACATATTATTCGGCCCAGGAAACACGCACGCAGGCTCAGGTAGATTTGAAAGCTTTATTTTTAACCAATATAACGTGTATGGATGCGTGTGTGAGAGATAAGAATGTATTGTGGGTGGAGGATGCAGGTCGGGACAGAGCAGCACGCCGTGCAGCCAGGCAACCCTATGAGCGAGAAGAGAACAGGGGTTAGCTGGGCAAAACACACAGGAGAGTGACAAGGTAATGTGCTTACTTGCAGTAACTGTGGTGGCTGGCGTTGGCAAGATCCCAAGCCTGGGAGACAGCGTCCTGCTGTGCGTCCGAGGAGGAGCAGCGTGGCAGAGGAGTGGTGAGACGAGGGAGAGAGTGTCCGTCACTGGGAGATCCATCTGTGCACAGGGGAGAGCTGACAGGAACAGGTGAGACAACAATTGACAGCTTACGTGTCGTGATGAAGGTCAGCAGGCCTGGAGGAAAGGTATCCGCTGAAGGTTAGAGCACGAAGGAAGACAGACGGCTCCAGGCCGAAGCTCAGGGCGAGGTGGAATAAGTAGCTGCATACTAACGAGATGCAGGTGTGCGCGCAGCTGAGGTGGATGCCCGTGAGCGGCGAGTGGTGACAGTACTCCCCCCTACCAGCGCCTCCTGGCGCTGGCTTACCTGGGTGCATCCGGTGAAACTCCGCAATGAGGTCCTTATCCAACACCTACGAAGAGCGCACCCAGGATCTCCACTCCGGTCCATAACCTTCCCAATCCACCAGGTATTGTAGCCCCCGACCTCGGCGCCAGGAGTCCAAGATGGAAGCAACACTCCACACCGGGTCACCGTCGATCATCCTAGGAGCGGGAGGCGACCTAGGAGGGGGGCAGAGTGGATTGGAAAGAACAGGTTTGATCTTAGACACGTGGAAGGTGGGACACACATGTAGGGAGGGGGGGAGGGCCAAACACACAGCCACCGGGTTGACAATTTTAGAAATCACAAAGGGGCCGAGAAACCGCGGCGCCAGCTTCCTCTTCTCAGCCTTGAGGTTGATATCCTGGGAGGAGAGCCACACCCGTTGACCCATCTGGTAGTCAGGAGCTGGCCTTCTGTGGCGATTGGCGGTGGAACTGTTGCGCACCGCTGTGCGTAAAAGTGCATTCCTCGTCTTGGTCCACACACTCCGGCAGCGCCTCATGTGCGCCTGGACAGATGGGACAGCCAACTCATCCTCCTGCTCGGGAAACAAGGGGGGATCGTACCCCAAGGACGCTTCGAAGGGCGACACACCAGTAGCAGAAGAGTGTGCAGAGTTGTGGGCATATTCCACCCAGGTCAGGTAGGAGCTCCAGGATGATGGATTTGAGGAGGTCACGCAACGCAGGGCGGCATCCAACTCCTGGTTAGTGCGCTCGCATTGCCCATTAAACTGGGGGTGGTGACCAGAGGAAAGACTAACCGTGGCCCCCAAAGTGTTGCAGAAACACCTCCAAACCTGGGAGACAAACTGAGGGCCCCGGTCCGATACCACGTCCAGCGGGATCCCATGCAGCCTGACAACATGTTGGACCAGAAGGTCAGCCGTTTCACGTGCCGAAGGGAGACCCCGAAGAGGCACAAAATGGGCGGCCTTAGAAAATCGATCCACAATTGTCAGGACCGTGTCATAGGTGTTAGAGACTGGGACACCGGTGACGAAGTCTAGGGCGATGTGTGACCAGGGCCTGCCCGGGACCGGCAGGGGCTGGAGTAGACCCGCAGGCGGAGAGTTTTGGGACTTGCCGGTAGCGCACTGGGGACAAGCCCGGACATAATTGGTGACGTCCTTCTGGAGACCCAGCCACCAGAACGAGCGTTGCAGCAGACTCATCAGGCGGGTGATGCCAGGGTGGCAGGCGAGCTTGAAGGTATGGGCCCAGTGAATCACCTCTCCTCTAACCGCCGAAGGAATGAAGAGTCTCCCCTCTGGCCCCCCGCCAGGATCCGTCTCCGTCTCCTGAGCCCTAAGAACCCTGTCCTTGATGGACCAGGAAACCGCCCCCACAACGCACGAGCTGGGAAGGATGGTGTGTTCAGACTCCTCCGGATCCTCAGGGGTGAACTGCCTGGATAAGGTGTCGGGCAACCCATTCTTCGAGCCTGGACGGTACGTGATGGTAAATTGAAAGCGAGCAAAAAATAGAGACCAGCGCGCCTGGCGGGTATTCAGGCGCCTTGCTGTCCTCAAATACTCGAGGTTCTTGTGGTCCGTCCAGACCACGAAAGGCTGGGCTGCCCACTCCAACCAGTGACGCCACTCCTACAGCGCGAGCTTGACAGCGAGGAGCTCCCTGTCGCCGACATCACAGTTGCGCTCCGCCGCCGATAATCGCCAGGAGAAGAAGGCGCAGGGCCACTTGACTCCATCCACTGGCGAGCGCTGAGAGAGCACCGCCCCCACCCCTGCGTCGACCTCCACTAGACACTGCAGCGTGGGATCGACCTGGGTCAGGACCCGTGAGGACGAGAATTCCGCCTGGAGAGTCTTGAAGGCGGTGGCCACCTCCTCGGACCACTGGAAGGGCACCTTCGATGACGTGAGGCGGGTCAGGGGGGTGACAATGGCGCCGAAGTTGGGGATGAAGCGCCGATAGAAATTAGCGAATCCAATAAACTGCTGCACCTGCTTCCTGGAGGTAGGCGTGGGCCACTCAACCACCGCTTTGACCTTAGCGGGGTTGGGGAGAACCTGGTTGTGTGAGATAACAAACCCCAGGAAGGAGGTGGTCCGGGCGTAGAACTCGCACTTCTCTGCTTTGATGTATAGACGATTCTCCAGCAGCCGTTGCAGAACCCGCCTCACATGGACCTGGTGCTCCTCCCGTGATTTGGAGAAGATGAGTATGTCATCCAGATATACAAAGACAAAGACTCCCAGGAAATCCCGTAGGACGTTGTTTATGAGACGCTGGAAAACGACAGGTGCGTTGGTGAGTCCGAACGGCATCACAAGATACTCGAAATGACCGCTGGGCATCCTAAAAGCTGTCTTCCATTCGTCTCCCTCCTGGATCCGAACGAGATGGTTAGTGCTGCGGAGGTCTAGCTTCGTGAACCAGGTCGCCCCCTGGAGGGAGTGGAAGGCGGTGTCCATGAGCGGCAAGGTGTAGCGATCCTTGATGGTGATGTCGTTCAGCACTCTGAAGTCGATGCAGGGATGCAGGGACCCATCCTTCTTGGCCACGAAGAAGAAACCCGCGCCGAGCGGGGACAAGGAGGGGCGGATGATCCCAGCGCTGAGCGACTCCTTGATATAAGTATCCATCGCCATGCGTTCTGGTGCTGAGAGACTGTACAGGTGGCCAGATGGCAAGGGGGCCCCTGGACGGAGGTTGATCGCGCAGTCATATGGCCGGTGAGGGGGAAGGGACAAGGCTCTGGACTTACTAAACGCTACTCCCAAGTTGTGGAACTCCTGCGGCACCAGGGTGAGGTCTGGGGGCTCGGAGACCGGCGTTGGCGGAGGGGAGGACGGAGCACAAGCCGCCGACTGAAGGCAGGTGCCCAGGCAGAAGGTGCTCCAAGAAAAGACACTGCCGGTTCTCCAATTCAGGACAGGGTTATGCAAACGCAGCCAAGGGTAACCCAGGATGACACGGTCTGACGAGGAGGGCAGGACATACAGGGTCAGATCCTCCCGGTGGTTGCCAGAGATGACGATGGGGACTGGCTTGGTGCGATGCGTCACTGTTCCCAGGGGCGAGCGAGAGAGAGTGACCAGGTTAAGGGGAGTTGACAGCGGTTGGCAGGGTATGCCCAAATGGGTTGCCAGGCTTTTAGAGATGAAACTCTGCTCTGCCCCAGAATCCACCAGTGCGTGCGTGAAATACCCGGTGGAGTTGTGGCAGAATCGTATGGGCAGTGTGCATGAGGATAGGGGATTTGGCCGGTTAGAGTCTGCGAGGCCCCCTACAGTGACTCGTGGATCTCCTCGTTTGGCTTAACCGGGCACAGCTCCACGGGATGCTGGTCATCTCCGCAATACATGCAGACCCCGTTCCCGCCGGCGTTGTCTCTCCGCAAGAGGGAGACTAGTGCATCCGATCGCCATGGCCTCTGGCTCATCGGCGGACTTCGGAGCCGGTAACGCCAGGAGGCGAGACTGAGAAGAGCGGGCGGAAGCTCCGCGCGAGCAGCTGACAGACTTCCGCTCCATGGCCCGCTCACGCAGCCTATTGTCCAGGCTAATGGTGAGCGAAATCAGCTCGGAAAGCCGCCCTGGGAGATCCCGACTGGCTAGCTCATCCCTCAGACCGGAACTGAGGCTACGGAGGAAGATACTGCAGAGAGATGCCTCTCCCCAGCCCACCTCCTCCGCTGCCACCCGGAAGTCAACAGCGTGTTCCGCCGCCGACCGGCTTCCCTGTTGGAGACTAAGAAGCCGATCAGCGAGGACGTTGTCATGACGCGAGTGGTCAAAGACCTCTAAAAAGTCTGGCACGAACCGGTCATAAGAGAGGTTTGCGTAGCTGGGCTTTGATATTACAGCGTACGCCCAAGCTAACGCTCGCCCCTCTAGGAGATTAGCCATGCACCCGATTCGGCTATGGTCTGAGGGAAAATCCCCGGGAACGCGCAGGAACACCGACTCACACTGCAGGATAAACCCCCTCGCTCCACCGAGTTTCCCATTGAAGTGAGCGGGGGTTGGAATGGGTGTGAGACGGGTTGGCATTCCCGAGCTAGGCTGGCCAGCTGTGGGAGCGACCGGAGCCGAGGTGCCTAGAGGACCCAGGGGAAACGCCCGCTGGGGATCCAGGCGGTTTATCCGGTTAGTAATTATGGCTAATTGATTAAAAATTACCTGTTGTTGGTGTGCTAACATATCCACCCGAGCCTCAAGGGTGGAAAAGCGGAGTGCGAGCCCGCTGTCCGCTGGGCTGCTTTGCTGGAGCCGTACTGATATATTATTCGGCCCAGGAAACACGCACGCAGGCTCAGGTAGATTTGAAAGCTTTATTTTTAACCAATATAACGTGTATGGATGCGTGTGTGAGAGATAAGAATGTATTGTGGGTGGAGGATGCAGGTCGGGACAGAGCAGCACGCCGTGTAGCCAGGCAACCCTATGAGCGAGAAGAGAACAGGGGTTAGCTGGGCAAACCACACAGAAGAGTGACAAGGTAATGTGCTTACTTGCAGTAACTGTGGTGGCTGGCGTTGGCAAGATCCCAAGCCTGGGAGACAGCGTCCTGCTGTGCGTCCAAGGAGGAGCAGCGTGGCAGAGGAGTGGTGAGATGAGGGAGAGAGTGTCCGCCGCAGGGAGATCCATCTGTGCACAGGGGAGAGCTGACAGGAACAGGTCAGACAACAATTGACAGCTTACATGTCGTGATGAAGGTCAGCAGGCCTGGAGGAAAGGTATCCGCTGAAGGTTAGAGCACGAAGGAAGACAGACGGCTCCAGGCCGAAGCTCAGGGCGAGGTGGAATAAGTAGCTGCGTACTAACGAGATGCAGGTGTGCGCGCAGCTGAGGTGGATGCCCGTAAGCGGCGAGTGGTGACACTATAGTAAATTCTACAAACTGTAGTTGGTGCGTGTGTCTGTCTCTCTCTGCCCAGAGGGGCAATTTATGACACATACATTCATTCATGCTGTGGTGGTAATGAATGGTTATAAGTTACTGATATCTTTCTATCCTTTTGATCTAGTCTAGCCATTCTCCTGACTGTTCTCTGTAAATCCTACAGATGGTTGTGTGTGAAAATCCCAGCAGATTAGCACTTTCTGAAATACTCGGAGCAGCCCCTCTGGCATCAATAACCATGTCAGGATGAAAGTCACTAAAATAAGACATATGATGCATTTTTCACTCATGTTGAGATGGCTCCTGGAGGTCTTTATGAAATGTCTGTGACATGCTTTAGTTGAAATATATCAGCCTTTACTTTTTTCAACAGCATTTTAAACCCATTTCTATCAGGCCTCATCAGAATGATTCATTTCAGTCCATGCTCCTGTAAATGGTCAAGAGCCCCACTTCATTCCACCCTCCCTCTTTCATCATCACCAAGAGTTTGGTTGAGATGGGACAGTTGCAATTTTGAAGAAAAGGGTAGCTCTATTTGGTGAAGACAGACCGAGCTGTTATTAAAAGTTCAAATAAAGATTTGGAGACAGCGGTGTGTGGTATGACTGGTTGAAAGGAAATGACTGGCCCTTGGAGTACAGTAAGTGCAGAAACAACCCTGAATGAGTGAGTGGCCAACTCTGCTGACATGAGACAGACTAAAGGGCCATCCACACCAAGCATGATAAAGATGACTATAAAATTAGACTTTTAAAAATTGTTCAAATTTAAGTGGATGGCAGAATCCACACTACAGTGATAACCATAACAGAAGTGGCAGATGATATCATTGTGATCACTTTCAATCAGAATACATCTGACCATCCTTGTCACCTGTTTGGACAGCAGGGCTGAAATGACAGAAGTTTGAAATGTTTATTTACGTGCTTTCAGCAGGATCTGAATGTGTAGTAGGGGGAGGAGGAGGGAGAGAAATAATTTGATACATAAAGAGGCCCTCTGAAACAGTTCTATGCATCCAAGCTGAAATTATTGCTATTATTATTAGCCTAGCCCATGTGATTGCGCTGTGCACTCACTTCATCCTACCTGTGCAAGTCTGGAGCTAAGAGGAAAAATCAGGTGAATAATTTCACACTCTATTTGCTTTTCTTTTTTTCTCTGCTCAAGGTGCAGGTCTAGTTAAAAAAAAATCCTTTAAGATTACTGACTGCAGCAGCAGCATAAATGGTCTCATTCTGCAGCAGAAAAAATATACTGTATATGGGGCGGTGTGAAGCCTGTGTAGAGTGTGCAGCTCATATTTGACTCTGCTGTTAGAGCAATATCGTTAATCAGTGTGGACGCTTACTTATAATTTGATAGTTATCATGCTTGGTCTGCAAACAGCAGAGATGAGATACTGTGGTCACCAAACATGACACCCTCTGTTCCTTGGCTGCGCCTAGGTATCCTGTCCATAAAAATTATGAACAGAATTGGTGACAAAAGGCAGCCCTGGCAGAGTACAGCTCTCACTGGGAATGAGTTTGACTGAGTGTTGGCAATACAAACCAAACTCTCACAATGGTCGTATAGGGACTGGATAGCTCATAGCAACAAGCCCCGAAGCACCCCCCCCCCCCCCCAGAAACCATGAGGGACACGGTCAAATGCTTTCTCCAAGTCCACAAAACACATGTAGACTGGTTGGGTAACCTCCTACGAATCCTTAAGGATCCTTGAGAGGGTAAAGAGTTGGGCTGATGTGTCACCACAAGTACAAAAAACATATTGCTCCTCCTGAATCCGAGAGTCGACCAACAGCTAGACTCTTCTCTACAGTACTATGGCATAGACCTTCCCAGGGAAGCTGAGGAGTGTGATCCCCCTAAAGTTGGAACACACCCTCTGGTCCCCCTTCTTGAAGAAAGGAACCACCACCCAAGTTTGCCATGCCAAGGGCAGTGTCCCCAACCTCCACACAATGTTGCAGAGGTGTGTCAACCATGACAGCCCTACAACATCCAGAGCCTTGAGGTATTCAGGGCAAATCTCATCCATCCCCGGGGCCTGGCCACAGAAGATTTTTTTTTTTAACCACTTCAGCAACCTCAGGCCCTGTGATGGGTAAGTCATCCCCTTTGTCCTGAAGCTCTGCTTCCTCTGTAGAATGTGTGTCAGTGGGATTGAACAGATCCTCAAAGTATTCCTTCCGCCAACGATATCCCCAGTCAAAGTCAGCTGTACCCCATCCACACCATACAGTGTGGACAGCGATCTGCTTCCCTTTGCTAATATCTCTTCAAGGCCAACCAAAAGTCTTGTTCCATGGTTTTACCAAACTCCTCCTACACCCGAGTTTTTGTTTCAGCAATCAGGGTAAGGGTAAGGACCTGTACAAAAGGCAGCCCTGGCAGAGTACAGCTCTCACTGGGAATGAGTTTGACTGAGTGTTGGCAATAAAAACCAAACTCTCACAATGGTCATATAGGGACTGGATAGCTCATAGCAACAAGCCCCGAAGCACCCCCCCAGAAACCATGAGGGACACGGTCAACTGCTTTCTCCAAGTCCACAAAACACATGTAGACTGGTTGGGTAACCTCCTACGAATCCTTAAGGATCCTTGAGAGGGTAAAGAGTTGGGCTGATGTGTCACCACAAGTACAAAAAACATATTGCTCCTCCTGAATCCGAGAGTCGACCAACAGCCAGACTCTCCTCTACAGTACTATGGCATAGACTTTCCCAGGGAAGCTGAGGAGTGTGATCCCCCTAAAGTTGGAACACACCCTCTGGTCCCCCTTCTTGAAGAAAGGAACCACCACCCAAGTTTGCCATGCCAAGGGCAGTGTCCCCAGCCTCCACACAATGTTGCAGAGGTGTGTCAACCATGACAGCCCTACAACATCCAGAGCCTTGAGGTATTCAGGGCAAATCTCATCCATCCCCGGGGCCTGGCCACAGAAGATTTTTTTTAACACTAGAAGTCCCAGAGAGGGGCCATTTGGCCTTTTTGGCTAGAAAACCCATAGGGGGACCATCAAGTGGCCACAAGAGGGCTAATGTCTGGGTCTTCTAGTGTTCAGCAACCTCAGGCCCTGTGATGGGTAAGTCATTCCCTTTGTCCTGAAGCTCTGCTTCCTCTGTAGAATGTGTGTCAGTGGGATTGAACAGATCCTCAAAGTATTCCTTCCGCCAACGATATCCCCAGTCAAAGTCAGCTGTACCCCATCCACACCATACAGTGTGGACAGCGATCTGCTTCCCTTTGCTAATATCTCTTCAAGGCCAACCAAAAGTCCTGTTCCATGGTTTTACCAAACTCCTCCAACACCCGAGTTTTCGTTTCAGCAATCAGGGTAAGGGAAAGGACCTGTACTTACATAGCGATTTTTCTAGTTTCAAAGACCACTCAAAGCACTTCCCTAGTACTAACCCTCTATTCTAACCCTTTCCGGTTCCGGTTCCGCCGGACCGGCGGCGCCACACGAGTCGGCTGCCTGTTGCAACAGCCTTTTTTTTAATCTTCCTTCTTCTTTCTACACCTTTCACTCTGTATATATATCACGGACGCACGGATCGCCCCGGGGGTCTCCCGGGTCGGCGGACGGAGCCACGGTTTGCAGCGGGAGACGTTACAGCGGGGAGGAGCTAGTGCTAGCTAGCACTTGGCCGCTGCCCGGTGCTAATGGGAAACTCGACATACCGGGAGCTGTAGCGAAAACGAAGCGGGTGCCGGGCTGGAGTTTAGGCGGCGTGAAAGAAATATAAGACAGAATAATAAAGAGCGATGGCAAGAACCAAGCAGACCGCCCGTAAAATCTACTGGAGGAAGAAGCCCCCCAGGAGACAGCTAGCCACAGGGCTGCTCGGAGAGGCGCTCTGGCCACCGGCAGAGTGAAGAGGCCTCGCCGTCACAGGTCCGTGGCTCTGAGAGAGATCCGTCGCTACCAGAAATCCACGGAGCTGCTCATCCGTAAGCTGCCCGTCCAGCGCCTGGTGAGGGAGATCGCTCAGGACTTCAAGACCGTCCTGCGTTTCCTGAGTTTCGCCGTCATGGCTCTGCAGGAGACCAGCGAGACCCACCTGGTGGTCTCTTCTTCGCTAAGGGGGTCACCATCATGCCCAAAGACGTCCAGCTGGCCCGCTGCATCCACGGAGAGAGAGCTTAGACTTTCTGCTGCACATCCACCAGCCATAATGCTCTGCACTGTGTGTCTATATATATACATTTATAGTAATATGGACATATGTTTACTAGATGTTGTTTTTTCTTGCCTTCTGATTGTTGCTCTGAGTGTTGCTATCCCTATGCTGTTGCAATCCTGGAATTTCCCCATTGTGGGACTAATAAAGGCTTATCTTATCTTATCTTATCTTAAGGGCCTATAAGCGACAGATACCTAGGAATAAAGGCCTTTACATACTGTGCGAGAACATAGAATTTTTTTTCTTTTTCTTGAGATAGCAAGAACAAAGTTCTTTCTGGCCAGGACGTTTCATATTTCATAAGAAACTCAAGTGCAGAACTCCTGGGAAATTCAAATTTCTGACCAGTCACACAATAGTTCTTGGACACCACGCAAGAAAAAAGTTCTGCCACTATGATGTGTCAAGGACAAGCTGCGAGAACTCCCAAACCAGGGCTGCAAGAACAAAATGATGTCACTTTGTTCTTGCAGCCCTGGGAGACAGAACAAATTTCTCTGTTCTTGTGATGTGTAGGACTTAATTTAGAATGACCAATTAACCTAACATGCATGTCTTTGGATTGTGGGAGGAAACCGGAGCTCCTGGAGTAAACCCACACTGCACAGGGAGAACATGCAAACTCCACACAGAAAGGTTCCTACCCCTGCCAGCCTGAGGATTTGAACCTGGAACTTTCTAGCTGTTATGAACATGGCCCATTCAGACTCCAATACTTCAGACTCCCTCAGAATGTAATCAAAGTTCTTCTGGAGGTGGAGGTTGAAGACCTCTAGGACAGGGGCCTCAGCAGATGTTCCCAGCACACTCTCACTGTACTGTATGTTTGGGGTCTAACTGAGCAGAAAACTAGCCACCAGACATTCGCCATCAAGCCCCTCCCTTGAGCCTGGCTCCAGCACAGGGCCCCAGTAGCCCCAGACAGGGTGGGGTACATTGAATCCTTGATTGTGCATTCATCATGAGAGTCTATTGGATCGCCCTTCACCCAGGACCAGTTTGCCTTTGGAGACCGTACCGGAGGCAAATTGCCTGGAAAACATAGCTTCTGGGATCATAAGGGCATACCCACAGATAAAAATAAAAATAAAAATAAAAATAAAAAAATAAACCATGGCTCAAATGCCAGAAAAATACTAAAATAAACTTAAAGTGACACACTGCCAAAAATCAAGTTTTTTCTGTTGTTAACATGTCTGTAACCTATTTTTTGTGACTTACAAAACATATCAAGAGCGAAATCACTCAAATGTCTCATATCTCTGTTTTTTTGCTGTAAAGTTTTACTTACTGTAAATGTGAGTTTGGACAAAGCATTTCTAGAGTCGTAAGTATTCCTGCTTAGCCTGATTGGTTATAACATTAACCATATGTGGCAACTGTCATCACCAGATGACGCTAATCAACCGCCACACAAACTAAAGCTACACATCCACATCCACATTACATGCATGACAACACACTCCCTGCTTGGAATAATTCATTTATACCACCAGTCTCTTTCCTTTTTTCTCATTCTTTTCAGAGTCATTGGGGAGCAGGTGGATGAGTTGCGACACTGGACGTAGGTACATTCGTGGAGTCCCCTGCTTCACGACTCTGACTTCCACTCTCCTGATCTTCTTGTCTCTGCTCGGGATGCTTCTGGTGACAAAACCAACAGGCCATTCATTTCTTTTACCCTTGTCATCTTTCAGACAATGTCTCCAACTCGGACGTCACATCTGTCAGTAGCCCATTTCTTTCTTAATTAAAGTGTAGATAGATATTCCTGACTCCACTTCCTCTAAAACATGTCTGCGAGACATTGGATGTGCTGCCACTCTTTTCTACACAAGTCCTTTAGATTGAGCTCCTCTGCAGGTGCAGGGACGGCTCC
Organism: Pholidichthys leucotaenia; assembly: GCA_020510985.1. Lineage (NCBI taxonomy): Eukaryota > Metazoa > Chordata > Actinopteri > Cichliformes > Pholidichthyidae > Pholidichthys > Pholidichthys leucotaenia. The sequence continues at coordinate 428,666,632 of CM035841.1, read as the reverse complement.
AGCATTTTGTGTGAAGAGCACTGAGGGCGTTAGAATGGAGGGTGATTCTGGATCTGTTGATACAGGAACCAGAGGGCGAGCGTTCATGATGGCCATAACTTCTGCCATTAAGGTAGTGAGGACTTCATGTGTAAGACGTGTGGGTCCAGATTGAAGAAGCATAGCATCCAAGATTTTGTGGGTGATGCCGATCATCCTCTCCCAGAAGTCTCCCATACGAGAAGAGTGCGGAGTGTTAAATGACCATGAATATCCTTCTGAGCCAATATAATCTTGAAGGTCAGGATCATCTTTTTTTTTTTTTTTTTTTTTTTGTTACTTATTTGTACCCGTAGGTAGACTTGGTTTGCAGTCTGGTGACAAGCCACCGGCTGCTGGTCGCTGCGTGCGCGAGCGCCCTAAACCTACATGTTTTTGGTGTGTGGGAGGAAACCGGAGAAATCCCGGAGTAAACCCGCGCAACACGGGGAGAACATGCAAACTCCACACAGCTCACTGTTGGTCGGGGGCTGGGATCGAACCCACGATCTCATGATCCCCGCGGTCCCCTGGCCGAGGGTAAAACTGTGCTGCCACAGTGCTAAACCACTGCGCCACCGTGCAGCCCATCTGTGCAGATCTTCAACTCTCTGCAGGCGCCGATGAAGTTTGTCCCTCTATCTGAACAAAAAACTTTGGAGGGGCCTCGGACAGCAAAAAAACCTCTTAAGGCGTTTATGAAACTCGACGTAAAGAGAGATTTGATAACTTCAATGTGGACAGCTCTGCTTGCCAGACAGCTGAACATCACTGCCCACCACTTGCTCTCTGCTGTTTCTCCTCTGGTATGCCTTGAGATGACATTCCATGGCCCAAAGACATCTATGCCCACTCTGGCGAATGGTGGCTCCACAGCCAGTCTGTTATTGGGAAGGTCAGCCATTTTTTGTTCCATCAGTTTGCCTCTGAGCTTACGGCAAGTGACACATTGATAAATCACGTTGGATATTAACTTCCTGGCACCTATAATACATACAGCAGCAGAGCAAAGAGCTCCCTCAGTGAGATGGTGACCTTGATGGACAACTTCTTGGTGGTAGTGTCTTACAAGCAAAGTTGACATATGATGTTTCTTAGGGAGTATGACTGGATGCCTCTCGTCATATGGAAGGTCAGCAGAAGACACTCAACCGCCAACTCTCAGCATACCATCATTATCGATGATGGGGTTCAAAGTCCGCAGAGGGCTTGCTTTTGTGATTTGTTCTCCATTTCGCGGTCCTTTAAGCTCACCTTTGAAAGCAAACTGTTGAACACTGCAGATGACTTGCAACTTAGCTTGAGTTTGTGGGTTTTCAGGATTCTGTTTTGGACTTTTGGACTTGCTTCTTGCCACCTTGATGAGTTTTGCTATCCATCTTGTCAGCTGTTTCCAGGTAGAAAAATGTTCAAATCTCTGCGGGTCGAGAGGTTCATTTGTGACTTTAGTTGCAAAGGCACTGACTTCTGGACGAAGCTCTGAATCGTGATCTGGTTTGATGAGCTCATATGTGTTTGGTGACATGGGTGAAGACAGGTGATGAAGAGGTTGTTTAAAGAATGAAGGTCCGACAAACCAGTCAGTTTGCTGTAAAAAGCTTGCTGTTATTGGTCTTGTTGCAATATCAGCTGGGTTGTGGTCTGTTGAGATGTGGTGCCACTGTCCAGGTGTAGTGGACTTCGTGATTCTCAAGACTCTGTTTGATACATAGGCATAGAATTGTTGTGAAGTGTTGTAGATGTACCCTAAGACAATCTTGCTGTCTGTGTAGAACTTCACAGCTTCAAACTTAAGGTCCATTTCTTGGCAAATAAGTTCTGCCATCTCCATGGCAAGAACTGTGACGCACAGCTCTAGACGTGGGATTGTGTGTGCAGGCTTTGGAGCCAATTTAGCCAATTTAGCTTCCCCATGACAAAACCTGTGAAGAAGTGGCTTTGGTCATTGAGGACTCTGAGATAGGCAACAGCAGTGATTGCCATCGATGAAGGGTCTAAGAAAATACAAAGCTCTTTATGCTGTGCTGAAGACAGAGAGGATGGCACATATGGTCTGGGATGTGTAAGAGTTCCATGTTTGAAGAGAGTCTCTCCATGCAATCCATCGTCTTTCTTTGGATGGTGGTAGGGGATCATCCCAGTCACATGGTTCACCAGTAAGTTCTCGTATGAGGGCTTTTCCTTGTACAGTTATGAGGGCCGCAAACCCCAGGGGGTCATACAGGCTATTAACTATTGAGAGGACTCCTCATTTGGTGCACAGTTTTTCTTCTCTAGGGACTCGAAATGTGAAAGCATCAAAGCTAAGGCTCCAACTTAGGCCGAAGCTACGCTGAAGAGATAGAGGGTCAGACCCACGGTCTAAGTCCTTCAGGTCTTTTGCCAGATCATCAGCTGTGAATGCCTCCATCACTTTGCTGCTGTTTGAGGCTATCTTGTTAAGGTGTAAATTCGACTCTGCCAGCATCTTTTGTGTTTTCTGTAAGAGACTGATAGCTTCTGCTTCTGTGGAGAGAGAGGCTAGGCCATCATCAACATAAAGGTTCCTGGTAATGAACTGCCTTGCGTCTCTGCCATGTTCCTTTTCTCCAGCTTGTGCAGCTCTCCTTAGTTCATAAACTGCTACGGCCGGTGAAGGGGTGTTGCCGAACATGCGCACTGTCATCCGGTACTCCATTACCTCTTTAGCTAAGTCGTTATCTTTGTACCAAACCATAAAAAGCATAGGTAACTTTGATGGTCTTCTCTCACAGTGAACAGTAGAACATCTGCTCCACATCTGCTGTTATAACGATGGGCTCCTTCTGGAATCGCATCAGGACTCCGACGAGTGTGTTGTTTAAGTCTGGACCACTGAGGAGCAAGTCATTCAGTGTCATTCAGTGACACACCTTTATGTTTGGCACTGGAGTCAAAAACAACTCATATTTGATCAGGTTTTTGTGGGTAGTAGATCCCAAACAGCAGAAAGTACCAACACTCTTCATCAGGCTTCAAGGCTGGCGCTAATTCTGCTTGTTGTCTGTCAAAGACTTTTTGTATGAATTTAATAAAGTGTTCTCTCATGTCTGGTTTCTTGCCAAGGCTTCGTCGGAGGGTGTTGAGCCTTCTAAGGGCTTGATCTCTATTATTTGGTAGTTGTCGTCTGGGTGAAGTGAAAGAAAGTGGTGCAACCCAACTGTTTGTCTCATCTTGGTACATTTCAGACTGCATGATAGAGAGGAAGTGTTTGTCTTCCAAGGAAGGTGCTGGCCTTTCGTCATCTTCCATTCTGATGAATACTGTGTTGCCGAGGTTATCTGTTTGGATTTTGCAGCAATTGTTGCCGTAAATTTGTGTGGTAGAGTTTAGTTTATTTGTCAGCCTTTATCTGGTGTGGATGTTGTTAGTGCATGGACTGAGGTAAGATGGTCTTCCACTGATTAGTGTGTTTGTTTTGTAGGCTATCACGAAAGTTGGCCTGTGTGTGCACCCAAGACAGACGCCTCTTATGATGACCCAGCCAAGGTCGAGGCGCTGAGCGAATGGCGAATTGTGTGGCCCATTAACTTGCTCTCACACCTTGTGCAGTCTCAAGGCATCTCTACCCAAGAGGAAATGGATTTGTGCATTTGTATCAACAGGCTGGATTTAGTATGCAATGGACTTTAACCCCTTGCACTCCGGGCAATTTTCCTAAAAACGCCAAAAAATAACGTGCCCAAAGTAAATCAAAAGCTATTCTTCAACCCTTTGCAGCATCTTCATGGGGTTGGTCTCATTTAAAAGAAAACACTTTGAATTTTTTGGCAAAAAAAACATGATCTCTCTACGTGCTCCGGCCACTGAGTTACAGTCATCTAAACATACTGAACTTGAAGAAAATAAATTTGGCCACGGTGTTTTTTTGGATACAAATGCTTGCAAATAACACACAGCTGTCCGATCCGGCTGGAAAATGCAACAGAAATGTAGAACCAAGTGTTATCCAGCTGAGGTCCAAATTTTGTAACAATACCACAAAAAATGAATATTTTACACAGCTTTGTTCTCAGGCTGTTCCCAGGCGTTTTGGAACTGTGCCAAATTGTGCCAAATGGCACAGTTTGGAAAAACGTCTGTAACTTTTGAATAATTCAATATAGAAGCTTCATTTTGGGCTCTAATGAAAGGTCACATTCAGGGCTGTGTCTGTGTGTGTGTGTGTGTGGGGGGGGTGGTTGTCCTCCCCCCGCTACAAAGGACGGAGTTCGGCCCTCGCTACATGACGGATTACACTCGTTGCATGTTTCCACAGCAACGCTGTCACAGTGGCTTCACCCCCCCCTCGCTACTGTGTGTGTGTGTGTGTGTGTGGGGGGGGGGGTTGTCCCCCCCTCGCTACAGAGGACGGCCATCGCTAGACTCATATGGCTATGTGGCGACCGCGGCTTCCCCCCGCGGACCGGGGGCGTTCGGACCGTGAACGCCCCCACCCCCCCGCTCCTCTTCTGCAGCGGTGGGGGGGGGGGCCTTCACGGTCCGAACACGGCAAATGAACCGTTTATCGTGGCGCACGCACTTCGTACTTCGTGCGCCGTACAGTTGTAATTTACCGATCGGTCAAAAGTCATTTTTGGATTACAGTTTTCAGGGAGAAATAATAATTTAGCTTATAACACCTTACCTCTTCACAGCAGCAGAGTCCTGGCGAACTTCTCTTCCCCATTGTCAGACAAACGCGACGCTGGTCCGCTCGTGGATCCCGGTCAAAACATAATTCCAATATTGCGGTTTTGGTGAATGATTTACGACCTTTGTCGTCGGCCTCCATCGGTCTATGATGACGGAAGAGAATCCTAAACGTCTATTCTGCTGGAATGAGTGCAGGTCCCACTTGTGGGTGTTCTCCATGCTGCTGGGTCTGTAGCAGATTCGTCCAGCGTCCTTTTATTTAATCAGCTGCAACAGTAAATCTCTCTTCACCCAGCCCGAACTTCTGTGCTTCAATTGGCTCCTGCATTCACAGTAGGCGGGTCCTCCTTCCTAGGTTTTCATTCATTGGTTCTTCAAGGTTTCAGAAACCCAATTCAAGGCTCTTATTTGTCGAATGAGAGGTCAATCAGATGAACTAATCTGTTCACGGCTGTGTCTGCAGCTTTTTTTTTTCAGTGGCGCTTGGAGGCCACACCACCTACATCACCACCATCAGTATCTCTATCATGCGTCATGCGTCCGAGCGCGCACGAGTGCGCTCTCGTGCGCCCTCATGCGCCCTAGGACGCAGAGACTTGCCCGTCCGCGGAACAACGGAGTGCAAGAGGTTAAGTGATGGCGATGTTGCGCAACCTCTGGAGACGGTATCTCGGAACGGTCCTCTGGAATCATGTCACATTCCAGTAGTGGGGGCAGTGGCACCTTAACATGACTGTCCATTGATTCAATGACAAATTTTCTAACTATCCTGCCTGCTGTTTCTATGATGCCTGAATACGTCTTGAGTGTGTATGGCTCTGTGCGTTTTTCAATATTGAAAAGATCAAAAAACTCTGAGCGTGCAAGAGAACGATTACTTTGGTCATCTAAAACGACATACACTTTGACAGCTTTGCCAGTCTGGCCCAATGGATACAATGACTAAGCAGATTTTAGCACATGATCTTGAGCTGCATCTGTCTCTGCAGATTTCAGTGCACATTGCTGTTGAAGAGTCTGAGACTGGTACTGCTTCAGACTCCCCGCCATGCTCCTCTACTTCTGGTGGAGGTTTAGTATTGTGTGTGGCTGGACCTGAGTGGAGTGCAGAAATATGTTGGTCGCTTCCACACTTATTCAGAATCAGAATCAGAATCAGAATCAGGTTTATTGCCATTGTTCATGTAGTACACAAACTAGGAATTTGTCTCGGTACAATGCTGCAACATTAAACATGATAAGATAAGAGAAATAAACTATACATGTAATAAAGTGTAGGATAAGATATTATTATATCTATGTAAGTGATATGCAAGTGACTGTGCAGTTTTTGCCATGTGTTTGGTGGATGCACAAAATTTGAAACATATGTTGTTCTCTTTGAGATATGCTTTTCTCTCATCGAGAGGCTTGCTGCGGAAGGTGCAACATTTTCTAAGGGGTGAGGTTTCTTATGACTGGGGCATTGTTTGTCAAGATCATTACACTTGCCAGGTTCTTCTGCAGTAGGGTTGGGTGCAACATCTGTTTTTCTTGCTGATATCTGCATTCTGTTGTTTTTCAAAGGTCGTTCCACCCTTCCTGTACCTGCTGACAAAAAGGAGAAGCTGGGGTAATTTCTCATCCTGGCTTGCTCTTGGATGAAGTGGGAAAAGGCAGAGAATGGTGGAAATGTGACGGTGTGATTTATTTTGAATTTTGATGCCCATGACATCCATTTTTCTTGCAGTGCATATGGCAGCTTTTCCACTATTTGATTCACTCCGTGTGGTGTGTCCAGAAAGGCGAGTCCAGGTGAGTATCCTTCTGCCTTGGCCAGTTGGAGTTCAAGTAAAAGGTCTCCTAATTCTTCAATTTATTGTTTTCTCTGGAAAAGATTTTTGGAAAGTCTTCAGTCTTTTTAAAAAGAGGCATGCTCGATGACAACAGGAGCTCCATACTTCTCTTCCAGACGTTGCCAGACCATCCCAAGCCCTGCTGCAACATCATGAACTTGTGCCGAGCTGATTCTTTTTGCTTGTTCTGTAGACTGCGGAACCAGCCACCGAATGAGAAGATCAAGTTCTTCTTTTGGCATCAGACATAGGTCTTTGGTTACATTTAGAAAAGAGCTTTTCCATATTCTATAATTTTGTGGGTTGTCATCAAATTCTTGCAAAGTAGCTGACACTAACTCTCTTTTCAGAAGATAACTTGCCACATCCGTTACAGCTGATGTGCCATGGTGGGCCAGCAATGGTGTGACTGGCCGATGTTGGTAGGCTGGACTTGTGTGCGTGATGTGGGCTGAATTATAGTTATTGTTGGGGGAATGTTGCTGAATTGGAACCTGATATGCAAACAGATCCTCTTCTCTTTGAGCAGAGATGTTGCATGGAGCTGCTTGCGTGGCTGCATTTGTTGCAGGCCGGAATGTTATTCGGTCATCTATTGAGCACGACTGGCAATCAACATAGTCTTTGACTCTTTGTTTATTGTCTGCAGGGGCAATGGGAAGGTAGTCACCTTTATGAAACTGAGCTTCTTCATTTTGAATAGCTGCCTCTAAGATCTATGCCTCAGCGGATGCAGCAGCAACAGCTATTTTTTTTTTTTTTACCTGGAGGATGTGCAGCTTAGCTATAATTCTGACTTGTTCTCTCATTGCTTCAGCTTCCTGTTCTGCGTAGGCTATCTGCGCTTGTGCTTTGGCTCGTGCTCTGAGCACTGCAACGCTTGCAGAAGACCTAACAGAAAGCTTAGATGAGCCGGAACAACATGACCGTGTCTCGAATGACTCCGCTTGAGTATCCACCTGAGGACCTGGTCTCTGTCTGGGCTGGGAGTTGGAGTCTGGTTGTTGCGACATGGCGTGTTTAGGGGCAGTCTTTATGTGATGATGTCCGCTGTGTTGCAAGCCTTTTTACTGTTCTGTCCTCATAAGATGTGAAGCTGACTGACTGATGCTTATCTTGCTAGACAGACAGTGAACACACAATGGCACTGGATTTGAGTCTTCCTTTAATGGAGAAAACATGCTCATCCATCTATACACCTCAATAATTTCCATTGATTTTCATTGTAAAACTGAAAGAGACAGAATAATAACACACATTAGTATCTTACTCAATGGCAAGCTCTAACTGTAGAGCTTAATGTGGTATAATATAAACCCAAATGAACCACTTCTACTTAAACAAGCACAACATAGCATGAAATAGCATTAGATCTCCTTGCATTATGCTAATGTTAGCATAAATGCTAATTGCAATGCTAACACACCTAGCTAACACACATACTGTATAAGCCAGTAAGAAAGTTAGCTTGAAGCCGTTAGCATGCTAGTGCTAATACCGCTAGCATGCTAATCTTATAGCAATAACAGCCTGTTAACATTAATACACTTTCTCATAACAGCTATCTTCAACCACAAACTCACTCTTTGATGTACTATCTATGACAAACATAATAATAATATTATGCAGCATACACAACACCATAGATTTTGACCGAAGTAACTTACAGGCTTACGTGGGTCAAACTGTCAAGACTTTGGGAACACTGAACCAACTGTCTGCGCGTGGAAATTAACTGTTTTCAGTACCAAACTGTCACCACCAGATGGCGCTAATCAACACCACACAAACTAAATCTACACATCCAAATATACACTTTACATGCATGACAACATAGGGGTTTTTTGTGACCTGTTGGATGAGTCATCGCTGCGCTCTTGGGGTAATTTTGGTCGGCCAGCCGCTCCTGGGTAGTTTCACCACTGTTCCATGTTTTTGCTATTTGTGGATAATGGCTCTCACTGTGGTTTGCTGGAGTCCCAAAGCTTTAGAAATGGCTTTATAACCTTTTCCAGACTGTCAGATCTCAGTTACTTTGTTTCTCATTTCTTCCTGAATTTCTATGGATAGCAGCATGATGTCTAGGTTTTGAGGATCTTTTGGTCTACTTCACTTTGTCAGACAGGTCCTATTTAAGTGATTTCTTCATTGAGAACAGATGCGGCAGTAATCAGGCCTGGGCGTGGCTAGACAAATTGAACTCAGCTTTCCAAAGATGTGATAAACCACAGTTAATTTATGTTTTAACGGGGGGGGGGGGCGCTTTTTCACACAGGGCCATGTCGGTTTGGATTTTTTTTACTCTTAATAGTAAACACCTTCATTTAAAAACTGCATTTTCTGTTTACTTGTGTTATCTTTGTTTAATATTTAAATTTCTTTGATGATCTGAAACATTTAAGTGTGACAGACATACAAAAAAAATGAGAAATCGGAGGCAAATACTTTTTCACACCACTGTAAAGGCAACCAAGACAGGAAGCACTTCAAAATAAAACCAAAACCAGAGGAGCAAAGAAGAATAATCACAATATAACCAGAACTCGAGACAGAATAAATCATAAAAATCAAAAATCCATGACAACACAAATAAACCAAGAGGTGCAGCATGATCCGATCATGTTCCTCTGATGGTGCCGAGGCTCAAAAAGCTTGTAAAACACTGTTTTAAACCACAGAAACAAAGAGATACATATCAGGAAATGTCTGAGGTTGATTATCAGGGACTATAGCTACTTCTGGAATCACTGGAGTGGTGGCCTTATGGTAAAGCATCTGCCAAGAACCAAAAACTGGGAGGTCATGGGTACAAGCCCTGGCTTGGTCATACCAAAGACCATAATGTTAAAATGTTACTTCCTGCCTTCTAGCTTGGTGCTCAGCATAATAAAATATAACAAGTTTGCTCTACAGGGGGAGCACAAGGAAATGTACTGTGCTGCTCCCAAGCCCAGATAAGTGGGAAGAGTTGCATCAGGAAGGGGATCCAGCATAAAAATTCTTGCCAAATCGATATGTGGCTCATCATGATATCAGGTGATGAGACCCTGTGGTGAACGGTGGCAGCCAAAAGTAACTTCTGGGATCCCTATTTTCCTATGAAATAAAGAGAGATAAGAAATAAATGGTTCCTTGTAATCTTGTTAGAGTAATTAATGTAGATTTTCCATTTCAATGTACTGAGCAGATCAAGAGTTGACTGAAGTACTTAAAATTAAACAATTTTATCTGTTGTATCATTTCCAAAGGAACACTGTCCGTATGACTTCTGACTTGTTGAAGTCTAACCCTTATTTCTAGAAACCAAAGTATTGGGCAACATTAGTCCATCTCCTCCATCTGTTAAATCATTAAATGCTGACAATACAACTTGATTTTTTTAAAGCAATAATAAAGTTTCCATGTCTTCTCAATAGTTCACTGTAGCGTCAATACTGAGTAAGCTAGAACTCATCCTTTCCGAATGTGAGCCAATGTTAATAATCCAGGGCAATGTTTCCCCACCAGTTGTGGTCAATAGAGTGTCACACCCAAGGTTGGGTGCTTAACTATCTGCTGCTGGTGAGGATTTAATGACATTCAAGAGATGAGCTCAAAAGGATGTTTTTGTTTTTTATTTTTTCACCTCAGGAAGTAGTTGGTGGTCATTAATAAAAGTAAATATTGTTATTGCTTGAACAGCGTGCCATTTGTCAGTGAGAAGAGTGCTAAAGGAAAATCAATGTTTAATTAAAGTCAATGTGCATGGCAGCATTACACAACAGCAGAGCCACTTTAGTCCAGATGCTGCTGGTAGCTACAGCTTGACAGGAAGCTCTCAGCACTGATTAGCTACTCCTTTCCCATCTGAGCTTAGAGAGCTCTGCAATAATGAAACATTACTACAGTAAAACTGCATGGTTTTGAGTAAAACTCAACAACACTTTTATATGGGAAAGAGTTATTGAAGTCAGGTTCAGAGGAAAGGTGACAATCAGTGAGCAGCAGTACAGTTTCATGCAAAGAAAGAGTACTACAGATGCAATGTTTGCTTTAAGAGTGTTGATGGAGAAGTAAGAGAAGGTCAGAAGAAGTTGCACTGTCTTTGTGGATCTAAAGAAAGCATATGATAGTGTGCCAAAAGAGGAAGTGTGGTACTGTATGAGGAAGTCAGGAATTGCAGAAGTATGTGAGGGTGGTGCAGGACATGTATGAGGACAGCGAGATGGTGGTGAGGTGCGCTGTAGGAATGGCGGATGGATTCAATGTGGGGGTGGGATTACATCAGGGATCGGCTCTGAGCCCCTTCTTGTTTGCCATAGTAATGGACAGGCTGACAGATGAGGTCAGGCAGGAGTCTCCATGGACCATGATGTTTGCAGACGACATTGTGATCTGTAGTGAGAGTAGGGAGCAGGTGGAAGAGAACATGGAGAGATGGATGTATGCTCTGGAGAAAAGAGGAATGAAAGTCAATAGAAGCAAGACAGAATACATGAGTATGAATGAGAGGGAGGCAGGTGCAATGGTGAAGATGGAAGGGGTAGTGGTAGTGAAAGCAGATGAGTTTAAATACCTAGGGTCAACCATCCAAAGCAATACAAAATGCACAAGAGAGGTGAAGAAGAGAGCGCAGACAGGGTGGAGTGGGTGGAGATGAGTGTCAGGGGTGATTTGTGACAGAAGGGTAGCAGCAAGAGTGAAAGGGAAGATTTACAAGATGGTAGTGAGACCTCCTATGATATATGGCTTGGAGATGGTGGCGCTGACAAAAAGACAGGGGAGGTCGAGCTGGAGGTGGCAGAGTTGAAGATGCTAAGATTTTTATTGGGAGTTACTGGAGGGATAGGATTAGAAATGAGTCTATCAGAGGGATAGCTCAGGTTGAGTGGTTTGGAGGCAAAGTAAGAGAGGCAAGGCTGAGATGGTTTGGACATGTGCAGAGGAGGGATAGTAGATATACTGGACAAATGATGTTGAAGATGGAGTTGCCAGGCAGGAGGAAAAGAAGAAGACCACAGAGAAGATTCATGGATGTAGTGAAGGAGGACACGGAAAGGGTTGGTGTTACAGAGGAAGATGCAAGGGATAGGGTGAGATGGAGACAGATGATCCACTGTGGTGACCCCTAAAGGGAGCAGCTGACAGAAGAAGACTACAGTAAAACTGCAGTTATCTGACAACATCTGTTTGCAGCTCCTACAGTCGGTTTTGCAATGGACATCACTGCAAACTCATCGCATCAGTTTATGAGCTGAGAGCCAAAGCAGTAAATTTCCATGTGGCCTTTGGCATTGGTCCTCCTACATCACATACAGGGTAACATAAGCTGCTGAGAAGTAATGGCCACCTTTAAAAGAGCCTTTAGCTCTTTCAGGAACTAGACCATCCCCACCAGAACACAACCATATAGGAAAAACACAATAAAAGCAGGGTGGATGAGTAGTAGAAATACAGTATAATACAAAAAAAATTTGGGCAGTGTGGTATTTGGCTTATTACAAATCAGTTAAATTATTTATTTTCTGCTGAGAGACAAAACCTTTCGGTTTCAGGACAGTGACTTGTGTTTTGATTGTTCTGAGCACCCCCTGGTGGTATTTCTAGATTATGCACCATTTTGCCTAGTCCGGCAATACCAACTTAGCAACTTTGTTACTATAATTAGCAAGTATTCACACCCCTCTAGCAACTTAAAAAAAACTGACTAGTAACAATTCTAGCAACTTTTTCTGGTGTTACTGGAGACTTTTGGAGACTCTGATGTGAAAGCACACAATGTGCTTACTCTTCTCAACCAGCAGCGGGTGCTGCCGTGGCTCCTCCCCCACCCCAACGCACTCACAGGCGGCCCAGTCCTTGTGCAGCTGCCACTTCCAGCTGTAGTCATTCCAGGCTGCAGTCAGCGCGGGAGGTGTTAGCGCTTCCTGACTGCAAATGAATCACGCATGCGCAAAGTTGCCACTGGTTGGTACTGCTCCAGCTTACTAAAAAAAATACATAAATAAATAAAAGTAAATAAATGAATTAAATTAAGAATAAAAATGAAGTAACTCCACCAGAGTGTCTCTTTTGCATCACTTTGCTGGTCTCAAACCCGGATAAAGGAGGAGGGTTGAAATTGTGACTTAAAAAAATACTTGTTACGTTGTTTTCCTTTATATACTCCTGTTTATTTGAGAATGTGATTTACCTACAGATTTTGTGAAACAGACTATAATTCCCTATAAATTCTACTTCTATGTGTTTGTATAAAAATAACATAATAAGGCTTCTCTGCTTGAACTGCTGCCGCTGTGACCCAGACCTCCAGAAAACTGGCAGAAGATGGATGAATGGATGGATGGATGGATGGATGAATGGATGGATGAATGGATGGATGGATGGATTTAACAAAGCAAAAAGTGAAGGAACTGATTCAATACCATAAAAAGCTGGAAAAGAGGACACAGACTAAAAGCACTGGTGTGGTGAACACTCAATGGACCTGTTGGACCGGTTCTGTGACTCGCATTTCAGGTCAGAACAAAGGCAGGAAGCTTAGCCTTGTTATGCAAGGCTGGAGACTGTGGGGGGTCGATTAAAGGATGCGTGGGAGACAGTGGAAGTGATATCATGGAGGGAAATGCATTGTGACTGTCTTTATTATGCAAGGTGGTCCGTGGGACATGTGATCTATGAGGTGTGAAGTCCCTGATATTTAAGGACGAGAGTTATTCTTTCATGTTCTCTCTTTTTTCTGCTGTTGAAATGATGGCGATGTGAATAAAGTTGACTCTGAGAAAGAACGCTCCCTCGTCATTTTCACATCTTCCACACTGGTGACCCTGAGATGTATCATGGAAGAAAGAAATTCCCCTGGGCCAGCCGCGTCAGGAGCCCCCAGCCAAGTGAACGCCGCTACAGTCCAGCTACCGGACTTCTGGCAGAACAATCTGTGCTCCTGGTTCAACGCAGTTGAGGCGCAGTTCAACCTCCGGGGGATATCGGTAGATGTCACGAAATTCTACCACGTAGTCACAAAGCTGGACAACAACACGGCCCAGCATGTGGAGAGCCTGATCGACCAGCCGCCGGAGAGCGACAAATACGGCGTGTTGAAGGCTGCACTCATCCAGCAATTCACCCCCTCGGCGGAGGAGCGAGCAGAGAGGCTCCTGGCGCTGAAGGAGGGGGAAAACGACATGCCCGCGAGCCTGATGGAGAAGTTGTTGAGGTTGAAAGACTCTGACAATGATCACTTCATTTTCACCCACTTCTTCCTCAGGACGCTACCGTCAGCAGCGAGAGTGGCTCTGGCCAGTTCGCCACTGTTGGCCCTACGGGACTACCGCGCGCTGGGCCGAGAGGCGCAGCGGATTGTCAACGCCACCAAGTGGCGCGCAGCCACGGCCGCTGCAGCGGAACTTGGCGCGACGACCGCAGACGACAGGAGGCCAGAGACAGCGGTGCCAGACTCACCGACGACGGCGGCGGCAAGGTCCAGGGAGCGTGGACCAGACGTCTTTTGTTTCTACCATCGCCGCTTTGCAGAGAGGGCACGCAAGTGTGTACCACCATGCCAGTTTGGGCGTTCGGGAAACGCCAAGACCGGGGGTCGGTAGCAGCTGCGGCCCTCGGGGAAGAGAACAAGCTGCTCTACTTGTCGGACGCACGCTCTGGGAGGCAGTTCCTCGTCGACACAGGCTCCCAGTTGAGTTTCATCACTCCTTCCTATGCGGACAGACTGGCGGGTTCCGGAGGTCCCCTGGTGACAGTGGCGAATGGCTCGGAGATTAAGACCTTTGGTGAGAAGACTCTGCTTCTCTCTCTTCATGGCTGTGCATATGAGTGGACTTTTGTTGTAGCAACAATAAATTTCAGTATGCTGGGGGCTGATTTTTTGTGTTCACATGGGTTGTTGGTTGATCTCGCTAACAGGTGCCTGGTTAATGCACTTTCTTTTGATTCTGTCCCCTGTGCAGCGCGAGTGGCCCCGCCTACAGCACAAGCCAACGTCACAACAGCAGGCGGTAAGTTCCACACACTGCTCACTCAGTTCCCAGCACTCATGGTCCCCACATTTTCGGCAACAGTCGCTAAGCACGGGGTGGAGCATTTTATTACCACTACCGGACCGCCCGTTTTTGCAAAAGCTCGGCGCTTGGACGCAGTTAAACTAGCCATAGCACGCGAGGAGTTCGCCAACCTGGAGAGGTTGGGCATTATCCGACGTTCAAACAGTCCATGGGTTTCCCCCCTACATATGGTCCCGAAAGCTGACAGATCATGGCGCCCTTGCGGGGATTTTCGCAGGTTAAACAACACTACAGCGCACGACCGCTACCCAATCCCACATATCCAAGATTTCTCGGTTCATTTGGCAGGGGCGCACATTTTTTCTAAAATAGACTTGGTCCGCGGTTACCACCAAGTCCCAGTGCGTGCTGAGGACATACCCAAAACAGCGGTAATAACTCCGTTTGGTTTATTCGAGTTTTTACGCATGCCATTCAGACTTAAAGGGGCTGCTCAGACGTTCCAACGCATGATGGACGCGGTGCTTCGCAATCTCCCTTTCGTGTTCGTCTTCCTGGACGATATTTTAGTAGCCAGCGCGTCCGAAGATGAACACGAAAAACACCTGGCCACAGTTTTCCGAAGGTTGGGAGATCACGGGTTAATAATCAACCCAGCGAAGTGTCAGTTCGGGGTGGCACAGATCGATTTTTTAGGACACCGCGTCTCCCCCGAAGGAGCAGTCCCGCTGCCTGACAAAGTGCGCGCTGTGGCAGATTTTCCCTGGCCGCAGACAGTCAGGGCATTGCAGGAGTTTTTGGGAATGGTGAATTTTTATAACCGTTTTCTCCCCCGCGCGGCACAGCTCATGCACCCGCTGTATGCTGCGCTCAAAAAAAAGAAACCCGCAGATAAGATTGAGTGGTCCCCTGAGCGGGACCAAGCGTTCTCGGAGATGAAAGCAGCCTTGGCAAAGGCTGCGTTGTTGGCACACCCAGACCCAACGGCCCGCATAGCACTCACCACTGATGCGTCAGATGTTGCCATAGGGGCAGTCGTGGAGCAACATGTAGCCGGGGTTTGGCAGCCCCTCGCCTTTTTCAGCAGGACCTTGCGCGATAGCGAACGTAAATACAGCGCGTTCGACAGGGAGCTGCTCGCTCTCCATTTGGCCATCCGCCACTTTCAGTTCTGGCTGGAAGGACGCGCTTTCACCGCGTTCGTTGATCACAAACCGCTAACATTCGCGATGGCCAAGGTCTCGGAACCGTGGTCAGGCCGGCAGCAGAGACAGCTGGCCGCGATATCAGAGTTTACCACTGATATTCAGCATATGGCGGGCAAACTCAATGTAGTGGCAGATTGCCTTTCGCGCGCTGTGGCGGCCCCAGTCAGCGTAGGGTTAGATTATGCAGCCATGGCCGCAGAGCAGGTTAATGACGTGGACGTGCGAGCGCTCCAGTCTGGACCAACAGGGTTAAGGCTGGAGAGCAGGGTGCTGCAAGACGGTATGGCCCCCCTAATCTGCGATGTCTCCACTGGACGGCCGCGTCCAGTGGTACCGGCCGCGTGGCGCCGCCACGTTTTTGACTTAGTTCATTCTTTGGCGCACCCTGGAGTGCGCGCGTTGGTCAAAATGGTGGGAGAGAAATTTGTTTGGCCGAGCCTCCGCAAACAGGTCAAAGAGTGGGCAGCAGCCTGCACAGCATGTCAACGAGCCAAAGTACACAGGCACACGAGAGCTCCTTTGGAACCGTTTCACATTCCGGCCAAGAGGTTCGATCACATTCATGTGGACCTCGTTGGACCCCTCCCGCTGTCACAGGGGTGCACACATCTTCTGACAATGGTGGACCGCACCACGCGCTGGCCTGAAGTGGTCCCGCTGGCATCAACCACGGCCGAGGAAGTGGCGCGCGCGTTTTTAACAGCTTGGGTGGCGCGCTTCGGCGTTCCGTCGGACATTACGTCTGACAGAGGCCCTCAATTTGTTTCCGAGCTTTGGTCGACAATGGCCTGCAGCCTGGGTGTCACAATTCACCGCACAACCGCGTACAATCCGCAGGCTAACGGGTTATGCGAACGTTTTCATAGGTCATTGAAAGCGGTTCTCAGAGCGTCACTGACGGATACAAATTGGGTTGACAAGTTACCATGGGTGTTATTGGGGTTGCGTTCTGCACCTAAAGAGGATCTAGAAGCCTCCCCAGCGGAGCTCGTGTTTGTGCAGCCACTCCGGCTGCCTGGGGAGTTTCTCCCAGATAACCCTGCACCAAACGCCTCCCCGTCTCAGCTGTTGCGGAGTAACATAGAATCAAGCACGCTGCCCGGCCCCGCGCACCAGTTTTCCTCTCGTTTTTGTGCCTAAAACTTTGAAGAACGCAGAGTTTGTTTTTGTCAGACATGATGCGCATAGGACCCCGCTGCGACCGCCTTATGACGGACCATTCAGAGTGCTAGAAACAGGGGACAAGCAGTTTTTGCTAGATTTGGGGGGTAGGAAAGAGAAAATTGGCATAGACAGACTTAAACCCGCTTTTGTGGTGGCAGAGGAGGAAGTGCTGTTGGCAAAGGCCCCGCGGCGAGGTAGACCACCATGGAAGGTTTCACACAGTAATGTTTC
The DNA here is from genome assembly GCA_020510985.1 of Pholidichthys leucotaenia. Classification (NCBI taxonomy): domain Eukaryota; kingdom Metazoa; phylum Chordata; class Actinopteri; order Cichliformes; family Pholidichthyidae; genus Pholidichthys; species Pholidichthys leucotaenia. The sequence goes on along the minus strand of CM035841.1, from coordinate 428,649,526 downwards.
CCAAAGTAATGTTTCCCCAGAACACCCGCAGAGACTGACAAAGGGTTTCCGCCCCGAGACGGCAAATCCCCAGCGGGACAGCGCCGCAGAGACGGTGAACCCCAGCTACAGCAGATTCGGCAGGAGGCTGAAGCCTATCCAGCATGTGGACTGATGTGTATTGATGCTATCACAGCATGCATGTGGTTATTTTCTTGTTGTTCTGTTTTTCTAAAATGCTGGGGGGGGCTCGTGTGGTGAACACTCAATGGACCTGTTGGACCGGTTCTGTGACTCGCATTTCAGGTCAGAACAAAGGCAGGAAGCTTAGCCTTGTTATGCAAGGCTGAAGACTGTGGAGGGTGACATAACGCACGGCTCAGGAGAAGCACACACACAGGCTTAGAGTAGTTCAAAGAGTTTATTAACAGCAGGAGTGAATGAGTGCGTGTCTGCGGGGTGTAAATGTGTTGGTGATGGCGTCTGCTTCAGGCACAGAGGCAGGTGACCGTTCAGCCGAGCAACCCTATGGAGAGAGCACAGGGAGAGGGTGACGGGCATACACCAACACAGGAGGGATTTATGGCGAGAGAAGGACTTACTTGGATTGTCAGGATAGCTGGCACAACAAGGGGGCGAAGCCCGGAAGACAGCCACCTGGAGAGCTCCGTACAGCAGCGAGGAATGGGCGATGGAGTGGAGATGTCCGCTGCCGGGGAATCCACCTGTGCACAGGGGAGCAGACTGGGAAAGAGAGGTAAGGGTTCTTACCCAAATAATGTTTGCTGAAGAAAGAAGTAGCTCACAACGGTGAGGGACGAAGTCTGATGGCTTCAGGCCGAGCCTCCGGGCGAGACGGCCTTTATCCCTCGCCGCTGATGATTGTCAGGTGCGTGAACAGGTGGCGCCGCTGATGAATGGCGCGGCGTGACAGTACTCCCCCCTCTAGCAGCGCCTCCTGGCGATGGCTTATCCGGGTGCGCTCGGTGGAAGTCCGCGATGAGCGATAGGTCCAACACAAACGACGGGGGCACCCATTGTCGATGCTCGGGTGCCCCCATAGCCCTCCCAGTCCACCAAGTATTGCAACCCACGACCTCGGCGCCGGGAGTCCAGGATGGAGGAGACGGACCAGGCCGGATGGCCACCAATCATCCGGGGCGCGGGTTGCGCTGCAGGAGGAGGGCAAAGGGGGTCGGTGACTGCCAGTTTCATCTTCGACACGTGGAAAGTGGGATGAGGAAAGTGGGATGGATGCGGAGGGAGGGGGGAATAGCCACGCGCACAGCCACCGGGTTGATGATCCGGGTGATGGGAAAGGGACCCATGAATCGCTGTGCCAGCTTCCTCCTCTCGCCTTTTAATGTGACGTCCTGGGTAGACACATACACGAGTTGCCCAACTCTGTACGCCGGGGCAGGTCGTCTGTGCTGGTCCGCCATGGTCCTGTTGCGCTCCGCCGTGCGTAAAAGTGCATGACGCGCGGCAGCCCAGGTGGAGCGGAACTGCCTAAGGTGCGCCCTAACAGAGGGGACAGTTACCTCGCTCTCCTGTGCTGGAAACAGCGGGGGGTCGTAACCCAGGGACGCCTTGAAGGGGGACATCCCCGTTGCAGAAGAGCGGGCGGTGTTGTGGGCATACTCCACCCAGGCGAGATGGTTGCTCCAGGACGTCGGCTTGGATCTGGTAACACAGCGGAGCGCAGCCTCCAGCTCCTGATTGGTCCTCTCACACTGCCCGTTAGACTGGGGGTGATGGCCGGAGGAGAGGCTCACCTTGGCTCCGATGGCGTTACAAAAGGATTTCCAAACCTCGGATGAAAATTGGGGGCCCCGGTCCGAGACCACATCCACCGGAATCCCGTGCAGCCTGACCACGTGTTGGACGAGGAGGCCCGCCATCTCCAGGGCGGTAGGGAGACCTCGCAGGGGGACGAAGTGTGCCGCCTTGGAGAAACGGTCCACGATGGTCAGGACGGTGTCAAAAGAGTTGGAAACGGGGAGTCCGGTGACGAAATCCAGTGCGATGTGCGACCAGGGCCTGCCGGGGATGGGCAGAGGCTGGAGCAGACCCGCTGGAGGGGCATTTCCCGACTTGCTGGTGGCACAGATTGGGCAAGCCCGGGCGTAGCGGGCTGCATCCCTCCGCAGGCCTGGCCACCAAAAGGACCGTTGGAGGAGGCTGATCATCCGAGAGGTGCCGGGATGACAGGTGAGCCGGGAGGTGTGGAGCCAGTGGATGACCTCTCCTCGGACCGCAGATGGGACGAACAGTCTTCCCTCTGGTCCGCCGCCAGGATCAGGTTCCACCTCCTGCGCCTTCCGGATCTTGTCTTCAATGTCCCAAGAGATGGCTCCCACGACGCACGACCTGGGCAGGATAGTGTGGGGTGTCTCCTCAGCCTCCACGGGGGTGAACTGCCTAGAGAGGGCGTCAGGCAGGCCGTTCTTGGAGCCCGGCCTGAAGGTGATTGAAAAGCGGAACCTGGCGAAGAACAAAGACCAGCGCGCCTGGCGGGCATTCAGGCGCTTGGCAGATCGTAGGTATTCTAAGTTCTTATGGTCCGTCAGGACCACAAACGGCAGGTCCGCCCCCTCTAGCCAGAGGCACCACTCCTGTAAGGCGAGTTTGATGGCCAGGAGCTCTCTGTCCCCCACATCGTAGTTCCTCTCCGCCGGGGACAGGCGCCGGGAGAAGGTGGCGCAAGGTCGTTTGGCGCCATCGTCAGGTTACCGCTGGGATAATACTGCTCCCACTCCCGTGTCCGATGCGTCCACCTCCACAATGCACTGCAGCGCGGGGTCGACCTGGCGAAGGACCCGGGAGGAGGAGAACTCCGCCTTCAGCGCCTTAAAGGCAGCAGCGACCTCTTCAGTCCACCGGAACGGGACCTTCGGGGACGTGAGGCGGGTCAGCGGTCCGACGATCGAGCTGAAATTTGGGACAAAGCGGCGGTAAAAATTGGCGAAGCCAACAAATTGTTGCACCTGCTTCCGGGATGCGGGAGTAGGCCACTCCACCACCGCCTTCACCTTCTCTGGGTCTGGGAGCACCTGGTCTTGAGCGATGATGAATCCCAGGAAGGATGTGGTCCTAGCGTAGAATTCGCATTTCTCAGCCTTCACGTACAGACGATTCTCCAGCAGTCTTTGGAGGACCCGCCTCACATGGACCTGGTGCTTGTCCCTGGACCTGGAGAAGATAAGAATGTCGTCCAGGTAGACGAACACGAGGAGGCCAATGAAATCCCGGAGGACGTCATTAATGAGGCGCTGAAAGACGGCAGGAGCGTTGGTCAGCCCGAACGGCATGACTAGATACTCAAAGTGGCCATTCGGGGTACGGAAGGCTGTCTTCCATTCATCTCCCTCCCGGATCCGGACGAGGTGGTAAGCGCTGCGTAGATCCAGCTTGGTAAACCAGGTCGCCCCCTGGAGGGAGTGAAAGGCAGTGTCCATGAGGGGCAGGGTGTAACGGTCCCTCTCAGTGATGTCATTTAGCGCTCGGTAGTCTATGCAGGGGCGGAGGGATCCGTCCTTTTTCCCGACAAAGAAAAACCCTGCCCCCACGGGTGACGACGATGGGCGAATAATCCCAGCGCTCAGTGATTCCTTCAGGTAAGTATTCATGGTCTCCTTCTCCGGCGCCGACAGGCTGTAGAGCCGACCAGAAGGCAGGGGAGCCCCCTGGCGGAGGTTGATAGCACAGTCATAGGGTCGATGCGGGGGAAGAGACATAGCTTTCGATTTACTAAATACCATACCCAGGTCGTGAAATTCTGGAGGCACCAGCGACAGGTCCGGGGGTGCTGTATCCACCACAGGGGGAGCCGCGGACGGGGAGCAGGCAGCGGACTGAAGGCAGGTGCCCATACAGAAGGTACTCCACGCCGATACCCCAGCTGACCTCCAGTCCAGGACAGGGTTGTGGAGGCGTAGCCAGGGATACCCCAGGATGACGGGCGACACAGAGTTGGGCAGGACGTAAAATACCATCTCCTCCCGGTGGTTCCCTGAGATGATGACTGGGACAGGCATGGTTTGGTGAGAAACTCTCCCAAGGGAGGCACGGGAGAGATGGACCAGGGAGATGGGGTGTTTTAATGCCTGACAGCGGATGCCCAATCGGGTTGCCAGGCCTTGTGAAATGAAGCTGCCCTCTGCGCCCGAATCCACCAGTGCGTGGGTGAGGTGCCCAGTGGGATTGTGGCAGAAACGGATGGGCAGCTTTAATTGGGTGAGGGTGTCTAACCGGTTGAGATCCGCGAGGCTCCCTACAACGATTCGCGGACCCCGCCGACTGGCTTTCCGCGGGCAACGCTCCACAGTGTGTTGGTCACCTCCGCAATACATGCAGAGGCCCAACTCACGGCGGCGTTGTCTCTCCGCAGGGGAAAGCTTGGTCCAGCCCGTCACCATCGGCTCCGACTCCTCGGGGCACGATGCTGGCGGCGCCGCCAGGGGGCGAGCTTGGAACAGGTGCGGCGAGACTCCACGAGGGCGAGAAGAAGAAGACTTCCGCCCCGAGGAGCGCTCGCGCAGCCTGTTATCCAAACTTACCGCTAAGGATGTCAGCTCCGCTAGCGTCCCAGGGATATCCCGTCCAGCCAGTTCATCCCTCAGATCATTATTGAGGCTGCGGAGGAACAGGCCACAGAGGGAGCGTTCCTCCCAGCCCAATTCCTCCGCCGCTAGTAGTAGATTAGTTTATTTGACAGGGACAGTGCAATAAACATAGACAATTAATCAAAGACAATCAATCTGATGTGTTGCACATAGAGTGTATAGCTGTTAGCTAATTTGCAACTCTTGTCCCTGGATGGGCTTTAGAAAAAAGAATCAAGTAAAGATGGGAAAAAAAAAAAATATACACAATAACCACATACATCAATGCAGAAAAATTATAAATACACAATTATAAATATTATAAATATTATAAATACTCAAATATAACAGCCTGACTCACATTTAACATAAATATTATAAATATTATAAATACACAAATATAACAGCCTGACTCACATTTAACACATATAACATAACTCACATTTGCCTATTTCAGGCCTTCCTCCCTCCGTCACTCACTATAAACAAACACATTTATTCCTTCCCTTCATTCACTCTCACTTTGCAGACAATTAATTCATACATGAGTACATTCTTGTTTATTTTTCAGCCAGTTTTTAACATTTTTAGTGAATGTTTTAAAGTCCGTTATTATTTTAATTTCATTTGGCATTGTGTTCCAGATGTGACTGCCCTTTATAGAGAAAGCTGTTTGTCCAAATGTGGTTCTGCGGTGGAATATTTTACAGTTATTGTTAACAGAACTCCTGGTGGCTCTGCTGCTGTCCTGTCTTTGGACGAAACCAGCAAGTGGCTCGGGTGCTGATTTATGGAAACATTTGAACGTTAATTTCAGAAGACAGAGGTCAATGAAGCTCTCAAAACTCAATAGGTTGTATTTTTTTAAAACATTACAGTGATGCCACCTAATGGGCTTTTTGTCCAAGATTTTTAGGGTTTGATTATATAATGAACCTATATGTCTTATTGTGGAAGGGGCTGCTTGAGCCCAGACTGTCAAACAGTATGATATATGAGAAAAAACCATAGAATGCATATACAGTGCAGCTGCTTCGTAAGGTATGTAATATCTAATTAATTTAAAGCAGTTCAGATTTTTTTTTACTGTTTTTGAAATTTTCTTTATATGAAGATTAAATTTGAGTTGAGGATCTAGTACAATGCCAAGGTATTTGAATTCTGTAGCTAAACTGATGTCATGATCATGTATATTAACTTTAAAATGTTGCAGGTTACATTTTTTGATTGAAAAGCACATTGAGACTGTTTTCTGAAGGTTCAGCAATAGATGGTTCTTGAGGAGCCACTCTTGGACATCAACCATACTTGTAGACAGTACATCTGCAGCCTGTGCTGGAGTCTTGGCAGCTGTGTAAATAACTGCATCATCTGCATAAAGTTGGCATGTTGCAGCTGAGCAGTGTAACGGCAAGTCATTAATAAAAATGCTGAAAAGTAAAGGACCAAGAATGGACCCTTGTGGGATACCCATGCGGTTGTTTAAAAATGAGGATTTATCCTGGTGAACTTTTACACACTGTTCTCTATTCTGGAGATAAGATGCAAACCATTCTAATGTATTTGGGGAGAAGTTAAAAGATACCATTTTGGATAAAAGCAAACTGTGGTTTACAGTATCGAAAGCCTTTTTGAGATCTAGAAAAACAGCTCCTACCACATTACCCCTGTCCAAGGACTGTTTGACGTTTTCAATAAGGCAACAATTTGCTGTTTCTGTTGAGTATCCTGGTCTAAAACCAAATTGATGTGGATGAAGAAGTTGACTGTCTTGTAAGTAGTCTATCAGCTGTGTAGCTACAACTTTTTCAAGAACCTTAGATAGGACTGGTAAGATAGAGATTGGGCGGTAATTGCATATATCGTCTTTACTGCCTGATTTATGAACTGGTATGACGACAGCTTTTTTCCAGCCAGATGGAAATGTACTAGACCTAATGGAGAGATTAATGAGATGGGTCAGTGGTTTGATTAATATTTTGCTGTGCATTTTGAGAAAGGAGGTGCTCATATTGTAGATATCATTAGTTTTTGAGTTTGACAGTGTTTTAACAATACCAGCAATTAACTTCTCATTTACCTCATCGATGTGAAAAGTATCTGTTGGAAGTATGGAATTTGTGTTGTTGAGCACATTTGGCAGCACAAAAATTTTTGTTAAGTCTTCCACAGAGCCCACAAAATATGAATTAAATTCATTTGCCAAAGTAGCCTTGTCACTGACGGTCTTGCCATTGATTCTAAGTTCCTTTACCCCCTTCTGATCGTTTTTTTTATTAGTTAAGTTATTTAAATGCCTCCATAGGGAACTGTTGTTACCCTTTGCATGATCTATCAGTTTATTGTAATAAGATATTTTTGATTTTCGCAGCTCATGTACCACTTTATTTCTTAAACTTTTGTACACAAGGTGATCATTTTGTAGTTTGGAGGTTAGTGATGTTTTCAGTGCATAGTCTCGCCTCTTCATAAGTTTTCTTATTTCATTATTTAACCATGGTAGGCTAATCTTCTGTTGTCTACTTTTAATTTGCTTTGAAAATTTTTCTATAGACTTTGTGATTGTTGCAGTTATAAAATTACAACAATCATCTACTTCACATGTTGACATGAGCTGCTCCCAATTTTGATTCTCTAAGTAATGTTCAAACTCCTCATTTTTTGATTTGGGGATAATAAAATTTGATTTGTCAATATCGACTCCTCCAAAATACTGTAGTCGCTTTTTAGTCAGTTTCCTGACAGCAAGAACCATGTTATGATCTGAGAGACCAGTTACAAGATTATAGGTTCTGGTTATTCGTTCTGGTTTATTAGTAAATACCATGTCAATAAGTGTTCTGGATTGTTTGGTTATCCTGGTGGGTCCTTTGATGATTTGCTGGTAATTAAATTTAGTCATGACGCTTTTCAGTTTTTGTTTGTCTTTTTTATCAGACCAGTTGATATTAAAGTCACCATGAATTATTGTTTCTCTGTTCTTCTCAAGTTGTTTAACCAGATCACTTAATTCATTATAAAAGGAAGAGTTGTGTGACGGTGGGTTGTACACTACTGCAATGTTGAAATTCATTACCGGAGAGAGACATACATTAACAGCTAAACATTCAAGTGAAGTATTCAAATCAACCAGTTGACATTTATATTTCTCTTTGATGTAAATTAAAACACCTCCTCCCCTCCCTACCTGCCTGTCTTTTCTAAAACACTGGTAGCCCACAATATCAATCATATTAGTGTCTATGTTCCTGTGTAGCCAGCTTTCTGAGAGACAAAGGTAGTCCAGATTTGAGTCCAACAGCAACACCGAAATCTCATCTCTTTTGGGGATTATGCTCCGTATGTTTAAATGACCGCCGAGGATCCCCTTTGGTTTAGCCTTGGTGTCCCAAAGAACTCGTGCATGATTAACAGTTTGGAAAAATAAATGTTGTTTTTGCTTTTGTACAGCTCGGTTTTGTGCTAACCCAGTGGTCTGCTGTTTAATAGTGGCAGGTCCAGGGTTAAGGTGAATATCTCCTGCCAGAAGTAGCAGAACTAACAGAACTTTAATTGTATATCCTCTGCCATATTGTGATTTTTGCTTAACAGCCATGTTTGCCTTAATTTGGAAGTTTTTGCTCAGGGCTTTTAAAGACCACATAGAGTGTAGGGTGAGATGTCCAAGCCCAAATCCAAACAGATAAAACTTTTTAACTTCACCTTTGGTTGAGTTTGTCGGAAAATCCTTCTTGTTGCAGGTTCAGACACACAAAGACAAAACAAAGAGGAAGTAGATAAGTAGAGAAGGCTTATTAGTGGTGCCCATCAGCCCACTTTTTAATCCGGTGGCAGCCATCTTCAGTCTTTCTTGGAAAGAAGGAAAAAGAAAATCTGTGGATAGTAAAATAAATTCTGCTTATATCGCCAGAATCTGATCCGATCGTCCTCAAATCCAGCTGGGCCTCAGCTAGCCAACTAGCCCCTTCCGTTGCTGGTCTCGTTGCTCATAGCCGCCGTAACTGGTCTCCCGTCCCGCTCCTCCAACCGAGTCTCGTCGCACACCGCCGCTGCCACCGAGCTCCGCTGAGGTCACGGTAAGCCCTCCGCTAGGCACCGCCACCTACCGTCGTCTGCCTGGGTGAAATCTCTGCTGAGCCCCGTCAACAAATAGCCGCTTGCCTGGTAGTATCTCCGCTGGGCCTCGCAGCTGGGCTTCGATTCAGGCTGGTGTAAGGTGGAATGACTGGCGCCAGCATTAAGCTAACTAGCGTTAGCTTAGCAATCGCTTCGGGTAGTCTCGTCGCACACCGCCGCTGCAGTCACGGTAAGTCCTCCGCTGGGCACCGCCGCCTACCGCCGTCTGCCTGGGTGAAATCTCTGCTGAGCCCCGTCAACAAATAGCCGCCTGCCTGGTAGTATCTCCGCTGGGCCTCGAAGCTGGGCTTTGATTCAGGCTGGTGTTAGGTGGAATGGCTGGCGCCAGCATTAAGCTAACTAGCGTTAGCTTAGCAATCGCTTCAGGTAGGGCACATCAGTGAATCACAAGGAAGCGCTGGAATCGCTGGTCAGTTTACTCACAGTGGCCGGATAAAAGCGATCAAAGGGGTAATCCACCGGAGGTATATCCGATCGCTGTAGGTTAGTTATTTAGAGACTGGCGCCAGCATTAAGCTAACTAGTGTTAGCTTAGCAATCGCTTCAGGTAGCATTAAGCTAACTAGTGTTAGCTTAGCAATCGCTTCAGGAAGGCGCATCAGTGAACCACAAAGAAACGCTGGTCGCTGGAGAAAGGCGATTAAAGGGCAATCCAACGGAGGTGGCACTTCAGCCCGTGCGTGCCTGGAAGTCGACCGAGTAGTCCGCTGCCGACCGGCCTCCCTGCTGGAGAGCGAGAAGCCGATCGACCTGGACCGTCTCGGTTTGAGAATGGTCAAAGACCTCCAGAAAGCGCCTCACGAACTGGTCATAGGTGAGGGTGGCATAACTGGGCCTCGCCATTACGGCGTAGGTCCAAGTTAACGCACGCCCCTCCAGAAGATTCCCTATGTAACCAATCCGGCTGTGATCCGAGGGAAAATCTCCGGGCACGCGGTGGAACACGGACTCACACTGCATAATGAACCCCCGCGCTCCGCCGAGCTTACCGCTAAAGCGGGCGGGGGTCGGAATCGGTGTGAGCCGAACCGGTGCCACTGGAGCCGGCTGGACGGCCGCTGGAACAGCAGGAGCCGCGCCACCCTGACGAGCCGGGGGGAACGGCTGTTGAGGATCCAAGCGGCCCAACCGGTTAGTTAAGTTTAATAATTGATTTAGGATAACCTGCTGTTGATAAGCAATTTGATCCACCCTAGCCTCGAGAGTGGTAAGCCGGTGTGTGAGCCCGCCGTCCGCCGAGCCGCTCTGCTGAAGCCGTACTGACATAACGCACGGCTCAGAAGACGCACACACACAGGCTTAGAGTAGTTCAAAGAGTTTATTAACAGCAGGAGTGAATGAGTGCGTGTCTGCGGGGTGTAAATGTGTTGGTGATGGCGTCTGCTTCAGGCACAGAGGCAGGTGACCGTTCAGCCGAGCAACCCTATGGAGAGAGCACAGGGAGAGGGTGACGGGCATACACCAACACAGGAGGGATTTATGGCGAGAGAAGGACTTACTTGGATTGTCAGGATAGCTGGCACAACAAGGGGGCGAAGCCCGGAAGACAGCCACCTGGAGAGCTCCGTACAGCAGCGAGGAATGGGCGATGGAGTGGAGATGTCCGCCGCCGGGGAATCCACCTGTGCACAGGGGAGCAGACTGGGAAAGAGAGGTAAGGGTTCTTACCCAAATAATGTTTGCTGAAGAAAGAAGTAGCTCACAACGGTGAGGGACGAAGTCTGACGGCTTCAGGCCGAGCCTCCGGGCGAGACGGCCTTTATCCCTCGCCGCTGATGATTGTCAGGTGCGTGAGCAGGTGGCGCCGCTGATGAATGGCGCGGCGTGACAGGGGGGTCGATTAAAGGATGTGTGGGAGACAGTGGAAGTGATATCATGGAGGGAAATGCATTGTGACGGTCTTTATTATGCAAGGTGGTCCGTGGGACATGTGATCTATGAGGTGTGAAGTCCCTGATATTTAAGGACGAGAGTTACTGTTTCATGTTCTCTCTTTTTTCTGCTGTTGAAATGATGGAGATGTGAATAAAGTTGACTCTGAGAAAGAACGCTGCCTCGTCATTTTCATATCTTCCACACTGGAACTTTTTCATGTCTCAGATAATTATTGGATCACTGTGTTAACGATCCTTCTAGTTTGGCAAGGACTCGTTGAATGAGGACAGAATAAACAAGTCCTATGTCTGCTCCTGCTCTTCACACCATTTTCCATGTCTTTTCAAGCCTCCTGTCTAGCAGGTAAAAGTGTAAAAAGAAGAGCTACGAAACAAACAAACAAATGATAAAAAAGAACATTCAATACCAGTGTCATGAACCAGGAGCAGGTAAGGACCCCAGTGCAGACTAAGGACCACCTGAGGATGGTTCACTACACACAATGACACACTACAGAGAAGTTGCTGGAAAATCACTGGAAGACTTTAGACCTACTCAACCAATCATGTAGACTTTTAACCAGCATATGATGATCAACAATTTCATACACAGAACGTCTCAAGCAATCCACCAACATTGATGCATACAGCAAAGACCCGTGTGTGTAATTTTAGTCAACCAAGCAACTTTGCTTCTCTTATCATTCTATTGCCTCGTGAAGATGTAGCACCCCACCACTTTTCACAGACTGAAAAACTGTTAAACAAACAGGCTTTATCCAAATTAAGATGGGGTGTTGAGTTCTTTGTTTTTTTTAAGGTAGCTACCACAAAGGTTTACGTTTATCTGTAATCATTCTTTTATTAAATACATAAAAGACATTCACTCCATGTTTCATTCATTATTTCATACATTTTGTCCATTGCCAGAGTTATTTATTCCCCAAATTTTCAGCAGGGCTACAAAGGGATGGTGTAAAACTGTGATTACCCTGTCCTTGCATCTACTGGAGTGTACAGTATATCCAGCATGGTGGAAGCGAGCGAAGTCTGCTGTCTCTGATATTGACATTACTATGTGTGTTTAACTGAAGGGTTATGCAGGCTATACCTCCATCCTACCCCAGCCATTTTATTCTGCAGTACACCACCGCAACGAGTGTAAAATGCCATTTCACTCCTGCATTGATCAAATACCAGCCTCTCCAGATCAGTAGTTTTATACCGGAGGCTAGAAGAGAATCCAGGCCTCAGTTCCTTTTATTCTACTACTGATTGAGCAAAATGGTCCCTGCAGTGAAGAATTAAAGTGACTGCAACAAGTGCAGCTATACAAAAGCTATGAATTACACACATACTAAAAATGGAGAGACCATATTTGAAAGAGAGGGAGGAAATATAAACAGAAAAGTGACTGGTTGGTTGCAATAAATTTGCATAATAATTTTACACTCAGTACAGTGTTTTATGATTATTTGTGTCTGAGCTTTTATTTACAAATCCCAAATAACATAAACTCACATTCAGACACGCATCATACCATATCAGTGTTTCGATAAGCCAGTGTTTTTCAAATGGGGATCCTGGGACCCCAGAGGGTCTGTGAGAGAATGTTTGGAGTCCTGCGGGAAATTGTTTAATTTCACTTCTTAATTGGGTCCAAAACTGCAAACAACTTGCCATTGTTGTGCATTGGTGCTGGCAGTTGTTCCTCCATGTCAGCGGGTGGCAGCATGAACACAATCCCTCCTCTTCTTCTGCCTCTTCCTCCTTCATCTGCCATGGAAATAATAATAATAATTAAAAAAAAAACATGCCATGCTTGAGCCCACAACCCTATCTGGAAGGGAACATGTCACCACAAACAAGTGATAGATACAACTGTTAGAGCAAAGAAAGTCTGCCATAAAAAGAACCTCCTTGTTGGGAGCATGGGTCCAACGAGAGTCGTCTCTGGTAAGTAGCAGTCTCATATTCAAACTAATTCACTCTCCCGGCAACAACGGAACTGTCATGGTCTGAGTGCTGATATCGTCCGCGCTCGGGTCATGCAGTATTTTCCTCCCGTTTGGCAACAGTTTTCCTTAGGGCCTTCCTGGGCTCTTGTTTTGACAGCATCTTGGTGGGGCTTCCGGCTGTCAGAACAGAGTCCCTCCGTGACAGCTGTTTGCCATTTCAGCTGATGACTGCCTCATCAGCTAATTAATCCTTAGCCCTACTTAAGGGAGCAGCTTAGGTTACTCCGGGCTGCGACCTCACGTATGGAAAACGCTGGTCTCCCCAACGTTAGGCTGGAGTCCCTATGTCCCGGCTCCAGTCATCCTCTTGTTCTCCGCTACTCTCAGTAAGTGTATTCCTAAGTCTATGTATATCGTCAGTGTGTCTTAGCCATAGTCCTTGTTTGTGTTTTGCCCCACGTGGCTCATTATTTTGTACCTTTGTCCTTATTTAATAAATGTGCAAACTCATCGGTTGGCCTATGGTGATTCATTAGCGGTATGCCAGGACCGCACCATAACAGGAACACCAACACCAATTGGCCATCACAACCAAACATCAAGCTAGCTACTGGCCCGAGTTGAAAAAAATCCAAATTGTGCAGACGCGAGCACTTGTGGCATCTAGAGCAAATGTTGCAGAGATGTGAAGATCCACATCCCTGCCTGATCTGAGATGTCTCCCTTGGGGGGGTAAGCGATAGTAGATCATGAGGCAATTGATTGAAAAGGTGGAGGAGACATTAAGCTCAGTCTGATGAAAAGAGGAGAGGTGTGAACCCAGTTACTGAAAAAAAACCCCTTCTCATTCAGCTTTGTTTGAAGATAGCAATGTAGCAATATATGTGGACAAAAACCTTGATTACAAGGAGGCACAAAATATGACAGCTGTGATTGACACCTTGTTAGACTGCATAACAATTGAAATATTCAATGATAAAATGAGAAATGTAATAGTTAGTTGTATATACAGAACACCGAGTTCTGACATTAAAGTATTCAATGACTGGACTGATGCAAAGTTTTCTAAGAATAATCAAAAACCTGTTTTCATCTGCAGTGATTTTAATATTGACCTCCTTAACCCAAATATGCACCAACCAATCAATGAATTTATCAACACCTTATACAGTATGGGTTTATACCAAAAAATCACTAGGCCCAATAGGATCACGACACATACTGCTACGTTGATTGATAATATATGTTATTTACAAATGAGATAGATAACAATACAGTGAATAGATTATTAATTATCGACATCAGTGATCATTTCAGTAATTATATTTAAAGTGAAGAATCTATCACTGCCCGTAAATATCCAAAAGTTGTTCCAAATAAGGGAGAAACAACATCATTTCAGAGGAACATGTATATTTCAAAAACCTTCAGTGAGAACTATCACCAAGCAACACTGTGTCTCAGTGCAAGGAGTCAGACTGTGGAACGCTTTTGGACCTGAGTTAAAATCATGTACAACGCTTGGACAATTTAAACACAAACTAAAGGAAGAAATACTCCATACATATATACAAAACGACATGTAAAATCACATAAGGATTATCATGTCCAGTCTGTGTTGCGCTGGTTCCAAGGTTGTCATAGCCAGGAGCGGCAATGGGGTTAAGCTCCCAGTGCTTATAAAATGCTCCTTATGGCATGTGTCTCAAAAAGCCTCTGACAACTAAGTCCAACTCCTAGCCTGCCCATGTGGTTTAGTTTCTAAGCCCGGCGGAACTGCTTTTACTAACAGGAGAAGGGGTGAGGGCGGATTTCTGGCGCCTTAAAACCAGATGCTTCGGGTAGATGGTGGCCCGTTAACCTGGGAAGGTAGCCCACCTAGGGGAAGGTAAACCCTGATTTCAAACCTCCACTGCCTTGCGGCATACCCGGTCACGGGAAAGGCTTCAGGAGTCAACCCTGAGGAAAAATCCGGAGTCGGAGTCCCTAAGGCAGTTCTCTGTTGTGCTCAACATCGTTCTGACAGCTCCTGAGACAGCGCTGGTGCCAAACTGTAGCAGCTCTGCTGTTCCTTTGGATTCATCAGTGACGTGGAGGGGGGGGGACATGCTGTATGGGCAACATCTTGTCTTCCATATCTTCCTGCCCATGCTTGAATCCTCCGAATCCTTCGGCGTAGACAAAACACGGGGAATGACAGTTACCGGTTATAAGCCACCGCTCAACTGGCGTAGAGCGTGGCGCCAGGGGTTGTTCCCGACGGTGGGAGGGATCATTTGATCTCACTGGACAGCTACCGCCCGCCTCAAGCTGGGCAGCCCCCAGCCAATAAGGTGTTGTCCCGCCACAGCCTGCTTTCCTCATTGGGTTCATGGGGATGAGGAGAAGTCCGAACGGGAGGCTGAGAACCTTCGCACCAGGCAAGACAACAAAATAAAAGAGACCAACTCTAAAACTAGGAACTTGGAACGTCCGCACTATGATGACAGGACTAGCTGCTAACCTCAAGGACATCAGCGACACCAGGAAGACTGCCGTCATCAATAATGAGCTGAAGAGACTGGAAGTGGATATTGCCACTCTCCAGGAAACATGGTTGGCTGACGCAGGCACGCTGAGAGAGAAGGACTACACGTTCTACTGGCATGGAAAGGGCAGCAATGAACACAGGGAACACAGAGTGGGCTTTGCAGTGAAGAACTCCTTGCTGAAGATGGTGGAACCGGGTAGCAATGGCTCTGCACGACTCCTCACCCTCCGCCTTAACACCACTCAAGGCCCAGTCACCCTCGTCAGTGTGTATGCCCCAACACTGACAGCCACACCAGAGGAAAAAGATGAATTCTACAAGAATCTTGCAACAATTGTCAGGATCATCCCCAACTCTGAACAACTCATTCTCCTTGGAGACTTCAATGCCAGAGTGGGTGCTGACCATGACTCCTGGCCCTCCTGTCTTGGACCATTCGGCGTGGGCAGAATGAACAACAACGGACAGCGGCTGCTTGAGTTCTGCACACATCATGATCTGTGTATCACAAACTTGTTCTTTAAGACCAAGCCCCAACACAAGGTTTCCTGGTGACATCCGCGCTCAAAGCACTGGCACCAGCTGGACTTGATCCTGACCAGGCGCACCTCACTGAAGAACATGCTAATAACCACTCATTCCAGAGTGCAGATTGCGACACAGACCATTCATTGGTGTGTTGCAAGGTCAAGCTGCAGCTGAACAAATTCCACCGCGCCAGACAGCCTGGAAAGGCACGGATTGACACCAGCAAGATGGCCCAACCAGAACTTGTCGAGCAGTTTGCCTCCACCTTTGTGAAGGAACTTGGTGAACCACAAGGAGGAGAGGTCACAAAGCAGAAGTGGGGAGAACTGCGAAACATCATCCACCGCACAGCCTTGGCTATCTTTGGGAGGAAGACCTCGAAGTCACAGGACTGGTTTGATGCCAAGTCGACCGTGATGACCCCCGTCATTGAAGCCAAGCGCTCAGCACTTGCTGAGTACAAGAAGTGCCCAAACGAGAAGAATCTCCAGATCCTCAGGGCTGCGAGAAGCAAAGTTCAGCAGACTGCTCGGCGCTGCGTCAATGAGTACTGGACTCAGCTCAGCCAAGACATTCAAACTGCTGTCATAACAGGGAACATCTGTGGTGTGTACGACGGCATCAAGAAAGCACTTGGACTGGCTCAGAGCAAGACGGTCCCCCTCAAATCCTTCACTGGGGAGATGATCACAGAAAAGAACAAGCAGATGGAGAGATGGGTGGAGCACTACTCCGACCTCTACTCCAGACAGAACACCGTGACACCGTCAGCCCTTGATGCCATCGATTGCCTGCCATCCATGGATAACTTGACGCCAAGCCAACCATCAACGAACTCAGCAAGGCCATTGATAGCTTGGCCGCTGGCAAGGCACCTGGCAACGATGGCATACCCCCCGACCTGATCAAGCACTCCAAGACCACCCTACTGCTGCCACTGCATGACGTCCTCTGCCAGTGCTGGAAGGAAGGTGCCGTACCACAGGACATAAGGGACGCCAAGATCATCACCCTCTACAAAAATAAAAGGGAGAGAAGTGACTGCAGGGGCATCTTCCTCCTCAGCATTGTTGGCAAAGTCTACGCACGAGTTGTCCTCGTTCGTCTACAGAAGCTTGCCGAACATGTCTACCCCGAGTCTCAGTGTGGCTTCCGCGCCGGGCGATCGACGGTGGACATGATATTCTCCATCCGCCAACTCCAGGAGAAGTGCAGCGAAAAGAACATGCCCCTGTACGTCGCCTTCATCGACCTCACCAAAGCACTTGATCTGGTCAGCAGAGAGGGCCTTTTCAAAATCCTGCCAAAAATAGGATGCCCACCAAAGTTGCAAAGCCTCATCGAATCGTTTCACACCAACATGCAGGGGATGGTGCAGTACAACGGCAATGTCTCATAGCCATTCAATATACACAGCGGAGTGAAACAGGGCTGTGTACTTGCGCCAACCCTCTTTGGGATTTTCTTTGCTATGCTCCTGAGGCATGCCTTCAGCACAGCAACAGAAGGAATCCACCTGCATACAAGATCTGACGGTAGGCTTTTCAACCTCGCCCGCCTGAAAGCCAGAACCAAAGTACGTGAGGCTCTAATCAGAGATATGCTGTTCGCAGACGACGCTGCAGTCGCGACCCACACACAGCAGGAGCTTCAGACCCTGATGGACCGCTTCTCCCAGGCATGCATGGACTTCGGGCTTACCATCAGCCTGAAGAAGACTAACGTTTTGGCGCAAGGCACGGAAGCACCACCAACCATCACCATCGACGACTACAAGCTGGAGGTCGTGAATCAGTTCACGTACCTGGGGTCCACGATCAGCAGCAACCTCTCCCTTGATACAGAGATCGACAAGAGGATTGGAAAATCAGCCTCCACACTCGCTCGCCTCACCACACGAGTGTGGGAGAATCCCAAACTCTCTGTCAAGACGAAGATGGCAGTGTACAACGCCTGCATCATCAGCACACTGCTCTATGGGAGTGAGACGTGGACAACATACGCCCGGCAGGAAAAGAGACTGAATTCCTTCCACTTGCGCTGCATTCACCACATCCTGGACATATCCTGGCAGGACAAAGTGCCCAACACAGAAGTCCTGTCCCGCGCCGGCCTTCCTTCCATGTTCACTCTACTCAGGCAGCGCAGGCTTCGCTGGCTAGGCCACATTCACCATATGGAGGATGGCAGAATCCCCAAAGACGTCCTCTACGGAGAACTGGCGACTGGCAGGAGAGACGCTGGCCGCCCACAGCTGCGCTTCAGAGATGTCTGCAAGAGAGATATGAAGGCCCTGGAGATCAACACAGAGCGCTGGGAGGACCTCGCAACGGACCGCTCCAAATGGAGAGGCACCCTGACCAGACAGCTCAAGGCGGGTGAAGAGAAACTGACTGCTGCAGCAGATGAAAAAAGGACCCGTAGGAAGAACCGCCACAGACCCAGCAGCACGGAGACCATCCACAAGTGCGACCTGTGTGACAGGGACTGCCATTCGCGCATCGGCCTGTTCAGCCACAGGTGGTGCTGTTCCAGCAGAGTAGACATCTAGGATTCCCTTCCATGGTCATCATAGACCGACCGAGGATGACGACGACTCTGTGTTGCCTGTTGTTTAGTTTTGTTTTGTCATGTTTTGTCTTGGCTTTGTTCTGATTTGTAATCACTTTTATTTTATTTTATTTTGAATTGTTAGATGGAACATGGGTGGGCAATATAAGCTGCAGCTTCAGCCATCACCCATTTCGGATAACTTATGTTGAACTGTATAATCAGAGGAGTTATTGTTTAATTTGACCTTGTTGGATTTTTTTCCCCCTTGTTATCTTATTCTGTTCCTTTCTTTTAATCTTTTAATTGAATCTAGCCGAAAATAAAGATTCATTCATTTACCAGTTTTTGCAGTCTATGAGTGGAGCTACAGGAGAAAAAGGATAGATAAAAAAAACAAGATGCAGGCATATAAGATCTGAAGAGAACATTACTTTAAGAATTATTTGTTAATACAAACTTGAGAAAATGTTTACAATCAAACTGATGTTGACAACACGTATAATATTTTTTGAGAACATTTATGCATGTCTCTGTATAATAAAAAATGTCCAATAATAACCTTCAGCAGAGAGCAAAAAAGGATAGACTAACCATGGATGATTAAGGGTTTACTAAATGCATGTAAAAAGAAAAATATTTATTTTGTGTTCTTTACTGATCCCCAGAGGGGAAATTCAGGGCATCTACCTAAATGGATGAAGCAGCCACGTCCCTTTACCATTCACACACACACGGCCACTTCAGAGTCTCCAATTAACATATTTTTGGCCTGTGGGAGGAAACCAAAGTAAACCCACACAGACACAGGGAGAACATACAAACTCCACGCAGAAGGGTCACTGATGGTCAGGGGGTGGGATTGAACCACGACGGTCAGGGGTGGAATCAATCCCATGACCTTCTTACTGTACTGCCACTGTGCTAACCACTGCACCACTGTGCAGGGATTATTTATTATACAGGGATTATTTGATTGATTTTTATTTGAACATTGTTAAAGAAAGAAAAAAGAGAGTTCAAAACACAACAAAAAAACAAACCAAAAATAAAATGTTCAAAAGGAGTGGGAAGAAGCCAACCCTTATACAGTCCCACCCCTTCTCCACACCAAACAAATTACAGTATTACTCATAATCATCATTATCCCACAACCACATTCACCGTAATACACCCAAAGTCAAATTATACAACAAAAATGACACAACAATGACAGTCCATATCCAACAATATTACAGCAACAATAAACATACAATTCTGGCATGTTCAGTGCAAACACAAACAACACCATCACCTTCACAATCACCATAACACACAACAACCTTCCCTCACTGAAGACACAATGTAACATCACTGCCCTTCATTCTCATACTGCTCAAAAATCATTTCTTTATATGTTGATTTAAATATATGGATGTTGGGACATTGCCTGTGTTTCTCCCCCAACCCATCCACAATTTTACCCCACACACAGACACACAAAAACTCTTCCGTGTAGATCTTACTAAGTGAATTTTAAATTTTGTATTCCCCGTAAATTATATTTCCCTTCTCTCTCCCTGAATAGATTCTGTATATTGTGTGGCAAGGAGGTTTTTACTAACTTTAAACATTAATTGTGCTGTGTAATAATGAACCAGATCCCATAATTTCAATAACTTCGAATGTAAAAACAATAAATTAGTATGTTCGAGGTACCCGACTTTGTGTATAACACGGACTGCCCTTTTTTGTAATATTAACAATGAATTAAGTTTACTTTTATAACTGTTACCCCTAAACTTCTATACAATAAGTCAAGTATGGAAGTACTAATGAACAATACAAAATATGAAGTGATTTATAATCTAGGACCTGCTTAATTTTATTTATAATTGCAATATTTTTTGCAACTTTATTTTGTATGTATCTGACATGTGGTTTCCAACTAATTTTATCATCCAGTACTACACCCAAAAACTTGATCTCCTTAACTTTTTCAATAACTACATTATCTATATGAATGTGTATATCTTCTTTATTTTTACAATTACCAAATATCATTACCTTAGTTTTATCTATATTTAGTGATAGTTTATTACAATCCATCCATTTTTTTTAGCTTATTTAATTCATTATTTATAGTATGGATTAGTTGATTAGAATTATTTCCAGAATAAAATAAATTAGTATCATCAGCAAATAATATTATTTTTAATAATTTAGAAACTTGGAATATATCATTTATATATATGTTAAATAATTTGGGGCCCAATACTGACCCTTGCGGGACCCCACAGGCAATTCCCATACACCCAGACAGATATTCTCCCATTTTCACAAATTGTTGTCTCTCAGATAGATAACTTGTAACCCATTTCAGAGCAATTCCCCTAATACCATACATTTGCAATTTATTAAGAAGTATTGAATGATTTATTGTATCAAATGCTTTTCTAAAATCTATAAACACACCAATTGCATATTTTCCTTGATCTAATGCATTTATTATTTCTTCTGTTGCATCCATTATCGCCAATGATGTTGTACTCTTGGCTCTAAACCCATATTGGTTCTGATTCAGCACATCCTGTTTATTTAAAAAGTTTTCTAATCTGTTGTTGAAAAGTTTTTCCAGAATTTTTGAAAATTGTGGGAGAAGTGATACTGGTCTGTAGTTTGTGTATTGGTGTTTATTTCCTTGCTTAAATAATGGAATTACTTTTGCTATTTCATTTTCTGCGGGAATGAACCAGTTTTGAAATGATAAATTACAAATATATGTGAATGGTTTTAATATACCATCAACAGTTCTTTTTATTAGTGCCATATCAATACCATCACAGTCAGTAGATAATTTATTTTTACACTTTTCAACAACAGATTTTACCTCTAGTTCATCCACCGCTGTAAGAAAAACTGACCGAGGGTTACTTCCAATTAAAATCTCACTCACAGTGTCTTTTCCTTGATTTGGAATCTTTGCTGCCAACTCTGGCCCAACACTTACGAAAAATTTATTCATTTTATTTACTACCATATTCTTATCATAAATATCACCACAATTATCAGTAAAATACTCTGGATGTATCATTTTCTTAGTTCCATTTTTCCTTAATTTGTTTAATATATCCCAGACTCCTTTTATATTATTTTTATTTTCATTTAACATTTTCCTATAATATAACTTTTTACTAGTTCGTATTATATCAGTTAATTTATTTTTATATGTTTTATATCTTTTTTCAGATTCTTTAGTTCTTAATTTAATAAAATTTTTATAGAGATAATTTTTCTTTTTACAAGCATTTTGTAACCCTTTGGTTAACCATGGGCAATTTTTGTATGTGTTTTTTATTAATTTCTTTAATTGGACAGTTTTTATCATATAATAATTTAAATATATCAATAAATTTATCATATGCCAAGTCCACATTTTTCTCTCTATAGACAACAAAGAAAACAAAGAAATTTAGAGGCTGAAAATAAATATAAAACATAAAAAAAAAATAACTAATATTATTCGAGTTTGTAGAAAGGACCATTATGGTAAAATTCTGAATAACAACAAGCACAACGTTAAGGGACTATGGAATATATTAAATGGTGTTATTAAGAATAATTCTGGATATTGCAGTCACCCTCAGTATTTTATTGAAAACATCATAAAAGACGATGCTGTAGAGGTGGTCAACAGTTTCTTTTTAAGTGTTTGGCCAGCTTTGGCAGATATGATTCCAGCCACTACCATCTGAAAACTGGAAAGATAACCTGATAGAAATGAATCCTCATTCAATGTTTCTTTTTGCTGTGGAAGAAAATGAAGTGTTAGATATTGTAAATAAATGTATGTAGATATAAAACATCCACAGATTGTAATGGGGTCAACATCACATTTGTTAAAAGGGTTATAGAGGGGATCTTAAAGCCACTTACATACATCTGCAACTTATCATTTCAAACTGGTCAATTTCGAAATCAAATGAAAATAACATAAGTTATGCTGTTGTATAAAATTGGGGATAAACAGAACTTCACAAATTATAGACCTTTATCTTTGCTTCCACAGTTCTCAAAAATTCTTGAAAAAATGTTCAACAATCGATTAGATAAATTTTAATACGAACATAAAATACTTTCTGATAATCAATATGGGTTCAGGTCAAACAGTTCTACATCACTAGCACTAACTGGTACAAATGAAAAAATTAAAAACGCCACTGATGAAAAGCAGCATGCAGTTGGGGTATTTCTGGATTTGAAGTAGGCATTTGATACATTCAGTCATGAAATTTTGATCAATAAGCCGTAACAATATGAAATCAGGGGTGTGGTGTTGCACTGGGTGAGAAGCTATTTAAATCACATCAAACAGTTTGTAAAGTTGGGTGATAAATTTTCCTTGTGTTTGGACATTTCTTGGGGAGTCCCCCAGGGGTCAGCATCAGGCCCTAAATTGTTTCTTACATATATTAATGAATGATCTGTGTCAGATAACTGACTGTGAAAATTATACTGTTTAAAGATGATACAGATGTTTTTTGTTCTGGAGACAGTTTAAAGGAGTTGTTGAATACTGCGATGACAGAAATGTGTAAAATGAAACAGTGATTTAACAGAAATAAGCGATCATTAAATTTAAGTAAAACAAAATTTAAGTTATTTGGAAATTGTAATAAAATATACAAGTACAGCTGAATATAGATGGTGTGGAGATTAAACGGGTGCATGAAAATCAGGTTCTGGGTGTGATGGGTGTGTAGATGTACTTGTGTGCAGATGTGTGTAAATGACAAAATCAATTATAAATCTCATATAAAACATGTACAAAATAAGGTTTCAACAAGTATTTCTGTTCTATCTAAAGCTAAACACTTCCTGGACTACAAATCTTTGCATAATCTTTACAGTTCACTGGTTTCTCTTTTGAATTACTGTGTAGAAATTTGGGGCAACACCTATATGTATACAGTATATATATATATATATATATATATATATATATATATATATATATATATATATATATATATATATATATATATCATTTTACAACTCATGGTGGTAAATAAGTGTGACTTTCATTAGTGTGTATATATATATATATATAATATATATATATATATATATATATATATATACAGTATATACTAATGAAAAGTCACACTTATTTACCACCATGAGTTGTAAAATGAATAGAAAATATAGTCAAGACACTGATAAGGTTAGAAATAATGATTTGTATTTGAAATAATAATTTTTTCATTCAAACTTTGCTTTCGTCAAAGAATCCTCCATTTGCAGCAATTACAGCATTGCAGACCTAACATGATTGCACAAGGGTTTTCTAATCATCCATTAGCCTTCTGACGCAATGAGCAAACACATTGTACCATTAGAACACTGGAGTGATAGTTGCTGGAAATGGGCCTCTATACACCTATGTAGATATTGCACCAAAAACCAGACATTAGCAGCTATAATAGTCATTTACCACATTAGCAATGTATAGAGTGTATTTCTGATTAGTTTAAAGTTATCTTCATTGAAAAAAAGTGATTTTCTTTCAAAAATAAGGAAATTTCTAAGTGACCCCAAACTTTTGAACAGTACTACCGTTCAAAATACGTTTTATGTACGCTATATGTATGTTTAAATACAGTGTAAATGTGTACATTATTGTAATATGATATAGTAATGGTAAACAAGGATTTGTAAATAGGATGCAGTATTAACAGGAAGTATAATTTTGTTTGTATGAGAAGAAGAGGGGTGGGACTAAATAAGCTTAAATTTCTTCCCACTCCTTTTGAACCTGTGTATAATAATTATGTTTATGTATTACCATTAAAAATTTCATTTTATTTATTTATTATCAATTTAAATGGTTTATTTTGTTCTTAAGGTTGTCGTAGCCGGGGGGTGGTGCTGGGGATAAGCTCCCAGTGCTTATAAAATACTCCTTATGCCGTGCATCTCAAATAGCCTCTGACAACCAAGTCCAGCTCTTAGCTTGTTCGTGTGGCTTGGTCTCAAGTCCGGCGGAACTGCTTTTACTGACAGGAGAAGGGGCGAGGGTGGGTCTCTGGCACCTTAAAACCAGTTGCTTCAGGTAGATGGGGCTCGCTAACCTGGGAGGGTAGCCCATCTGATTTCAATTCAATTCAATTTTATTTATATAGCGCCATTTCACAACAGCAGTCATCTCATAGCACTTTCAACTGTAGGAGAAACCAACACAATTGCAGAAAGACCCCAGCAATCAGGCAATCCCCTGTGAGCAAGTGCTTTGCGACAGTGGAGAGGAAAAACTCCCTTTTAACAGGAAGAAACCTCCAGCAGAACCAGGCTCAGGGAGGGGCAGTCATCTGCTGCGACTGGCTGGGGGGTGAGGGGATAGAGAAGATGAAAAGAACAGACATGTAGAGAGCAAACAGCACGATGGGGACTCAATCTATGGGAGAGAACAAACAGATGTTAATGACCAGCAAAAAAAAAAAATTTTCATTGAGAGTGTGGGGAGCGTGAAATGAAGAAGCGAAATGGTTTTGTAATTCAGATTTAATGTCGGCTTCACATCCCCAACATGTCTCACCAAAAGCAGAAAGCGACTGATCGCCATCAGACCCCCATATTTATACATCACACAACAAAAGCCAAGATCACACATCCTTGTCATATCCTTCTAATCATCCAACGTCTCCTTCCAATGTCCTCCCGTCCCTTCGCCTGACCCTGGGGGGTCAGGAAGTCTTTTCAGGTCTTCACCGCCACGCCTCCATCTCCTCGTTGTTCTCCGCAGGCGGTCCAGACCTATTGTCCTCTTCTGAGACGTGAGGTCATTCCACACATGCAATCACTAAACATCCCCCTGTGTCTATACATATGCAGATATGGATATATGAACTACAGCCCCCCCCCCAAACGTCTAAGAAAAGGACAATACATTTAGGTTCACAGAATATGGTGACATGACTGGCATAACTATACAAGCTGATCACATTAAAAGCACAGTGATAACAGTAACAGTATAGTCTATGCCCCATGTCCGCCTTAAAACTGCCATGATAACCCCGACAGCATATCTTAAAACACATTATCACATTCACATCAGTCTGTGTGTCGTCTGGGTTTTACAACGCATGCTGGCCAGCGTCCCTCTCATGTGCGCCGGGAGATTGCTGAGGAAGATGTGCTGAAAGAGGAAGCTGTCGTTGTCTGCCTCCCTCAGCTGAAGCATGTCTTCCATCAGGGTCATCGGTCTGCGCCCTCCTTGGCCATACATCGCCAGTAGCCTCTTGGCCCTTTCCTCGGCTGAGGGCACGAAGCTCTCGATGAGAGTAGCCTTCAGCTCCTCGTATTTGTTGCTGGCGGGCGGCTGCTGTATCACGCTCCGCACGCATTGTGCTGTGGCGGCGTCGAGCCTAGCGATGACGTGGTAGAACTTGGTTTCGTCTGCCGTCACCCCTGCGAGCGCGAACTGTGCCTCAGCCTGCTTGAACCACGAGTTCGGGTCGTTCTGCCAGAATTCTGGGAGCTTGATGGTGACGGCGCTCGCTCGGGCCGCCTCCGAGTCTGCAACGGGGGAACGCCTTTCATCCATTCTCACGTCTGGTCACCAATGGGGGGAGCGTGAAATGAAGAAGCGGAATGGTTTTGTAATTCAGATTTAATGTCGGCTTCACATCCCCAACATGTCTCACCAAAAGCAGAAAGTGACTGATCGTCGTCAGACCCCCATATTTATATATCACACAACAAAAGCCAACATCACACATCCTTGTCATATCCTTCTAATCATCCAATGTCTCCTTCCAATGTCCTCCCGTCCCTTCGCCTGACCCTGGGGGGTCAGGAAGTCTTTTCAGGTCTTCACCGCCGCGCCTCCATCTCCTCGTTGTTCTCCGCAGGCGGTCCAGACCTATTGTCCTCTTCTGAGACGTGAGGTCATTCCACACATGCAATCACTAAACATCCCCCTGTGTCTATACATATGCAGATATGGATATATGAACTACAGAGAGTGAAGGAAGGAATGAAGCCCAGTGCATTATTGGAGGTCCCCCGGCTGTCTAAAACTATATAGCAGCATAACTAAGGGAGGGTTCAGAAACACATGATCCCTCCCTAATTGTAGGTTATATCAAAAAGGAAGGTTTTAACCCTATTCTTAAAAACAGAGATCGAGTCTGACTCCCGAATCCAGATTGGTAGCTGGTTCCACAAGAGAGGAGCTTGATAACTGAAGGCTCTGCTCCCCCATTGTACTTTTGGAGATTCTAGGTATTACAAGTAATCCAGCATTTTGGGAGCACAGTGCTCTGTTAGGATAATACGGTAATATCAGATCTTTTAAATAAAAAGGGGCCTGATTGTTTAGAGCTTTGAAATTGAGAAGAAGGATTTTAAACTTAATTCTAAACTCTATGGGAAGCCAGTGAAGGGAGGCCAGAACCGGAGAGATATGATCTGTCTTTCTAGTACCTGTTAAAACTCTTGCTGCAGCATTTTGGATCAACTGAAGACTTTTTAGAGATGTTTTAGGACAACCTGATAATAAAGAGTTACAATAATGTAATCTAGAGCTAACAAAAGTGTGGATCAGTTTCTCAGCATCACTCTGAGACAAGATGCTCCTAATCTTGGCAATATTATGCAAATGATAGAAGGCAGTCTTAGAAACGGATTTAATATGTGAATTGAAAAACAGATCTAGATCAAAAATAACTCCAAGGTTCCTCACAGAGCTATTAAGAGAAAGAGCAACTGCATCCAAACTAAAAGTCTGATTTAGAAAGGTATTTCTAAAGTTTTTTGGACCAACAAGAATGACTTCAGTCTTATTTGAATTTAATAGCAGGAAATTACAAGTCATCCAAGCTTTGATTTCCTTAAGACAGGCTTCTAACTTGGCTAATTGATTACTATCATCTGGCTTCATTGACAGGTATAATTGTGTGTCACCTGCATAAGAATGAAAATGTATACAGTGCTTTCTAATAATGTTGCCTAATGGAAGCATATATAAACTAAAAAGAGTAGGGCCTAGCATAGACCCCTGTGGAACTCCATGACTGAGGTTTGAGTTGAATGAAAACTCATTATTGACATGAACAAACTGGAACCTATCAGATAAATAAGATCTAAACCACTGCAACAAAGTTCCATTAAGTCCAACATAGTGTTCTAACCTATCAAGTAGAATATTATGATCGATAGTATCAAAAGCTGCACTAAGGTCTAAAAGAACAAGTATAAAAACAAG
The DNA here is from genome assembly GCA_020510985.1 of Pholidichthys leucotaenia. Taxonomy (NCBI): domain Eukaryota; kingdom Metazoa; phylum Chordata; class Actinopteri; order Cichliformes; family Pholidichthyidae; genus Pholidichthys; species Pholidichthys leucotaenia. The sequence goes on along the minus strand of CM035841.1, from coordinate 428,622,122 downwards.
TCCATTATCAGATGTGATCAGGAGGTCATTAGTGACCTTCACTAAGGCTGCTTCAGTAATATGATGCATTGTAAACCCAGATTGAAACTCTTCAAATAGACCATTTCCCTGCAAGTGATCAAATAATTGTGTAGAAACAACTCTTTCTAAGATTTTTGAAATGAAAGGGAGATTATAGATTGGTCTATAGTTAGCTAAAACTCCTGGATGCAGCGTTGGCTTTTTGAGTAAGGGTTTAATTACAGCAGTTTTAAAAGCCTGCGGTACATGGCCTAAAGTTAATGAAGAATTGATTATTTAAAGAATAAATCTACCAATAAATGGGAAGACTTCTTTAAATAACCTGGGAGGAATAGGGTCTAAAAGACAAGTTGAAGGCTTGGATGAGGAAACTATTTTGTCTAACTCTAAAAGGTCAATTGGAGTAAACTGATCCAAACAGATGTCAGTTGAAGGAATTGTAGTAGTTACTGTATTTAAGTTAATGGTGGAAAGAATCTGAGTGATTTTATCTCTGATAGATGAAATTTTATTATTGAAAAAGTTCATAAAGTCCTGACTAGTAAGCTCTAAGGGAATGCTAGGATGAACAGAGTCCTGACTCTTTGTCAGCCTGGCTACAGTGCTGAAAAGAAACCTGGGACGGCTGCACGGTGGCGCAGTGGTTAGCACTGTGGCAGCACAGTTTACCCTTGGCCGGGGGATCGTGGGGATCGTGGGTTCAATCCCAGCCCCCGACCAACAGTGATCTGTGTGGAGTTTGCATGTTCTCCCCGTGTATGCGTGGGTTTACCCCAGGATTTCTCCGGTTTCCTCCCACATGCCAAAAACATGCAGGTTGGGTTAATTGGAGACTCTAAAGTGGCCCTAGGTGTGAATGTGTGTGTGAATGGTTAAGGGATGGCGCCGTATCGTGGCTGCTTCATCCATCCAGGTGGTGGATGACCCTCAATTTCCCCTCTGGGGATCAATAAAGTATACTAAATCTAAAAAAAATATATATATATATATATTCTTGTTCTCTTCTATTAATGCAGAATAATAACTTGTTCTTGTCATGCGGTGATCCAGGTGAGAGTCCACCGATGAGTTTGCAAAGATGGTGATTTATTTACAAAACACGAGACACACATACAAGACTATGACTGTGACGAAAAAACACTGAACACTGAGCATGGGACCGTAAGGCTAACCCCAGCCACTTACGGTCTAAAACATGGCATGACATGAACGAGCAAAGCACGAGAATATACACACAAACCTGACCAGACCAGAACGATGAATGTCTGACGAGGCTTGGATAATGTCTGACGATACTCCTGCAATCTAACTGCCGTCAGCGTCTGCCTAATAAGGGCGAGCCCTAACGAGCAGTAATGACAGTCAGCTGGCCGACCTTGACAGCCGGGAGCCCCACCGAGCGCCTTCACAATAAGAGCCCGGTGAAGCCAGAATATAACCCACAGCTGTCAAAGCCGGCAGCAAGCTATACGTAGCCCGAGCACGGACAAGACCGGCGCTCGGGTCACAACAGTTCTAGCTTTTCTAAGAGATTTTTTTTTTTTAAATAAATTATAAGATGATTTCTCCAAGCTAAATAGATTTCATCTTAATTAGTGGAGTGCCATTTTCTTTCTAATTGACGAGTCTTCTGTTTTAAGCTATGAGTTTCTGTGTTGAATCAAGGAGTTAAAAATCTCTGATTAGACTTTTTCTTTTTTAAAGGGGCCACTATGTCTAGAGTCTGATGCAGAGAAGCTGTAACACTATCTACCATGCTATCAATTACAGAAGGAGCAAGCTGTCTATAGCTTATTTCCGTTGTGTTGACACATGACGCAGAGGAAACAATGTGCATAAATTTGGTAACAACATCATCTGAAAGACATCTGCTGTAGTACTAATTTTCTTTAGGAGCCAAATAGTCAGAAATAGTAAAATCAATGGTTAACAGACAATGGTCTGACAGTACAGGATTATGAGGAGACACTACCAGATTTCAGAACAAGGTCCAATGTGTGGTGGAGATAATGGGTAGAATTTCCTACTTTCTAAGAATACCCCATCGAGTCTAATATTGAATTAAATGCCATATTAACACAATCACTATCTACATCTACATGTTTATTAAAGTCCCCTACTATAATTATTCTTTCTGATTTCAGCACTAAATCAGCTAAGAATTCAGCAAATTTGGATAAAAACTCTGAGTAGGCTGAGGGAGGACGATATACTATGGCAAATACAATTGGGTTTAACTTAAAATTGCTAACATGCCCAATACTGAGGACCAGGCCCTCAAAGGAATGAAAACATCCTTTTTTTTTTTTTTTTTTTTTCCTTTGAAAGACAAAAGTAAAATAGAAAGATGTCTTTACCTTCTTTACATGTTTCAACTGCACTGCAGCCTTCATCAGAAGAGTCAGCTGATTGCTGCCAGGTGACATTTATCAGCTGATTTTCGTAGGCGGGGCCAGCTCAGCAGATCTGTCAGATCTGCCGAGCCGGCCCCGCCTCCCGCCGTCAGATGGTCTCTGGAGAATGTGGTCCCAGGTGTGAGAAAGCATAAAGGCCCCCTCATCTCGGTTCATGGTGTCTTTTCCCCGCTTTCTGATCTCTATTGCCTCCTTGATCCAACGTTTGTGTCTGTTGCTCTCCGATCCAATAATTTTTGTGTTGTCCCAGTCCATGATGTGATTATTTCTTTTGCAGTGGTCCGATATAGCTGATTTTAATGTTTCTTGTTCTGCTTTTTCTTTTTGTGATCTTGTGAGTCGTCCTTGCGTTTCCTTCTCACATTCCTTTTGGTGTTCTTTTTTTCTTGTGGTGAATAATCTTCCGGTTTCTCCAATGTAGGTTTTGTTACATGATCTGCATGATATTTCATATAATACACTGCATTTATTGTCTTGTTCTATTCTGTCCTTGGGGTGTACTAATAACTGTCTTAATTTTTTGTGTGGTTTGACTGCTGTGTTTATTTTGTATTTTTTCATGATCCTTTGAATTGGTTCCGTGATCCCTCGTATGTATGGTATAGTTATGGTTTCCTTGTTTTTGATTTCAGCTTTTGTTCTGTGTCTTGTGTCCTGTTTATTTTCTTTGTTTTTGACTTGCTGTTTCCCTTTGTTTATGGCCCATACTGGATATTGGCAGCGTATAAGTGCATGTTTTATGTGGTTTTCCTCTTCCTGTCTGTCTTCTTGTTCCGTGATGATGGTGGCTCGTTCATATAATGTCCTGACGACTGATAGCTTGTGTGCTGTGGGGTGTTCCGATGTCCAAAGTAGGTATTGATCTGTGTGGGTTGGTTTCCTGTAGACTGTGATTTTTATGCTGCCATCCTCGTTGGCCGGGCCGGCTCGGCGGATCTGACAGATCTGCTGAGCTGGCCCCGCCTACGAAAATCAGCTGATAAATGTCACCTGGCAGCAATCAGCTGACTCTTCTGATGAAGGCTGCAGTGCAGTTGAAACATGTAAAGAAGGTAAAGACATCTTTCTATTTTACTTTTGTCTTTCAAAGGAAAAAAAAAAAAAAAAAAAAGGATAAATAATTGAAAGAAGACAAAATGAACCTGTTTGACGTAATGAAAACATGTTTTTTGTTTTACATTAACTAGTAATTTGGAATGGTAAATTGTTGCTACTCCTCCTCCACGACCAGAACTTCTGGGATTTTGACAGTTTAAATAACCAGAGGGAGCTGATTCATTTAAACCAACATAATCCTCTTGCCTTAACCAAGTCTCTGTAAGGGATATTAAATCAATCTGATGATCAATTAACAGATCATGGACTAGCAGAGACTTAGGAGTTAGAGACCTAATATTTAACAAATCACATTTAATTTTTAAATTATGAGGAGGAAGAGAGGCCAAGTCATTAAATTTAGAGACTTCATGTTTAATTTGAGTTTTTCCAACTTTTTGTTTAATCACTTTGGGATGCTCATATATTATATTTTTATTTACTTTGGAGGGAACAGACAATGATTCTCTGATGGGAAAGACGGGCTAAGTTGAGGGGTGGCGGATGAAGAGGAGCTACAGAGAGGCGTGTAAGACTGCGACTCTGCTTCCTGGTCCCAACTCTGAGTTGTCAAGGTTTTGGAAATTTGGATAAAAATGATGCCAGATTGTTAGACAAATGAGACGCACCATCCAAAGTAGGATGGACGCCGTCTCGTCTAATAAGACCAGGTTTTCCCCAAAATGAGTTCCAATTGTCTATGTAGCCCACATCGTTTGCAGGACACCACACAGACAGCTAGTGGCTGAAGGATGAGAAGCGGCTAAACATGTCATCACTGGTCAGATTGGGGAGGGGCCCAGAGAATACTACAGAGGCAGACATTGTTTTGGCAAAGTCACACACCAATTCCACATTAAGTTTTGTGACTTCCGACTGCCGGAGTCGGATGTTGTTAATGCCAGCGTGGATAATAATTGTGGAGTATTTGCAGTTACTTTTAGCCAACATTTTCAAATTTGACTCGATGTCGCCTGCTCTGGCCCCAGGAGTGCATTTGACTCTGGCCGCTGGAGTCTCTAGGTTCACATTTCTGACTACAGAGTCGCCAATGATCAGAGTTTTTTCCTTAGCTGGTGTATCGCTAAGTGGGGAAAAGTGATTAGAAACATGAACAGGTTGGTGGTGAACCGGGGCTTTGGGGCTAAGCTTCCTTCTCACCGTCACCCACCAATTCTCCTCGCTGCTAAGGAGGACCGGAGGATCGCAAGCAGGCCGCCCTATGCTACAGAGCTCCGCTGCAGCTAAGGGACATCCGTCATTATTAACTGGTGCAGACGGTGTTTCAATGCAGCAGAGCCGGGATTCCAAATCAGACAACTTTGCCTCGAGCACCTCAAAAAGACAACATTTATTACATTTACCGTTATCACTAAAAGAGACAGAGGTGTAGCTAAACATCTGACAAAGAGAGCACACCAAAGAAGGGGAAGGAGAGCTAGTAGCCATAGTTAGTGCAAAGCCATAGCTAGTGCAAAGTATAGTGCAAAGTCTTTGCACAAGCTCATTCATATTCATTTGAATTCTGTGCAGTGTTATTAGGAGTGAGTTGAGGTTTGTTCTGAGAACAAATAACACACTAACAACTAGAAGCTAACTAAGCTAAGATAATGGTAACATGCTAATGGTAAGCTAATGGTACTAAACTAATGGTAACATGAATAACCAAGGGATTCTGCATACACAAAGTAATATTAAAACAAGTAACAACTGGGAGTCAAACATATGTTTTAGTGAGTTTCACAGGTCTATTACAGCCCATGCAGTGGTATTTGAAATGGAAGAGACATGAACAAGGGGGTAGCACTGTCCTGGTTATGTAGTTATTTAAAGAATAGATATCAGTATGTATGTGTTGGTAACAAAAACTCACAGTTACTGAAGGTTACTTTTGGAGTCCCACAGGGTTCAGTTTTGGAGCCATTGTTATTCAATATGTATATAAATGATATATGTAAAGTTTCGGAAAAAATGGATTTAATATTGTTTGCCGATGACACTAATTTATTATGCAGTGGAAGCAATTTGGAACAACTTTTGGATACACTCGGAAAGGAATTAGGAAAGCTTAAACTGTGGTTTGATTCAAACAAATTAATGCTCAATTTAAGTAAGACAAAATTTATAGTTCTTAACAACCATCATAACAACTTAATATCTAAACTCAGTGTAAATGGTGTAGAGATTGAAATGGTATCCGAAACTAAATTTCTTGGAGTAATAATTGATAACAAACTGTGTTGGAAGTCACATATTAATTATATTAAAGGTAAAATATCCAAATCAATTGCAATACTACACAGAGTGAAATATTTGCTGAATCAATCCACACTATATACCTTGTATCATTCATTAATACTCCCATACATGACATATTGTACTGAAGTATGGGGAAATACATATAAAACAAACATATATCCAGTCTTTATGCTTCAGAAGAGAGCTATTAGAATAATAAACAAAGCTGCTTACAGGGAACCAACAAACCCACTTTTTCTTAAATTAAAAGCTCTCAAGTTGAAAGATCTGGTTAACTTTAAAACTGCAGTAATAATGTTTAAAGTGAAGAATCTATCACTACCCGCAAATATCCAAAAGTTGTTCCAAATAAGGGAGAAACAATATCATTTCAGAGGAACATGTATATTTCAAAAACCTTAAGTGAGAACTACCACCAAGCAACACTATGTTTCAGTGCAAGGAGTCAGATTATGGAACGATTTTGGACCTGAATTAAAATCATGTACAACGCTTGGACAATTTAAACAAAAACTAAAGGAAGAAATACTCCAAACATATATACAAGATGACATGTAAAATCACATAAGGATTGTCATATCCAGTCTGTGTTGTGTTGTTGCTTAGTTTTTTTGGTCACATTTTGTCTTAGCTTTGTTCTGAATTGTAATCGCTCTTGTTTTGTTTTTCTTTTGAATTCTTGGATGGAATATGGGTGGGCAATATAAGCTGCGGCTTCAGCCATCACCCATTTCAGATAACTTATGTTGAACTGTATAATCAGAGGAGTTATTGTCTAATTTGACCTTGTTGGATTTTCTTTCCCCCTTTATTATATTATTCTGTTTCTTTTTTTAATCTTTACTTTTAATCTGTCCGAAATAAAGATTAATTCATTCATTCATTCATTCATTCATTCATTCATTCAACAACACAATAGCTGCACGATGCTAAACTAACTGGGCGAACTTTTAAATGGCACAGTATGGTTACAAAAACAATCAAAATGTGAAATGAACTTTTTAAAGAAAAAACAATCTGCCTGTATACTATTTCCAATATGTACAATGATAAGTGAAAGTTATAAAATGCATTTATTGACGAGAAAGCACCAGGGAATGGGTAAATATAATGTAACTGTAACGGGAGCTGCTCGGGGTCTGGAATGTGGAAGTATGTCACTCTACATTGTTCTAAAGGTCCATAGAGTTTTATTTCACACATATCTCATCCATATGCTTTTGAACATTTCTTTGTTTATACAATTTAATTGGTTTAATCTTGTATCATATTACATGCTGGCAGCGGAAAAATTTAAATATACGTGTATATGGTCCAGTAACTTTTAACCCCACTGCCGGGAAAAGTTGCTACATATTATTATGTATTATGTATTATATTATTCATTATCACTGAATCTGAGTCCACATTGAAATACTGTGTGATTGTATATTTTTTCATATATTTCTGCAAAGTGTGGTTAGTCCGAGTAAATAACTGCATATATTCCTGTATATATTTGCATCCTTTTATAGAAACGTGGACAGACTGTAATTTACTGTACATACTGTGGTTGTCATTGAATCCTTATTTAAATCCTTCACCTGAACAACGAGAGCAAGTTTTTAGCCAAAGTCAAATTCCTTGTATGTGTTGTGCATACTTGGCCAATAAAGCTGATTCTGATTCTGATTCTGATATACCAGGGTAGGTTGTTACAGTGGGTGGTAAGTTGATAAATTCACAAGATAAAGTATTTTTTCTATAGTTTTTATTCAAACTGTAAACAAAATGATACCTAGCAGAGGCCTAGCAGTAGTGCATCCGCCCCACAGCTGGGAGATACACGCACACAGATAAAGATGTCACACTGCTTTCTAAATATCTCTGAAAGTAAAATATTTATGGAAAATCAGGGCCATTTCCTGGTTTTGAGGAACCCTATGGAAGACTGCGCTTTGGGGCCCTCAAGTGCATCAGTTTGGTACACAGAAGAAAACATTTCCCGGCAGCCCTTGTGGATGATGGGACATGTTAAATGTTGGAAAATAAGCATTATCTCATTAGTTAGACTGTAAGGGTGCTGTAGTGTTACTTGTATGTTCAAGGTGTGACAACTTTTATGCACCATTGTAGTTTTTCTGCACCATGAGTAAGTGCTATGACATAATAAAATAATCACTTTCAATGTGGGCCATGAAGTGGACAGGTAGAAATTACAGTTAAACATTATAACAGATCACCTCAGGGTTTTCTGTCAAAATGACAGATGACTTCAGATTTTTCCGTAATGGCTGTGTTTTTATATTGGGGTCAAAGTTAATAGGTTACAATATAATAATGACTTTGTATTAGTTCACACCCCAAGAAAAGCCATTGGCATAAGACACCCATGACGAACTGCTGGACACAAGAGCCCCGATTTTGTTGCACCTGTTGCTGCTGTTCATTGTACCGGGGGGAAGGGGTGTGTGAAAAGTTCATAAGCTGACTAAGAAGGATTTATGTCTTTGAGGATCAAGAAAAGAGCTTCTATACCGCAGGGATCCAAGCGCTGCAACACTGACATTGAAATGTTGAAAAATATGTTAAAAAATAAACCACATTTGGTCGAATTTGACCGCTGCATCATGGTCAGCCTATGAATTTTTCAGCTCCCCCTCGTACAGAGAAAAAGAAGAAAGGGTGCTTGGTTCACAAAATTATTCAGCGGATCCTTCTGTGCTGTCAAATGAATTCATGTCTGTCTGATGCACATTGGGGGAACAGAAGATGGATGTCTGTTAAAAGGGTCATTGACTGAAAAATTGTGTTTTTGTAGGTTTTAACATTCTAAAAGGTGTCTGTTGGTCACGTGATTATACAGCTTCTGAAAAGTTCATAGTGGTCAAATTTGCCCAAATGTGGTTTATTTTTCAACATAGTCTCCCCTTCGGTCCACACACTTCTTCCATCGGTGTTGCAGTGCTTGGATCCCTGCAGTTGAAAAATAAAACACATTTGGTCAATTTTGACCACTATGAACTTTTCAGCCAATGAACTTTTCAGCCCCCCATACACCTGAATAATTAAGAGAGTCAGGACAATGTTTTTGTGCTTTTCACAAGCAATTTTTTTTTTTTACTGATAATAGCAACATGGTCTTTGGCATACTCATATAAGGGTTTTGTGCTTTTGACAATGCAAGATCGAGTAAATAGTCACAATACACACCTTAGTGGTGAAAAGTCACTTTGAAAGAGTCAGAGTCAACAAGTCACACATAAAGTTGGAAGTCATCCCAAGTTGGAGGAACTTCATTGTAACTTGAGTCAGAGTCGCACAGATGAGTTCCCAACTTTGGTTTATGCACCTGCTGCTTCCTTTTGAGCCACCGATTCCATTTTTACTTGGCATACTTTTTTTACTGGTAATTTTTTTGCACTAAACAAACACTTCACTGGGTTTAGGCACTCAGACTACTTGGTTTTGGCTTACAAAATTAGTGCATTAGTCTAAAACTTGCCCCTTATGGCCACAACCCTGCTTGTTTTGTGAAGCCTATAGACTATGTTGTGGGGGACCCACTCAGTAGTTTTCCCTCAGACTGAAGAGCATGGCAGATCAAAGGTGCTGGGGGACAAGGGGAATTGTCACGGGGGATTGATATGTTAATACAGCACCTCAGGTAGCGGAGGAGTGTTGTGGTATAAAAGAGAGTGCCTGCAACCTGAGTGTTTAATGCTTTTGATTCTGGTGGATGTGAGAGGGAGAAGAATGAAGTTTCCTTTGCTCTGAATGCTCGGCCTGGTTATTCCTCTCTCCACACTGGTAACCCTTGACGCACAATGGAATGTGAGGCGAACACCCCGGAGATGACCCGGACGGGAAGTGCCAGCAATGCGTGCGTCGTTTCGGTCAAACTCCCAGACTTTTGGCTACACGACCTGAAGTCTTGGTTCCTTCACACCAAGGCCCAGTTCGCGCTCCGGGGAATAATGGCAGATGACACCAGATACTACTACGTGGTCGCAGTGCTGGACGCACGCACAACCCAGCGGGTGGTGAGCCTGCTCCAACAGCCCCCAGTCCACAACAAATACGGTGCTCTCAAAACAACGCTGACCCGGCGCTACACGCTCTCGGACTGTAAGACAGCGGAGAGGCTCCTGACGCACTCCGACTTGAGAGATGGGTCGGCGGTCGAATTGATGGAGAAGATGTTGGCGTTGATGGACACAGATGATGGGCATTTCCTCTTTGCTCACCTTTTCCTCCGGAACGTCCTGACAGCGGCCAGGGCGGTCCTTGCCAATTTGCCGCTGTTGGCCGCGCGCAACTACCGGGCTCTAGACCAAGAGGGAGATCGGATCATCCTCACCACCAGAGCCCTCACAGTGAACGCAGTGGTGTCAGAACGCAGTGAGACGGCCAGCGGAGGTGAGGACCCAGCGACGGTGGCTGCAGCGGAGGCAAAGAAGCACCGGAGGGACACGCTCTGTTTCTACCACCACAGTTTTGGAGGACGCACGCCGATGCATGCCACCGTGCCAATTCAAGTGCTCGGGAAACGCCAGGGCCGGCAGTTGGTAGCAGCTGCAACTGCCGGTGAAGCAAGCAAGCTGCTCTATGTGACAGACTCACGCTCGGGGAGATGGTTCCTCGTGGACTCCGGCTCCCAAAAGAGCCTCATCCTGCCGTCCTACGCCGACTGGCTGGTGGGAACTAGTGGCCCCGAACTGACGGCCGCAAACGGCTCAGACATTAAGACTTTTGTTGAGAGGACACTGACTGTATCCTTGCACGGCCGTACATACCAATGGACATTCGTCATAGCGGCATGCAGCTTCTCCATTTTAGGCGCTGATTTTTTGTGTGCACACGGACTACTAGTCGATGTCGCTAACAGGCACCTGATTAACGCAATGTTGTTTGATTCTCTCCCCTGTACAGCTCGAGGAGCCGGGCCCACAACACTAGCCAATGTCACAGCTCCAGGGGCTAAGTTCCACACACTACTCACCCAGTTCCCAGCACTCACGGTCCCGACCTTGGTGACCGTCACTAAACACGGGATGGAGCACTTCATTACCACCACGGGGCCACCCGTTTTTGCATGACATCGCCGTCTGGACGCAACTAAACTGGCCATAGTGCGCGAGGAGTTTGCCAACTTGGAAAAGTTGGGCATCATCAGATGCTCAAACAGCCCATGGGCATCCCTGCTACATATGGTTTCTAAGGCCGAGGGATCGTGGTGACTTTGCAGAGATTTCCACAGATTAAATAATGCCACAGCGCACAACCGCTACCCCATCTCGCATATTCAGGATTTTTCCGTTCACCTCACCAGGGCACGCATTTTCCCAAGATAGACCTGGTCCGCGGTTACCACCAGGTCCCAGTGCGCGCTGAGGACATACCTAAAACGGCAGTAATAACCCCGTTTGGTCTTTTTGAATTTTTATGCATGCACAGACGCACAGAAATTCCAAAGCATGATGGATGCGGTGTTACACGACCTGTTGTTTGTGTTCGTCTCCTTTGACGACATCCTGGTGGCCAGTGCATCCGAGGTCGAACACATAGCCCACTTCAGGACAGTTTTCCAGAGGTTGGAGGAGCACGGATTAATAATCAACCCGGTGAAGTGCCAGTTCGGGGTGACGGGAATCGATTTTTTGGGCCACCGCATCTCACCGGAGGGCGCGATACCCTTACCGGACAAAATGCACGCAGTGGCAGATTTTCCCCGGCCTCAGACAGTCAGGGCACTGAAGGAGTTTTTGGGGATGGTTAACTTTTATAACCGTTTCCTCTCCCGCGCAGCTCAGCTCATGCAGCCATTGTACGCCGCGCTTAAGAAACGGAAACTGGCGGACAGAGTCGACTGGACTCCTGAGCGAGAGCAGGCGTTTTCTGAGGTTAAAACAGCCCTGGCGAACGTCGCACTGCTGGGGCACCCGGAACTGGTGGCTCGAATAGCGCTCACTACTGATGCTTCGGATGTGGCCATAGGGGCCGTCGTGGAGCAGCACGTTGCCGGTTCTTGGCAGCTGCTCATCTTTTTTAGCAGGTCTTTGCGCGACAGTGAGCGTAAATACAGTGCGTTCGACAGAGAGTTACTGGCTCTCCACCTGGCCATACACCACTTCCAGTTCTGGCTGGAAGGGCGCACCTTCACTGCGTTCGTGGACCACAAGCCGCTAACATACGCAATGGCCAAGGTTTGGGAACAATGGTCGAGCCGGCAGCAGAGACAGCGGGCTGCAATCTCGGAGTTTATGACCGACATTCAGCATGTGTCTGGTAAACTCAACGTGGTGGTGGACTGCCTCTCGCACGCATTTGTGACCCCAGTCTACGTGGGGATAGAGTACACGGCCATGGCCGCTGAGTAGATCGGCGATGCAGACGTTTGCATGCTCCAGTCTGGACCAACAGGGATAAGGCTGGAGAGCAGAGTACTGCAGGACGGGGGCCCCTCCCTAATCTGTGACGTCTCCATGGGCCGCCCGCGCCTGGTGGTCCCACACGCTTGGCGCCGCCGCGTTTTTGAGTCGGTTCACTCCCTGGCACACCCAGGAGTGCGCGCGTCAGTCAAAATGGTGGGTGCAAAGTTCATCTGGCCGAGCCTGCGCAAACAGGTGAAAGAGTGGGCGGCAGCCTGCGTAGCGTGCCAACGAGCCAAAGTGCACAGGCACACAAAGGCCCCCTTGGAGCCGTTCCATATCCTGGCTAAGCGGTTCAACCACGTTCACGAGGACCTCGTGGGCCCCCTCCCGCCATCGCAGGGGTTCATGCACCTCCTGACAGTGGTGGATCGCACCACGCGCTGGCTCGAAGCAGTCCCGCTAGCTTCCACCGTATCCGCAGATGTGGCACGTGCTTTTTTGATAACATGGGTGGCACGTTTCAGCGCCCCTTCGGACATCATGTCCGATCAGGGCCCGCCATTTGTTTCCAACCTCTGGTCCATGATGGCCCAGAGCCTGGGCGTCACAATTCATCGCACGACCACGTACAACCCACAGGCCAATGGGTTATGCGAGCATTTCCATAGGTCACTTAAAGTAGCGCTCAGGGCTTTGCTTACAGATGCAAATTGGGTGGACCGGTTTCCGTGGGTTCTATTAGGGTTGTGTTCCGCACCGAAGGAGGATTTGGAGGCCTCCCCAGCAGAGCTGTTTTTTTCCCAGCCGCTGTGGCTCCCCGGGGAATTTTTGCTGGATAATCCCAAGCTGAACACGATCCCTCCCCGCATTCACGGAATAGCGCAGTGGCAGGGACGCTACGCGGCCCACCATTGTTTTCCCCGCGCTTTTGTGCCAAAGAGCTTGAAGGACGCGTCGTTCATATTTGTCAGGTACGATGTCCACCGGACCCCATTGCGCCTGCTCTACGATGGCCTGTTCAGAGTGCTGGAACCCGGGGACAAACATTTTGTGTTAGACTTGGGGGGTCACCAGGAGACAATCTGTATGGACAGGCTTAAGCCCGCCTTTGTTTTAGCAGACAAACAGGTGGTGCTGGCCCAAGCTCCTCGGCGCGGAAGACCCCCACTGAGAACTCGCCAGGTAAATGACTCGTCAGATCAGTCACAAGAGCATGCTGAAGGTGTCCCCCCCCATTGTCCCCACACAGACGGACACACACCGGCACAGCAGCGCTTCGGAGCCGAAGACCCCCCTTTACAGCAGTTATGGACGGAGGCTGAAGTCCAAAGGACATGAGGGTTAAGGTTCAGTCTGAAAGTCTGTGGGGGCGGTGTGGGGGACCCACTCAGTAGTTTTCCCTCAGACTAAAGAGCATGGAAGATCAAAGGTGCTGGGGGACAAGGGGAATTGTCATGGGAGATTGATATGTTAATACAGTACCTCAGATAGCGGAGGAGTGTTGTGATATAAAAGAGAGTGCCTGCAACCTGGGTGTTTAATGCTTTTGATTCTGGTGGATGTGAGAGGGAGAAGAATAAAGTTTCCTCTGCTCTGAACGCTCGGCCTGGTTATTCCTCTCTCCACAATGTCACTCTTTTTCAACCTTTTTTGAGCCATGGAACCCTTTTGACATAAAAAAAAAATCCTGCAGAAGTCCACTAATCTGAAATGTTATAAAATGTCACATTGTAACCTATTACTGGATATCAAATGACAATTTAGTCTTGTAATTCGTTTATACTCAGTGTGAAATGTAACGTGATTACACATAAAGTCAATGGAAAGACACAAACACACACATCTGCTCTGGGTGACAGAAGCGTACGCGAATGCAAGTTCGCGTTCACACGATTTGGATTTTGATTAAATTCAGGCCAGGAGTTTTCTTGATGCTTGGTCGCAATGGCCATTTAGTGTCAATGTTACGTTGTTGCCCTGAGAGTGATTTATTTTGAAAATGAGACAACTACTTACCAGAGACATCTCTCGTCACGTGCACACTTATGCGAAGGAGGTTTTCACAGCAAATGTGCTTTTCTCAACACAACACTGGTGGACCTTGATGGTGGTTGTATCCACCAGTTGTTTGGTTCTGGAGATGGGTGATGTCAGGATGCAGTTTCTGGGGGAGGTGGTGACATTTCCCTGTCCAGATAGAGTTGTGAGCTCAGGCATGGCAGTGCTTTTTTTTTTATTTCAATGGCAGATTTAGGATGGCTGTGGGGGGGGGGGGGTGAAGGTGGCCCTGCCTCTCTACAGAGTGAATTTTCTATTGAGAGGAGGAAGAAGCAGCAGGATTGCATCCGCGTATCACCCTCTGACATGGAGGATGTCATAAATGCCCCTCAGGGCAGAACAAAGACCCAAACGCTGCAGATGTGAGTTTGCAGGAGGTTTAATTAAAACACAAAATACAACTAAGGAACAAAAACTTACAACACTTGAACAGAGGGGGTTGAATAGCTGAACAGCTAAGGTGAAAAGCTGAAACTAGCATGTTGTGTTAAGACTAAGTGTCATTGTCTCAGCAGCCTGTGTTGTATCTTTTCACCGTAAATAAAACTCTCACTGAACTCACTGGTGACTGTGTGGCGTCTTATGGTGGCTTGCGAGAGCCACCCATGACAGTACACTGCTGCCAAAATGGCGTTTACGGTGACGCCAACCCGAGACGCAATTCACCAGTGAGTTTGAGTTTTTTGGACAGTTGCTGTTTCCGTCTGGGTACTGTGTGTGTGGGAGGAATGCTGTCGCGGAGGGGCCGCGCTGGGAGCCCGTGCCACGAGCTGACAGGCGTCCTGGAAGTCGTGGATGAGATGCTCATCTCCGCTTCCCTGCTGGACTACCATCACGGCATACATTGGTACCTAGACGCTGCTGAAGATGTTCTTCGTCATCTCTCTCCCCGCTACGCCGATCACCCGGAAGTCGACGCGAGGAGGGAAGATATCGCCGCGCAACGCAAGATATTCCTGATGCTGGAGGAGGAACGCGGCGTGAAGCAGGAGAAGAGGCACTCCTGCTCTTGGCCTACGGATTCTGATCCCGTCCTTGATCCAGTCCTGGAGTTCGCACCATCTGGGGGCCGGCGGAGGCGTCGGTGCCGCGGCCGAGCACGTCTTCAGCAAGCTCCTGCTCCGGATCCAGTTCCGGGCCGCCGGAATGACCCACTCAATCAGCCAGCTGCTGAGAGTGATCTGAGTCCTGCGCCGGTGAGCTCCGTCCATGGGTCCTATGTTACCATACAGCGAGCGAGGGAAGGAGCAACGTCCTTTTCAGCTGGCACCATCTTACCTTCGGGAGACAGGCAAGTTCAATTTCACTTTCCTATTCATTATAGTGATCTGTCTTGTCTGACTCCTGGGGGTGAAGCTCGGGGTTTGCAGCTCCCCGAGTTTCCTTCTCCAGCTGAAGCCAATTATACTGAACCTGCTGCCTCTGTTTCCTCCTGCTGAGCAGTCCTCGGCGTCAGTCCCACACCGTCGGACGAGGGGGAGGCCTGCGGCTCTGGGAGATATCCCGGCCCTGCAGCCTTGTGTTGGACAGAGAAGGAGAACGGACTGCGGTGAGGAGCCAGAGCTGACGAGCAAGTGTCCCCAGGTTTCCTCAGAGATGCAGCCCGAGTCAGCAGGTCAAGGGTCCCCTGCCCCCACGCCATACGGGTTATTGGCGTGGACGTCAGTGCGAGAGGATCCAGCTGCAGAGACCATCAGGCCGGCTGTGGAACCCGACGCAGCCGAGTGGGAGCCCGACGATGAGCGTCTATCTCAGGGGTGTCCAATCATGTCCAACCCTGAAGGCTTTACCTCCAACCAGTGTGTTCAGCACCAGATTTCACTGAACTTCCTCCCACTGATTGCTGATCAGTGAAAACACCTGCTGAAGCAACTGGGTAGAAGAGAAAACCTGCAGGGTCTTGGCCCTCCATGGCACATGATTGGACACCCCTGGTCTATCTGAACCTGGATTGACGGAGTCCTGGACGGCTCCAGAGCCCGAGTGCAGGCAAGTGCTCCTCTTTGTTTTCCTTTATGGTGTGTTAGAGCATTTTTGCCTGCCTCATGGGGAGGCGAGCGAGGGGCAGCCGTCTGCTGCGCCCGAGCTTGTCTCGCTGGGCTCTGGCGCTGCCGGTGAGACTGATCCCGGTCCTCTCTTGTTCTCTGAGCCTCTCCACAGCGTTACCAGTCGGGAATCTGTCAAGGTCACGGGACTGGAGGTCCCAGGTTCGGGGATGGAGGTCGTCGTCGGTGCAGTGCCGACCCAGTTGGGGTCCGACGCGTGGGCCGAGGTGACCCAGTCGGGGTCCGACGCGTGGGCCGAGGTGACCCAGTCGGGGTCCGACGAGGTCCAGTGGGGGTCCAGCGCAGGTGCGGCTGCGACCCAATCAGGGTTCAAGTTGACCCAGTCGGGGTCCAACGCGGGTGCAGCTATGACCCAGTCGGGGTCCGACGAGGTCAAGTGGGGGTCCAGCGCAGGTGCGGCTGCGACCTAATCAGGATTTGAGGGGGTCCAATTCCTTGATTGTTCCCCTCTCAGGGGCCACCAGCTGGGGGCCGTTGGGGGTTTGTGTCTGGCAGACTGGCGCTCTCATGTCTTGTTTTCATTAGGCGGGCGGGTGCATGCAATTCCTCCACGGTCCTGGTGGTTGTGGGATGCGGGTCGGCCACCCGAGGAACTGCTTTGTGCGTTCGGCATCTTGGGTTGGTCACCCGATAAACTGTGGTTGTTACTGGGTGGCCTGGTTCGGCCACCAGAGGACTTATTTCTGGGGGCCTGGGACTGGGGCAGGCCGCCTGATCATGTACTGTTTTGTGGGACTATCCGTGGGCCATCGGAGGCAGGGAGGTCGCCGGAGCTCTGCCTGGGGGGCGTTGGATCTCCGCCGATCATCTTTTGTTTTGGCCCATACGGTGTCTGGTTATGTCAAGTTATGTAAAGCAATTTTTGATTGCCTCATGTGTATTTTCAGCCCATAGTCTGGTTATGTCAAGTTATGTGGAGCAATTTTTGATTGCCTCATGTGTGTTTTGCCATCCATAGTCTGGTTAAGTTATGTAAAGCTATTTTGTTTGCCTCTTGTGGGGTTGTAGTCCTTAGTCTGGGTTTTGTTTTTTTTGTTTTGTCCTCCCCTCTTCCTTTGAGGGGCTATGGCCGTGTTTTGCTTTTTTGTTTTGTTCCCCTCTTCTTCTTGAAGGGCCATAGTATGGTGTTCTCGTTCATAGTTTCCAGGTGTTTACATGTATTTCTGGTTTCGTGTGTTTGTTTTTTCCATAGTCACGGTGTGTTAGCACATATTTCTTGTGGGTTTTTTTCATAGTTGCCATGTGTGCATTTATTTCTTGTTTTTCTTAGTTACCATGTGTTAGTATGCATTTCTTGCTCATAGTCTTCATGTGTTTGTTTATATTTCTTGTCTTGCCTCCATAGTTACCATGTGTTTGTATTTATTTCTTGTTTCTGTGCCCATAGTTACCGTCATGTATTTCTTTCCTTTTTTCCATAGTTATGTGTTTGCATTTATTTCTTGTTTTGTTTCTATAGTTACCGTGTGTTTGAGGGTTTATTTTTTTGGGCCAGGTTATGTACACTGGGGTTAGACGGGTTGTCTGTGGTCTCGGTGGGAAAATCTTCAGGGTCAAGTGTTTTTTGCTTTGTATGATTGTGTTCTCCTTGTTTTGTAGTCATGTCTTGTTTTGTTTTTTCTTCTTTCATCATTGTTCTGGGGGGAAATAGGATGGATATGTCAAGTGATGTATTCGTTTCTTTTCCTGTTTAGGGTGTTAGGTTTTGTTTGGCTCCCTCCTTGCCTGTTCCTCAATCCACTTGCCCTGTGGTTGGGGGGGGGGGGGGTGTTACTAGACGTTCAGAGCCCGTCAAGTGAGGGGTGGCTACTGTCATGACCCGAGCACTAGGTCTTGGTGCTCGGGTTATTCTTGTCAGGGTTTGACAGCGGCGTTATTATTCTAGCTCTCCGAGCTCTTATTGTGATAGTGCTCGGGGAGGCTTCCGCTCAGCTGTCAAACCCTGAACAGCTGTGCTGCATTTGTGGTCGTTAGTGCTAGGACTATTTTTACCCTCGCTGGCGACCACATCCTCGCAGCAGTGTCTGTTCGCACTCCGTCACGCTACGGAAGCTTTGGATTAATTCCTACCACGTCTGCATTTGGTTTGACCGTCGTTCCCCTGGACCGGTGAGTGTGCTGTGTAGCCTTGCCCCTCCCGGTGAGAATTGATCTCTGTATGTCTCTGCCTTAGCAGCCGGTGTAATTATTGTATCTTTTCACCGTAAATAAAACTCTCACTGAACTCACTGGTGACTGTGTGGCGTCTTATGGTGGCTCGCGAGAGCCACCCATGACAGAAACTCTCAAAACAGAGAGCAAATGGCAACTCAAATAACAACATACAGACAAAAGCCAAACTCAAATTCAATAATAATAAAACTGAAATGGAGAAAATACAAAAACAACTTGAAATAATTGAAAGTGGGAGCATGGTACTCCCACAGTGCTCTGCATCATGACAGAACCCCCCGTCCTAGGGTGGATTCCAGACACCCCAAGGTAGCATCAAAAAAGAACAGGAAAACACACAAAAAAAACCCCAACAAGAATAGAACAATAACCCAACCTGGGAGGGCTGTGGGGGAAACCAAGCTAGGAGGAACAAAACAAAAATACTTGCTCATGACCCACAAAACAGAAAAGATCAGGTGGCAACAGAACCCTAGGACCACCGCGTGAAAAAGTGAGGCAGTTCAGGTGGCCTACAGGAGTACCAGGACCACCGAACCACGTGATGGAATGAGTCAGATGGCCTCCCAGAGTTTCTGAGCCACCCAAGCAGACGGCGTAGTCCATCAAGTAGTCTCCCAGTATCCCTGAACCAACGGGCCGCTAGGCACGATGCGCCCCCTCCTGGAGGCGGTAGCTGAAACCGTGCCTTTCACGGACCACAGAGGCTGAGGTGTGCAAACCAGATAATGAGGATGACTGACCAGCGAGGAAACCAGACGAGGAAGATGACTGATCACCAGGGAGACCAGATGAGGAAGATGACTGATCAGGAGGGAGACCAGACAAAAAGAATGGCTGACCAGCAAGGAAACCAGATGATAAAGATGACTGATCAGTGGGGAAACCAGATGAAGAAAATGGCTGATCAGCGAGGAAACCAGGCAGCGAAGACGGCTGACCTTCATCAACCTTAGGCGAAGATGGATGACCTTTGGTGACCTCAGGCAAAGATAGATGACCCTCGGCAACCTCAGGCAAAGACGGATGACTCTCGGCGACCTAAGGTAAAGGCGGAGGACCCTCGGTGACCTCAGACGAAGATTGGCGACCCTAGGTGACCTCATGTGAAGGCCAATGACCATTGGAGACCTCAGGCGAAAGCTGCTGACCATCGGCGACCTCAGGCGAAGGCTGCCGACCATTGGCAGAACCAGACTCTGACTTGGACAGGAGAGAAGAAACAAACACTGGGTCACAATCACCGGCAGCAGTCGAGCCCGGCGAAGAAAGCTCAAGAGCAGATGGCAGCTGCAATTGGCTTTCCTCGCCAAGAGCAAAGAAAGATCTTTCTAAAACTGACATTGTGAAGACAATAAAGAGGACTTGCCTTAATTTGAGCTGCACCGCCGTCCAGGACTCCGGCGACTAAGGCTGGGCCATCTCGAATCCGTCCATCTGGGAATCCATCTCCGACATTGCCACCTAAGATGGGGAGGAAGAGAGTAGCACTGGATCACTGTTACTGGTAGCAGTGGAGCCCGGTGAGGAAAACTCAGGAGCAGTTGGCAGCTGCAACTGGTTCTCTCCATCACGAACAAGGCAAGATTTCTCTAAAACTGATAATGTAGAGACAGAAAAGAGAACTTGCCTTTACTCAAGCTACACCGCCGTCCAGGACTCCGGCGACTCTGCTGCGGCGGCCCAAGCAGCAGGCATGATGGCAGGTGAAGCTGGCGGAACCCCAGGTGGGGCGGCTGACGCTGGTGGAACTCCAGGAGTGGCGGCTGACACTAGCGGAAACCCAGATTAGGCGACTGATGCTGGTGGAATTCCAGACGTAGTGGCTTAAGCTAGGAATCATCTCACCGATGGTGCCAGGTGCTGCGATGCCAAAACCAGGGGACACTCTTTTGTCGGCGCAGGCTTCAGGACACAGGGGGCACTCTTCTCCCATCCAGGACATGGCTGCAGGGCTGGAACAGGACTATCCAGGACCACAGGCCCTTCCATCATCCGACGGTTCTCTCCTAGGACCGATGGACACTCAGGGAAAACAGAGAGGGACACGGGAGAAGCAGGTGAGGATGAAGAAATGGCTGCAGCAGCAAGTGGTGAGGGCTCAGCCAAAATGGATAGTTGCTGCTTAGCCCCCCACACTGGGAATAAGGCAAGACAATTCATTTTTAGGTGTTAGAGAATGAAAAGATACTTGTCTTAATTCCTGGGGTGTGATGGTTGCTGCTGCTGCGGATCCAGACGAGGCTCCTCCGGGGACTGCGGAGGCCATCTGGCATGAAGGTGTGGACACAGGCTCTGGGCGAGGGGTGTGGGACTCTGGAGTCAGGGGATGCTCAATCGTTGGCTCAGACTCTGACCCACCTGGTAACCCTACATCCAACTGGGCCACGAATTCTGGAAGGAGCCATGGGTTATAATCCAGCTGCAGTTCCGTCTCAGCCAACAAAACCCGCCAGTGCTCCTCCAGCTCCAAAGCAGTGAGACCGTCTTGGGTCACAAGGGCTACGTACCCAATTTGGCAACCTGTGGGCTCTTCCAGTGCCAGAGTGATGGCAGCTGGTGCGGGCCACTGATTGAGAGGAGAAGGCGGGGCTGCAGCTGGACAACGGCTAGAGGCTGGAGACTTCCGTACCCGGGAATGCTTCTTTGTCGGCACAGGTACAGGGGGAGAGGTTTCCCCCAGCTTGCAGAGCATGGGTAGAGGATTGGTGGCCAAGGTGAGGAGACCCATGAGTTCTGGGTAGCTTCACAGGCTGGGGTATACCTCTATTACCTGTGTCGCACTGTCCAAGCACTGCAAAATGGCAAAACCTTCTTGGGAATGTGGGAAGCGTGA
Organism: Pholidichthys leucotaenia; assembly: GCA_020510985.1. Taxonomy (NCBI): domain Eukaryota; kingdom Metazoa; phylum Chordata; class Actinopteri; order Cichliformes; family Pholidichthyidae; genus Pholidichthys; species Pholidichthys leucotaenia. The sequence goes on along the minus strand of CM035841.1, from coordinate 428,600,848 downwards.
ACGTCCAAAATAATGTGCTTCAACAAACCCGCAACCCAACACTCCACCTCGTCCAATCCATCAGAATCAGAATCAGATTTATTGCCATTGTTCATGTAGTACACAAACTAGGAATTTGTCTTGGTGCAATGCAGCAACATTAAACATGATAAAAATAAAAGATAGAAATAAAAAACTATACATGCAATAAAATGTAGAATATGAATGAGTAATACTAGACAAAGCAATTTTTAAATATATTAGTGAGCAGCAGATATTGTGGAGTACCCCATAGTGCAGTCGGTAATGCAAAAAGAAAACAGTGATGATTGACATGAGTCTGGTTGAGCTGCTGTACATAGTGCACGAGAGTCTAATAAGTCACTTAGTGTTCAGCAGTCTGATGGCAGAGGGGAAGAAGCTGTTCATGTGACGGGAGGTTTTAGTCTGAATGGACGGAAGTCTTCTACCTGAGGGGAGGGGGGCAAACAGTACATGACCAGGGTGAGAAGGATCGGCTATGATCCGGCCTGCACGCCTCCGGGTCCTGGAGATGTACAGATCCTGGAGGGATGGGAGCTTGCAGCCGATCACCTTCTCAGCAGTGCGCACGACGCGCTGCAGCCTTAATCTGTCCCTGGCAGTGGCTCCTGCGTACCACACGGTTATGGAGGTGGTGAGGATGGACTCGATGATGGCCGTGTAGCACTGCACCAACATCTTGGTGGGTAGCTTGAGCTTCCTCAGCTGCCGCAGGAAGAACATCCTCTGCTGGGCCTTTTTGATGAGGGAGCTGATGGTCGGCTCCCACTTGAAGTCCCGGGTGATGGTGGTGCCCAGGAAGCAGAAGGAATCTGCAGTGGTGATGGGAGAGCCTGTGAGGGTGAGGGGGGGGGGCAGAGGGGTTGTGACTTTCCTGAAGTCCACGATCATCTCCACTGTCTTCAGAGCGTTCAGCTGCAGGTTGTTGTGGCTGCACCAGGACGCCAGCTGGGCCACCTCTTTCCTGTAGACGGACTCGTCACCGTTGGAGATGAGCCCGATGAGGGTGGTGTCGTCCGCAAACTTGATCAGCTTGACAGACTGGTGGCTGGAGGTGCAGGAGTTGGTATAAAGGGAGAAGAGTAGGGGGGAAAGTACACAGCCCTGGGGTGATCCGGTGCTGATGCTAACAGAGTCAGAGACAGTCTTTCCCAGCCGCACATGCTAACTAACTAACTAACTAACCTGCACTTATATAGCGCTTTTCTAGTCACAAAGACCACTCAAAGCGCTTTCATTAATACTAACCCTCTATTCTAAGGGCCTATAGGAAACAGATATCTAGGGACAATTTAGAACAGCCAATTAACCTAACATGCATGTTTTTGGCATGTGGGAGGAAACCGGAGAAATCCCGGAGTAAACCCACGCAACACGGGGAGAACATGCAAACTCCACACAGATCACTGTTGGTCGGGGGCTGGGATCGAACCCACGATCCCACGATCCCCACAATCCCCCGGCCAAGGGTAAACTGTGCTGCCGCAGTGCTAACCACTGCGCCACAGCACCGTGCATGCTGACTCCGGTCCGTCAGGAAGTCAGTGATCCACCTGCAGAGGGAGTCAGGCACGTTGAGCAGGGACAGCTTGTCCCGGAGCAGAGCGGGGCAGATACTGTTGAATGCAGAGCTGAAGTCCACAAACAGGATCCTGGCATAGGTTCCCGGGGAGTCCAGGTGCTGCAGGATGGAGTGGAGGGCCAGGTTGACTGCGTCGTCCACAGACCTGTTGGCTCGGTAGGCAAACTGCAGTGGGTCCAGGAGGGGAGTGGTGATGGACTTGAGGTGGGGCAGAACCAGGTGCTCAAAGGACTTCATGACTACAGAGGTGAGCGCTACAGGTCTGTAGTCGTTAAGTCCAGTGATCCGTGACTTCTTGGGGACAGGGATGATGGTGGAGGTTTTGAGGCAGGTCGGCACGTGGCATAACTTCAGGGAGGTGTTAAAAATGTCTGTGAAGACAGGAGTCAGCTCATCCGCACAGTGTCTCAGGGTGGAGGGAGACACGCCGTCTGGACCGGGGGCCTTGCGCGGGTTCAGTCTGGAGAACTGTCTGTGCACGTCCTGCTCACTGATGACAAGGGCAGGGGGGGAGGAGGGGGGGCCCGCCTTTGATGAAGTGGGGACCGTGAAGGCAGTGGCACTGGGGGGAGGGGGGGAGATGGACACAGCTGACGAGGTGTCAAAACGGGCATAATGTTGGGACAGTCTTTGACAAAGGGCTATGTCATCCTGACCTTTAGAAGCCTGACCCCGATAGTTGGTGATTTGTCTCAGTCCTCTCCACACAGAAGCAGAGTCGTTAGCAGTGAACTGCTGCTGGAGTCTCTCAGAATACACAGATTTAGCTCTCCTCAGCTCTCTGCTAAACCGATATTTGACCTCCCTGTAGCAATCCCTGTGTCCACTTTTCAACGCTGCTTCCTTCTCCTTCCTGATCTGTCTGAGCTTAGCAGTGAACCAGGGCTTGTCATTTGAGTACCTCACCCTTGTGCGCGATGGAAGAATGCTCTCCTGACAAAAGTGGATATATGAGTTCACAGTGTCCGTATACTCATCCAGATCATGCGTGGCTCCTTTAAACATGCCCCAGTCAGTTATTTCCATGCACGTGCTCAGCTTCTCCCCAGCTTCACTGGTCAGTTTTCTCGTAGTGCTCACAACAGGTTTAGTGAGCTTTAGTCTCTGTCTGTATGTGGGAATGAGGTGGACCATCACGTGATCAGATAGTCCGAGTGCAGCGCGGGGAACAGCGCGATACGCGTCCTTCACTGTAGTGTAACAGTGATCCAGCGTGTTCTTTCCTCTGGTGGGGCATTTAATAAACTGTTTGTATCGGGGGAGATCATGGCTCAGGTTGCTCTGGTTAAAGTCGCCAACCACAATAACCAGAGAGTCCGGGAAAGTGCGCTCCGTTTGTTGAATGTGATCTGCGAGCGCGCGCTGAGCCTTGCGTGCGTCCGCGTCGGGCGGGACGTAAACAGCGGCCAGGATGAATGAAGCGAACTCCCGCGGGGAATGAAAAGGCTTGCAGTTAATGAATAAATATTCCAAAGCGGGAGAACAGTATTGGGAAATCACCGTTACATCAGAGAACCAGCTGCTGTTGATGTAAAAGCAGACTCCTCCTCCTGAGGATTTACCGGAGAGCTCTGTGTCTTGATCAGCACGAAACAGCTGAAATCCCTCGAGGAGAAGCGCGCTGTCCGGAGTCACTTCCTTAAGCCAGGTCTCAGTAAAACAGAGGGCAGACGAGGTACAGAGGTCCTTAAATCGCATCAGCAGTCTCAGTTCATCTACCTTGTTAAAGAGAGAATTGACATTGGAGAGAAATATGTCAGGCAAAGCCGTGTGCGTGCCTCTCCTGCGAAGCCGCACGAGAGCGCCCGCTCGCCTTCCTCTCCTTCGCCGTCTCATCCATAAACACTATAGTCCATGTGGGCTGACATTCCAGCAAAAAAATTGACTAAAACAAAAATAGAAGGGAGGGAAAAAACAAAAAAGCAAACTCGCAGTCCACTGAGTCCACACTGGCAGGGTTCTTCTGTCATAAATGCCCTCAGGACAGGACAAAGACCCGAACACTGCAGCTGTGAGTTTGCAGGAGGTTTAATAAAAACACAAAATACAACTAAGGAACAAAAACTTACAAGACTTGAATAGAGGAGGTTGAATCGATGAATGGAAACGCCAGGAAAAACTGAGACTAGTGTGGGACGCATGCAAGATTACAAAGAAACTGGACGTGAGACTCACGTCTGACACAAAATGAAGGATGCTGCACCGAGCTGTGATACAGCAGTCCTTAAATAGGACGAGTAGGAATTAACAGCAAATGATACCAGGTGTAGTTAACCAGAGTGAGGAGTAATCAATCCAAAATAAAAGCAGCTGTGCAAAACCGCTTGAACTAAAGGAGGAAGTAAATCAAGCACACTGTCAAAATAAGAGCACAGACCGGAAGGAAAATAAATCATGATTAATATATCAATTCAAAGAGAGACCTAAGGTGAGGACAAGAGAAATACAATCAAACAGGTTCATTTTGTCTTCTTTCAATTATTTATCCTTTTTTTTTTTTTTCCTTTGAAAGACAAAAGTAAAATAGAAAGATGTCTTTACCTTCTTTACATGTTTCAACTGCACTGCAGCCTTCATCAGAAGAGTCAGCTGATTGCTGCCAGGTGACATTTATCAGCTGATTTTCGTAGGCGGGGCCAGCCTATCAAAAACCTATCACAACGCACACTCACGGACACGGAGAAAACAGTGCTGAACAGAGGACTGAACTTCGCCATCACACCAGCCAGAATCCCCCATGAAGAATACATCCTCGCAACAGAACTGGCATGTGAAAAAATCCAGGACCAAGGAGAAAAAGCAGCACTCCGGAACGTAGTCGCAGGAATCCTCAAAACGGCCAAATTACCACAAAGCAACGTTACAAGAAAAGAAGAAAAAGCATTAAACTCACTCAAGACAGGTAAAACGATCACAATACTCCCAGCAGATAAAGGCAGAACAACAGTAATTTTGGACACGGAAACATACGAAAAACAGATGGAAACCATGTTGGCAGACAGTAACACATACGAAATCATTAAAACAAACCCGACAGAAGAAAAGAAAAAAATGCTCAAAGCCCTTCTAAAACCTCTATTAGAAAGCAATAAAATCACAAAGGACGCATATGATCACCTGATCCCCACAGCCAGCATCACCCCTCGGATTTATGGAACACCGAAAATACATAAAAAGGATATCCCACTGCGGCCAATAATAGACAGCATTGGATCAGTCACATACAACTTATCAAAAGCCCTAGCTGAAATCATCAAACCCCTCCTTGGACTATCAGACTTTCACTGTAAAAATTCAAAAGAGCTGGCACAAGAACTCAAAGACATAAAAATAGAATCAGACGAGATCCTCATCTCACATGACGTCATCTCTTTATTCACAAAGACTCCTATTGACGTCACACTACATATAGTGCAAGAACGCCTCAACAAGGACAGTACCCTAAAAAGACGCACCAACCTCACAGTCCATGACATATCCAAATTACTACAGTTTGTTGCAAAATCCACTTATTTTCAATTCAGAGGAAAAATCTACAAACAAAAAGAAGGATTTGCAATGGGAGACCCACTATCAGCCATCATGAGCAGTTTTTTTATGGAGGATCTGGAAAATAAAGCCATCAACACAGCACCCACAATATGCAAACCCACCCTTTGGAAGAGATACGTAGATGACATTCTGGAAAAAATAAGGAAAGGACATACACAAGAACTCACTGACCATCTGAACAGTACAGACAGTACGGGGAACATAAAATTCACACACGAAGAGGAGGAAAATGGCACCATAGCCTTTCTGGACATGAAAATCCACCACAACGAGGATGGCAGCATAAAAATCACAGTCTACAGGAAACCAACCCACACAGATCAATACCTACTTTGGACATCGGAACACCCCACAGCACACAAGCTATCAGTCGTCAGGACATTATATGAACGAGCCACCATCATCACGGAACAAGAAGACAGACAGGAAGAGGAAAACCACATAAAACATGCACTTATACGCTGCCAATATCCAGTATGGGCCATAAACAAAGGGAAACAGCAAGTCAAAAACAAAGAAAATAAACAGGACACAAGACACAGAACAAAAGCTGAAATCAAAAACAAGGAAACCATAACTATACCATACATACGAGGGATCACGGAACCAATTCAAAGGATCATGAAAAAATACAAAATAAACACAGCAGTCAAACCACACAAAAAATTAAGACAGTTATTAGTACACCCCAAGGACAGAATAGAACAAGACAATAAATGCAATGTATTATATGAAATATCATGCAGATCATGTAACAAAACCTACATTGGAGAAACCGGAAGATTATTCACCACAAGAAAAAAAGAACACCAAAAGGAATGTGAGAAGGAAACGCAAGGACGACTCACAAGATCACAAAAAGAAAAAGCAGAACAAGAAACATTAAAATCAGCTATATCGGACCACTGCAAAAGAAATAATCACATCATGGACTGGGACAACACAAAAATTATTGGATCGGAGAGCAACAGACACAAACGTTGGATCAAGGAGGCAATAGAGATCAGAAAGCGGGGAAAAGACACTATGAACCGAGATGAGGGGGCCTTTATGCTTTCTCACACCTGGGACCACATTCTCCAGAGACCATCTGACGGCGGGAGGCGGGGCCGGCTCGGCAGATCTGACAGATCTGCTGAGCTGGCCCCGCCTACGAAAATCAGCTGATAAATGTCACCTGGCAGCAATCAGCTGACTCTTCTGATGAAGGCTGCAGTGCAGTTGAAACATGTAAAGAAGGTAAAGACATCTTTCTATTTTACTTTTGTCTTTCAAAGGAAAAAAAAAAAAAAGGATAAATAAGAGAAATACAATTCTAATAAACACCACAGAGAACTGAAAGCAAAAGGCGAGAGTGGACTCATGTCACAACACAGGGAGATAATTTAAAATACATGATGATTCATAAAAATATAAACTGAATAAACAAGACTACAAAAATAAACTAAGAAAACGGGAACTCTCAAAACAGAGAACAAATGGCAAATAACAACATACAGACAAAACTAAAACTCAGATTCAATAATAAAACTGAGATGGAGAAAATACAGAAAACAACTTGAAATAACTGAAAGTGTTAGCACGGTACTCCCACCATGCCCCACATTGTGACAGAGGAGCCTCTTCCAGTGCACAATAATGTCAATTTGTTAACAATTTTTTTGGACCAGTTAAGAGGCAAAATTGAACAATTTCCCACAGAACCTTGAATGTTCATGGTACCTCCTGGTTCCTCAGAAACCTGGCTGAGAAACACTGTGCTATGTTACTAATTCCACAGCCTTGAACATCGTACCCCCAGTACTGTGCAGAGGTGTTTGTGCACCATATACTGTATGTGGCATAAAGCACGTCTTACCAGTCATTTGTGTGAGAGAAGAAACCCCCCACCACCACCACACACACACACAGACACACACGGAGGAATAAATAAATATCTCCAGAGTCTCAGATTGCTCCTAGATGTATTCCCCTGCCAAAGCAGCAGAAAATTGACTTGTTTCATGGAGGCAGGCTATTGACACACTACTGAGAGGGAGGAGGAGGGGAAGGCCAAAACTGCTAAAGAAGAAAGAGGTGGGGGGTTGGGTAGTTTGGATAAACAGTGGGGGAAAAAAACCAAAAGAAAACAAAAAAAAAAACTGGAACAGATTGTTGGAGCACAGAACGATTAATGGAGCACAGAAAGGGTGAGAGAGGTAAGCATAGATGTGACGGGGGTAAGGCTGAGAGAATAATGTAATCATCAGTGTGGGAAATAGCTGTGAGTAAAATAGCCTGGCTGACATTTATATAAGAGGATATTGATGACATGAAGCTGCGTTTTTGATAAAGCTGCTCATTTAAGCAGTACATCATCCCCACCCTGCAGTGAAAGTACGCAGACACCTGTCCCTGTAAGTGAGTGGGCAGACTCATGTACGTCCATGGAAGCCAATTTTTGGTGCTCAGTGTGGAGGCATTCTGTCCTCATTTCTTCGGTGGACTGTTTCATGGTGGGAAATTATTGTCAAATATACTGAGTGGCGTTAAGCCAAATGAATCACTGAGGACAGGTAAGAGTAGCACCAGCTTTGTGCTTGGATAAAGAGATCTAAAGATAAATAAATGACGGTCTACAGGTTAATAAGGAACTGCGCCTCATGAGACTCGTCAACACCAGTGATGCCGAGTCGTGAAAAAGTCAGCATCAAGGAGTAGACTGACATTTATTTAAACGAGCAGAATTTTAATTTAATTGTACATTTTAAAGTTTTTATAAATTGTATTGTGTGCTTTAATTAACATTCGGAATCCTGTAATCAGAGGTAGATAGATCGATAGATAGATAGATCGATAGATAGATAGATAGATAGATAGATGTACTTTATTGATCCCAAACTGGGAAATTACAGTGTAACAGCAGCATGACAGTAGATGACCAAAACAACAGAAACACACAGTATAAAAGACAAATGAATTACCCAGGAAAGTAAAACTGCCTAAATAACTTTATATACATTGCGGATGATTATTATTATTATTAATGATAGAATGACTGATGATGATGATATTTTCAGACAACGCTGCAAAATCTACATGCAAGCAAATATTCTTGCACGCAGATTTGGTTTTTGTTCAGATGAGGTGAAACTGGTTCTTTTTAAAACCTATTGTACACCTTTATACACTGCTCATTTATGGATAAATTATAGGAAACTAAGTATGCAGAAATTACAGGTTGCCTACAATGATGCCTTAAGAATTTTACTTAAAAAGCCTCGATGGTGCAGTGCTTCCGAGTTATTTGTCTCATCACGTGTAAATACTCTGCATGCAGTAATAAGGAATTTTATGTATAAATTCATCTGTCGGCTTGATGTATCTAGAAATGAAATCATTCAAGTCATGTCTAGCATTAAGCTCAGTTCTATTCGCTGTCAGTCACAGTTTAGAAGGCACTGGTACAGTTGTCTTTTTAAGTCTTTTTAAAGTCTGTACTGTCTGTGTACCTCTTTAAGCAGTTATGTCTTAGTGTTTCTTGTAACTTTTTGATTCAACTGTCTTGTTTTTTTACTTTTTTTACTTGTTTACTTTTCTCTTGATGGACCTTGAGTCTGGAATAAAGTCTTTGATTGATTGTTTGATTGATTGATTGATTGATGACCCGAATAGATAGATACATCATACTCACTGTACAATACAGGACTATCAGGCGCGGGGTGCAATGTGACGTACCAATTAGATTGCAAGGTGTGGTATGGCAGCATTGTTATGACCAGAATTCGACATCAGAGTGAGTACAGTGAAATGGCATGTGGCAAGAACAATTTCCTGTACCTGACAGTTTGGCAGTAAAGCTGTAGCAGTCTGCTGGAGAAAGTGCTCCACTGTCTGTCCAGTGTGTGGTGGAGGGGGTGATCAGGATTGTCCATGACGAATAACAGTTTGTTCAGTGTCCTTATCTCCACGACATTCTCAGAGGTCTCCAGCCTGAGACCAATTACAGAGGCAGCCTTCTTGATAATCTTGCCAAGTCTGTTGGTGTCACTGGCTCTGATACTGCTTCAGCAGCAAAGAAGATGGTTCTGGAAACAACTGCCTTGTAGAAAAGCTCCAGCATCTTGTTGCACACGTTGAAGGATCTCAGCTTCCTCAGAAAGTAGAGTCTGCTCGTCCCCTTCTTGTACTCAGCATCGGTGTTAGATTTCCAGTCCAGTCCATTGCTGATCATGACACCCAGGTATTTGCAGTCCTTCACTACCTCCACATTCTCCCCCCTAATCCGCAGTGGCTGTGAAGGCATCCTCTTCTTCCTGAAGTCAATTATCATCTCTTTGGTCTTGCTGATGTTCAGCGTCAGGTGATTCTGCTCGGTCCACTCTACAAATCTGTCTACCAGTGCCCTATACTTCCCCTCCTCCCCCCCTCTTATACACCCAACAACAGCGGAGTCATCAGAGAATTTCTGCAGGTGGCATGACTCACTGTTGTACTGAAGGTCAGTGATGTATAAGGTGAAGGAAAAGGAGAAGCACAGTCCCCTGTGGAGCTCCTGTATCACTAACCACCACATCAGACAAGATACTGCCCAGCCGGACAAACTGTGGCCTGCCTGTCAGGTAGTAAGTAATCCAGGAGATCACGGCACTGTGGACTCCCATCACCCGCAGCCTCTCACCCAGCAGCAGTGGCTGGATGGTGTTAAAGGTGCTGGAGAAATCAAAGAATGTGATTCTCACAGTGGCTCCTCCGCCATCTAGGTGCAGATGGGCTTGTTGCAGCAGGTAGATGACAGTGTCTTCAACTCCTAAATGGGGCTGATATGCAAACTGCAGAGGGTCCAGCCATGTCTTCACCTGCAGCCTCAGGCGGGCTAAGACCAGTCCCTCCAGGTCCTTCATCACATGAGATGTGAGGGTAACTGGTCAATAATCATTCAGGTCCAATGGAGACGACTTCTTGAGGACAGGAGCCAGGTACGAAATCTTCCACAGTGCTGGTACTCTCTTCAAACTCAGGCTCAGGTTGTACAGGTGTTTCAGTACCGGAGTAAGCTGGTTGGCACAGGTCCTCAGGATCCTGGAGGAGATGTCATCAGGGCCTGCAGCCTTCCACTGACGGAGTCTCTCCAGCTGTTTCTTAACCTGGTCTGTAGTCACAGGGCTCATTTCTACCAAAATAAGAGCCAGTGCTAGTTTGGTTCTGGGGCTGGTGCCAGTGCTTAACCAGTTCAACTATAGTACCTCATAAGAACCAGTTGGTTTTCCACCAATATGGAGCTAGTGGGGAATTACAGGGCTACATCATTATGTAGTGTGAACCGCCTTTATGCAACCCCGCAGAACACCACAGAAGAAGAAGTAGCAGTGCTAGCTTGTTAACAGCTTGTCAACATGAGGAGTTTGTTGTCTCTTTGGCAGCGCTGCTTTTATTATTCCAAACCTGTGTTACCATCCAAAAACAGTTTTACTTTTAATTGCAGAGAACAGCGGCTACGTTTAAGGAGACCAGTAATTATCAGTGTTTCAGTTATCAGCCGTTGTTAGATCAAGTCTGTAGCGCGAGCATTGACTACACTTTTAAACGTAATATTGATGTCATTTCTGTAATAGGTGGTGTTACGGCGCATTGCAAGACGGAGGTCGCGTGTTATGTCATGACAAAAAGTGATCAGCTGCCCAAAAAATGATCGCCAGGGGTTATATTGTAATGGGTTTATATTAGCCGTTAAATATACATTTCAACAGATAAACAGTACTTAGTTAGGTATAACAAGATATATTTAACACTTATGATCCATTTTAAACCCAAAACAAACTTGATCTAGGATTAAAAGCAATTAAAATGATGCAATAATGCAGTCACAAGGTTACATGGAAAAATGCATAGATTTACTGCATGTACGTTTTTTTTTTTTTTTTTTTTGTTACTTATTTGTAAACCCGTAGGTAGACTTGGTTTGCAGTTTGGTGACAAGCCACCGGCTGCTGGTCGCTGCGTGCGCGAGCGCCCTAAATCTACATGTTTTTGGTGTGCGGGAGGAAACCGGAGAAATCCCGGAGTAAACCCACGCAACACGGGGAGAACATGCAAACTCCACACAGCTCACTGTTGGTCGGGGGCTGGGATCGAACCCACGATCTCATGATCCCCGCGGTCCCCCGGCCGAGGGTAAAACTGTGCTGCCACAGTGCTAAACCACTGCGCCACCGTGCAGTATACATGAAGATACTGTATCAATATATACTGTATTCTATGTACCTCCAAAGAACGATGTTTTTGCACATAAATATTGCAATTAAATATTAATAATACAAAATTGCAATACAAATATTGCCAACCTTTGCACTTATCCATGGCCACACGGGGGCCAATACAGACAAAATTTTAAAATCGTTCAGATACAAATCACAAAATGCAATCAGTTCTTTTAAAGAGGACTTGCTGAAGCAAGACTGGACAGAAGTCTATGCATCAGATGTAAATGAAGCCTATGACACATTTATAAACATTGTAACCCCTCTTTATGAAAAAAAATTGTCCATTAGTAAAGAAAAAGCTTAAACATAAATTTGCCGATAAGCCATGGTTAACCAAAGGATTACAAAAGGCGTGTAAAAAGAAAAAATTATTATGTAAAGCTTTCCTAAAGAAAAGGACAAAAGAAGCAGAGCAGCGGTATAAAACATACAAAAATAAGTTAACATATATAATAAGATGTAGTAAGAGAGACTATTACAGTAAAGAACTGGAGAAAAACAGAGACAATATTAAAAATACATGGACAATACTTAACAGTATTCTTGGAAATAAAAGCAGAAATACAAGCTACCCAACCGATTTTTCAAAAAATAATAAAACGACTCAGAGTGTGAATGCAGCTTCACCTGCAGATGAACTTAATAACTTTTTGTTAACATTGGTCCTAATTTGGCTCGAGAAATACCCATTATGGCACCTACAGGTGATACAATAAGCAAAAACACTGCTATAAAAGACTCCATTTTCATAAAGAACACAGACGAGAGAGAGGTCATTGAAATTGTTAAATCGTTTAAAAGTAACACATCTACGGACTGTGATGGTACTGACATGCTCTTAGTCAAAACTATTATTGAATGCTTAGTGAAACCACTGACGTATATCTGTAACCTGTCTCACAGGTATATTTCCCAATGCAATGAAAATAGCTAAAGTAATTCCGATATACAAGACGGGTGACAGAGGGGAATTCTCAAACTATAGACCAATTTCACTATTGCCGCAATTTTCCAAGATACTTGAAAAAATATTCTATGAGAGAATTGACAACTTCATACTGAAGAATAATTTATTGTGTGAGCAGCAATATGGGTTCAGACACAAGAGGACAACTGCATTTGCTCTAATGGAATTTATAGAAAAAACATCAACTGCCATTGAAAATAAAGAGTATTCAGTTGGGGTATTCCTGGATCTTAAAAAAGCATTTGATACAGTGGATCATAATTTATTATTAAAGAAACTACAAAATTGTGGTATTAGAGGGGTAGCACTGTCCTGGTTATGTAGTTACTTAAAGAATAGATATCAGTATGTATGTGTTGGTAACAAAAACTCACAGTTACTGAAGGTTACTTGTGGAGTCCCACAGGGTTCAGTTTTGGGGCCATTGTTATTCAATATGTATATAAATGATATATGTAAAGTTTCAGAAAAAATGGACTTAATATTGTTTGCCGATGACACTAATCTATTATGCAGTGGAAACAATTTGGAACAACTTTTGGATACACTCGGAAAGGAATTAGGAAAGCTTAAACTGTGGTTTGATTCAAACAAATTAACGCTCAATTTAAGTAAGACAAAATTTATAGTCTTTAACAACCATCACAACAACTTAGTATCTAAACTCAGTGTAAATGGTGTAGAGATTGAAATGGTATCCGAAACTAAATTTCTTGGAGTAATAATTGATAATAAACTGTGTTGGAAGTCACATATTAATTATATTAAAGGTAAAATATCCAAATCAATTGCAATACTACACAGAGTGAAATATTTGCTGAATCAATCCACACTATATACCTTGTATCATTCATTAATACTCCCATACATGACATATTGTACTGAAGTATGGGGAAATACATATAAAACAAACATATATCCAGTCTTTATGCTTCAGAAGAGCGCTATTAGAATAATAAACAAAGCTGCTTACAGGGAACCAACAAACCCACTTTTTCTTAAATTAAAAGCTCTCAAGTTGAAAGATCTGGTTGACTTTAAAACTGCAGTAATAATGTTTAAAGTGAAGAATCTATCACTACCCGCAAATATCCAAAAGTTGTTCCAAATAAGGGAGAAACAATATCATTTCAGAGGAACATGTATATTTCAAAAACTTTAAGTGAGAACTACCACCAAGCAACACTGTGTTTCAGTGCAAGGAGTCAGATTATGGAACGATTTTGGACCTGAATTAAAATCATGTACAACGCTTGGACAATTTAAACAAAAACTAAAGGAAGAAATACTCCAAACATATATACAAGATGACATGTAAAATCACATAAGGATTGTCATATCCAGCCTGCGCTGTGTTGTAGCTTAGTTTTTTGTCACATTTTGTCTTAGCTTTGTTCTGAATTGTAATCGCTCTTGTTTTTCTTTTGAATTCTTGGATGGAATATGGGTGGGCAATATAAGCTGCAGCTTCAGCCATCACCCATTTCGGATAACTTATGTTGAACTGTATAATCAGAGGAGTTATTGTCTAATTTGACCTTGTTGGATTTTCTTTCCCCCTTTGTTATATTATTCAGTTTCTTTTAACCTGTACTTTTAATCTATCCGAAATAAAGATTCATTCATTCATTCATTCATTCATTCAATCAGATAAATTCTATACGTTGTTTTCCAAACTGCAACACTTTGGCCAACACTATAATTTTTCAGATGTGATAAAACCTCAAAACATTTAGACACATTGTGGGTGGACTGAGACCAGGCAGTACACCTTTAACAAGTGGGCGCTCCTCGCTCCTGTAGACAGTAATCACTTTTTGGCACGACACCGGATTTCACTACCCAGCCGACCCCACGCAGAAGTGGCTGATGAAACCCTTTTCAGACACAGGCAGACTTACCCCTGAACAACGTAACTACAACTACCGGATGAGCCGTGCACGTTCAGTTGTGGAAATGGCTTTTGGTGGCTTGAAAGGACAATGGAGGTCCCTCCTGACAAGGAATGACTGCAAACTGGAGCTGGTGTTCACCTGCTGCTTACTTGATATTATTTGTGAGGAACATGGTGACAACTTTGGACTCCCAGACACACCTGATCACAGTCCAGTTCAACCACTAGCTGGCCATGCCAGTGTAGAATGACATTAGGGCAGCTTTAATGGAGTATTTTAACAGTGGGGAGCAATAACCTGTTTAATGCCTGCCATGTCATTTACAAAATATAATGTGAAGTAGTTCAAAATAATTAATGAATAAAACATTCAGCTGACAATCAGTCCTCAGTAACTCTGTTTTAAAGTATTTATGTCAACGATGGCCCTCACGAGCCATCAATAAGACACCGAGTGCCAGCCGATGAGTTTGCATAATTTATCAATACAGGATAAATGACAAAATAACGAGCCACGGGGGGCAAAAACACAACTAAGGTACAACAGGAATACGGATACTAGGAGAGCACTTACAGGAATGGATGGTGGAAGAAGGAATGTTCGACGAGATTGCAGCCCTGAGCAAACAGAGCTGCTCCCTTAAATAGTGATTGATCAACTGATGGAATCATCGGCTCATTGGGATCCAGCTGTCCCACGGAGCTTGGCTTCTGACAGCCGGAAACACCACCGAGACGCTGTCAAAATAAAAGCCCGGAGGATAACTAACTTTTTTTGTATTTTATAATTTACTTTTTACATTTTATGTGGAGTGAATAAATAAAAGCACCTGAAGAGCCGCTTGGGAGCCGAAAGAGCCGGCTCTTTTCAGTGAGCCAAGCCGAAAGAGCTGGTTCTCTAAAAAGAGCCGGAATTCCCATCACTACTAGAGAAGAGAACGGGAAACAACCGCACAACCTGAGTGCAGACAGAGTCAGCACACGGACCGTGACAGTTGCCCCCGTTCACAATGCGGATTCTAGACGCAGTGGAACATCCCCCCCCCCCCACCTGGAAGGTCCACTGGACTGCTCCAGGGAGGGAGGAGTCACAAAAAGAAAAAAAAAAAAAAAACTCAAAATGACAATCAAAACCTCAGAAGACAGAAATGCAGGCACAAAATTGCAGCTTGTCCCATAACAGGGGAAGAGAAAAAGAACCACACGGCACAGAGCAGTGATACATACAATTCTGTGTACAAATACCACACAAGAGAGGAGGAGAAAAGGAAAAAAAAAAAAACACACGCTACCTGATGGCAACATACCATAGCACAACAAGGACAAATGGATGGCACATCACCAAATACAGAGGAAAAAAATCCATGCACAGAGCGGAGAAATAGGCCAAACAACGGGCATAGAAAACAACACTCAGATTACAGACGAGTGGAAAAAAATAATACGTTGAAGAGCAGCAATAACAGTCCCAAAAAAGTCCAAAATCCCAAGCACAAAGCATCCCCAATTATAGAGAGGAAGAAAAAACAGGGATGACGACAGGCAGAGCATAACGAGGGGAAAAACAACAAGTTCAGGCGGTCTGCCTGCGTCTAGCGTCCAGATCGCCAATAGAGGAAAAAGGGTTCCTTCAGGCGATCTACCCCAGTCCCAGGCCCAGAGAGACGGAACCTCCGGTGGCCGAACCAGATCGCCCAGTAGGAAGTATAGTACATCGGGTGGCCGACCAGGAACGCTGAACCGGTGAAAGAGTTCCCCAGGCAGCCGACCCACATCGTCAGGCCAACAGGACCACAGGGGAGAGTTCGGAGACGGCCTCCTAATGGCGAGGAGCGACGAGGGAGAACCGATTACGGGAAACTCCTGCGGCACCCGATGGAGGGAAGGAGGGAACGGGAAAGGGATGAGGGACCAGTCCGGCGTCGCTCAGCGGAGGATCTGCAGCTCCACCTCCGAACGTCACCAGAATAGGCGCTGTCTTCCTGTTAGACCCCAGGTGAGCCTGCGCTGCACCCACGATGGACCCCGATTGGATCGCAGCTGCACCCACGATGGACCCCGACTGGGTCGGAACAGCTCCATGGACGACCTCCAACCCCGAACCCAGAACCTTCAGAGCTGAAACCAGGACCAACTCAGCACCGGCAACCCTGGGAGAAGGCTCAGGAGAGGGAACAGAACCAGAGTCAGGATCACCGGTAGCGACAGAACCCGGCGAGACAAGTTTGGATGCAGCGGATGGCTGCACCAGGCTCGTCTCCCCGAGAGACAGGCAAAAATGCTCCAGAGTGGAAAGAAGGAAGACAAAGTAGAGCACTTGCCTGATCTCGAGTTCCGTCGGCGTCCAGAACTTCGGCGATCCGGTCTCAGGACGAAGAAGGATGTCCTCTGGCTCCCACTCGGCTACGGTAGGCTCCGCAGCCGGCATGATGTTCTCCACAGTCTGAGGACCCTCCAACGCTGACGTCCACGCCGACGACCCGCACGGCGTGGTGGCAGGGGATCCTCGACCTACTGGATCGAACCGCTCATCAATGGAGACCCGGGGACGTTTCGTCGTCCGCGCAGGCTCCAAACTGCAGTCCACTCTCCTCCTCTGCCCATGATGTGGCTGCGGGGCTGGAACCAGGCTCTCCAGGACCACAGGCCCCCTCCCTGTCCGGCGGCGTAGGCCTGGTGCCGCCAAACGCTCAACGGAAGGAGACACAGAGGTTGCAGGTTCAATGATAGAGGCTACAGCAGGTGGAGGGAGCTCAGAGGACTGCGAACCCCGAACTCCACCCCCAGGAGTCAGACAAGGCAAATCACAAAAATGAGGAGAAGAATGAAATTGCACTTGCCTGTCCCCTGGAGGACCGATGGTGCCTGCTGTAGTGGGTGAAGCTCCTCCCTTTCCCCTCCGGATGGTGACGGCAGGCCCCTCGGGAAGACGAGGAGGAGCCGCTCGCGAGGGATCGAAGACGGGCCTTGCCGAAGCAGGACTCGTGGCACTCACAGCAACCGGGGCTGACGTCGAGGAGGAGGGGGTGACAGCTGAGGCAATCCGGGCACGAGGAGCTGACGGGACAGCATTGACAGATGACCCGGGGGGAGAGGCTGCGGGAATTCCCTCCTGACGTGACGCAGAAGAAGCAGCTGACTGGGAGGCAGAGTTCCTCCGACGACCCGGAACTGGATCTGGACGGGATTCTCGCTGAGGCTTATTTGGAGCATGGCGACGACGCTTACTGGCTGATGGTGAGACGGAGATGGGACCAGGAACACATGGCACCTGGGCTGCATGGGTGACAGGAGCTGAATCCTGAGGCGAGGAGCGGGGATGCCTCTCCATCAGCCTCCTGCCGGGGTTCCCCTCCAGTCGGCGGATCTCCACCCTCGTCGGGGACGCCGTACTCGGGGGAGAAGGAGAGGGTTCCTTGGCCGCCTTTTCGATCAACTCTCGTTGCGCCACAATCCATGTCACCTTCTCCTTTCCTTCAGGAAAAGAGGTGAGGTGATACTTTAATAAAGTCCTCTGGGCAAGAAACAGGTAGTTGTGTGCCGCATGGGTGGGCATGAGGAGACGGGCCTTGGCCGGGTAGCCATCTACCTCCTGCAACCATTCAGGGCAAAACCCACACTCTAGAGCGGACATACTAGTACCATACAAACCCTAGTGAAGGGAAAAAAACTCCAGCCCACGGCAAACTCACGGCGACTGGCGTCTCAGTCTGGCTGTGACCTACTGTCAACGATGGCCCTCACGAGCCATCAATAAGACGCCGAGTGCCAGCTGATGAGTTTGCATAATTTATTAATACAGGATAAATGACAAAATAATGAGCCATGGGGGGCAAAAACACAACTAAGGTACAACAGGAATACAGGTACTAGGAGAGCACTTACAGGAATGGATGGTGGAAGAAGGAATGTTCGACGAGGTCGCAGCCCTGAGCAAACAGAGCTGCTTCCTTAAATAGTGATTGATCAGCTGATGGAATCATCGGCTCATTGGGAACCAGCTGTCCCACGGAGCTTGGCTTCTGACAGCCGGAAACACCACCGAGACGCTGTCAAAATAAAAGCCTGCAGGCCAAGAGGTGCGCTAGAGAAGAGAACGGGAAACAACCGCACAACCCGAGTGCAGACAGAGTCAGCACACGGACTGTGACAATTTATGTATTTTATAGGCACATTTACAGAGTTGTTAAAGGTATACCCTTCTGTACTTGTATGTCATCTATTTTGGTTAAAGTACTGATTCAAGTTTTTATTAATGTAGGGGTAACAAGAGACAGACTGTAAAGTGTACAAGTTAAAAGTACTTTCCCCAGAAATGATCTTGTCCAGAGCTGATAGAATGTCATGTGGTACGTTGTATAATGTTATAAACTCATTATCATTTCTGAAACTGGCAACTTGGAACATTTTCAACAGAAAAAGTGCATAGATTTAAAGTTTGTTGCTGCTTGTTCTTTAGAAAATGTGAAGAAAAAAAATTGTCAAAAATATGAGTCAGTCCACAAATACCTGATATATTGTCCAATACCTGAAAAAATGAACTTAAGTGCAATAATTCAGTACTTGTACTTTCACTTCCCACCACTGCAATGTTATAGTGATTTCCATTGTTTGTCCTAAATAGCTTTACATTTCATGCATATGTTTGGTGTGAGGATAACAGTTAATGTAGAAGCAGAAAAACACTTAAGGAAAGAAAGCTTTTATTTACAAAATGTGCAAAAACTTAAGACTGCTACATAAGAAATATTAAGTACACACAGCCAAAAATATCAATGCTGTGATAGTTACTTTGTTTACAGTCCCTCAAGCACAGACACAACGTGTCCCATCAGCCCAACAAGGGTATTGGTCCTGTCCTCCATCTTCTGGATGCTTTGCAGCAAAGAGGAGGTCAGCTGCTCCTCCCTCCTGCTCTGCTCCTGCTGTCTCTCATCTGACCTCTCCAGGTAGTCAAGAAGGAGGTCCATGCTTGTGTCCCACTTCTGTTTCCCTGTTTTAAAGTACAAAAATAAGCAATATAGAATAACCACACACTGAAAAATGCAGGAATTGTCAATCCAAGATTGAATGTGTCTATTCAACATCCATTTACTGTTAGTGGCATCACAACATTCAGTTCAAGTGTATAATTGGGTTAATTCACTCCTTCATTTGTGTGAATGGGTCATGAGCTGAACATGTATTACCTAGTCTGGTCTGATGAGAAGAGGAGGAGGAGCAGAAGGAGGACAAGCTTGGTGCTGGTGAAGGTGAGCTGGACACCACAGGTCTGGGTGGTTCTCCCTCATCATCCAGCTGTGATAAATCTGTAAATACAAAAAAAGTGTTTGAGTTTGTGCCGTGTACAACTTAAGCCTTCCATTAAATGTGCAGACATAGAAGGCAATTTTATTCAATATCAATATTAACAAAGCTTACATGTCTGATTATGGAATAGAAGAACAGGAATAGAATAGGCTTCATTGTCATTGTACAGTTGTACAGTACATCAAAATTGTAGGTGTTCCACCAGGCTACTGCGCAAAAGAGAAGGATTAGATAAAATATGGTTACATAACACACAATTAAACACATGAGTGAAATTTTTTTTAAAAATGGCCTGATTATGGAAATATTACCAAAATCGTAAAAATGACGACGTTACTAGTGTCTTTGGTAGAAAAATCTCCTATAACACAATGCAAGGCACCCATTCATACACAATATTGATACCAAAAAAAGTTTGTTTTGCGCTGGATATCTTTATAAAAAAAAGTATTCTGTAAGACACTAAGATTTTTGTTCTCGTTTTCTCTCAAATGAGTATTTCAAGATATATGGCAACGCCACTAACGTCATTTGAGACAATAATAAACAGTACTGAAACTGAACAAACAGCGTATTTTGCACTGGATATCTAACAAAGTATTTTGTAAGACCCTGAGGTTTTTGTTCTAGTTTCTCAAACGCGCATTTCTTTATGGCAAGGAGAAATGTTTGTGGTAAAAACACTGTTAGCTTGTTAGCATAGTTAACCGAAAATAGTATAGCCACAAGAGTGAGTAAAAAAATATCCACACTTTGGCCGTTGCATATCAATACAAACGATATACATTTGTCAGCAGAGACGGCCTGTTCATTTCTTTATGGCGAGGAGAAATGTTTGGTCGTAGTAAAAGTACTATTAGCTTGTTAGCGTAGCTAATGGAAACTATTATAGTATTTTAGTATACTATATATCCGTACTTTGGCTGTTATATATCAATACAAGCGGATATATATGTATATATATTCGTTAACTTTTGGTATTTTAAAGACAATACACTTACCAGTGTGTTTTGAGCAGTCTGTTGTATGGACTAATCGACGGAGTTACGATGTAACTAATGTAAAGCAAAAAACACATTTTCATTCCTTTGAGGGTCTGGTCCTCAGTATTGGACATGTTAGCAATTTTAAGTTAAACCCAATTTGCCATAGTATATCGTCCTCTCTCAGCCTACTTAGAGTTTTTCTCAGAATTTGTCGAATTCTTAGCTGATTTGGTGCTGAAATCAGAAAGAATAGTTATAGTAGGGGACTTTAATATACACGTTGATGTAGAGAGTGACTGTCTTAATAAGGCATTCAATTCAATTTTAGACTCAATGGGGTTTTCCCAGAAAGTAGAAAATTCTATCCATTATCTCCACCATACATTTGACCTTGTTTTGACTTATGGTATAGATATAGAAAATCTGGTAGTGTCTCCTCACAATCCTGTACTGTCAGACCATTGTCTGTTAACCTTTGATTTCACTATTTCTGATTATTTGACTCCTAAAGAAAAATACTACTACAGCAGATGTCTTTCAGATGATGTTGTTACCAAATTTTTGCAGATTGTCTCCTCTATACCATGGGTCAACACAACGGAAATAAAAGCTGGAGAGCCCGCTCCTTTCGTAATTGATTGCATGGTAGATATTGTTACAGCCTCTCTGCATCAGATTCTAGACTTGGTGGCCCCTTTAAAAAAGAAAAAGTCTTACCAGAGATTTCTAACCCCTTGGTTTAACTCAGAAACTCGTAGCTTAAAACAGAAGCCTCGTCAATTGGAAAGGAAATGGCGTTCTACTAATTTAGAGGAATTCTATTTAGCGTGGAGAAATAATCTCTTAATTTATAAAAACCTCTTAGAAAAGCTAGATCAAGTTATTATTCTGCATTAATAGAAGCAAATAAGAATAACCCCAGGTTTCTTTTCAACACTATAGCCAGGCTGACAAAGTGTCAGGACTCAGTCAATCCTCACATCCCCTCTGAGCTTTCTAGTCAGGACTTTCTGAACTTTTTCAATCATAAAATTTTATCTATTAGAGATAAAATCAGTCAGAGTCTTCCTACCGTAAACTTAATTACATTAACTACTACAACTCCCTCAATTGATATCTGTTTAGATAAGTTTACTCCAATTGACCTCAGAGTTGGATAAAATAATCTTCTCATCTAAGCCTTCATCTTGCCTTTTGGACCCTATTCCTACCAGGTTATTTAAAATTGTCTTCCCAACTATTGGTAGCCATATTCTTCATATAATTAATTCTTCTTTAACTCTGGGTTATGTACCACTGGCTTTTAAAACTGCTGTAATTAAACCTTTACTTAAAAAGCCGACGCTCGATCCAGGAGTTTTGGCTATCGACCAATCTCTAATTTGCCTTTCATCTCAAAAATCTTGGAAAGAGTTGTTGCTGCACAATTGTTTGACCACTTACAGGGAGTTGGTTTGTTTGAGGAGTTTCAATCTGGGTTCAGAGTTCATCACAGCACTGAAACTGCCTTAGTGAAGGTCACTAATGACCTCCTTATCGCATCTGATAATGGACTTGTTTCTGTTCTTGTCCTTTTAGATCTTAGTGCAGCCTTTGACACTATCGATCATGCCATTCTACTTGATAGATTAGAACACTATATTGTACTGAGCGGAACTCCGCTGCAGTGGTTTAAGATAAGATAAGATAAGATAAGATAAGCCTTTATTAGTCCCACAACGGGGAAATTCCAGGATTGCAACAGCACAGGGATAGCAACACTCAGAGCAACAATCAGAAGGCAAGAAAAAAACAAGCAAGCAAGAGCAGCTAATATACTGTACATATGTACATATTACTATAAAATATATATATACACACACAGACACACAGTGCAGTGCATTGTAGCTGGATGGAATAAATATATGAATATGTAAACACACAGTGCGGAGCAATGTAGCTAGATGGAATAATATGTAGATATATAAACACACAGTGCGGAGCATTGTAGCTAGATGGAATAAATATATAGATATATAAACATAAATACACCCAGTGCGGAGCATTGTAGCTAGATGGAATAAATATGTAAATATATAAACACACACAGTGCAGAGCATTGTTGCTAGATGGGATGAAACAGCACAACCGTCTACTTAGTTATCCTACATGGTATGATTATGTGCCCATACATATTCTCACTCTCCATAGCGACCGGTATTTTCCTAGTTGTATGCCGGAGGGGACCATTGTGTAAGTCTATTGCATCTTTTGCATTCAAAAAACTATTAGTTTGTTAAGTCTTTTTGCTATCTCTGCGAGCAGCCCTGCTTAGGTTGTACAGTCTGACAGCCGTTGGTAGGAAGGACCTGCGAAACCTCTCGGTTGTGCACCTGGGATGATGTAGTCTGCTGCTAAATGAGCTCCTCAGTGCATTCAGTGTGTCCTGCATAGGGTGGAACTCGGACTCCAGCAGAGATGACAGTTTAGCCACCGTCCTTCTCTCTCCTATCTCCTCCACTGGATCAAGGCGCTGCCCCAGGACAGAGCTAGCTTTCTTGATCAGTTTGTTCAGTCTCTTCCTATCGGCTGCAGTAATGCCACTGCCCCAGCAGACCACTCCAAAAGTGATGGCTGATGCCACCACCGTGTCATAGAATGTCTTCAGCAGCGCGCCTTGTACACCAAACGACCTGAGTCTCCTCAGCAGGAACAGCCTGCTGAGATTAGATCTTATTTGTCCGATAGATTTCAGTTTGTTCACATCAATGATGAATTTTCTTCCAACTCTAAGTTCAGTCACGGAGTGCCACAGGGATCTGTGTTAGGCCCTACTCTTTTTTGTTTATATATGCTTCCGTTAGGCAATATCATTAGAAAGCACTGTATACATTTTCATTGTTACGCAGACGACACACAACTATACCTGTCAATGAAGCCCGATGATTGTATTCAATTAGCCAAGTTAGATGCCTGTCTTAAGGATATCAAAGCCTGGATGACTTGTAATTTTCTGCTATTAAACTCAGACAAGACTGAAGTCATTCTTGTTGGCCCATAACACCTTAGAAACTCCTTTCCAAATCATGCTCTTAATTTGGATGCCGCCACTCTCACTCTGAATAGTTCTGTGAGGAACCTTGGAGTTATTTTTGATCAAGATCTATCTTTTAATTCACATATTAAATTTGTTTCTAAGACTGTCTTCTATCATCTGCACAATATTGCCAAGATTAGGAGCATCTTGTCTCTGAAAGATGCTGAGAAACTGATCCACACCTTTGTCAGCTCTTGATTAGATTATTGCAACTCGTTATTATCAGGTTGTCCTAAAACATCCTTAAAAAATCTTCAGTTGATCCAAAATGCTGCTGCAAGAGTTTTAACTGGCTCTAGAAAAAGAGATCATATCTCCCCGGTTCTGTCCTTCCTTCATTGGCTTCCCATAGAGTTTTAGAATTAAGTTTAAAATCCTTCTTCTCACTTTCAAAGCTCTTAACCTCTTGCACTCCATTGTACCGTGGACGGGCAAGTCTCTGCATCCTAGAGCGCACGAGGGCGCATGAGAGCGCCCTCGTGCGCTCTAGGATGCATGATGGAGATTGTGATGCAGGTGGTGTATGGCGTCCAAGCACGCACTGAAAATAAAAGCTGCAGACACAGCTGCGAACAGATTAGTTCATCTGATTGACCTCTCATTTGACTAATAAGAGCCTTGAATTGGGTTTCTGAAACCTTGAAGAACCAATGACCGAAAACCTAGCAAGAAGGACCCGCCTACCAAAGCTGTGAATGCAGCGAGCCAATTGAAGCACAGAAGTTCGTGAGCTGTTTTTTTTTTTAAGGCTGGGTGAAGACAGACTGCTGCTGCAGAGAAAAAAAGGACCCCCAGGAAGAACCCCACAGACCCAGCAGCACGGAGATCATCCACAAGTGCAACCTCTGTGACAGCGACTGACATTCGCGCAATGGCATGTTCGGCCAGGCGGTGCTTGTTTTGTTTTGTTTTTGTCCCAGCAGAATAGACGTTAGGATTGCCTTCCATAGTCATCATAGACCGACGGAGGCCGAAGATGAAGGCTGAGTGACACACACGCGTTTGCCAGTCTATTTTTAATTACTACTGTTATTTGTTTTGAAAAATCATTCACCAAAAACCGCAATCATGGAAGCGCAAAACTGCAATAATGGAATTATGTTTTGATAGGGTCGCGAGACCAGCGTTGCGTTCATCTGACAATGAGGAAGAAGTTTGCCAGCTTCGCTTCTGCTGTGAAGAGGTAAGGTGTTCTAAGCTAAATTATCCTTTATCCCTGAAAATTGTAATCAAAATTACTTTTGACCGATCGGTAAATTACAGCTGTGCTTCATCGCTGCATGACGGACCGTGGCGCAACGGGCGATGTCTTTCCTCTGTAGCGCCCCCCCCCCCCACACACACACACAGACACAGCCCTGAGTGTCACCTTTCATTAGAGCCCAAAATGAAGCTTCTACATTGAAGCATTCAAAAGTTACAGACGTTTTTCTAAACTGTGCCATTTGGCACAATTTGGCACAGTTCCAAAACGCCTGGGAACTACCTAAGAAAAATGCTGTGTAATATATTCATTTTTTGTGGTATTGTTACAAAATTTGGACCTCAGCTGGATAACACTTGGTTCTACATTTCTGTTGCATTTTCCAGCCCGGATCTGAAGCTGTGTGTTATTTGCAAGCATTTGTATCCGAAAAAACACCCAGGCCAAATTTATTTTCTTCAAGTTCACTATGTTTAGATGACTGTAACTCAGTGGCCGGAGCACTTAGAGAGATTATGACTGTTTTGCCCAAAAATTCAAAGTGTTTTCTTTTAAATGAGACCAACCCAATGAAGATGTTGCAAAGGGTTGAAAAACAGCTTTGGATTTAATTTGGCCACGTTATTTTTTGGCGTTTTTAGGGAAATTGACCGGAATGCAAGGGGTTAATAATCAGGCCCCCTTATATATAAAAGATCTGATATTACCTTACCATCCTAATAGAGCACTACACTCCCAAAATGCTGGATTACTTGTAATGCCCAGAATTTCCAAAAGTACATTCGGAGGCAGAGCCTTCTGCGATCAAGCACCTTCTCTATGGAACCAATTACCACTCTGGGTCCGGGAGTTAGACTCAGTCTCTGTTTTTAAGAACAGGGTAAAATCCTTCCTTTTTAATATAGCCTATGATTAGGGAGGGATTTTGTGTCTCTTAACCCCGCTTCTGTACTACTGTTAATAGATCCATACTGCTGGGTGGCCTCCAATAATGTACTTGGCATCTCACTGTTATGTTCTTTATGTCTGTCCTCTTTATCCTCTCTATCCCCTCACCCCCAGCCAGTCGCAGCAGATGACTACCCCTCCCTGAGCCTGGTTCTGCTAGACCCTTCTTCCTGTTAAATGGGAGTTTTTCCTCTCCACTGTCACTAAGTGCTTGCTCACAGGGGATCGTCTGATTGCTGGGTCTTTCTGAAATTGTGAGGTTTTCTCTGCATTTTGTAGCGCTATCAGATGACTTCTGTTGTGATGTGGCACTTTATAAATAAAGCTGAATTGAATTGAACATCCTCCTGTAACTGTCTTCACACATCCTCATCATCTCTCTCAGTTAACGCTGCACTCTCCTCAGTTCCTCCCTGTCTCCAGAACCTAAAAGCCCTCTTCGTCTTGTTAAGAAGTGCTTTCAGGTCAGTGGTGATCTATTGTTTGTTGTTAAAGAAACAGCGCACGGTGATGAGCTGGCATGATTGTGTTTTCACAGAATCTGATGTATTCTGTGAGGCAGTTGGTCAAATTGTCTATGTCCATCCCGTGTGGTTCACAGAGTACGTCCCAGTCCGTCATCTCAAAGCAGTCCTGTAGGACATCAGCAGCCTCCTGTGTCCACCTCCTCACCTCCTGGGTAGAAGAGCCAGAAATTGTACTCAAGTACAAGTAGTGCTACCTGTCAGATTGTGGGGGAGCTAGGTGTTAGACTTCTCTACCCAGAGAGTTATGGTCCAGGAGAAGACAGGTTGCCATGGGGTTCAGACGGAGCAGCAAACGTTGGGCACCCCCCGGGAAGAACAGAAGATACTGGGCCGCCAGGAGAAGGAAGTAGTGTGGCACCAGCGTAATGTTATGTTAATGCACCTCACAGGCTTTGTCATGTAATAAGTATGATGTTGGTGCCCCAGGCCACTATGCAAATGATTAAAGGTCTATAAGTGAGATGGACTGTGGCCTGGGAGCTGTCATGTGATCTTGACTTGTTAGAGAGAATAAAGTCTGTGCTGATTCAGCTCGTTGCCTTGCCTTGTTCATTCTCTCTACACTGGTGATCCTTGACATGCAATGGAAGGCGAGGTGAGCACCCCAGAGACAAGCTGGAGAGGAAGTGCCAGCGCTACATGCGCTGTTTCAGTCAAGCTTCTGGACGGTGGCGCAGTGGTTTAGCACTGTGGCAGCACAGTTTTACCCTCGGCCGGGGGACCGTGGGGATCATGAGATCGTGGGTTCGATCCCAGCCCCCGACCAACAGTGAGCTGTGTGGAGTTTGCATGTTCTCCCCGTGTTGCGCG
Source organism: Pholidichthys leucotaenia (assembly GCA_020510985.1). Lineage (NCBI taxonomy): Eukaryota > Metazoa > Chordata > Actinopteri > Cichliformes > Pholidichthyidae > Pholidichthys > Pholidichthys leucotaenia. The sequence continues at coordinate 428,573,729 of CM035841.1, read as the reverse complement.
GGTTTACTCCGGGATTTCTCCGGTTTCCTCCCGCACACCAAAAACATGTAGGTTTAGGGCACTCGCGCACGCAGCGACCAGCAGCCGGTGGCTTGTCACCAGACTGCAAACCAAGTCTACCTACGGGTACAAATAAGTAACAAAAAAAAAAAAAAAAAAAAAAAAAAAAGCTTCTGGACTTCTGGCTGCACGACCCGACAGCGTGGTTCTTACACTCAGAGGCCCAGTTCGCTCTCCACAGGATAACAGCAGACGAGACCAAATACTACTATGTGGTCGCTGCGCTGGACGTGCGCACAACACAGCAGGTGGCAAGCCTGCTCCCAGAGCCGCCGGTCCACGGAAAATACGAGGCGCTCAAGAAGATGCTGACCCAGCACTACACGCTTTTGGACAGTGAAAGAGCGGAAAGGCTCCTGACACGTTCTGAGTTAGGGGACAGATCAGCCATCGAATTGATGGAGAGCATGTTGGCATTGATGGGCAGAGATGGTGAGCCGTTCCTGTTCACCCACCTGTTCCTCAGAAACCTCCCGGCAGCAGCGAGAGCGATCCAGGCAAACTCACCACTGCTAGTGACGAGGAACTATCGCGGGCTAGCACAGGAAGTGGATCGTATCATCCTGGTGACCGGAACATTTGTCGTGAATGCAGTGGCGCCGGAGCCCAGAGGAAACGGCCAGCGAGGTCGAGGAGCCACTGGTAGTGGCTGGTGCAGACGCCAGGAGGCACAGGAAAGACACGATGTGCTTCTATCATTGCCGTTTCAGAGCGGATGCACGGCAATGCGTGCCGCCATGCCAGTTCAAGCGGTTGGGAAATTCCAAGGCCGGCAGTCAGTAGCAGCTGCAACCGCTGGCGACAGAGATAAGCTGCTCTACATCACAGACGTTTGGGGAGACGGGTCCTGGTGGACTCCGGCTCCCAGAAGAGCCTCATCCTGCCGTTGAACTCAGACAGGGTGTCAGGAAGCAGTGGCCGCGAGCTGGCAGCTGCCAACAGATTGGACATTAGGACATTTGGTGAGCGGACACTGACTATAAGTTTGCATGGGCGTAACTTTCAGTGGACCTTCATTATAGCTGCATGTGCCTCCCCCATTTTGGGTGCAGACTTTCTGTGTGCACATGGTTTATTTGTTGATGTTGCTAATAGATAGCTGGTGGATGCTGTGTCTTTTGATTCTCTGCCCTGTACAGCTCGGGGAGCCGGGTCGACAACACTAGCCAATGTTACAGCTCCAGGGGGTAAGTTCCAACAGTTACTCGCCCTGTTCCCAGCACTCACGGTTCCGACGTTTTCAGCGGCTGTAACCAAGCACGGGATTGAGCATTTTATCACTACCAAAGGACCGCCTGTTTTCGCACGACCTCGGCGCCTGGATGCAGCTAAATTGGCCAGCGCGCGTGAGGAGTTTGCCAACTTGGAGAGGTTAGGCATCATCAGGTGCTCAAACAGCCCGTAGGCATCCCCGCTTCACATGGTGCCTAAAGCCGACGGGTCGTGGCGACCATGGGGCGATTTCCGGCGAATGAACAACGCTACGGCACACGATCGCAACCCTATCCCCTATATCCAGGATTTTTTGGTCCACCTGGCCGGGGCACACGTTTTTTCCAAGGTGGACCTGGTTCGTGGTTACCACCAGGTTCCGGTGGGCGCAGAAGACATATCAAAAATGGTGATGATAACGCCGTTCGGCCTTTTCGAATTTTTGCGCATGCCGTTTGCATTAAAAGGCGCAACACAGACCTTCCAAAGGATGATGGACGTAGTGCTACACAATCTGCCCTTTGTTTTTGTCTACCTGGATGACATCCTGGTGGCCAGCGCATCTGAGGACAAGCATGTCGCCCACCTCAAGATGGTTTTCCAGAGATTGGAAGTGCACGGTTTAATAATCAACCCGGCGAAGTGCCAGTTTGGTCGGCAGCGATCGATTTTTTTGGGCCACTGCATTTCGCCGGAAGGCGCGATTCCATTACCGGACAAGGTGTGCGTGGTGTCAGACTTTCCGCATCCTCGGACGGTGAGGGCGCTTCAGGATTTTGGGGGCTGGTTAATTTTTTCAACCGCTTCCTCCCCCGCACAGCCCAGCTGATGCAGCCATTGTACGCCGCACTTAAAAAAAAGAGACCTGCGGACAGCATTGACTGGACTCCCGAGCGGTGTCAGGCTTTTTCAAATGCCAAAACTGTGCTGGCGAAGGCCGCATTACTTGCACACCCAGATTCGTCGGCACGGATAATGCTCACTATGGATGCATCTGATGTGGCCATAGGGGGCCATAGCGGAGCAGTGCATCACAGGTTTGTGGCAGCCGCTTGCGTTTTTCAGCAGATCTTTGCGCGACGAGTGCAAATACACCACATTCGATAGAGAGTTGCTGACTCTCCACCTGGTGATACTCCATTTCCAGTTCTGGCTGAAGGGGTGCGACTTCATCATGTTTGTGGACCACAAACCGCTGACGTATGCCATGGCCAACGTCTCGAAACCGTGGTCGGCCTGGCAGCAACGGCAGCTGGTCGCAATATCAGAGTTTATGACCGACATTCAGCATGTGGCCGGTAAACTCAACGTGGTGGCAGACTGCCTCTCGCGCGCATTGGTGGCCCCGGTCTACGTGGGAATAGATTACCCTGCCCTAGCCGTGGAGCAAGCTGAGCCAGGGATGCGGACATTTGCGTGCTCCAGTCTGGACCAATGGGATTAAGGCTGGAGAGAAGGGTACTGCAAGAAGGGGGCCCTCCCCTACTCTGTGATGTCTCCACAGGCTGCCTGCACCCGGTGGTCCCACGCGCTTGGCGCCATCGGGTTTTCGAGTCGTCCACTCCCTTGCTCACCTGGGAGTGCACGCTTCAGTGAAACTGGTGGGGGCAAAATTCGTCTGGCTGTGTTTGCGTAAAGAGGTGAAAGAGTGGGCAGCAGCTTGTGTCGCGTGCCAACAAGCCAAGGTGCATAGGCACACCAAGGCTCCCCTCGAACCGTTTCACATCCCAGCTAAGAGGATCGACCATGTCCACGTGAACCTGGTGGGGCCCCTTCTGCCATTGCAGGGGTTTACGCATCTCTTGACAGTCGTGGACCGCACCATGCGCTGGCCCGAAGCGGTACCGCTAGCTTCTACCACGTCCGTGGAAGTAGCGCGCACTTTTTTGTCAACTCGGGCGGCACGTTTCGGAGCGCTTTCGGACATCACGTCCTTCAGGGGCCCACAGTTCATTTCCGAAGTCTGGTCTGCAATGGCCTGGAGTCTGGGGGTCAACATTTATCGCACTACCGCGTACAACCCCCAGGCCAATGGGTTATGCAAGCGTTTCCACAGGTCACTTAAGGCAGCACTCAGGTTCGCTCATGGACGCAAATTGGGTAGACCATCTGCCTTGGGTTCTTTTAGAGCTGCATTCTGCACGGAAGGAGGATTTGGCAGCCTCCCTGGCAGAACTCGTTTTTTCCCAACCGCTGCAGATCCCCAGGGAATTTTTACCGGACAGCCCCGCGCCTGAGGTCAAGCCGCCCTTGAATTCTCTACGTGGCGCAGAGGTAGGGAGTGTACCTGGCCCGGCCCACCACTGTTTTCCCTGCACATTCATCCCAAAAAGCTTACGGAATGCATCTTTTGTGTTTGTCAGACACGATGCACACCAGACCCCGCTGCGCCCACCATACGACGGGCCGTTCACAGTGTTGGAACCTGGGGCTAAATATTTCATGTTAGACCTGGGGGGACGTCGAGAAACTGTCTGCATCGACAGGCTCAAGCCCGCCTTTGTGTTGGCAGATAAACAGGTGGTGTTGGCCCGGGCTCTCCGGCGCGGACGGCATCCGTTGGGGGCTCCGCAGGTTGGTGACTCCTCAGCAGGGACAGGCACTCATGTTGAGGGTGTGTTTTCTCCCCCTCCCCTTTTCCCCCCACAGACGGATGTGCCCCCCCGGGGAACCCCACCAGCAGAGCAGCGCCACAGAGCCGGACCGGGGGGGGGGGGGGTGTTAAGGCCCATTCTGGGTGTTCAGGGGGGGTGGAGTGGGGGAGCTAGGTGTTAGACTTCTCCACCCAGAGAGTTATGGTCCAGGAGAAGAGAGGTCGCCGGGGGGTCCAGATGGAGACTTGTTAGAGAGAATAATGTCTGTGCTGAGTCAGCTCGTTGCCTCGCATTGTTCATTCTCTCTACAAAATCACATATTTTTTCCCCCTCCATACAGAAGCAAATTTCACTTGTGTTCAGTGGAGTGGTAATCTATATTTTGTGGTGGAATCCTAGTGAATAATAGCATGCATTTATTTTGAAGTGTTACGTTGTACTGAAAAGGAAGTCACTGTGTGTTTGTGTATGAGGCTGCTGTTGTTTTATGAGAGCAAGTAAAAAGCCACTGAGTTCTACTGACTGCCTGGTTTTTGAGTTCCCACACACAACACATTTGGGTTCACAATTATGCAAACTGGCTCTTGTTTAATGACAGTAGTGCCACTTCCCCAAGCACCAAGGTCATCATGAAATTGTTTACATTCCTTTTCATATCAGTTGCACACACATTTACTGTGTGGCTATAATTATATGACCACCATTTGAGCATGAGATTCCCTAGTTTAAAGTTCCGCTTCACAGATAGGCATTTTCACACATCTGCCTAAACTGGTGTCAGTCAGAATACGCTCTAGCTGCTAATTACCTTCTTCCAGGTCCCTGCCCTGCTCAGTGTGAAAAGGCATTCACCATGTGACCCTCTAGCCAAATACTTTCTCAGTCACACCTGGTAAGGGTAAATTCTCCCACTGACCCGTTGCTTTTGGTACATTGCTAGAGTTAAGATTTAGCAGCCTTGTTCAGGCTCCAAGGACACATTTTCTTTTGGGGGGGAGGGACCAAAAACAACCATTCAGATTCAGATTCCTGATTTTAAAAACTCAAGTACAAGTCAAAGTAGTGAGAAAAAAACAAACAAAAACAAAACAAACCCCCCCCCCCCACTGAGTGCTGAGTAACAATTTCACGCTCGTCAATACATGAGGATTTTCTAGTAAATTTGTGAATTTTTTTCCGCTTAAATTTATGACATTTTTCTGTGCAAGTATTTCAGCAATGACATAGATACTAACACAGAAAGACCAAAGGTTGTCATAAAATGCCCTTTTCAAGGGCTAAGCAGGACACCAAAAGCTCACTGGGATTTCCTACATTTATTGAAGTAAAGACACAAAACGCAACACTACAAATAACACATATAAGCAGGTGCTGGATGAGAACAGGGGCTCTTCATTTACAGGGGGAGGTAGCCTGGGAACGCCGGGCAAGGGGACAGAATCAGCCAGAGCACACCAAGGAAGACGCGGGGCTCAAGGCTGAAAATAAAGGCAAAACTAACCTGGACGGATCTGTCACATTGTCCTCCACAGCAACCAGAATACACTCAGCACAGGTCACAGCAACTGAGGGAAATGACATTGAAGAAGGACATGACCGCTGGGAGAGATTGTCGTGCCCCTTAAATGTGGTTCCATAATGAGTAGCAGGTGTGGGTGCATGAGTGGAGAAAATAACAGAATGAATGACAGGTGTGCAGCTCTGAACAGTTTGACAGTGATGTGAGAGGATAAAGGCCACTCCCTACTCAGCCCTCGTTGCTGTCATGATAGGTGATAATAGACAGCTCACGTGCAGGGAGTGACACCAGAGAAAAGACACGATGACACAGAGAAGCAAATTTGATTTGATTTTATTAATGCAAAAAGGAAAGCTTTAATAAGGAAAAACGCCACTCGCCAGAGGAAGGCCCAGCCTGTAGGGAGAGATGAGAGCAGGCTAGATGAGGATGGAGACAGAGATGGGAAAAATAGGACTGCAGTCACATGGGAGAAACAGAGAACCCAGCTGAGGAACCCAGCACAAACGGCAAACCAGAAGTAGATGCTGGAAGGCAAGGGAAGAGCTGGGTGAGGTGTCTGACAGGGTGAAGATGGCTGCTGAATTGGTGGTGATGATGAGGCAGGTGAGCGAACAACAACCCCAGAGATGCACCACGAAGGAGGTAGCAACCTGAAGATTAGAAAACAAAGGATGTACATGGGCGCAAGGAATCAATACATGGGCGCAAGGAACCGTCCTTCTTCCTGACAAAAAAGAATCCTGCCCCAAGAGGAGCCGATGAAGGCCGAATAAGGCCGGTGTTCAAAGAATCTTTAATATAGCTTTACATCGCCTCCCTCTCTGGCCCAGAAATACTGTAGAGCTGGCTGGACAGCAGCCGCGCACCCAGGAGAAGGTCTATAGCACAATCATAAGAGCAATGGGGAGGTAAAGAAAGTGCTTTTGATTTGCAAAAGACATCTCCAAGGTCAAGATAGATCTCGGGTACTAGGCTGAGGTCCGGTGGCTCTGCCAGAGGGGAAGAGATGGGTAGCGACGGTGAACACTAGGCTGAGCTATGACAGGATGCCAAACAATGCAGGCTCCAGGAAGAGATGGAGTTATGTGCCCAATTAATAATAGGGTTATGTTCCCAGAGCCACGGGTACCCAAGGACCACCAGGTGACATGATTTAGGGAGAATATAGAATGAAATAGTCTCCCGGTGGTTACCGGAAAAAAGGACGGACACAGGCTCCATTCTTTCGGTGATGGTGGCAACATCACCGCCCGACAATGTAGTAACACTGAGGGGCATGGGCAATTTGGTCATGGGGATGCCTACATCCCCCACGAAGCGCGCAGAAATGAAATTCTGCTCCGCCCCTGAATCAATCAAAGCCATGGCCCTCCTCTCGACCCCTGGCAACTGAATGAGGGCCAAATTGGAGAAGCTACCTGGGGGATGAATCGATTTCCCGCCCATCAGACCCCCCACAGCTACGGATCGGCCTCACCTTTTGGCGTCAGATGGCACCTCTGCAATGTGTGCTTTAGAGAGCCACAATACAGGCAGGTGTCGGCTCTCCTCCACCACTGTTGCTCTTCCGGAGTCAAATGGGCTCATCCAAGCTCCATAGGTTCAGAGGAGGAACCGGCTCCACCTGTATCAGAAGCCGAAGAAGATGCGCGCGCCCTTGGCAGGTTGGAGGAGGCCTTGCGATCCCTCGCATGCTCGTGGTATCAGTTGTCAAGAATGACAGCCTGATCAGTTAAACCGTCCAAGGAGGAGGGAACGGCACGAACCGCTGGGTCACCGAGGAGGTTTTCATTTAAACCCTGGTGGAAGACGCTGTGTAGCGAAACGTCATTCCATCCAGAGTCCGCCGCGATGACCCGGAACCCATCAGAGTAGTCAGCGGCAGACTGACTCCCCTTATGGAGTGACATCAAACTGCTCATGATGCTCCCTTCACTTTCTGTCCGGTCAAATGAGTAATTGGGGCCCTCCGGACTGTCGAGAATGTATTGGGTCAAGCTGAGGGCCCTATCTTGCAGCAGGAGGGTCATAAAATGAATTTTTGCTGTATCATCCGGATTAGCCCCCCCCCCAACATACGGGGCAGGTGAGGGAACGGAGGTGGTTCTGGGCACAGTGGAAAAAACTGGGGCGTCCAGCGGAGGGGTGGAGTCCGGATGGGACAAATGGACCAAATGTTTGGCGACCATGCCCAGCTGCTGCGTAATAGTTTGCAGCTGCTGCGTAAGTACGGCCAACTGCCTTTCTGTGGCATCCAAACGATCCAAAGCAGAGTGTTCTGCTGATGCTGCTCCTGCTGAGCTTGCACTAGGGCTGGCTTGTTCTGTCATGACTGCTGATAATAGACAGCTCACGTGCAGGGAGTGACACCAGAGAAAAGACACGATGACACAGAGAAGCAAATTTGATTTGATTAATGCAAAAAGGAAAGCTTCAATAAGCAAAAACGCCACTCACCAGAGGAAGGCCCAGCCTGTAGGGAGAGATGAGAGCAGGATAGATGAGGGTGGAGGCAGAGATGGGAAAAATAGGACTGCACTCACATGGGAGAAACAGAGAACCAGGCAGAGGACCCCAGCACAAACGGCAAACCAGAAGTAGATGCTGTAAGGCAGGGGAGGAGCTGAGTGAGGTGTCTAACCGGGTGAAGATGGCTGCTGAATTGGTGGTGATGATGAGGCAGGTGAGCGCACAACAACCCCGGAGATGCACCACGAAGGAGGTAGCAACCTGAAGATTAGAAAACAAAGGATGAATGATATTTTCTTAGAGAGGGAGAATTAAACTTACTTGCTGTAAGGCAGTATACCCAATGAGCCAGCGCTGAAGCGTTGAAGAGAAGGTCCTTTTAAGCGCTGGCGAAGCAGAGGTAGCAGGTGCATCTCACGTCCTAGGTGAGGTGATTGCCTGTAGAGTCGGTGAAAGTTGAACAGGACAGGAGGGAGAGAGTGCGCTCACCAGAACATGACAGTTATTCTGTGGGCTCTGGTCTGGTCTAGTCGTCTGGTTACGGGAGGGCACTGAGGTTAGTGACATCCTTTTCTCTATTGAGAATAAACTTTCCAGCATTGATGGTAGACTGGTGCTGGTCGAGCTCCTTCAAAAAGAATTCCAGGGCTTGCGTGAGAGTCTGGAGTTCAGTCAAGCGCAGCTCGTCTCTCACATAGAGGAAAATAATAGCCTAAAAAAGTCAGTAAACACACTAACCATGCAGCTTGGCGTTGTTGAGAGAGAAAATCGAAAAATGAAGGAAACCGTTCTCAATTTGGAGTCACGTAGCATGAGAGATAACCTTGTTTTTTTCTGGAATCGTTGAAAAAAATAATGAAAAATCCAGAACAGCTGGTCCGTGAATTTATGTCAGCACAACTGAAACTATCCCCTGAAGTCACAAATTCAATTACCTTCCGCCTAGTCCACTGAATTGGGCAAAAAAAAAATCCAAAAAGTCTTGGAGATCATCAGGATGTTTTCTGGCAAATCTGAGATGAGCCTTTATGTTCTTTTTGCTCAGCAGTGGTTTTTGTTTTGGAACTCTTCCATGCTGGCCATTTTTGTCCAGTCTCTTTCTTATGGTGGAGTCATGAACACTGACCTTAACTGAGGCAAGTGAGGCCTGCAGTTCTTTGGATGTTGTTGTAGGGTCTTTTGTAACCTCTTGGATGAATCGCTGCTGCGCTCTTGGGGTGATTTTGGTTGGACGGCCACTCCTGCGAAGGTTCACCACTGTTCCATGTTTTTGCCATTTGTGGATAATGGCTCTCACTGTGGTTCACTGAAGTCCTAAAGCTTTAGAATTGGCTTTTTAATCTTTTCCAGATTGATGGATCTCAATTACTTTGTTTCTCATTTATTCCTGAATTTCTCTGGATCCCAACATGAAGCCTAGCTTTTGAAGATCTTTTGGTCTACTTCATTTTGTCATGCAGGTCCTATTTAAGTGATTTCTTGATTGAGAACAGGTGTAGCAGTAATCAAGACTGGGTGTGGATGGAGAAATTGAACTCAGCTTTCCAAAGATTACCGGAGTGGTGGCTCAGTTGGTAGAGCATCCGCCCCACACCCAGAAGGCAGGGGTTCAAATCCCGGTCGGGTCATGCCGAAGACCATATAAAAGTGGAACTTCCTGCCGTCCAGCTTGGTGCTCAGCAATAATGGAATGGAGGAGGGAAATTTGTGGTGGTGCCTTGCATGGCAGCGGCCCTTTGATTCTACACTTGGGGTGTATGTGATTAACACAGTAGATAGGTAAAACACAATCTCGTTCTCAGAACTCAGAAAAGGATTTATTGCCAAGTACATTAACAGTAAACAACTGATAACATACGAGGGATTTGACTTGACACAGAAAACGACCTGCATTTCCGGTGACGCAGCAGCGTCGAAACGCGCCTGTCATCAGATGGGTACAGGATGCATAGGGAAGAAAAGGATAACACAATAGGAAAGAGCAAAAAACCATTGATTGTCAGAATACCGGTCATATATGATCAATATTATGATTACAAGAAAAAAGGCCCTCAATGCACAATTAGCAGACAAGAATGTACACAAAGACACAAAGGGAGCAGTGAGTGAATGATCTTCTCATCAGTTTATTGAGTCAGTGTGGGTGTAGTGTTGAGTGGAGGTGTTTGTATCAGTTAAGAAGAACAAAGTCTCTTCGGCAGGAGATGTTTTGTCTAGCGGCTGGCATTTGTCCTTGAGCCAGGCAGCTGGCTGTCCATAGAGTCAATGCAGCTCAAATGTTTTGGAAACAAAAAACTGCAGATAATCTGGAGGACTTGTGTGAGGGCAGGTCAGATTAGTCGAATAGTACTGATCCCAGGGAAAAACACTTTATATTCTCTTACAGATTCAGTACTTTAATCCTTCAGTGCTGGACGTTGAATTCTTCATGGACGGCTCTCAGCGTGATCATGATGTAATCCATTTTCCTAGACAGTTCTCCATTAGCCGCTGTCAGAGTCCTCCCCATTTGTTCAATTTGATGGTTAAGCCTCGCCTGGCCAGCATTTTGATAGGCTACGTCCATCTTCATCAATTTACGGTACACCAGGACAATCCCAGATCCAATCAGAACGATCCCGATGACCATTGCTACGAAGATGTATAAATCTTCGACATCTTTGATAGAGAGATCAGGCACAAGAGTTTCCAATTACTTGTGTCCCTCAAATAGCCCGCAGCCGCAGTTCCTGTGGGGCAAACTACCTCCCCCGGGGCACTTTTCCTCGTTGAAAAAATAGTGTCAATTGCGTTCAAAGCCCAGCTTATTAAATCCATAATTTCGTTCGATAATCAGCAGTAGAGACACGCAGACAGACGATAGCAAGCTGGGATCCAGTCAGTTAGGGGAGGAAGGAGATAAAAAGTCAGAGCTGGAGAGAAGGAAAAAAGCGTCTGCTCTCTTTGGGAGGCGGAAGTACATGATTAGCTGTACATGATTGGCTGTACAGTTGAATGACAATAAGGGTGATTTAATTTAATTTAATTTTAATGTGATAAACTACAGGTAATTTATGTTTTAACAGAGGGGGCAATCACTTTTTCTCACAGGGCCATGTAGGCTTGGATTTTTTTTTACCCTTAATAATAAACACCTTCATTTAAAAACTGCATTTTCTGTTTACTTGTGTTATCTTTGTCTAATGTTTAAATTTGTTTGATGATCTGAAACATTTAAGTGTGTCAGACATACAAAAAAATGAGAATAGTATATTAAAGACCCCTTGTCACGTGCTGAGTCTGGGTCTTTTGCCAGACTCAGCTTCGTGGCTCTTTTCTTTGCATTTATGTATACTAGTACATACCCGTGCATACCCGTCCATGGCCGTAGAAACCAAGTATAAGCAAGTATTTCTGCATGCCCGTTACTGAAGGGTCTCCTCCTGTCTCAGACGGCTGTGTTGTTCACAGCCATGCCTGCGGCGTACTGCTGGAACATGAGGTGTTTCATGTTCACGGCATCTTTTCTGACGTGCAGCAGTTCTACTCATTCTATTGCTCTCCATCTGGTGGGTCTTCTTCTTCGTTCAGACCACTGGTTGAGGGATAGGTGCGTCGTAATTCCAGTTCATGGGCAGGATCATGAAAATAGATCTGAGCAAAAAGTGGCTTTCGACCCTGCTCAGGAAGGCCTGTGCATGCCTGTAGAAACCAAGAAACCGGAGCACCCGGAGAAAATCAGCGCTTTGCTTGGCATTTTACTCATTTGTAGTGTAGACTGGCATTCTTCAAGGTTAGGTTCAGGTTCAGGTTCAGGTTCAGGTTACTTTATTTGTACCCGTAGGTAGATTTGTTTTGCAGTTGGTGACATCCATATTTACAAGCCACAATTACATTCAACATAGACACAAACCCAGTCACACATCTTACAAAATAGGTCAATATAAAATATGTACAATATAATTTTTATAGCTTGTTCAACTCTTTGACAGCAGCAGGGACAAAGCTGTTTTTGTAGCGCTGGGTTCTACTTTTTGGGACAGCAAACCTCCGTCTGGAGGGAAGAAGCTGAAAGTTGCAGTGCAAAGGGTGGGAGTCATCATTTAAAATCGAGTCGGCCATCCTCTGTACCTGTCTGGTGTACAGGGATGTCAGGCTCAGCTGTGACTCACCAAGCAAACGACTGGACCATCTGACTACCTGATCCAAGGATTTCCTCTGTTTCAGTTTTATCTGACCAAACCATGACATTAAAGAAAAGGATAAAACAGATTCAATAAAAGCCCGATAGAACATAGTCATTATGGTTCGGTCAATTTGGAAGCGTGCAAGTTTCCTCAAACAATGCAAATTTTGCTGACCCTTTTTGCACACCCTTTCACAGTTCACCTCAAAGTTCAATCCACTATCAATAATCGTCCCAAGATATTTGTACGATTGTACACATTCGGTGGTCTGGCCTTTTAGTATGGTGACTTTGTGCCTGGGAGTTTTCCTCCTAAAGTCAATAATCATATCTTTCGTTTTTGTTGTATTCAGCTGCAGGTAGGAATCCTCACACCAGTGAACAAAGTCATCAACTACTGGGCCGTGGCCACTCTCACCATCCTGGAGGAGACTGACAATGACTGAGTCATCAGCATACTTTATAATGTGTCTGTTGTCATGTCGGCTCCAACACATGTTTGTGTACAGGATGAAGAGTAGTGGTGACAACACACACCCCTGAGGAGAGCCAGTAGAAGAGCACTTTAGGTCAGACAATGTGCCATTGACCCTTACTCTCTGCGTCCTGTTGGTTAAGAAATCCAGAATCCAACCCACCAGATTATTGCTTAAATCAAATTGTTGCAGGAGCCTTTCAACTAAAATATGAGGTTGGATTGTATTAAAGGCAGAAGAAAAGTCCACAAATAAAAGCCTGGCGTGTGTCCCATTAAAATCCAGATGTTTAAAAAGCATGTTAAACAGAGTGACAGTGGCATCCTCCACTCCTCTGTGAGGCCTATAGGCAAACTGCAGAGGATCCAATGCATGCTCAGTCTGCCTTAGGACCTCACATCTGACCAGTTTTTTCAAAAATTTTCATTAAAATTGAAGTCAAAGCAACTGGTCTAAAGTCGTTTACCGTTTTAGGACAGCTGGATTTTGGAACGGGAACAACCACGGCATCTTTCCAGATCTTAGGCACATGTTGTGTCTGTAAGGACTTATTGAAAATGTAATGAAATATAGGACTCAGTTCATGTGCACAGGACTTTACCAGGCGTCCACATATATTATCAGGGCCCTGACTTTTGTTCACTTTTACAGCGCGGAACTCCCTTTTAACATCCTGCATCTCAATATTAAAGTGCTGATTGTCTTTGAGTTTCTGTTTCAAATCTTGGATTTCTGTGCTAAAATCAAAGGAGTCAAAACGACCATAAAAACAGTTAAGAGCATTAGCCAGCTCTGTGTCTGAACTAAAACCATCTAAAAACACACGATTACTGCGTTCTGTGCTCTGAAGGCCTGCAATAGTTTTCATACTGGCCCAGGCCGAACCAAGTTTATTTGCTGCCATCTTGCTTTCCAACTCTGATTTATAATTCTGTTTTGCTCTTAAAATTTCGGCCTTCAGCTCCTTGGTGGCAACCTGTAGCTCAGAAACAGACCCCTGTTTAAAGGCAAGAGCTTTCCTCTGTAAGCAGGATTTAACTGATTTAGTTACCCATGGTTTGTTGTTGGGATATATTTTGACACGTTTACGTGGAACAAACTTATTTTGACAGTAAGCCATGTATGAGCATGTGAGCTCAGCCAGAGAGTCCAAATCATCCCCGCAGGCCATTATGAACATCTTCCAGTCTGTACAGTCAAAGCATTCCTGGAGGCTGTGCTCTGAATCTTCTGTCCACACATCAATGTCTCTCATCTCCACCTTGCCTCTTCTGAGAGCAGTTTTATATGTGGGCAGCAAATGAACACAGTTGTGATCTGATGATCCTAAAGGAGGAAGGGGGAGTGATTTATAGGCCCTCTCTATGGATCCATAGCACAGGTCCAATGTCTTTTTTCGCCTGGTTGGGCAGGAGACATACTGATGAAAGTTTTTAAGTGTCTTCTTTAAAGAAACATGGTTAAAATCCCCAAGAATGAAGTTTGGCGCCTCTGGAGAAATTGACTGCAGCCGCTGCACCACATCAGAGATGGTGCTGGAGGCGGAGTCAGTGTCTGCCCTCGGATGAATGTACACAACTGTGATGAAAAGTTGGGGAAACTCTCGAGGCAAATAAAAGGGGCGAAGCGACACAGACAGGAGCTCCACATCGGGTGTACAGATGCGCTCTCTGACCGTGACAGATGTGCAGTACTGCTTATTAATGTATAAACATACGCCGCCCCCCTGACGTTTCCCCGTTACCTCTTCCTGTCGATCCGAGCGCAGCGGAGCTCCAAAGCCGTCAATCCACAGGTCTGCGTCTCGATCATAAGATAAGATAAGCCTTTATTAGTCCCACAACGGGGAAATTCCAGGATTGCAACAGCACAGGGATAGCAACACTCAGAGCAACAATCAGAAGGCAAGAAAAAAAAACAAGCAAGCAAGAGCAGCTAATAAACATATGTACGTATTACTATAAAATATATATATATACACACACACACAGACACACAGTGCAGAGCATTGTAGCTGGATGGAATAAATATATGAATATATGAACACACAGTGCAGAGCATTGTAGCTAGATGGAATAAATATGTAAATATATAAACACCCACAGTACGGAGCATTGCAGCTAGGTGGAATAAATATGCAAGTATATAAACACACACAGTGCGGAGCAATGTAGCTAGATGGAATAATATGTAGATATATAAATATATAAACACCCACAGTACGGAGCATTGTAGCTAGATGGAATAAATATGCAAATATATAAACACACACAGTGCAGAGCATTGTTGCTAGATGGAATGAAACAGCATAACCGTCTACTTAGTTATCCTACATGGTATGATTATGTGCCCATACATATTCTCACCCTCCATAGCGACCGGTATGTTCCTAGTTGTATGCCGGAGAGGACCATTGTGTAAGTCTATTGCATCTTTTGCATTCAAAAAACTATTAGTTTGTTACGTCTTTTTGCTATCTCTGCGAGCAGCCCTGCTTAGGTTGTACAGTCTGACAGCCGTTGGTAGGAAGGACCTACGAAACCTCTCGGTTGTGCACCTGGGATGATGTAGTCTGCTGCTAAATGAGCTCCTCAGTGCATTCAGTATGTCCTGCATAGGGTGGAACTCGGACTCCAGCAGAGATGACAGTTTAGCCACCGTCCTTCTCTCTCCTATCTCCTCCATCGGATCAAGGCGCTGCCCCAGGACAGAGCTAGCTTTCTTAATCAGTTTGTTCAGTCTCTTCCTATCTGCTGCAGTAATGCCACTGCCCCAGCAGACCACTCCAAAAGTGATGGCTGATGCCACCACCGTGTCATAGAATGACTTCAGCAGCGCCCCTTGTACACCAAAAGACCTGAGTCTCCTCAGCAGGAACAGCCTGCGCTGTCCCTTCTTGTAGAGTGCATCAGTATTGTGTGACCAGTCTAGTTTATTGTTCAGATGAATACCCAGGTACTTATAGGATGTCACCATCTCGATGTCTGTTCCCTGTATATTTACTGGTACTGTGAGGGGCTGCCCATGCCTGCGGCAGTCCACCACCAGCTCCTTAGTTTTCCTCGCGTTGATCTGGAGGCAGTTCCGATGGCACCAGTCCACGAAGTCCTGGACAAGCCCTCTGTACTCAGCTTCATCTCCATTGGAGATG
Organism: Pholidichthys leucotaenia; assembly: GCA_020510985.1. Taxonomy (NCBI): domain Eukaryota; kingdom Metazoa; phylum Chordata; class Actinopteri; order Cichliformes; family Pholidichthyidae; genus Pholidichthys; species Pholidichthys leucotaenia. The sequence continues at coordinate 428,558,080 of CM035841.1, read as the reverse complement.
AGGCCAACGATCGCAGAGTCATCAGAGAACTTCTGTAGATGGCAGTGTGTTGTGTTGTGTGAGAAGTCCGCAGTATAAAGAGTGAACAGGAAGGGAGCCAGCACCGTTCCCTGGGGGGCCCCCGTGCTACTGATGATCGTGTCGGACACACAGTCCCGGGTTCTCACAAACTGAGGCCGGTTCGTGAGGTAGTCCAGGATCCATGATGACAGGTGCTGGTCCACCCCTGCGCGCAGCAGCTTGTCCTTCAGGATCATCGGTTGGATGGTGTTGAAAGCACTGGAGAAGTCAAAGAACATGATCCTCACCATATTCCCGGGCTTCTCCAGGTGGGACAGAGAACGGTGAAGGAGGAAGATCACCGCATCCTCCACCCCAATGCCATGCTGGTAGGCGAACTGGAGTGGATCCATCGCTGGTTCCACCAGGGGGCGGAGGTGAGCAAGGAGCAGTCTCTCCAGGGTCTTCATCAAGTGGGACGTCAAGGCCACCGGTCTGTAGCTGTTCAGGTCTTTGGGGTGGGAAGTTTTTGGTACAGGTACCACACAAGATGTTTTCCACAGCTGTGGTACCCTCCCCAGTTTCAGGCTCATGTTGAAGATATACGTCACAATCCCACACAGCTGGTCTGCACAGGACTTGAGGAGCTTTGCGCTGATGCCGTCCGGTCCCGGCGCCTTCCTCGCCTTGATCTTCCTCAGCTCCGTCCTCACCTGGGTCCTGGTCAGGGTCAGGATGGGGGGCTGTGTGTTGGGAGTGGGGGGGGTGTTGGTAGAGTGGGGAGTGGGCAGCAGGACTTGATTTCTTTAGAGGCAGCAGTGGTTGTTGTGCAGTCAGGGGGGAGGGCGGTTGGTCAAATCTATTGAAAAACAGATTCAGGTTGTTCGCCCACTCCCTGCCCCCTGTGGCCTGGGGGGAGGTATTCTGGAGCCCCGAGATGGTTTTGAGGTTTCTCCAGACCCCGCTGATGTCGCTCTGTTGCAGCTTGTCCTCCATCTTCTTCCTGAAGCTGTCCTTGCCTTCTCTGATCTTTCTCCTCAGCTCCCTCTGTACGGACTTCAGCATCTCCCTGTTCCCCGACCTGAAGATCCTCTTCTTCTCTCTCAGAAGTGTTTTTATCTCAGGGTTGATCCAGGGTTTGTTGTTTGAGTGACGCCGTATGGTCTTGGTGGGAACGGATTTGTCCACACAGAAGCTGAGGTAGCCCGTGAAGGTGTGAATGAGGCCATCGATGTCCTCACCATGTGGATCGCAGAGCTGCTTCCAGGCGGTGGCTTCAAAACAGCCCTTTAGGGTGTCCATTGTCTCCTCAGACCATAACTCCACAGTGTGCATGGCCGGAGGTTGTCTGTGCACTAGGGGTTTGTACACCGGCCGGAGATGAACCAAGTTGTGATCCGATCTCCCGAGTGGGGGTAGTTGTGATGAGGTGTACGCCTCCTTAGTGTTTGCGTAGAATAAATCCAGTGTTTTATTGTCTCTAGTGTGGCATGTGACATACTGGGTGAACGTGGGTAGAATGGGAGACAGTGAAACATGGTTGAAATCGCCTGAGATGAGGAGAAGAGCATCTGGGTGTTCTGTCTGCAGCCTGCTGGTTACTGAATGGATGACGTCACGTGCTGTCCCAGCGTTCGCCGTCGGATTTGCATAAACAACAATGCAGATCACGTGTGAGTGTTCTCTCGGGAGATATGTAGGCCTCATGCTAACAGCTAGCAACTCAATGTCTTTGCTGCAGTGTCGTTGTTTAACAGTGATATGTCCCGGTCTGCACCAGTTGTTGTTAACATACATGATCACTCCACCGCCCCTAGCCTTGCCACTGTCTGGTGTTCGGTCAGCTCGTATCATGTGAAAACCCTCCAGCTCAATGTTAGCATCTGCTGCTAGTTCAGTTAGCCACGTCTCAGTAAACAAAAGGAGAGAGCACTCCCGGTATGTGCTATCATAACGGGAGATAGCCGCTAGCTCATCTAACTTTCCCAGTATCGACCGTACATTTCCCATGACAACAGATGGAAGGGAGGGTCTGTACCTTATATTTTATCATGCGCAGTAAGCCAAGATTCAGTGAAAGCCATGACGCAGCAGTTCTTAAAATCCTTCTGGTAACGTACGTTGCCTTGAATTTCCTCCACCTTGTTTCTCACAGACTGTGCATTCCCAAAAATGATCGAAGGAAGAGGAATGTTACCAAACTGACGTCTCCTAAGGCGCAATTTCACACCTCCACGTCTTCCACGCTTCCTCCTGCCGCTTCTTTTTTCACCGCTGTGTCCGTCTCTCAAAATAAAGTCCGGCAGTTCAAGTTTGGGCTCAATCACAGACGCTGCATCAGCTGTGTTAAAGCGTAGCAACACGTCCCTGGAATATTGTATTCTGCCCGCTATTCTGCTCATCATGGAGCCGAACGCATTTACCTCAGAGACAAAGAGCCACGGCACAGATAGCAGCAGTGCGAGATATGAGAGGAAATCCATGTTGCAGATACCAGGGAGCTGTTCGCCATATATTCCACAAACGCTCCAGGGCAGAAACGACACAGAGGATTTTCTAAAAATGTAAAAAAGTACAAAAAACACACACACGCACTATATCATCAAGCTGCTGGTCGCTGCGTGCACATGCGCCCAATCACATTTTTACTGTGTCAGCACCTCTTTAAAAACCACATTGCTGAGAAAGTGACGCTTTTGCTTAGTTTCTTCATCTTGAGCAACAATACGAAGACTGCTTGATCTGGCAACTCTGCTCGCAGCAACGTAGAATTGGCAATGGCTGCAGAAATCTGTTGTGCAGAAAACACGAACATGCTGTGAAGACTGGCCCTGTGACTTATTCCATCCATCCATCCATCCATCCATCCATCTTCTACCGCTTTTCCGGAGGTCCGGGTCGCGGAGGCAGCAGTTCAAGCAGAGAAGCCCAGACTTCCCTCTCCCCAGCCACCTGCTCCAGCTCTTCAGAGGGGATACCAAGGCGTTCCCAGACTAGCTGGGAGACATAGTCTCTCCACCGAGTCCTGGGTCTGCCCCGGGGTCTCCTCCCAGTGGGACGTGCCTGAAACACCTCAAGTGGGAGACGTCCAGGAGGCATCCTAATCAGATGCCCATACCACCTCAACTGACTCCTTTCAATGTGGAGGAGCAGCGGTTCAACTCTGAGCCTCTCCCGGATGACTGAGCTCCTCACCCTATCTCTGAGGGTGAGTCCAGCAATCTTACGGAGAAAGCTCATTTCAGCCGCTTGTATCCGCGATCTCGTTCTTTCGGTCATTACCCAAAGCTCGTGACCATAGGTGAGAGTAGGAACGTAGATTGACTGGTAAATCGACAGCTTTGCCTTAGAACTAAGCTCCCTCTTCACAACAACAGACCGGTACAACGTCCGCATCACTGCAGATGCTGCTCCAATCCGTCTGTCGATCTCTCGCTCCATTTTCCCCTCACTCGTGAACAAGACCCCAAGATACTTAAACTCCTCCACTTGGGGCAGGAGCCTGTCCCCAACCCGGAGAGGACAATCCACCTTTTTCCGGCTGAGGACCATGGACTCGGACTTGGAGGTGCTGATTCTCATCCCAGCCGCTTCACACTCAGCGGCAAACCGTCCCAGCAAGAGCTGTAGGTCATTGCTGGATGAAGCCAACAGGACAACATCATCTGCAAACAACAGAGATGAGATCCTGTGGTCACCAAGCATGACACCTTCCATTCCCTGGCTGCGCCTAGAAATCCTGTCCATAAAAATTATGAACAGGACCGGTGACAAAGGGCAGCCCTGGCGGAGTCCAACTCTCACTGGGAATGACTCCGACCGAGTGTTGGCAATACGAACTAAACTCTCACAACGGTCGTACAGAGACCGAATAGCTCGTAACAACAAGCCCGATACCCCATACTCCCGAAGCACCCCCCACAAAAATCCACGAGGGACGCGGTCAAATGCCTTCTCCAAGTCCACAAAACACATGTAAACTGGTTGGGCAAACTCCCACGAACCCTCAAGAATTCTCGAGAGGGTAAAGAGCTGGTCCGATGTGCCACGGCCAGGACGAAAACCACATTGCTCCTCCTGAATCCGAGGTTCGACCAACGGCCGGACTCTCCTCTCCAGTACCTTGGCATAGACCTTCCCAGGGAGGCTGAGGAGTGTGATCCCTCTAAAGTTGGAGCACACCCTCCGGTCCCCTTTTTTGAAGAGAGGAACCACCACCCCGGTTTGCCATGCCAAAGGCACTGCCCCCGACCTCCACGCAATGTTGCAGAGGCGTGTCAACCATGACAACCCAACAACATCCAGGGCCTTGAGGTACTCGGGGCGAATCTCGTCCACCCCCGGGGCCCGGCCACCAAGGAGATTTTTAACCACCTTGGCGACCTCAGCCCCTGTGATAGGCGAGTCATCCCCCTTGTCCCCAAACCCTGCTTCCTCTGTGGAAGGCGTATCAGTGGGATTGAGGAGATCCTCGAAGTATTCCTTCCACCGCCCGACGATATCCCCAGTTGAAGTCAACAGTGTCCCATCCGCACCATACACAGTGTGGACGGGGAGCTGCTTTCCCCTCCCGAGCCGCCGAACAGTTTGCCAGAATCTCTTTGAAGCCGACCGAAAGTCTTGTTCCATGGCCTCACCGAACTCCTCCCATACCCGGGTTTTTGCTTCAGCAACCACCCGAGCTGCACTCCGCTTGGCCTGCCGGTACACCTCAGCTGCTTCGGGAGTCCCACAAGCCAACCAAGCTTGATAGGACTCCTTCTTCAGCTTAATGGCCCCCCTCACCACTGGTGTCCACCACTTGGTTCGGGGGTTGCCACCACGAGATGCACCGACCACCTTGCGGCCGCAGCTCTGGGCCGCCGCTTCAACAACAGAGGTGGAGAACATGGCCCATTCAGACTCCATGTCTCCAGACTCCCTCGGAATGTGGTTGAAGTTCTTCCGGAGGTGGGAGTTGAAGACCTCCCGGACAGGGGCCTCAGCCAGACGCTCCCAGCACACCCTCACTATACGTTTGGGTCTACCAGGTCTGAATGGCTTCCTCCCCTGCCATCGGATCCAACTCACCACCAGGTGGTGATCAGTTGACAGCTCTGCACCTCTCTTTACTCGGGTGTCCAAGACATACGGTCGCAGGTCTGATGATACGATAACAAAATCGATCATCGACCTGCGGCCTAGGGTGTCCTGGTGCCAGGTGCACATATGGACACCCTTATGCTTGAACATGGTGTTCGTTATGGACAGACTGTGGTTAGCACAGAAGTCCAATAACTGAACACCACTCGGGTTCAGATCGGGCAGGCCGTTCCTCCCAATCACCCCCCTCCAGGTTTCACTGTCGTTGCCCACGTGCGCATTGAAGTCCCCCAGTAGGACAATGGAGTCTCCAGGAGGAGCACCCTCCAGCACCCCAGTCACAGACTCCAAAAAGGGTGGGTACTCTGAAACATCATTTGGTGCATAGGCACAAATGATGGTCAGGACCCGTTTCCCAACCCGAAGGCGCAGGGAAGCAACCCTTTCGTCCACCGGGGAAAACTCCAATATAGAGGCAGCAAGGTGGGGCGATACAAGAATACCTACCCCTGCTCGTCGCCTCTCGCCTGGGGCAACTCCAGAAAAGGCCAAGCTCCAGCCCCTCTCCAGGAGACTGGTTCCGGAACCGGAGCTGTGTGTTGAGGTGAGGCCGACTATATCTAGCCGGTATCGCTCAATCTCGTACACCAGCTCAGGCTCCTTCCCCACCAGAGAGGTGACATTCCACGTACCAAAAGCCAGTTTAGAAAGCTTGGGATCAGTCCGCCAAGGTCTCCGCCTTTGACTGCCACCTAATCCACATAGCACCGGACTTCCATGATCCCTCCTGCAGGTGGTGAACCTACTGGAGGGCGGACCCATGTAACTCCTTCGGGCTGAGCCCGGCCGGGTCCCATGGGTGGAAACCTGGCCACCAGACGCTAGCCTTCGAGCCCCTCCCCCAGGCCTGGCTCCAGGGTGGGGCCCCGGTAACCCCATACCGGGCGGGGTACACTGAATCCTTGATATACAATTTATCATGAGAGTCTGTTGGATCGTTCTTAGTCTGGCCCTTCACCCAGGACCAGTTTGTCTTGGGAGACCCTATCAGAGGCAAATTGCCCCGGACAACATAGCTCCTGGGATCACTGGGGCACGCAAACCCCCCCACCACGATAAGGTGACGATCCATGAGGGGACTTATTCACTTTGCCAATTTTGAGCCATATGACATCATAAAGACACATTAGTCTAGGCATTGTGAGTGATGGTCTTTATGACATCATAAAGACATTTGTCATCATAAATACATATTAGTCTAGGCATCGTGAGTGATCGTCTATATGACATGATAAAGACACATTTGTCTATGTACCGTCATATAGACATCATATCTTTATGACGGCATCGCAAGTCCTATGATGCCTGAGTTCGTAGGACACCCTATGATGTTCAGGCAGAGATCATAGGCTGTCCTATGATGTCCTATAAACGTGATAGACACACACACAGACACACAGACACACAGAGATTTCTTGCTTTAATAAAGTGATTTATTGTGTTGGATGTGGATGTGTGTGTATGTGTAGCAGTGCCCACCCCTTAGGGTGGCGTGAGGTTGGCACAGCCCCTCTGTATATAAACCCCGAGTTCATGTAATAAAGTGAGACTTGTTAGCTGCATGAAGGCTTGCCTCTGACTCCCTTATTTCAAGAAGCAACATTTGGCGACGAGGAAAATTGGAAATATTTTAAAGTATGGAAGCGTGCCAAAACCTGACAGTGGATGGCAAGCAGGACAATGGGGACGGTATAAATATTGCACCCCCCGAAGGTTGGTCGGGACTGCACCGTGAGGTGAAGCTGGACGGCGTAAGTGTGTCCATGATGATAGCCACCGCCGCCACGTGGTCCATTGTGAGTGAGGCCATGGTTTCGAGGCTCACCCCCTGGAGCCCGGGCGCAGTAGAACTACTGGACAATGGGAGCTCTGGTGCCAGTGGGAACATCACATTGGCAGTGCAGTATGGCGCAAAAGTAATCCCAGCATTCCGGTTCCAAGTGGCAAAAGGTGAAAGTGTCATGGGGTGGGACTTGTTCAATGCGCTTGGTTTCACTCTCGAAATCGGTGGACAGATGGTCGGCGGCCCGGAACCAGTTCGCACAGGCCTTGCAGACGTGGGTGAGGCCGGAGAGAGCAGTGTGGACAGCGAGAGTGATATAGAGGTCGAATGGGACACTGAGAGTGAGTGGGACCCAGATCGTGATGATGAAATGGTGGAAGAACAAGAACCGGGATTGCCCCTACACCTCGAGCAGCCAGAACTGGAGCAGGAGTCAGCCCAGCTTGTGGAAGCTACACAACGGGAGTATGAGACCATGCAGGCTGAAGGCCCAAGGGAAGAGCAACAACCGCAGGATGCAGAGACGGCGCAGCGGGACGCCTGGAATGAGGGTATTGACAGCAGCGACGAGGCATCCGTGTCGGAGGGTATGGCCGACGAGAATGGTGCTGAGATCCCAGAGGGAGAACGGCCGCAAACAGACAGTGGAGCTGACGAGAGCGGTGCTGAGAGCCCAGAGGAGGAGCAGCCGCAGCCAGATACAGTGACAATGCAGCGGTGCACCGGGACCGAGAGTGCTGGATACAGCGGCGAGGTGCCTGAGTCGGAGAACGACATTGTCGGGGGTGTCATGGTGAGCGCCGGGAGTGGACAGCAGCAGCCGTGCACCATGGAGGTCGGGCAGTGCCTCAGTGCTGGAGCTCCATGTGCCTGGGACAAGGGCGTTGGACAGTACGGCGAGGCACCCAAGGCGGTAGATGACGCCACCACGCAGGCTTTGTTTCTCTCCAAGGTACAGCCACTGGGGGCGTGAGTGTCTGGAGCCATGACAGCGGTGCGTAAGGCAGTTGGGAGCCGCTCGTCAGGCATGGAGAAGCTCCGCACTGAACGTCAGCATGGCAGGCCCAGAGGTAAGAAGCGCCGATGGATGGGTAGAGACATTTTTGCTGGGGAGGGGGGCTTTGACCCTGGGGGTAGACAGCGACTGGGTACATTGATGCCGTGGGGTTGCCCAGGTCCTCCGTGGCTGATTAGAAGATGGTGGCTGCCCAGAGACATTGGGGTTACCTGAATAATCTTTCTTATGCAAATATACTATATATATACTGTATATATATATATATATATGTGTGTGTGTGTGTGTGTGTGTGTGTGTGTGTGTGTGTGTTGTATATATTGTTTGCTGGTGTGCATGGGAGTGTGTGAATGTATGTAAATTATGGGATTGTTTTGTATTTTAAAGAGACATGGTCCAATTTTGAGTTGTTTTGTGTGAATGTGATAGGTTTGTTCTAATGCAATACGTTATTCTCCATGTTCTTAGAGTGTGATTCGGGTTCTAAATTTGGGAGGTTTTCAATAGTGTGTGTGATTTTCCATGTTCTAAGGGTGGAGGGAATGTTGGATGTGTATGTGTGGCAGTGCTCGCCCCTTAGGGTGGCGTGAGGTTGGCACAGCCCCTCTGTTTATAAACCCTGAGTTCATGTAATAAAGTGAGACTTGTTAGCTGCATGAGGACTCACCTCCGACTCCTTTATTTCAAGATATAACATGTTGTATTTTTTTGCCCTTGAGTTTCATTATTGCCTTTTATGTTCTGTTTTGACTTCAGTTATGTCTCTTGTTTATTCATAGTTTATTATCTATCTGTATTGGTTATGTTTTGTGTTGTATGGGGTGTTTTTCTGGATTGACAGCTGTCAGGCTATGTTTCTGGGTTATGTTCTGCTGGGGGCGTCACCTGTCAAGCTGTCAATTAATCCTCCCTCACCTTCCATTGTTTCCAGCTGATTTCAATCATTATTGTGTTTCCCTGTGCCTGCTCAGCTCATGCAAGCCTACACCGGCACTCACTTATGTTAATCACTTCTACTTGTATTTAAGCTCTGCAATTACTCAGATTCTTTGCCGTTACAATGATTGTAACCTTCATCTCCACCAGGGCACAGTCTGCTCTGGTGAATCAACCTGTAAGTAATTCTTTCTCACTCACCAGTTTGATGTTGGAATGCTCTGTGTTAATTCTGTATTCACTCGCCAGTTTGTTTGTTTGAGTACCTTGTGTTTATTCTTTTGTTTATTAAATACACAGTACCATCCAGCACGTAGGTTGTTCTCTCTGCCCCGAAGGGGCAAACATGACACAATGTAATTGCCTGTGAAACCCAGCTGTGGTGTGTGTGTCTTTTTTCACCCTCTTGTGCTTTTTCCACTCACCTGCTCCGGAGCTCATGATGTCCCCAGCGCACCGACCTTGCCGAAATAGAAGAGGGTTGGCAGTGGGGTCACCTGTGGTGGAGGAGGAATGGGCAGCGGTCTTCATCCAAGACTTCGTGGATAAGGCTTGCGAAGCTCTAGGTCCGAAGAAGAAATGGGAGTGTTTGGATGGAGCTGTGGGTATTCTGGAGGTGCACCCTGGCCTTTGGAATGTCAGTAATGAGTTTTCTTCCGACTCAAAGCTCAGTCATGGAGTTCCACAGGGATCTGTGTTAGGCCCTACTCTTTTTAGTTTATATATGCTTCCGTTAGGCAACATCATTAGAAAGCACTGTATACATTTTCATTGTTATGCAGATGACACACAATTGTACTTGTCAATGAAGCCAGATGATAGTAATCAATTAGCCAATTTAGATGCCTGTCTTAAAGAAATCATTGCTTGGATGACTTGTAATTTTCTGCTATTAAACTCAGATAAAACTGAAGTCATTCTTGTTGGTCCAAAAAAACCTTAGAAATACCTTTCCAAATCAAACTCTTAGTTTGGATGTGGTCACTCTTTCTCTGAATAGTTCTGTGAGGAACCTTGGAGTTATTTTTGGTCAAGATCTGTTTTTCAATTCATATATTAAATTTGTTTCTAAGACTGCCTTCTATCATTTGTGTAATATTGCCAAGATTAGGAGCATCTTGTCTCAGAGTGATGCTGAGAAACTGATCCATGCTTTTGTTAGCTCTAGATTAGATTATTATAACTCTTTATTATCAGGTTGTCCTAAAATATCTTTAAAAAGTCTCCAGTTAATCCAAAATGCTGCTGCAAGAGTTTTATCAGGTACTAAAAAGAGAGATCATATCTCTCCGGTTCTGGCCTCCCTTCATTGGCTTCCCATAGAGTTTAGAATTAAGTTTAAAATCCTTCTTCACATTTACAAAGCTCTTAACAATCAGGCCCCTTTTTATTTAAAAGATCTGATATTACCCTATCATCCTAACAAAGCACTACACTCCAAAAATGCAGGATTACTTGTAATACCTAGAATCTCCAAAAGTACAATGGGAGGCAGAGCCTTCCGCTATCTAGCTCCTTTCTTGTGGAACCAGTTGCCAATCTGGATTCGGGAGTCAGACTCGATCTTTGTTTTTAAGAATAGGGTAAAAACCTTCCTTTTCGATATAGCCTACAATTAGGGAGGGATCATGCGTCTCTAAACCCTCCCTTAGTTCTGCTGCTAATAGATTTAGATTGCCGGGGGACCTCCAATAATGTACTTGGCTTCACTCCTTTAATGTTTGCTCTCTATAGTATGTCTGTTCTTTTCATCATCTCTAACCCCTCACCCCCCAGCCAGTTGCAGCAGACGACTGCCCCTCCCTGAGCCTGGTTCTGCTAGAGGTTTCTTCCTGTTAAAAGAGAGTTTTTCCTCTCCACCATCGCCAAATAGACCTGGACAAAAATGATGGTACCCTTAACTTAATATTTTGTTGAACAACCTTTTGAGGCAATCACTGCAATCAAACGATTTCTGTAACTGTCAATGAGACTTCTGCACCTCTCAGCAGCTATTTTGGCCCACTCCTCATGAGCAAACTGCTCCAGTTGTCTCAGGTTTGAAGGGTGTCTTCTCCAGACGGTAGGTTTCAGTTCCTTCCACAGATGTTCAATAGGATTTAGATCAGGGCTCATAGAAGGCCACTTTAGAATAGTCCAATGTTTCGCTCTTAGCCATTCTTGGGTGTTTTTAGCTGTGTGTTTTGGGTCATTATCCTGTTGCAAGACCCATGACCTGCGACTGAGACCAAGCTGTCTGACACTGGGCAGCACATTTCTCTCTAGAATACCTTGATAGTCTTGAGATTTCATTGTACCCTGCACCGATTCAAGACACCCTGTGCCAGATGCAGCAAAGCAGCCCCAGAACATAACAGAACCTCCTCCATGTTTCACAGTAGGGACAGTGTTCTTTTCTTGGTATGCTTCATTTTTGCTTCTGTGAACATAGAGCTGATGTGCCTTGCCAAAAAGTTCCAGTTTTGTCTCGTCTGTCCCTAGGACATTGTCCCAGAAGCTTTGTGGCTTGTCAACATGCAGTTTGGCAAATTCCAGTCTGGCTTTTTTATGATTTGTTTTCAACAGTGGTGTCCTCCTTGGTCGTCTCCCATGAAGTCCACTTTGGCTAAAACAACGACAGATGGTGCGATCTGACACTAATGTACCTTGTCCTTGGAGTTCACCATGAAGAGCCCCGAGGTTGTTCTGGGCTCTTTTGTTACCATTCGTATTATCCGTCTCTTCCATTTTTCATCAAGTTTCCTCCTGCGGCCACATCCAGGGAGATTGGCTACAGTCCTGTGGATCTTAAATTTCTGAATAATATGTACAACTGTAGTCACAGGAACATCAAGCTGCTTGGAGATGGTCTTATAGCCTTTACCTTTAACATGCTTGTCTATAATTTTCTTTCTAATCTCCTGAGACAACTCTCTCCTTTGCTTCCTCTGGTCCATGTTTAGTGTGGTACACACCATGTCAACAAACAGCACAGTGACTACTTGTCACCCTTTAAATAGGCCGACTGACTGATTACAAGTTTGTAGACACCTGTGATGTTAATTAGAGGACAAATCTTGGTTGAACATGTCCCTATGGTCACATTATTTTCAATCTTTTCTAGGGGTACCATCATTTTTGTCCAGGCCTGTTTCATGAGATTGTTTTTTAAAACAATTCTGTTGAACCACAATTCAAAAGCATTGTCTGATTTTCATTGGTTAATTTTCATAGAATTTTTATTTATTACCACTTTTGTCAGATTCAAGTTATTTCTGTGACCATTGTGGGTTTTTCTTTCATTAACAGAGGGGTACCAACAATTTTGTCCACGTCTGTATACTCGGCCCACATGCCGCAAAGAATGACTGCCCTCTGGTTCTGCAGAGCTGGCAAACCAGATCATGGCCAGTCTTAATTTTGCTATATGGGTCTTAGCCCCTCAGGTCCTCTTGTCAGCTTTTATTAGAAGTTCCTCTGACTTATTTTAAAACACGTGGTGATTGAGCTTTTCAAGCTGTAGCACCAAAGTTGAAGAATTCTCTTACCCCTTCAGTCCATTTCACTGACTCTGAGGTTATTTTTAGGAAGCAAATTAAAACACTGTTATTTAGACAGGTCTTTAGGTAGGTTGTGGTGGACACACACATGGGACCTGTTTTGTGGCTCACCTTTTAGGTCAGAACAAAGGCAGGAAGCTGCTGTCATATCCGGCTCTAGGGAGCCGGGCAATCAGAGCCAGGGACAAGCCAGTGAGTCGAGATGGTTTATTTTGGGTAAGGGATAAGGGATGAGGAGAGCACAGATACTCATGCAGAGGTACACTCACAGGTTGCACAGCGCAGAGGTAAGCAGCTCGTACCGGACGTGGGGGTAGCAAGACGTACATCCTCACAGCGGGATACAAACACAGGAATGCTGCAAGGGGAGTTGAGGCTGACACCAGACGAAGGGGCTTCAGCCTAGCAGTGCTTATGTCGCAGCCCCGAGTCATCGAGGCTGCTCCTATTTATCCTCATTGGCAGCGCCCCAGCTGATGAAGACTAATTGGCCCCAGCCGTCCATAATGCTGCCAGCTGGGGGCCAGCTGAGACGCTGCTCAATGGGAGGCAGGGATGAGGGAAAACATGGGCTCAGTGCCGAGACGGCATCTCAACCCATGGTGACAGAGCCCCTCCCTCAAGGTCGGGCTCCTGAACGACCAGGAACATCCCAGCCCCCCCCCCCCCCCCCACCTAGGGTGGGAGGAAGGGAGGCGGACCGGAGGGGAAGAAGCCAAGGGAAGGACAACACCAATGGGGCAATGTAGGGTAGCGGGAAAGAAAAACCCAAATACAATACTGACAACAGAACAATTAACCCAGGTACAGATGGGGAGAAGAACTGGGTCAGCACGCCGGTTACATACTACCCAAAGAGTACCAACCATGCGTGACCCAGAGCAAAAAAAAAAAAAAAGAACCACCAAAAAGGTACAGGGCAAAAAATGCTGAGTATGGTCAAATAAAGGGAAAACACAATACACAGCACCAATATAAGTACATACACACAGTCACCAAGAAAAGTGAGGGTGACTGGAACAAATGGACAATTACAGAGCATGGTGTTACGGAAAACAAGGCACATGACTCTATAATGAACCAACAGGGCATAAAAAAGAAATACTGAGTGCAGGCAAAGAAAAACCCACACACATGAATATATAAATACCCACAGTCACCTAAAGAAATGAAAGTGACTGGAATGAATGGGCAACTGCAGAGTATGGTCTGAAAGGGAACAAAACATAACTCTACAATGCAAAAACGAGACTAAAAACATGGTACAAAAAATAAAATGCTGGGTACGAGGGAAGGAAAACGCACAGCACTATAAATACACATCCACCAACAGGACAGACATTACACCCAAGTGACCTTAATAACGATAAAAGAAAAAGTGACACCCGAGGTGTATGGCAGGCAGAGTCCAAAAATAGCCGAGATGGCTCCGGAGATCTCCCCGCCCATTGTCCAGCTGGCGAATCAGGGGAAGAAGTGTTCGGACGGCGAACTCTGGACCCAGATCCCAGGAATCCAGTCCACCGGCAGCCGAACCAGGCTGCCCAGAGGGAAACACAGACCAGTGGGGGGAACCAGATCACCGAACCGAAAGTTTTGCGGGTCGGGTCGTCGACCCGCATCACTCAACCACCAGGACCGTTGAGACGGACGAAGGGTCAGAGCGGATCCCGGTGGAAGAGGCTCAGGGGAGAGCCGATGACGAGGGCGGCGGGCCTCAGGGAAACGGCCACCTCCTCACCGGACCTGGACAACACTGGGGCAGCACCCACGTCGGACCCCGATCGGGCCTCAGGCGAACCCACGTTGGACCCCGATTGGGTCTCGGGCGAACCCACGTTGGACACTGCACCAGAACCGACCTCCAACGTTGAACCCGGACCCTCCAGCACCACGAGGAACAGCAACTCCTCGCCGGTGACCCTGGAAGAAGGCTCAGAAGAGAAAACAGAACCGGGATCAGGATCACCGGCAGCGCCAGAACCCGGCGAGACGAGCTCAGACGCAGCGGGCGGCTGCACCCTGCTCGTCTCCCCTGGAGATAGGCTGAAGTGCTCAAAGATAAAAAGAGAGAAAAGAAAGGAGAGCACTCGCCTGATCTCGGGTTCTGACGCCGTCCAGGACTGCGAAGATCCAGGATCCGTCGTCAGGAGGTCGTTGTCAGGCTCCCATCTAGCCGCGTCGGGCCCCGCAGCCAGCACGATGGTCAGCGCAGCTTGAGATCCCTCCAGCTCAGGTAACCCCGCCGACGACCCACTCGGCGTGAAGCCAGAAGAATCTCGTCCCGCTGGACCGAACCGCTCCTCCGTGGAGACCCAGGGACGCTCAGTCGTCAGCGTAGACTCCACGCAGCAGTCAGTCCCCCTCCTCCGTCCGCAATGTAGCTGCGGAACCACAGGCCCTCTCCATATCCCACCACGTTGACCCGGAGCCGGGGACCGCTCGGCGGAGAGAGACACAGAGGATGCGGGATTAGGAAAACAGGTTACAGCAGGTGGGGAGAGTTCAGGGAGCTGCGAACCCTGAACTTCTCCTCCAGGGATGTGACAGAGCAAATCATTAAGCAGGTGTGAAAAAACAATGACTTGCCTGCCCCCTGGAGGTTGAGTATCGCCTGCTGTAGTGGAATCTGCTTCTTCCTCTCCCCGCCCGGCGATAACGGAGGACCCCCCGGGAATTCGTCTGAGGATCGCTCGCGTTGTCTCCAGCAGAGAGCTCACCAGGCCGGGATTCCAGGCACACACAGCGGTCAGGAAGCGCGTCGAGGAGGAGGGGGAAACAGCCGGGGTGAGCCAGCCCGAATGTCCAGGAATGACAGCGGGGGAACGAGGCTCAGGGGACGAGGCTGTAGGATCTCCACACTGACGAGGCGAAGGGATGACAGCTGCGTGGGAGGAACGGTCCTGACGATGACCCAGAACTGGATCCGGACGAGGTTCGTGCAGAGGTGACTCGGCGATGTGATGACGACTACTCCCAGGGGACGAAGCGAGGGGGAAACCCAGGATTCGCCGCTCCAGATCGGAGATCGAGACGAGGAAGGCGTCGAGCACGGGAAAGCTTCGTTGCCCTGAAGTCCTCACCATCAATCTCACTGCCGCCGCCACATGCCTGAAGGTGGTGACAGGAAACACAGTAGAGCTCGCGACAGCCACTCGACCCCGGACATAACTGCTGTCAGCTGCGGCTCCTAGAAGGGAATCCCGAGTGACGTGGCGCAGGTCGGGGGAAGTCCTCTGGTTGGCGCGAACTCCCGGACTGGAATGGCGGCAGGAACGGGACTCCGAAGCGGGGAAAGACGTCGCCCACTTCGACTCCCTGCCGGGATTTCCATCCACCCCGTGGAGCTTCTCTCGCTGTGTACCTGCAACGTCTATCCTGGCACTGTCCTCCAGATGGTACAGAGAGTGAGGGTGACAGTCCAGGAGTTCCTCAGCACGGCCCGGATGCCAGCGTCTCGCGTTGGAGGCGTCGTGCAGGGTGAAGAATGTCCCGTCGACAGCCTCCGAGATGGACCTTAGCTCGTCGCCCTGGCGCCGGAAGTGACTCCTGGGAAACGGCATGCTAGCAGCGCTGACACCCGGACAGAAAGGTACATTTCCACAGCGACTCACGGCCGCCGGCAACTCTTCTGGCTGCGACATACTGTCATATCCGGCTCTAGGGAGCCGGGCAATCAGAGCCAGGGACAAGCCAGTGAGTCGAGATGGTTTATTTTGGGTAAGGGATAAGGGATGAGGAGAGCACAGATACTCATGCAGAGGTACACTCACAGGTTGCACAGCGCAGAGGTAAGCAGCTCGTACCGGACGTGGGGGTAGCAAGACGTACATCCTCACAGCGGGATACAAACACAGGAATGCTGCAAGGGGAGTTGAGGCTGACACCAGACGAAGGGGCTTCAGCCTAGCAGTGCTTATGTCGCAGCCCCGAGTCATCGAGGCTGCTCCTATTTATCCTCATTGGCAGCGCCCCAGCTGATGAAGACTAATTGGCCCCAGCCGTCCATAATGCTGCCAGCTGGGGGCCAGCTGAGACGCTGCTCAATGGGAGGCAGGGATGAGGGAAAACATGGGCTCAGTGCCGAGACGGCATCTCAACCCATGGTGACAGCTGCAGGAATCTTAGCCTTGGTATGCAAGGCTTGAGACTGTGGGGGTTCAATTTAAGGATTAAGGAAGGGATGCATTGGAGACAATGGAAGTGATATCATGGAGAGAAATGCATTGTGACTGTCTTTATAATGCAAGGTGGTCTGTGTGACATGTGATCTGTGAAGTGTGAAGTTCCTGATATTTAAGGACGAGAGTTTACTGTGTCATTCTCTTTCTCTACTTTGAGATGATGGTGTTGTGAATAAAACTGACTTTGAGAGAGAACTCTGCCTCGTCATTTTCACATCACCACACTGGTGACCCGAGACGTATAATGCAAGAAGAAAATTCCCCCGGGCCAGCCGCGTCAGGAGCCCCCAGCCAAGCGAATGCCGCTACAGTCCAACTACCGGACTTCTGGCAGAACAATCCGCGCTCCTGGTTCAGCGCGGTTGAGGCGCAGTTCAACCTCCAGTCGATATCGGTAGATGCCACGAAATTCTACCACGTAGTCACAAAGCTGGACAACAACACGGCCCAGCATGTGGAGAGCCTGATCGACCAGCCGCTGGATAGCAACAAATACGGCACGTTGAAGGCTGCACTCATCCAGCAATTCACCCCCTCGGCGGAGGAGCGAGCAGAGAGGCTCCTGGCGCTGACGGAGGGGGAAAACAACATGCCCGCGAGCCTGATGGAGAAGTTGTTGAGGTTGAAAGACTCTGACGACGATCCCTTCATTTTCACCCACCTCTTCCTCAGAACACTACCGTCAGCAGTGAGAGCGACCCTGGCCATTTCGCCACTGTTGGCCCTACGGGACTACCACGCACTGGGCCGAGAGGCGCAGCGGATTGTCAACGCCACCAAGCGGCGCGCAGCCACGGCCGCTGCAGCGGAACTCGGCACGATGACCGGAGACGACAGGGGGCCAGAGGCAGCGGTGCCAGACTCACCGACGACGGTGGCGGCAGGGGCCAGGGAACGTGGACCGGACGTCCTTTGTTTCTACCATCGCCGCTTCGCAGAGAGGGCACGCAAGTGTGTACCGCCGTGCCAGTTCGGGCGTTCGGGAAACGCCAAGACCGGGGGTCGGTAGCAGCCGCGGCCCTCAGGGAAGAGAACAAGTTGCTCTACTTGTCGGACGCACACTCAGGAAGGCATTTCCTCGTCGACACAGGCTCCCAGTTGAGTTTCATCACACCTTCCTACGCGGACAGGCTGGCTGGTTCCGGAGGTCCCCGGGTGATGGCAGCGAACGGCTTGGAGATTAAGACCTTTGGTGAGAAGACTCTGATCCTGTCTCTACACGGCCATACATTTGAGTGGACTTTTGTTGTAGCAACAGTAAATTTCAATATGTTGGGGGCTGATTTTTTGTGCTCACATGGTTTGTTGGTTGATCTCGCTAACAGGCGCCTGGTTAATGCACTTTCTTTTGATTCTATCCCCTGTACAGCGGGAGTGGCCCCGCCAACAGCACAAGCCAACGTCACAGCAGCAGGCGGTAAGTTCCACACACTGCTCACTCAGTTCCCAGCACTCATGGTCCCCACATTTTCGGCAACAGTCGCTAAGCACGGGGTGGAGCATTTTATTACCACTACCGGACCGCCCGTTTTTGCAAAAGCTTGGAGCTTGGATGCAGTTAAACTGGCCATAGCACGCAAGGAGTTCGCCAACCTGGAGAGGTTGGGCATTATCCGACGTTCAAACAGTCCATGGGCTTCCCCCCTAAACATGGTCCCGAAAGCTGACGGATCATGGCGCCCTTGCGGGGATTTCCGCAGGTTAAACAACGCTACAGCGCACGACCGCTACCCAATTCCACATATCCAAGATTTTTCCGTTCATTTGGCAAGGGCGCGCATTTTTTCTAAAATAGACTTGGTCCGCGGTTACCACCAAGTCCCAGTGCGCGCTGAAGACATACCCAAAACAGCGGCAATAACTCCGTTTGGCCTATTCGAGTTTTTACGCATGCCATTCGGACTTAAAGGGGGTGCTCAGATGTTCCAACGCATGATGGACGCGGTGCTTCGCGATCTCCCTTTCGTGTTCGTTTACCTGGACGATATTTTAGTAGCCAGCGCGTCCGAAGACAAACACGAAAAACACCTAGCCACAGTTTTCCGAAGGTTGGGAGATCACGGGTTAATAATCAACCCAGCGAAGTGTCAGTTTGGGGTGGCGCAGATCGATTTTTTGGGACACCGCGTCTCCCCCGCAGGAGCAGTTCCGCTGGCAGATTTTCCCCGGCCGCAGACGGTCAGGGCGTTGCAGGAGATTTTGGGAATGGTGAATTTTTATAACCGTTTTCTCTCCCGCGCGGCACAACTCATGCAGCCGTTGTATGCTGCACTCAAAAAAAAGAAACCCGCGGATAAGATCGAGTGGCCCCCGGAGCGGGACCAAGTGTTCTCGAAGGTGAAAGCAGCCTTGGCAAAGGCTGCGTTGTTGGCACACCCAGACCCAACGGCCCGCATAGCGCTCACCACTGACCCATCAGAGGTGGCCATAGGGGCGGTCGTGGAGCAACATGTAGCCGGGGTTTGGCAGCCCCTTGCATTTTTCAGCAGGACCTTGCGCGATAGTGAACGTAAATACAGCGCGTTTGACAGGGAGCTGCTCGCTCTCCATTTGGCCATCCACCACTTTCAGTTCTGGCTGGAAGGACACGCTTTCACCACGTTTGTTGACCACAAACCGCTAACATTCATGATGGCCAAGGTCTCTGAACCGTGGTCAGGCCGGCAGCAGAGACAGCTGGCCGCAATATCAGAGTTTACCACTGATATTCAGCACGTGGCGGGCAAACTCAATGTAGTGGCAGATTGCCTCTCGCGCGCCGTGGCGGCCCCAGTCAGCATAGGGGTAGATTATGCAGCCATGGCCGCGGAGCAGGTTAATGACGCAGAAGTACGCGCGCTCCAGTCTGGACCAACAGGGTTAAGGCTGGAGAGCAGGGTGCTGCAAGACGGTATGCCCCCCCAATCTGCGATGTCTCCACTGGACGGCCGCGTGGTGCCGCCGCGTCTTTGACTCGGTTCATTCTTTGGCGCAGCCGGGAGTGCGCGCATCGGTCAAAATGGTGGGAGAGAAATTTGTGTGGCCGAGCCTCCGCAAACAAGTCAAAGAGTGGGCAGCAGCCTGCACGGCGTGTCAACGAGCCAAAGTACACAGACACACGAGGGCTCCTTTGGAACCGTTTCACATTCCGGCCAAGAGGTTCGATCACGTTCATGTGGACCTCGTGGGCCCCCTCCCACCGTCACAGGTGTGCACACACCTTCTGACAATGGTGGACCGCACCACACGCTGGCCTGAAGTGGTCCCGCTGGCATCAACCACAGCCGAGGAGGTGGCGCGCGTGTTTTTAACAGCTTGGGTGGCGCGCTTCGGCGTTCCGTTGGACATTACGTCCGACAGAGGCCCTCAATTTGTGTCCGAGCTTTGGTCGACAATGGCCCGCAGCCTGGGTGTCACAATTCACCGCACAACCGCGTACAATCTGCAGGCTAACTGGTTATGCGAACGTTTTCATAGGTCATTGAAAGCGGCTCTCAGAGCGTCACTGACGAATACAAATTGGGTTGACAAGTTACCGTGGGTGTTATTGGGGTTGCGTTCTGCGCCTAAAGAGGATCTGGAAGCCTCCCCAGCGGAGCTCGTGTTTGCGCAGCCACTCCGGTTGCCTGGGGAGTTTCTCCCAGATAACCCTGCGCCAAACGCCTCCCCGTCTCAGCTGTTGCGGAGTAACATAGAATCAAGCACACTGCCCGGCTCCGCGCACCACAGTTTTCCGCGTGTTTTTGTGCCTAAAACTTTGAAGAACACAGAGTTTGTTTTTGTTAGACATGATGCGCATCGAACACCGCTGCGACCGCCTTATGACGGACCATTCAGAGTGCTAGAAACAGGGGACAAGCAGTTTTTGATAGATTTGGGGTGTAGGAAAGAGAGAATTGGCATAAACAGACTCAAACCCGCTTTTGTGGTGGCAGATGAGCAGGTGCTGTTGGCGAAGGCTCCGCGGCGAGGTAGACCACCGCGGGGGGGCTTCACAGAGTAATATTTCCCCAGAACACCCACAGGTGCTGACAAAAGGTTTCCACACCCAGATGGCAAACCCCCAGGACAGCCCCGCAGAGACGTTGAATCCCAGCTACAGCAGAAACGGCAGGAGGCTGAAGCCTATACAGCATGTGGACTGATGTGTATTGATACTATCACGGCATGCATATGGTTATTCTCTTGTTGTTCTGTTTGTCTAAAATGCTGGGGGGGCTTTGTGTGGTGGACACACACATGGGACCTGTTTTGTGGCTCACATTTTAGGTCAGAACAAAGGCAGGAAGCTGCAGGAATCTTAGCCTTGGTATGCAAGGCTTGAGACTGTGGGGGTTCAATTAAAGGATTAAGGAAGGGATGCACTGGAGACAGTGGAAGTGATATCATGGAGAGAAATGCATTGTGACTGTCTTTATAATGCAAGGTGGTCTGTGTGACATGTGATCTGTGAAGTGTGAAGCTCCTGATATTTAAGGACGAGAGTTTACTGTGTCATTCTCTTTCTCTGCTTTGAGATGATGGTGTTGTGAATAAAACTAACTTTGAGAGAGAACTCTGCCTCGTCATTTTCACATCACCACAAGGTATTTGTTGGTTTATTTATTTTATTTTACTTTATTTATTTGTTGTAATCTATTCTTAACTTGTGTTTTATTTTATCAATGTAAATTGTATTCTTTTAATTTGTGCTTCTTTGTCATTTAACCTCTTGTTTCTGTTTTACTTCATGTAAAGCACTTTGTGACTTTTGTCTGTGAAAAGTGCTATACAAATAAAGTTATTATATTATTATTATTATAAATTTGCACCCGACTGGGTTGGTTGAGATAGCCGGAGTGGTGGCTCAGTTGGTAGAGCATCCGCCCCACACCCTGGAGGCAGGGGTTCAAATCCCGGCCGGGTCATGCCAAAGACCATATAAAAAGCGGAACTTCCTGCCGTCCAGCTCAGCAATAATGGAATGGAGGAGGGAAATCTGTAGTGGTTCCTTGCTTGGCAGCGGCCTTCTGATTCTACATATGGGGTGTGTGTGATTAACACTGTAGATAGGAAAAACACAATTTCGTTCTACTGTACATGATTGGTTGTATGGTTGAATGACAATAAAGGGTGATTTAATTAACCAGCCTAGAGATTCTGCAATCACTGGAGTGAGTATCAACACTGGAGAGTAAACTAGTTTTGCAAATGAGACTGGCAGTCATTTGCAGACAGATGGACCAGAGCTCTGTAGTTGAGAAGGAGTGTCTGTAGTGTGTATCCATCCACATACTCCTTTTACTGATGTGCTAATGAGGGCTAGCAGGCTAGCAGCTCCTGAACACTGGCCAGCTTCAGTTTAGTGCTGTAAACAACCATCATCCAGGTGCAGTTTCTGAAGGAGGCGGTGATATTTTTCCAACTGTGGGCCCCAGTGGATGATGTAAAACTAAACATGATGACATTTTTGGGATTTCCACAGCAGGTAGAAATAAGTTGCAAAAGTTATGAAGGAAACCCCATCTCTTTGCAAGGCATTACAACTCGCTCAGATTGTTTACTAAAATGCAGGAAGCTGGAGCTACTACAGTGATTGTCAGTGACAACAAGCTTAGAATAAGCGTCATACCAAGTCTAGCTACATTTGTGTCTTCAACAGCAATGTGTAGATCATGCACCAAAGACTAAAAAGAACTGTTCATGTGATCGGTGGTACAGACACAGGACAGACAAAAGAGCACCAGGTATATTTTCACTTGTATAATGTCACAGATCTGGTGTTTATGTAGATTATGGTGTTTAGTAGATACTGCCAAGTGCAACCTGGCTGCATGAAGTTAAAAAAAAGCTAACACTTTGTTTCCTTAGGCTTACCAAAATAGGAAACATATCAAATTGTTTATGTGACAAATATTGTCATAAATATGTTTTCATTTACTATTCGATCTGTAAATGTTTCAGTTAAATTGAAAATGACCAAATCTGTTAACCCGTTGTACCGCGGGTGGGCAAGTCTCTGCATCCCAGAGCGCACGAGGGCGCTCTCGTGTGCTCTAGGACGCACGAGGGTGCTGCCTCCAAGCGCGCACTGAAAAAAAAAAAAAGTTCTTCCACTACAGACACAGCCGCTAACAGATTAGATATGATTGACCTCTCATTCGACTAATAAGAGCCTTGAATTGGGTTTCTGAAACCTTGAAGAACCAATGACTGAAAACCTAGCAAGAAGGACCCGCCTACCAACGCTGTGAATGCAGCGAGCCAATTGAAGCACAGAAGTTCGCAAGCTTTTTTGTGTAAGGCTGGGTGAAGAGAGACTGACTGCTGTAGCAGATGAAAAAAAGGACCCGCAGGAAGAACCCCACAGACCCAGCAGCACGGAGACCATCCACAAGTGCAACCAGTGTGACAGGGACTGCCATTCGCGCATCGGCATGTTCGGACCCAGGCGGTGCTTTTTTTGTTTTTGTCCCAGCAGAGTAGACGTTAGGATTGTCTTCCATGGCCATCATAGACCGACGGAGGCCGACGACGAAGGCTGAGTGACACACACGTGTTCGCCAGTCTATTTTTAATTACTACTGCTATTTGTTTTGAAAAATCGTTCGCCAAAAACCGCAATCATGGAAGCGCAAAACCGCAATAATGGAATTATGTTTTGATCGGGTCGCGAGACCAGCGTTGCGTTCGTCTGACAATGAGGAAGAAGTTCGCCAGCTCCACTTCTGCTGTGAAGAGGTAAGTGTTCTAAGCTAAATTATTCTTTATCCCTGAAAATTGTAATCAAAATGACTTTTGACCGATCAGTAAATTACAGCTGTGCGTCATCGTTGCATGATGGACCGTGGCGCAACGGGCGATGTCCGTCCTCTGTAGTGAGGGGGGGGACAAACTCCCCCCCCCCACACACACAGAGCCCTGAGTGTCACCTTTCATTAGAGCCCAAGATGAAGCTTCTATATTGAATCATTCAAACGTTACAGACATTTTTCCAAACTGTGCCATTTGGCACAATTTGGCACAGTTCAAAAACGCCTGGGAACTACCTGAGGAAAAAGCTGTGTAATATATTCATTTTTTGTGGTATTGTTACAAAATTTGGACTTCAGCTGGATAACACTTGGCTCTACATTTCTGTTGCATTATCCAGCCCGGATCTGAAGCTGTGTGTTATTTGCAAGCATTTGTATCCGAAAAAACACCCAGGCCAAATTTATTTTCTTCAAGTTCACTATGTTTAGATGACTGTAACTCAGTGGCCGGAGCACTTAGAGAGATTATGACTGATTTGCCAAAAAATTCAAAGTGTTTTCTTTTAAATGAGACCAACCCCATGAAGATGCTGCAAAGGGTTGAAGAACAGCTTTCGATTTACTTTGGGCATGTTATTTTTTGGCGTTTTTAGGGAAATTGACTGGAGTGCAAGGGGTTAAAGAAAGGCATGAGGTCAAAGCTCTTAATCTAATTACTACTACTACTACTAATAATAATAATGATAATAATAATAACAACAACTAGAAAATTCCTGCAGAAATTTTGATAGTGTGCCCCTACTGCCCGCTGGTCGTGGCTTTAAGTTTGAGGACTTAATATAATAATAAAATTTGCTGAAATTTATTGAAAACGGGACAAGTTTGTCCAAGTTACAAGTGTTCGTTGTTCTAACCACTAGGTGGCGTTATAAGTTTTGTTAATTCTTTTTATATAGGAGCATGTAGGGTGGCACTAATATCCATCATAAAAAAATTTGGTTAAAATTGAAAAAAGTTCATCCAAGTTACAAGCATCCATCGTTCTAACCACTAGGTGACACTATAAGTTTTGTTAATTATTTTTTATATAGGAGCATGAAGGGTGGGTGTAATAGCCATTGTAGAACATTTGGTGAAAATCAGAAAAAGTTTGTCCAAGTTACAAGAGTCCATTGTTCTAACCACTAGGTGGTGCTATAACTTTTGTTAATTATTTTTATATAGGAGCGTGCAGAGTGGGTCTGTTATCCATTGTAGAACATTTGGTGAAAATCAGACAGTTGGTTCAAGTCACAAGTGTCCGATATTCCATGGCGAGGAGACAACTTTCGCCATGTCACCATGGCAACACTTACATATCAGTTATGTGTTGCCCACCCATATGGAACTACAGATAGCAGTCACCTCAACCTATGTTCTAGATTTCGTGACTCTGGGACCTTTCCAACCCTCCCAACAAGATCACAGATTTAATGGAGAAAAGGGTGTTTCCATGATAACAGCAGTGAAACAAAGCCAAAGTTCATGGGCTGTTATAATCATGCTTGGGGTCTTATTATCCAATCTTCGACAACTCTATTCATTCTCTATGGGAAAAACTTTTTGGTTTTTTGTTAGTGTTTTGGACACCAAGCAAAAACGCTGAAATAAAAATACAAACATAAATCTCCGGATTGAGCTGCACGTTTTGATATGTATTTTGTGGGGGTTTTCTCAAAGCTGTGAGAGGAGATACGAATCAAAAATCGGCAGAAGAAGGAAAAGAATAATCTGGAATAAATTTTGAGATAGTAATATAGTGTTTCTCAATGCTTTGCATTGGGGCACACTATAATAAGTCTTTAGGGGAAGTCAGAATACATCGAGGTATTTTTAAGGGCGACAGCTTATCCCCTCTGCTGTTCATCATATCGCTGATACCACTATCAATAATCCTAAGGGAGACACAGGCAAGATACCAGCTTAGAAAAGAATCCCCAGCTAACCACGTACTATTTATGGATGACCTAAAGCTCTATGGCAAAGATGAGCATGAGGTGGACTCCTTGGTGAACACAGTACGAGTGTTCAGTGAAGACATCGGCATGGAGTTTGGCTTAAACAAATGTGGTGTGCTTGTTTTGAAAAGAGGGAAGATTATCAAGTTGGTTTGCCCGACAGAAGAAAAATGAAAAAAGTTGATGAAGATGGATATACATAAGTACCTGGGAGCCCTTGAATATAATGACATACTGCACAAGGGAATGAAGAGCAAATTAAGGGGCGAGTATCTCCGCAAACTGAAGAGAGTGTTAAAGTCGAAGTTAAATGGCAAGAACATCATAACAGGAGTAAATACATGGGCTGTCTTTGTCCTCTGCTATGGAGCTGGAGTCATTAACTGGACTAAAACTGACTCAGAAGAAATGGATAGGAAAACTAGAAAGCAGTTAACAATTTATGGAATTCTCCATCTGCAAGCGGACGTGGACCGACTATATGCTCCTAGAAGTTGTGGAGGCCGTGGCCTTATCAGCACTGAAGACTGTGTCCATAATGAGGAAATTGGGCTTGCAAGTTACATCCAGGCAAGCACGGAACAGCTACTCACTGAAGTCAAGAAGGAAGGATTGCTGCTTAAAGAGGAGGTTGAAGACCAGAAGACTGTTAAAGAAGGGAATAAACAGAAGCAACTAGAAGGGTGGAGCAGTAAGCCTATGTGTCATGCTGAGTGTCATACTATGTATTGGATATACTGTTTAATCTTATGTGTATGTTGATTGCTATATTTTTTGCATGTTTTATTTTATTTATTTATTTTTTGCTGTTGATAGTTATGATTGTTTGGAGTGCAGTGTTTTCTTGTTTATTTTTACATGCATGCTTTTGAATGATTGAACACAGCTGAACACAATTACTGGGGAACTCAGGTATTGACTGACAACCTGAACCAGCCAGTTGACTGCTACAGACTTCCCACATGGCCCAATGGGAATACAGGGGTTGGTTTTCCTATCTCCTGTATAAGCAGGGAAAGACCTACATTGAGAGAGTCCTTCCTCTCCTGAACTGAGGCCCACACTCTTCCCATGCGGCTAGAGAGTCTGCAGCAGCTTCCAGGCTGTCCCAGTGTGATGGTGTCAGAAGTGTATTGGAGGCTTTGGGTGTGAGTTCCAGAAGCAGTAGCTTCTGTCCAAAGTTGTGAGTTCCTTTTATCCAATACACTAACTGTTGCTGGAGGTTTGAGTAGAACTAACCCCTTTGTGTGAAGAATAGACTGCTGGCCATTTTCCTTTCTTCTAGGCGTGGGTGAGGAAGACTCCTGGATGTGTGGGCCTGTTCGCTGAGGACTCAATTGAGGGTATTGAGGGACAAGGCCTCAGATTGTGACAGCAAGTCCCTGGGACTGATAAGGTTTTTAATGACTTTTGCCTTTTTAAAGGCTCCCTCATTTTTAAGGTCATATCTGCACTATTTGCGATTTTACTTTATTTTCCCTTGTGTGATAAATGTTTATGCTTGCATCTTTGGTGTGTGATGGTTACTAAGTACTGCTCACCCTCATAGCAGGAACCTAAAAGAAATCTGTTTTACTGGAGGTTAATAAGAGAATTAGTTTATTCTGTTCCACTAATCAGGTAACCTCCATACTTCACGTTTGGCAAGATACGAGTTTGTGAGCAATGCATGGTACAACACCATATTTTAGAGATGATGATGCCAGCTTATCCTGGTGCCCCCTGGTTGCCAAAATTTCATGGCTCAGGGAGCGAATTGAAATATCAAGAATGGAAAGAGCAAATCAAAGGTATTTTAGAGACATAAGAACTGACTGAGTCACAAAGAGTTGCAATTGTGCTGGAAGAATTAAGTGGGGAGGCTAAATGACAAATTGTTTTAGATTTGGGGGATCGTGATAAGGCTGGGGGAAAAAAAAATAATAATAATTCTGTATTAGATGCACTTTATGTAGAGAAGGTCCCATTGTCCGTTTGTAGAGCTCAATTTTTTGGGTGTGTTCAAAGACCGGATGAACCTGTTCGAGCCCATTTGTTGAGGTAGAAAGAACTACATTGTAGGCTGTGGCAGCATAACCCGGGTGAGGACCCCACTGACTCTCATCTGATGGACCAGCTCCTGCTAGGTCTAGAGGACGTTTCCTTGCTTCAGACCCTGAAAATGTTTACTCATTGTAACACTGATGTAACCTTTGCCAAGATACAGCAAGAGGCCTTATTGTTCGAGGAGGAGCAACAAGGAACAAAGTGGCCAGAGGTCACCTGTGCAGCCATAGGTGGGTCCAAGTATCCTAGATGTTGTTCACAGACTGACTGGAAGCAGGAATTTTAAAGGGAAATTATGGAAGAAATGAAAAGCCAACTAGTAGACTTGCAACATGATCTGGTTAAAGAACTCAGGTCATAGGCCCCAGGTCCTGCCCAGATTAGTCAGCCCATTCATACTTCTGGAGCCTATGTTCGGCCCCAGTTTAGATCTAGACAGGCTAATCCTGGTGGCTCCAACATGTGGGACGAAAATGGCAGGCTCATCTTCAGGCAGTGCAAACAGTCTGGCCACATTGCAAGGTTTTGTGAAAACTCTTAGTCCAGCGTTAAAACTGATATACCCTGCTACCAAGGTCCAGAGATGGTAGAGTCGACAGCAGTTGAAGATTTTGAAAGGACCACTACAGTTTTTATTGGTGAATGTCCAACAGTCAATCGGTCTGTAGGGAATGTTAAATTGCAGGGCCTCTTGGACACAGGCTCCCAAGTCACGATGCACCAGAGATTATTCTCTCAACACGGTGGCCAACATAAGACTAAGACTAACATCATAGGTACATGCACCACCTTTTTGAAGCTTAAGGCTGCTAATGGACTTAAAATCCCTATGCTGTTATGGATTTTGTTACTAAGTACTGCTCACCCTTGTAGCAGGAACCTAAAAGAAATGTTTTACTGGAGGTTAATAAGAGAATTAATTAATTCTGTTCCACAAATCAGGTAACCTCCATACTTCACATATGCACGGTCAATTCTTGCGTCAAACAGAGGACGTAAGAGGCAGGGCATCGTGGGATTGGATGGTGAAGGGGAATATCAAAAAAGAGACCGAAGGACTTATTACTGCCTCACAAGATTAGGCGTTAAGTACCAACTCAATGAACTAAGATCCAGAAAGAGAACCTGTTCCCCCTATGCAGAGTGTGCAGGGTAAAGGATGAAACCACAAAACATCTTGTATGCAAATGTGGTAAACTCGCACAAGTTGAATACAAACAACGACATGACAATGTTGCACAGATTAGTCACTGGAAGCTTGCCAAAGTACATGGGCTTGATGCTGCTGACAAGTGGTTTGGCCACAAGCCAAAAGGAGTAGTTCAAAGTAAAGAAGTGAAACTTCTCTGGGATTTCTACATACAGAAAGACAAGAATATACAAGCTCGTAGACTGGATCTAGTGCTAGTTAACAGAAAGGAAGGCCAGTGCTTTATAACTGACATCACTGTATCAAGTGATAGAGGGGTCAGGGAAAAGCAAAAAGAGAAAGTTGATAAGTATCGGGACTTGAGAAGCGATGTGGCTAGACTATGGGACATCAACACAACTGCTTTTGCAATAGTGGTGGGAGCCCTGGGCACAGTTACAAACAACCTGGAGAAACATCTAAGCACAATAGGTGTCTCTGACAAGATTGAGGTCCTACAAAAAGCTGCCCTACTTGGAACAGCTCACATCCTCAGAAAAGTTCTCAAAGCCTGAGGCTAAAAGGCTTAGCTTGCCCTCAAAGACACAGAACTAACTGGCATAAAATCAAGCCGAGAAATAACTTCAAATAATGACAATAAAATGTGATAGCTCATTATTATTATTACATGATATCAATTGCTCTATATTGCAGTATAAGGATATGGACTTGATATTGGCTGCTTCCGCATGCATTAATACATTTTTAAATCATCACAAAATTTTGATCAATAAGATTTTGAACAATTATCAGAAAAGGTCTGAAAGGGGGGGTAGGGTGGGCCATCTGGTGGCCTGGGGGTGGTGGTGGTTCAGGTCCTGCTCTTCCCGGCCGTCCTGCTGTTGTGTCCTGGGGCAGGGTGCTTTGCCACTTTGCCTCCGGTATCCGTGGCACTGGGTATGGGTGTGTGTGGGTGCTTGGGGTGGCCGGGGGTGGGGTTGTTGTCGTGGGTTGGCAGCCACATTTTCGTTGGTTTGTCCGGGGCGGCTGTGGCTGCAGGGTTGCCTGCCGCTGTCAATGTCTGTCTGGGGTGGATGGTTGGTGGGCTAATGGTGGGTACTCTGGGATGTCGCTTGGCATGTAGAATGCTGTATGGTCCAGCCAATTACAATGGGGCAAAAAAGTATTTAGTCAGCCACCAATTGTGCATGTTCACCCACTTAAAAGATGAGAGGTCTCCAATTTTCATCATAGGTATACCTCAACTATGAGAGACAAAATGAGGGGGGGAAAAAAATCCAGAAAATCACATTGAAGGATTTTTAATGAATTAATTGGTAAATTCCTCGGTAAAATAAGTATTTGGTCAATAACAAAAGTTCATCTCAATACTTTGTTATATACCCTTTGTCGGCAATGACAGAGGTCAGACGTTTTCTGTAAGTCTTCACAAGGTTTTCACACACTGTTGCTGGTATTTTTGGCCCATTCCTCCATGCAGATCTCCTCTAGAGCAGTGACGTTTTGGGGCTGTCACTGGGCAACACGAACTTTCAACTCCCTCCAAAGATTTTCTATGGGGTTGAGATCTGGAGACTGGCTAGGCCACTCCAGGACCTTGAAATGCTTCTTACGAAGCCACTCCTTCGTTGCCCGGGTGGTGTGTTTGGGATCATTGTCATGCTGAAAGACCCAGCCACGTTTCATCTTCAATGCCCTTGCTGGTGGAAGGAGGTTTTCACTCAAAATCTCACGATACATAGCCCCATTAATTCTTTTCTTTACACGGATCAGTCGTCCTGGTCCCTTTGCAGAAATACAGCCCCAAAGCATGATGTTTCCACCCCCATGCTTCACAGTAGGTATGGTGTTCTTTCTCCTCAAAACACAAGTTGAGTTTTTACAATAAAGTTCTATTTTGGTTTCATATGACATTCTCCCAATCCTCTTCTGGATCATCCAAATGCTCTCTAGCAAACTTCAGACGGGCCTGGACATGTACTGGCTTAAGCAGGGGGACACGTCTGGCACTGCAGGATTTGAGTCCCTGGCGGCGTAGTGTTACTGATGGTAGCCTTTGTTACTTTGGTCCCAGCTCTCTGCAGGTCATTCACTAGGTCCACCCGTGTGGTTCTGGGATTTTTGCTCACCGTTCTCGTGATCATTTTGACCCCACGGGGTGAGATCTTGCATGAAGCCCCAGACCAAGGGAGAGTATCAGTGGTCTTGTATGTCTTCCATTTTCTAATAATTGCTCCCACAGTTGATTTCTCCACACCAAGCTGCTTACCTATTGCAGATTGAGTCTTCCCAGCCTGGTGCAGGTCTACAATTTTGTTTCTGGTGTCCTTTGACAGCTCTTTGGTCTTGGCCATAGTGGAGTTTGGAGTCTGACTGTTTGAGGTTGTGGACAGGTGTCTTTTATACTGATAACTAGTTCAAACAGGTGCCATTAATACAGGTAATGAGTGGAGGACAGAGGGGCCTCTTAAAGAAGTTGTTACAGGT
This sequence comes from Pholidichthys leucotaenia, assembly GCA_020510985.1. Taxonomy (NCBI): domain Eukaryota; kingdom Metazoa; phylum Chordata; class Actinopteri; order Cichliformes; family Pholidichthyidae; genus Pholidichthys; species Pholidichthys leucotaenia. The sequence goes on along the minus strand of CM035841.1, from coordinate 428,527,088 downwards.
CTGTGAGAGCCAGAAATCTTGCTTGTTTGTAGGTGACCAAATACTTATTTTACCGAGGAATTTACCAATTAATTCATTAAAAATCCTTCAATGTGATTTTCTGGATTTTTTTTTTCTCATTTTGTCTCTCATAGTTGAGGTATACCTATGATGAAAATTGGAGACCTCATCTTTTAAGTGGGAGAACTTGCACAATTGGTGGCTGACTAAATACTTTTTTGCCCCACTGTATTCATTATTATGATTATATTTGTTTGTGCAATATGTGTGGCTGCCCCATCATGCCTGTGGTGCTGGTGAGCGCTGGGGTGCGATGCTGGTGGGTCCTAGGCTGCACGGCCTAATGACCCTCGCTCTAGGATGGGATCTGGGGGCAGTGGTTGGCCTCCAGAGACAGTTTGGGAGCTGGCCTCTGGGGGGTCTTTGGGACCGCCTCCCTCCCAGTCTTACCCCCCCCCGCCAAATTCTGGGTGCATCATACATCTTATTGGATACACTTAGGGTTTTGGGGTGGGGGGTGTGCTGTATGGTGTTGGTTAAGAGGATCCCTCTGTCTACTGCACAGTGGAGCCACCCTCATTTCAATTTTAATTGCACTGTAGACACTGAGATCTTGGGGGGGGGGATTGGAGCCCCGCTGCCCATAGCAGTGGCGAGTGGTGCCCGAATACATTATCCCCCAATTTTAACTGCACTTTGGTAGTTCACACACCTGCATAAAATCACACCTCACAACTAATACTCAACCATCACGATTCACGCATGGGGGGTGGGGTCTTCCCCCACCCCTGCTGCCCTCCTTCTGTCGGTGGCCTGGCTGGTGTCCTGGGACCCATCATGTTGTCGTCAACCTTGAGCACTGCTGAATGAATAGGTGTGAGCAAGGGAATGGGCCAGCGAGTCAGCAAATAAGTGAGAGTGAGGGAGTGATGACTGGAGATGGTGATGATGGTGGTGGGTCGGATTTGTGTGGTGCTTTGCGTGTCGGGTGGCATTTCGGAGCGCTTGCTCCGAGGCTGTTGATCAGTTGCTCCGGGTGGATGTTCGTGTTGGTCTGCTTCTGTGGCTGCGGCCGCCCCAGGGTGGGTTGGCTGCTGATCAGCACCGGCGGTCTCCCTGTCTGTTACTGGGCATTGGTGCACATTCAAGCCAGCTACATCTGGGCCGTGGCCTCCCCAAGTGTTAAGGGTGAATGAGTGTGTGTGGGAGAGCACAAGTGGATGCGAGTGAGTGCATGTGTATGGGTGGAGGGAGGCATGAGTGGGTGTGGGCGGGAGACTGTGGGGGTTAGAGAGTGTGAGCGAGATTGGGTGGGAGTGTGAGTGTAAGATTGTGAGTGCGTGGGAATGGGTGTGTATGCTAGTCGGGGTAGTGCTGGACAGAAGGGTTGGCACCTCCTGGCCATGTGGGCTTCCTTGGATGGGGGGTTGGCCCCCGTGGGGCTCCTGCACCTTGCTGCCGCCTTCCTTGGACATGGGGGCCTGGGAGTTCCCGGAGTGTGTGTTGAGGGCACTGGGGTGGGTGCAGACCCGCTGTGGGGGTGCCTCTGATCCGGGGGGGGGGGCTGGCCTTTTGGTGCCTGGGGCCCAGGAGCTGGCATTGGCTCCACTGGGTGGGGGGTGCACTGCACTGACTGCTTGGCGCTCGGCCTTCCTCAGCCATACCTCCTGGGGAAGATACCTGGTTGTCCTGGGGCTTGTTGGCCTCGGGACATTTGTGGGGTTGGTGGTGCTATCTTGCTTGCTTGAGGTTTCCGGGGGGATGGGGGGTGTTGCTGTGACCTGCCACCCTCTTTGTATATTTCCTGGCAAACCACTCACATGCACACTTTGCACGTGCTCTCATACACACAAACAGACATGCACACATGTCTCTCCTTTAACAGGTGCAGATACCAGACTTGTGATCAGATCAGATGTGGGCAGCACGGTGATGCAGTGGTTAGCACTGTTGCCTAACAGCTAGAAGGTTCCAGGTTCAAATCCCCAGGCTGGCAGGGGTAGGAACCTTTCTCTGTGGAGTTTGCATGTTCTCCCTGTGCTGCGTGGGTTTACTCGGGGGGGGCTCCGGTTTCCTCCCACAATCCAAAGACATGCGTGTTAGGTTAAATGGTTGATCTAAATTGTCCCTAGATATCTGTCTCCTATAGGCCTTTAGAATAGAGGGTTAGTACTAGTGAAGTGCTTTGAGTGGTCTTTGAGATTAGAAAAGCGCTATATAAGTACAGGTCCTTATCTTTTCAGTAGAAGAAACAGTTTGTCTTCTATATGTTTCAGTTGTGTTAATCTAAGATAAGATAAGCCTTTATTAGTCCCACAAAGGGGAAATTCCAGGATAGCAACAATCAGAAGGCAAGAAAAAAAAAGCAAACAAGCAAGAGCAGCTAATATACATATGTACATATTACTATATATATATATATATATATATATATAGTATATACACAGTGCAGAGCATTGTAGCTGGATGGAATAACTGAGTATATAAACACACAGTACAGAGCATTGCAGCTAGGTGGAATAAATATGTAAATATATAAGCACACAGTGCAGAGCAATGTAGCTAGATGGAGTAATATGTAGATATATAGACACACAGTGCGGAGCATTGTAGCTAGATGGAATAAATATGTAAATATATAAACCCACACAGTGCAGAGCATTGTTGCTAGATGGGATGAAACGGCACAACCATCTGCTTAGTTATCCTAAATGGTATGATTATGTGCCCATACATATTCTCACCCTCCATAGCGACTGATATTTTCCTAGTTGTATGCCGGAGGGGACCATTGTAAGTCTATTGCGTCATTTGCATTCAAAAAACTATTAGGTTGTTACGTCTTTTTGCTATCTCTGCGAGCAGCCCTGCTTAGGTTGTACAGTCTGACAGCCGTTGGTAGGAAGGACCTGCGAAACCTCTCGGTTGTGCACCTAGGATGATGTAGTCTGCTGCTAAATGAGCTCCTCAGTGCATTCAGTATGTCCTGCATAGGGTGGAACTCGGACTCCAGCAGAGATGACAGCTTAGCCACCGTCCTTCTCTCTCCTATCTCCTCCACCCTGGTCAAGGCGCTGCCCCAGGACAGAGCTAGCTTTCTTGATCAGTTTGTTCAGTCTCTTCCTATCGGCTGCAGTAATGCCACTGCCCCAGCAGACCACTCCAAAAGTGATGGCTGATGCCACCACCGTGTCATAGAATGTCTTCAGCAGCGCCCCTTGTACACCAAAAGACCTGAGTCTCCTCAGTAGGAACAGCCTGCGCTGTCCCTTCTTGTAGAGTGCGTCAGTATTGTGTGACCAGTCTAGTTTATTGTTCAGATGAACACAAAGGTACTTGTAGGATGTCACCATCTCAATGTCTGTTCCCTGTATATTTACTGGTGCTGTGAGGGGTTGTCCATGCCTGCGGCAGTCCACCACCAGCTCCTTAGTTTTCCTCGCGTTGATCTGGAGGCAGTTCCGATGGCACCAGTCCACGAAGTCCTGGATAAGCCCTCTGTACTCAGCTTCATCTCCATTGGAGATAAGGCCAACGATCGCAGAGTCATCAGAGAACTTCTGTAAATGGCAGTGTGTTGTGTTGTGTGAGAAGTCCGCAGTATAAAGAGTGAACAGGAAGGGAGCCAAAACCATTCCCTGGGGGGCCCCCGTGCTACCGATCGTGTCGGACACACAGTCCCGGGTTCTCACAAACTGAGGCCGGTTCGTGAGGTAGTCCAGGATCCATGATGACAGATGCTGGTCCACCCCTGCGCGCAGCAGCTTGTCCTTCAGGATCATTGGTTGGATGGTGTTGAAAGCACTGGAGAAGTCAAAGAACATGATCCTCACCACATTCCCGGGCTTCTCCAGGTGGGACAGAGAACGGTGAAGGAGGAAGATCACCGCATCCTCCACCCCAATGCCATGCTGGTAGGCAAACTGGAGTGGATCCATCGCTGGTTCCACCAGGGGGCGGAGGTGAGCAAGGAGCAGTCTCTCCAGGGTCTTCATCAAGTGGGACGTCAAGGCCACCGGTCTGTAGCTGTTCAGGTCTTTGGGGTGGGAAGTTTTTGGTACAGGTACCACACAAGATGTTTTCCGCAGCTGTGGTACCCTCCCCAGCTTCAGGCTCAGGTTGAAGATGTACGTCACAATCCCACACAGCTGGTCTGCACAGGACTTGAGGAGCTTTGCGCTGATGCCGTCCGGTCCCGACGCCTTCCTCGCCTTGATCTTTCTCAGCTCTGTCCTCACCTGGGTCCTGGTCAGGGTCAGGATGGGGGGCAGCAGGACTTGATGTCTTTAGAGGCAGCAGTGGTTGTTGTGCAGTCAGGGGGGAGGGCGGTTGGTCAAACCTATTGAAAAACAGATTCAGATTGTTCGCCCACTCCCTGCCCCCCGTGGCCTGGGGGGAGGTATTCTGGAGCCCAGAGATGGTTTTGAGGTTTCTCCAGACCCCGCTGATGTCGCTCTGTTGCAGCTTGTCCTCCATCTTCTTCCTGAAGCTGTCCTTGCCTTCTCTGATCTTTCTCCTCAGCTCCCTCTGTACGGACTTCAGCATCTCCCTGTCCCCCGACCTGAAGATCCTCTTCTTCTCTCTCAGAAGTGTTTTTATCTCAGGGTTGATCCAGGGTTTGTTGTTTGAGAAACACCGTATGGTCTTGGTGGGAAAGGATTTGTCCACACAGAAGCTGAGGTAGCCCGTGAAAGTGTGAGTGAGGCCATCGATGTCCTCACCATGTGGATCGCAGAGCTGCTTCCAGGTGGTGGCTTCAAAACAGCCCTTTAGAGTGTCCATTGCCTCCTCAGACCATAACTTCACTGTGCGCATGGCCGGAGATTGTCTGTGCACTAGGGGTTTGTACACCGGCCGGAGATGAACCAAATTGTGATCCGATCTCCCAAGTGGGGGGAGTTGTGATGAGGTGTACGCCTCCTTAGTGTTTGCATAGAATAAGTCCAGTGTTTTATTGTCTCTAGTGTGGCATGTGACATACTGGGTGAACGTGGGTAGAATAGGAGACAGTGAAACATGGTTGAAATCGCCTGAGATGAGGAGAAGAGCATCTGGGTGTTCTGTCTGCAGCCTGCCAGTTACTGAGTGGATGACGTCACGCGCTGTCCCAGCGCTTGCCGTCGGATTTGCATAAACAACAATGCAGATCACATGCGAGTGTTCTCTCGGGAGATATGTAGGCCGCATGCTAACAGCTAGCAACTCAATGTCTTTGCTGCAGTGTCGTTGTTTAACAGTGATATGTCCCGGTCTGCACCAGTTGTTGTTAACATACATTATCACTCCACCGCCCCTTGCTTTGCCACTGTCTGGTGTTCGGTCTGCCCGTATCATGTGGAAACCCTCCAGCTCAATGTTAGCATCTGCTGCTAGTTCAGTTGTGAACTAGCAGCAGTAGTAATTTGATTGTCTTTGTTTGTTCCTCTGTCTTCTTTCCTTCACTTCCGCCTCCCAAAGACAGCAGACGCCTTTTTCTTCTCTCCTGCTCTGACTTATCTCCTTCCTCCTCTAACTAACTGGATCCCAGCTTGCTATCGTCTGTCTGCGTGTCTCTACTGCTGATTATCGAACGAAACTATGGATTTAATAAGCTGGGCTTTGAACGCAATTGACACTATTTTTTCAACGAGGAAAAGTGCCCCGGGGGAGGTTGTTTGCCCCGCAGGAATGGCTGCTGCGGGCTATTTGAGGGACACAAGTACAGTGGTACCTCTACTTACGAATTTAATTCGTTCCGGAAGAATTCTCGTAATGTGAAAAATTTGTAAGTAGAGGCGCGTTTTACATGTAAATGCCGTAATCCGTTCCAAGCCCCCAAAATTCGGGCATAAATTTTTTAATAAATCGTAAAAACGCATCAAAACATGTAACAAATACATGTTACAATTAGATTACTGCACAATAAACATAAAATGAGAGAATAATAAAAATTATGTTCATTTACCCTTTAACTGCTATCGTCGTCACCGTTTGCCTTCTTTGGTTCATGTTCTGATCCAAGGACATTTGCTTTTGTCGGCTTGTAAGTGCTTCATTTTGTTTTAATACCGTGCTGATCGTTGATGTATTACGGCCATATTCTTTGGCGAGATCAACCAAACGCATAAAGTTTTGGAAAAAAAAACCAAACTTCGTGGCCAATGGGATACCAGGAAGATGCTAGGCGATAGCCAATGGCAGAGCAGCTACAGGTATGTTTACGTTCGGTAAACTACGGAAGCTGCGAGGAGCGCGTACTTTTTTGCCTTTCGTATCCTGAAATTTCATTCGTAACTAGAGGCAATATTTTCCCATTGAGGCGTCTCGTAACCTGAAAATTCCGTATGTAGAGACGTTCGTAAGTAGAGATACCACTGTAATTGGAAACTCTTGTGCCTGTCTGATCTTTCCATCGAAGATGTCGAAGATTTGTACGTCTTCGTAGTAATGGTCATCGGGATCGTTTTAATTGGATCTGGGATTGTCCTGGTGTACCATAAATTGATGAAGATGGACATAACCTATCAAAATGCTGGCCAAGCGAGGTTTAACCATCAAATTGAAAAAATGGAGAGGACTCTGACAGCGGCAAATGGAGAACTGTCTAGGAAAATGGATTACATCATGATCACGCTGAGAGCCGTCCATGAAGGATTCAACGTCCAGCAATGAAGGATTAAGTACTGAATCTGTAAGAGGATATAAAGTTTCTTTCTCTGGGATCAGCACTATTCGACTAATCTGACCCCCCTCACACAAGTCCTCCAGATTATCTGCAGTTTTTTGTTTTCAAAACATTTGAGCTGCACTGTCTCCATGGACAGCCAGCTGCATGGCCCAAGGACAAATGCCAGCAGCTAAGACTAAACATCTCCTGCCAAAGAGACTTTGTTGTTAACTGATACAAACACCTACACTCAACACTACACCCACACTGACTCAAAAACTGATGAAAAAGATCACTCACTCACTGCTCTCTTTGTGTCCTTGTGTACTTTCTTGTCTGCTAACTGTGCATTGAGGGCTTTTTTTCTTGTAATCATAATATTGATCATATATGACCGGTATTCTGACAATCAATGGTTTTTTGCTCCTTCCTATTGTGTTATCCTTTTCTTCCCTATGCATCCTGTACCCATCTGATGACAGGCGCGTTCTCAGATGCTGCCGTGTCACCAGAAATGCAGGTCATTTTGTGTCAAGTCAAATCCCTCGTATGTTATCAGTCATACCTGTTAATGTACTTGGCAATAAATCCTTTGAGTTCTTTTCCCCACCCCACCCCCCCATCGGGTCCTTCATGGATAAAACAATTTAAATAAAGTATTAAAAGTTATTACAAGAGGAGTTTATACAGCACATGTACTACATATTATTTATAAAGCTCCTTTTGGCAAAGTAAATCTGTTTGGCACAATAAGGCTATGTGTCCACCAAATGCATTTTTTGTCGCCCGACTGCTCTGAACATCATTTTTTTTCAGCATCTGTGCCCTGTATCCCAGCTACAGCTTGTTACTCGCAGCTCAGCACTTCCGCTTTTCCTATGGTCAGACTTTCTACTTATTTTTTTAATAGCAGTCTCTAAATAGTAACGAACAGGAAAGGTATTCTAGCATTGGTAGCATCTCTAGATGTGAAATATGATGACATGGAAAACAGCAATCTGAGTACAGACTGCACCGGCATCCTATGTCCCACCCTTCCTTATTCTGATTGGCTGCTTAGAAAGGTCTGACATTGACAAGCTCAGCTATAGTCTGAAAAGTTGAAATTTTTTTCAACTCTGACTGCCCTGAGCGCCGCGACAAAAAGCAGCCACCACTGAGAGCGTTTCAGTGCCGGGGGTGCTCAGCGCTGTAGATGCTGAACTACATAGAGAATGAATAGAAAACAGTTGCCCACAGCGGAAAAAAACACTTTTGGTGGACACGCAGCCTCAGAATCAGATTTCTGTTCTGTTTACCTAACTGCTTGACAGGACAAGTGGGGGAAAAAAAGGTCTGAAAGTGTTAAGTTGAATAAAATTCATTCATGATGGCAACATGAACATTCAGCTCTTTGTATTTACCCTGGCATTAAACAAACACCCAAGCACAGTAATGTGGCTCTGACTAGATTTTACATCTGCTTTAAGGAAAATCAGATTATGCCCAACATCTTAACAAAATGCCACCAACTTTATTGCTGTGGCGATATCGATATACGTACCTCAGATTTTATTTGCTAGCATCTTGGCAATGGAGCTAAGTAACAGAGCCGCTGTATATAATGTGAGGCCACTTTTTAAGTTCATCGGTAGTCATGAGAAATGGTGTGATTATATTACTGTTTTTGAGGTGCAAAGGATCATGTTCCCACATTTCTGATGCTGAAGTCATTGGTTTTGTTTAAAAGGAAAAGTATCGCATTTCCATGACAATGCCGGAGTGCTGGAAGTTACACCCATAATTCACACAAGACATTATAGGGGCTAAGAATAAGGTGGATTAGTCCTTGGTTATGATTTCCAGTTTACTATTAGGTTCAGTTTCAGGTGATTTTCCTTATTTGTGTTCTATTCCCGGTTTGATGTTTTGTTTGTTTTTGTTTTTTTTTTTCTTGTGGCTCCCTCCTAGATATGCCTTGGTTCTGGTTTTGTCTGTTAGGTTCTGTTCCCTGGTGTCTGTCTCCTTTAACCTCCTTGGTTGTTGTCCCTTGTCTGTTTGTGTTCATCCCTGCAGCTCTCTATCACTAGTGTCATTCCTCATCAGGGTTTTGTTTCATTTGTGACCAGTCCACTTATTGTCACCCCCACTTTATATTCTGTTCAGTCTCCCTCCCTGGTGTTACACCATTTCTTATGCCCTCCACAACATGCGTTTCTGACCTGTCTGTTCATCTATCTGTTCACCCATTTGACATTTTCTAGTTTCAGCAGTGTAACTTCTAATTTCCGATTGGATTGACTTCAGATTTATACAGAAGCTTTCACTCATCAGTACCTTGGATGAGTTCAATTTAGAGAAATTTTATGAGGGATTCTATTTTTCCATGAGTGGAACTTGTACTTTTTTGAATCTATTTTATAGTGTTGGCAGTTCTTCTACATTTCTCGTTGGCTTGACTTCCTATTTATACAGAAGCTCAGACTCAAATGAAGGACTTATTTTTTTCAAGGTCATTTTATGTTCATTACTAACATGTTTGGATTAGAATTGGTCCAAAGGCAGAAACAAAGACTAGGTAGTTCAAGTGTAGATAAGTGAAGTTTATGTACAAATAGTTCTGAATGGGCAAAGACCTGGCAACCCTGTGGAGAGAGGGGAAGAGGAGAATGAGTTTATGGCAATTATGGATAGTGGAGATATTGCACTGACTTATGGTGTGGTTGACATGAGCAATCAGTCTTTCCAGCTTGTTGCTACGCATCTTCGGGTTGGTGTAGAGCTAGTGCAGCGGTGCAGGTGAGAGGGATTCGAGGGTGAAAGTGTCTGCCCTGGCACCGGGCGCTTAATAATTAGCAACGAAGGCAAGTGCACTTACTTTTGGGAGCTGACAATCCAGTCCCGCCAAAGAGTATTTCCACTCCACCAAGTAGGAGAGAGCATCCAGAAACTGACAAGGGGGGAAAAGTTAGAAGATGAATGAGCCTAATCTTAATCCCACGTAGGAGCGGGGCACGGGTGACATACTAAAGCACAATTGGCGCCATGAAGGTCTAACACCCTCGAAGAGGAATCCAGGAGCTGTATTTAAAGGCTGGGTAATCAACTGCAGGGGGAGTAATTAGCGCAGGTAAGAACACTCAGAGCAATCAGAGATGGAATCAAATGTGCACAAACCTGAAACACCACCCACCTTATTAGAAGAACCTGATATGGAGATGTGTGGGGTAGCTTGCTCACTAACGTTCTTTTATTTTTAAGTCCCAGCTCCACCTTAATATTGCCTGTGATTGAGTCCTCCCCCTTTCCCTGTTCCTTGGGAAACCATGACCCTGTCAGGTGTTCAGCTCTTATTTGATAAAAGCATACTGCCATTTGTCTGTAAAGGTTTGGTTGTAGAATACAAAACATTTTTTTTTTAATTTGTGTCTGTTCGTTTCTCTGCATTGAGTTTACATGTAATGCGCTGCAAGGAAAAAAAATTGCACTTTCATGTTTGGCCTGAACGCACCTTAAGATAAAAGAGCTCATCTTTGGCACCAAACAAGGGTTGAAAACAGAGCCAGTCTCACTGGACGGTCAACATGCTGAGAGCTCAGCAGCCTGGGCGTCTGCCAGCAGATCTTACAACTTGGGAGTAGACCTCTTGCTTAGACTGTCCTAATTTTTCATGTGCCTGGTAAGGTCACCTGGACTCTAAAAATTAGAATGAACTTTGCAAGATCCTGTCAACAAAAACAAGATGGTTTGTAAATGATTAGTAACCCCCCAAACTGCTGACTCAGCGAATACTGGAGGATAGCTCCTCCCCTTTTTTCAGCAAGCTTAAGTCTCTGAGGTCAAGAAGGCAGGCATAAAGTTCCCCAACCAAAAATGTATTGAAGAAATCTTTTATCCCAAGTGTAATAAGTATTCTTAACTCTACAAAGTGAACAATGATCTTAAACCTATAACTGAATTGAGCCAGCGCTATTCTTAGGTTTTATTTCATTTGATGTTGTACTTGTTAGTATGTTGTATTTTACTTAATTCCTTGTTGGTGAGCCAAAGACAATTTTTCACTGAGGTGGACAGTAAAGTTCTATTCTATCTTTATGGGGAATGCAAGTGGTCCTTGTTTAGTGGATGTGATCAAATAACTGCTGTTTCTGTTACAGTTTGGTTTTAAATCATCCTGTTAAAACATTGACAGTGAATAAGGAGTGAAATAGTCATAAAATGAGATACTGATGGATGCATATTTTGGCATTACATGCTCCGGTATCCCAGTGGGGTGTGTGCAGAGCACAGCAGGCAGCACACTTTCACTGTGGCCCGAGCACTGTGGAGTGACAGCTGTTACCCAGTCCTGCGAGGGAGCAGCCCACGGCGAGTCCCAAGGGAGGAGGTGGATCGATTTCTCAGATTGACTGATGAAGGCTTCAGAACATCACAGATGAAGCATGAAGTGAAGCAGCGATGATGTTTGAAGCTTCAGACATCGGTCACGTGACATTGTTTCGATACAAGCTCTGACACACTGAAGAGTGAGACAAGCTCCGAAGTCCTGGTATCATTCGCCCATCACTACTTGCAGCATGTTCCTTTATTTCTCATTGCATTTATAAATTTATTAATAATTGCAATTGTCTTTATTTATAATCATCATGTATACGAGACATGAGCTAATGACAAAGGCACATTGACATAGAACTGACAGCAATTAGGACTGGTAGCAGGATGTTCCATACAGGTCATGTTCTGTACATCCATATGGAACATATGCGGAACATGTTCTGCATGGGCCATGTACAGAACATGTACGGAATGTTCCGTACCATATAGAACATGTTCCGTGTTTTAGTGGGTACCAAAAACGACACACAATATTGCCGCAAATTACAATGATCAAATTCTTAGCAGCTATATAGACTTGTACTATTTAGAAACAGGATTAAGACCTAGAGTACTGCACATCTGCTTTTAAAACTCACAGGAGAGGTACAGTATGTTGTACTTCAGAAGAATAAGACTTCCCTAGAAAGAATCAAATCTGGGCTCTTCAGTATACCAGATACTAATCACTATACCACATGACTGATAAGTTCACAGTCTAACTTTCTCAAAAAAAAAAAACAAAACAAAAACATTCCACTGACAGTGGGTTCCAAGCAGATGTAGACTTCAAGGTTTTACCCCATTTCAAGCTTAAGCTGTGTTACACATCAGGTTTTGTCAAATGTACAGGAGACAAAATGTACTTCAGAAGAGTAAAACTTTGCTGGAAGAATGTGAACCTGGCTCTGCAGCATACCAGACCATACCTACACCACCACAAAATTGCTTTGGGTCACACACTAATTTCCTCACACATTAAGAAAATGTCCAGTTGACAAGACACAAAGGCTGCTAGACTTTTTGTAAAGGTGTTGTTTTTTTTTTTTTTTTTTTTGGCATATGGACAGAACTGTATGAAATTTGGTGTGTTGAAGAATACTGTCGTGATTGTGAAGTTTCATTAAGTTTGGATGATCACATCAGAAGAAAAAATAGAAAATACCTGCTAAAGAGAAACTGTACAACTTCATTGGCCTTTGAAATCAAAACTGACATTTTTGGATAACTTTCACAGCTTTTCATTATCAATGTCTGTAGATTATTTCTTCATAATTTCAAGCAATTTGGATGAATGTCCTAGGAGTTCATTTTGACTTCACTTGCACATTTTTGAAAATATGGTGCGGAAAGCTTCATGTTAGGCATAAAACCAGTGGAGAAAATTTGCAAAATATAGCATCACGTATGGGTGAAGTGCCTTGAATTTTTGTCTCTGAGTAGTGGGGGGAACTTCTGACCAACTGTAAAATTTAATGCTTCTGCATATTAGTTTTTGCTCCCCATGCGCTTTTAGCAGAGAAAAATAAGAATCAGAACAAAAGCAATAGGTTTTCCCTTTACTTGACTGTAATGATGTGTGGGCAAAGGACATCTAGGAAAGGACTAGTTCTGAACATTTTTTTTACATTTTTGGGTAAATTACTACAAGATGGATTAATAGCTGGACCTTCTCTGCAGCACAAGCAGATACGGTTTACTGAATATATTTTGAATGATTCTGTTGTGTGGCATCATGCACACATGCTTCAGCTAGCATTACTACTCTTGTTGTATACTATTTTTATTATTTTCACAAAACTTTAGATCCAAATCCAATTCCAACCCCTCCCACCAAAAACTAAACATTGCGTATGTAAAAGAGACATAAGATTATACAATAAGTTTGTTTTGGTGTGTTTTTCCTATAAGAAATCATGTGTTCAGGAGATGACATTTGGGCTTAAACATGAGCTGACACCTGGCCTTGTGTTAACCCTTTGTACATGCCATGTGGATACTGTCACGTTACAATGGCTACAGTGATCCGTGCCTTTGGCCAGCTTAAGCCACTGCAGACAGGGAAAGTATATCTCATCCTGTGTCCCTGGAACAGGTGCAGGATTTTGGTATTGGTGGTCCAGCTTATCACTCAGCAGTTGAGAGAGATTGAAAAAGAACTTTTTCACTGCACACACGGGTAAACAGTCTGGGATCTGAGAAGAGAATGCTTATTTTTATTTTTTTTTTAAATGTGTATGGTTTTACTCAAAGTTGTTATTGTCAGTGGAAACGTATAGAGGGCCAACCTATTTTAGCATAGTATATATGTAAATGAAAAAAGGGCACTTTTATATATATTTAAACTATAGTTAAGCAGATATTATTTTTTAATGCTACATCCTAATCATCCAGTGTAGGCAGTAGCTGATTTCTAAATTGTTAACCTCCCATACATTTGTTCAAATACCTTTGCTACTGTGGACTTACACTTAATTAAGTCTGACAACACGTGGCTAGAGCTTCTATCAACACATAACACAAAGGAAGCCTCTCATTTTCTCATGTCACAAAGGACTGAGGTTAAAATGAGCCAAGTGCTTTGTCAACACATTAACCTCAGGCCAACGGGAACATTTGTCTGGCTTCATTCACATCCAGATATATCTTTGCTGTCATTCACTTTTACGAGCTCGTATTAAAAGTCGTCCAGAGATTCTAATGCCTCCTCGGTAACCACTACCCTGTGGCGGCTCAGCCTCTGAACGGTGACACGGGAACGTGAGGAAACCAGTAGAAGGCCACACACAGCTGGCATGTAAGCCTTGCTGCCAAGATATGTCGTTCACACGTCAGTAACACATAAGGCTCTGTGGTCGAGGTTGGAGATCAGAGGTCACGTCATTGTTCAACGAGAAAGCAGTCAGAGGGCAGAAGTCCACCAAGGCAGCTACTTAATTCTCTTCTTCGTATCTGAATTTGTCCAAGCAGCCTGTTAGCTGCCAGCAGACAGCACCCTCTGCTGGGGACCATCAAAATAGCCAATATATCACTGCATTCATTTCTTTATTTCATTCTTTTAAAATATTCTAAATCCTGAAGGGGCTAATAGTGATTCACATGACCCCCAAACCTAATTGTTTCTGTGTCCATTTCCAATTTCTCATTAAGATTTAATCAAAAGCCATAAAACCTTTTAGTGTTACACTGTTTAAGCTATGGTCACAAAGATGTGCTTTTAAACAATGTTTCTTCTCTTAAAAAGATAATAAAATCAAATATAAGACTGTCAACATGCTTTCCTTAGAAAAATGGGCATTTATGTGTTGTAACCTTTGTAAAGTTTAAATGCTGAAAAGCAATATGAATAAAAGCAGTATTGGAATACTGAAATGACTTGAAACAGCTGAACAATTATTTTAGCAAATACAAGAATATACACATGTATTGGTGTAATTTTTGCAAGTTGTTTTTTTTAAATTATATACAGCATATACAGGTGCATCTCAAAAAATTTGAATATCAAAGTCCAATATTTTTTGTCACTCATTTCAGAAAGTGAAACCCATATATAGATTCATTACACAGCGAGTGATATATTTCAAGTGTTTTATTTTAATTTTGATGATTATGGCTTACAGACCATGAAAACCCCAAATTCAGTTTCTTAAAAAAATGGAATTTTATATAAAATTAATTTAAAAAAAATAGTTTAATACAAATGTGGACTGACTGAAAGGTATGACCATGTACACACTGAATACTTGATTGGGGCTCCTTTTGGATCAATTGCTGTATCAGTGTGGCGTGGCATGGAGGTGATCAGCCTGTGGCACTGCTGAGGTGTTATGAAGGTCCAGGTTGCTTTGATAGTGACCTTCAGCTCGTCTGCTGTCTCATTTTCCTCTTGACAATCCTCCACAGATTCTCTATGGGGTTTAGGTCAGGAGAGTTTGCTGATCAAACAGTGATGCCATGGTCATTAAACCAGGTTTTGATACTTTTGGCTGTGTGTGTGTGTGGGGGGGGGGGGGGGGGGTGCAAGTCCTGCTGGAAAATGAAATCAGCTTCTCCATAAAGCTTGTCAGCAAAGGGAAGCTTGAAGTGCTCTAAAATTTCCTGGTAGACGACTGTGCTGACTTTGGTCTTGATAAAACACAGCCGACAAACACCAGCAGATGACCTCTTCAGATAAAAGTACATTTTGGATTTCATTTGGAAATCAAAGTCCCAGAGTCTGGAGAAGGAGCAGAGAGGCGCAGACTCTAAGTTGCTTGAGGTTTATTGTGAAGTTTCCACAGTCGGTGATGATTTGAGGAACCATGTCATCTGCTGGTGTTGGTCTACTGTGTTTTATCAAGACCAAAGTCTTGATAAAACACAGTATCTATGTGAAAACACCTGTATTGCAGCATCTATGTGATAACACCTGCTGAAGAGACTGGGTAGAAGAGAAAACCTGCAGGGTCTTGGCCCTCCATGGCACATGATTGGACATCCCTGGCCTAAGCAAACAAATTCATCTTGAACAAGGAATGAAATAAAGCATCACTAATGGACAGGGGTGTATGATTTCAGTGGTCGATAGGGTATGACCAGTCTCTGGAATACAATAATGACAAACATTGGTGGATGAGGCGCAAAACTGCTAGCTTCAGCTAGCTACCTTTGGTCCCGTTAAAGATAATACTGGAAGAAAATAAGCTAAAATAACATCTAAGATTGACGAATATGGTCAAGTGTTCAAAGATTGAACGATTCAAAGATTTTAATTTGTCAATGCTCGTATACGTGCAGGACCTACAGGAG
This sequence comes from Pholidichthys leucotaenia, assembly GCA_020510985.1. Classification (NCBI taxonomy): domain Eukaryota; kingdom Metazoa; phylum Chordata; class Actinopteri; order Cichliformes; family Pholidichthyidae; genus Pholidichthys; species Pholidichthys leucotaenia. The sequence continues at coordinate 428,511,301 of CM035841.1, read as the reverse complement.
AATTGAAATGCCATTCCTCTCTCTTCAGTGGTGTGCACAATATAAAAAAAAAAAAAGGAATAAGGCTGGAAAAACAACAGCAGTCTATGTACAGTAATGCTACCCATAGTGCAAGTAACGGTAAAAGATTGAAATTCAAGATTCAAAGATTTTATTTGTCAGTACTGCTCTACGTACAGGGCATACAGGAGAATTGAAATGACGTTTCTCTCTTCAGTGGCGTGCACAATATAAAAAAGAAAAAGGAATAAGGTTGGAAAAAAGAAAACAACAACAACAGCAGCAGTCTATGTACAATAATGCAACCCGTAGTGCAAATGGCGACAAAGGATACACCCAGACCTCCCAGTGGAAATAAAAATAAATGATGAACAATGATAAGATGTGGTAGTGTAGGTGCAGACAGTGACAGATTGGACTGCACATGATCAATATTTCAATAAGAGACAGCAGCAGGTATGGCATTTGTGCAAATGGTTGCAGTTGGGTGCAGAGACATACAGCAGCAGATGTGCCAACAGCTGAGGTAGTTATTGTGCAGGTGACTGTTATGGTCCTGGGGGTGGAAGGGGGGTGGACAGAGTTCAGGGTCCTTGTGGCCTGATGAACAAAGCTATTTAACAGTTTTGTGGAGCAGACCCAGAGGCTCCGGTACCTTTTCCCTGAGGGCATGGGGCTGAAGAGGGATTGTGAGGGGTGGGAGATGTTGCCTGCAATGTTGATGGCTCTTCGGGTAAGGTGGGTGAGGTAGCTGTCCAAGAGGTGAGGCAGGGGGGCACTGATGATCTTGCTGGCAGCTTTCACTGTGTGTTGTAGTGTCTTCCGGCAGGAGGTGGTGCAGTTTCTATACCACACAAGGATGCAGCTGGTAAGGATGCTCTCAGTGGTGCCCCAGTAGAATGAGCACATGATGGGGGGTGGGACTTGTGCTCTCCTCAGTTTGCGGAGGAAATGGAGGTGAGTTTGAGCCTTCTTGACCAGTGATGTAGTGTTGTTGGGCCAGGAGAGGTCCTCAGAGATATGCACACCCAGGAACTTGGTACTGCTCACCCTCTCCACAGCTGCTCCATCCATAATCAGAGGAGGATGTTGTGTGTGTTCCCTCCTGAAGTCTACCACAATCTCCTTGGTTTTTCCCACGTTCAGGAAGAGATTATTGTCTCTACACCACTGGACCAGTTGGCTTACCTCATTTCTGTAGTTGGTCTCCTCGTTGTTGGTGATGAGGCCCACCACCGTTGTGTCATCTGCAAACCTGATGATGTGGTTGGAGTTGTAGGCTGGTATACAGTCATGGGTCAGCAGGGTGAAGAGCAGTGGGCTGAGCACGCACCCTTGTGCTCAGTGTGATGGTCTTGGAGGTGTTGCTGCCAACCCACACGTTCTGTGGCCTCCCTGTGAGAAAGTCCAGCACCCAGTTACAGAGAGAGGTTTTGAGTCCCAAGTATCTGAGTTTTTGTATTATGTGCTGGGGGATGATTGTGTTGAATGCTGAACTGAGGTCCAAGAACATTTGCACATAGGAGTTCTTTGAGTCCAGGTGGGTGAGGGCTTGATGGAGAGCAGCAGAGATGGTGTCTTCTGTGGATCTGTTTGACATGTATGCAAACTGAGATGTTAGATGATTAAGGATTCCTTTGGGGGTGAATAGACTTTATAGAAAATGGCGATCAAAACTTGCCAACAACAGTTAAGTTAACAACAAGCCTCTCCATCACATCCACCTCATTAAGCCAAGGTCCTAATGCATCGCTGACCACCTAGCCATGCTAATGCTAACAGACTGATGTAGCAACAAGCCAGAGTGATGTGAGATATTTTATTGACTGTAGACTGGTGAACCAGGTGGAAACAGGGATGTCTTTGAGGGTGATTGAAATCTCAAAAAAATTGCAATATAAACCCCATCTGGGAGCACTGTGAGGATCATGTTCTTATATTTCTCCACTGCTTTCAACACCATCCAACCAGTGATCCTGAAGGACAAGCTGCTGAGCGTAGGGTGGACCAGCATCTGTCATCATGGATCCTGGACTACCTCACAAACCGACCACAGCTTGTGAAAACCCAGGACTGTATGTCTGACACCATCATCTGCAGTACAGCCCGCCCCAGGGAACAGTTCTGGTTCCCTTCCTGTTCACCCTCTACACTGCTGACTTTTCACACAACACACCACACTGCCATCTACAGAAGTTCTCTGATGGCTCTGCGATCATCGACCTCATTTCTGATGGGGACGATGCGGAGTACAGAGGACTTATCCAGGACTTCGTGAACTGGTGCCTACAGAGCTGCCTCCAGATCAATGCAAGGAAAACTAAGGAACTGGTGGTGGACTGCCGCAGGTGAAGGCAACTCCCCCACAGTACCAGTAAATGCCCATGGAACAGACATTGAGATGGCGACATCCTACAAGTACCTGGGTGTTCACCTGAACAATAAACTGGACTGGTCACACAACAACAACGCGCTCTACAAGAAGGGGCAGTGCAGGCTGCCCCCTCTTAAGTGCATATCTCCTCCTGAGGAGACATAAGAGTCTCCTCAGGAGGAACAGCCTGCATTGTTCAGTCAGAGACTTTTGGAGTGCAAGAGGCACTCCTGAAGACCCTCTATGATTCGGTGGAGGCATCAGCCATCACATATGGAGTGGTCTGCTGGGGCAGTGGTATCACCGCAGCTGACAGGAAGAGACTGAACAGGCTGATCAAAAAAGCTAGCTCTGTACTGGCTCGACACGGTGGAGGAGATAGAGGAAGATGGTGGCTAAGCTGTCATCTCTGCTGGAGTCTGAGTCCCACCCCATGCAGGACACGCTGAACGCACTGAGGAGCTCATTTAGCTGTAGGCTTCATCATCCTAGGTGCATGACGGAGAGGTTCTGCAGGTCCTTCCTGCCTACGGCTGTCAGACTTTAAAACCTAACCAGGGCTGCTAGTAGAGGTCATATTAAATGTACTAAACATAACTTTGCACAATAGAGATCGTCCCCTCCAATACACAACTAGGACAATAACAATAAATTACTGAGGGTGGCAACAATACTGTTGATTCAAATGCGAAATATACCGTCTGTGTGGGGAGCGTGAAATAAGGAGACTGAATTATTCCTCAATTCAGGTTTAATGAAGATTTCACATCCCCAGCTTTCTCTCAAAACAAGACGAGAGTGAGCTCTCAAAAAACCCCACATTTATACAAGAAATATCAGAGGCAAAATCACACATTGACGCCAAACCCCCCATTGACAATAATTCTCCCCCCCCCCCCCCCCCGAGTCCCTTCATCGTCTGTCTGACCCCAGGAGGTCAGGAAGTCCTCTCAAAGTCTTAACCTGGCACCTCCACCTCATGCCGTTATCCTCAGGGGGGTCCAGACGTTCCACCCTAGACGTGAGGTCAAACCACACATGCAGTACTAAGCATCTCACTCTTGTGCTTATACATATGCAGTCAAAAATATGTGAGCCACATAACCCCCCCCCCCCCCCAAACGTCGAAGAATGGACAATACAGCATAGTTCACAGAACATGATAAAATCACACATCAGTCCGTACGCCGTCTGGGCTTCAAACGTCTTCCAAACTTGCTGTAAGCGGGCTTCGCAGCCCCTGCGGCGCAGCCTTGCAGTGAATCTGCTAAGTGAGGAAGAGAACGGTTATTTGATCCCTGCGGGGGCTCCAGGACATACTCCCTGGGGGGTCTGCCACATCGAGGGGCCCTCGCCACCCGTACAGACTTGTCGTTCATCACAAAAGCAGGCTTTAGTCTGTCAATACTGTTTCCCTTCTGTCCCCCAAGTCTAGCACAAAATGTTTCCAGCACCCTAAATGGACCATCGTATGGCGGGCGCAGGCTTGGGCGCAGAGCCTCGTGCCTGACAAAAACAAATTCGGCATTTTTTAAAGCTTTGGAAACGAAAGCACACGGAAAAGCGTGATGAACGGGGCCCCCCGGCGCCGGATGCTCCGGTAGGAACTCGCCTGGCAGCCTGAGAGGTTGTGCAAAGACCAACTCCGCTGGGGAGGCATTTAAGTCCTCCTTGGGCGCAGAACGCAACCCCAATAAAACCCATGGTAGTTTGTTTACCCAATCTGGATTCGTAAGCGACGCTCTGAGGGCTGCCTTCAAAGACCTATGAAAACGCTCGCATAAACCATTAGCCTGGGGGTGGTAAGCGGTAGTGCGGTGAATTGTCGCCCCCAAGCTGCTGGCCATCGCTGACCAAAGCTCAGACACAAATTGAGGTCCTCTGTCGGACGTAATATCCGACGGAACCCCGAAACGTGCTACCCAGGCCGTCAAAAATGCGCGGGCCACTTCTGCAGCCGTGGTCGATGCCAGTGGGACCACTTCCGGCCAGCGTGTGGTTCGGTCCACCATTGTCAAAAGATGTGTGAAGTGTGTGTGATGACGGTAGGGGGCCCACGAGGTCGACATGCACATAATCAAATCTCTTGGCCGGGATGTGGAACGGTTCTAAGGGGGCTTTTGTGTGCTTGTGAATTTTGGCCCGCTGGCAAGCCATGCAGGTTCTTGCCCACTCTTTCACGTGCTTGCGCAGGCTCGGCCAAACAAACTTCTCCGCTACCATTTTCACAGAAGCGCGCACCCCCGGGTGTGCCAGGGAGTGAACCGAGTCAAAAACGCGGCGGCGCCAAACGGCCGGTACCACCGGGCGCGGTCACCCGGTAGAGACATCGCAGATTAGAGGGGGCATACCGGTTTGCAAACTCCTGCTCTCCAGCCTTAACCCTGTTGGTCCAGACTGGAGCACACACACGTCCGCATCTCTACTCTGATCCGCTGCCATGGCTGCATAATCTATCCCCACGTGAACTGGGGCCACGTGCGCTTCCGCGCTGCTATTTTGCTCCGCGGCTGCGGTAGTATAATCTACCTCCGCGCGGACTGGTGCTGTTACCGCGCGAGAGAGGCAGTCTGCCACTACATTGAGTTTACCTGCTACGTGCTGAATATCAGTAGTAAGTTCCGAAATTGCGGCCAGCTGCCTCTGCTGCCGGCCCGACCAAGGTTCCGAAATTTTGGCCATCGCAAAAGTGAGCGGCTTGTGGTCGACAAATGCAGTGAAACGCCGACCTTCCAGCCAGAACTGGAAGTGGCGAATGGCTAAGTGGAGCGCTAACAGCTCCCTGTCAAACGCGCTGTATTTCCGCTCGGCTTCGCGCAAGGATCTGCTGAAAAAGGCCAGCGGCTGCCAAACCCCGGCAACATGCTGTTCCACAACCACCCCTATGGCCAAATCTGACGCGTCGGTGGTGAGTGCTATGTGGGCCGTTGGGTCTGGGTGAGCTAGCAGCGCAGCATCTGCAAGGGCTTTTTTTTGCCTCCGCGAATGAGCGCTCCCGCTCCGGGGACCAATCGATCGTATTGGAGGGGTTTTGCTTTTTAAGCGCGGCATATAATGGTTGCATGAGCTGCACTGCGTGGGGTAGGAAACAGTTATAAAAATTTACCATTCCTAAAAACTCCTGTAACGCTTTGACGGTTTGTGGCCGGGGAAAATCTGCCACCGCGTGCACTTTGTCCGGTAGTGGAACCGCCCCTTCTGGGGAAACGCGGTGCCCCCAAAAAAAATCAATCTGCACCACCCCGAACTGGCACTTGGCTGGACTGATTATTAACCCATGATCTCCCAACCTCCGAAAAACCGCTGTGAGGTGTTTTTCGTGTTCTTCCTCGGATGTGCTGGTGACTAAAATGTCGTCGAGGTAGACGAACACGAAAGGGAGATCGCGTAACACGGCATCCATCATGCGTTGGAAGGTTTGCGCAGCGCCTTTGAGGCCAAACAGCATGCGTAAAAACTCAAAAAGTCCGAACGGGGTTATCACCGCTGTTTTGGGAATGTCCTCAGCTCGGACTGGGACCTGATGATAGCCGCGGACCAGGTCTATTTTAGAAAAAATGCGCGCCCCCGCCAGATGCACCGAAAAATCCTGGATGTAATGTAATGTAATGTACTTTATTTATATAGCCCTTTAAAACAACCCGTAGGTGACCAAAGTGCTTTACAAAAAATAAACAGCATTAAAAACACACAGAGCATTAAAAACAAATAACAAACAAAAACAACCTAAAAATAAAAAAAACAAATGCCAAGACAAATATCACCACTACTGGGTATTAAAAGCCATCCTAAACAAATATGTCTTAAGTTCAGATTTAAAAAGGGCCAGGTCAGAGATAGCACGTAGGTCAGGGGGGAGATTATTCCAGAGCCTGGGGGCAGCAACAGAAAAGGCTCGGTCACCCCAATGTTTATACCTTGACCTAGGCACATCCAGCAAAAGCTGATTGGATGACCTCAAAGCTCTGCCTTGGTCACGGACAGTCAAAACCTCAGACATATAAACCGGAGCAAGGCCATTAAGAGCTTTAAAAACAAAAAGCAAAAGTTTAAAATTAATTCTAAAATGGACTGGAAGCCAATGAAGTGAAAAAAGGATCGGAGTAATGTGCTCTCGCCTAGGTGTGTTGGTCAAAAGACGGGCCGCTGCATTTTGCACAAGTTGAAGGCGGCCAAGAGAAGACTGAGAGAAGCCAACATAAAGTGCATTGCAGTAATCAAGTCGAGACGTGACTAAAGCATGGATGGCTATCTCAAGATCATGACGGCTCAGGAAAGGTTTGGCTTTGGATAACAAACGTAATTGATAAAAGCTCATTTTGACTACATTGTCAATCTGTTTATCAAATTTTAAATGGCTGTCAAAAATCACCCCCAAATTTCTGACAGCTGAACTGAGCCTTAAAGAGAGGGTACCAAAGCCAGCCGTTACAGTATCCCCAAACACAATACATTCTGTTTTTTCTTCATTTAAGTGGAGAAAATTTTGGCTTAACCACAACTTAATATCAATGATGCAATCCAATAGAACACTTTGTGAGTTTGTTTGTTCTGGGTTCAAAGGTAAATAAAGCTGCAAATCGTCTGCATAACAGTGGAAAGACATGTTATGCCTGGCTATTATTGACCCGAGTGGCAGCATATATAATGAAAACAGAATAGGGCCAAGAATAGAGCCCCGTGGAACCCCACAGGAGAGAGAGGCACTAGAAGAGGACATGTCACTAATCATTACAGAAAAAGTTCTATTAGAAAGGTAGGATTCAAACCACTTAAGTGCAGTGCCATGGATGCCAACATAGTGATTCAGGCGCGACAGAAGGATAGTGTGGTCCACAGTGTCAAAGGCTGCTGTAAGATCTAGCAGCACTAAGACCACAGGACATTTGGCATCAACAGACATCATAATGTCATTGTGCACCTTAAGCAGGGCAGACTCAGTGCTGTGACGAGACCTAAACCCAGATTGAAACTTCTCAAAAATAGAATGGTCTTCTAAAAAAAACTGCAACTGTATAAAAACAACTTTTTCTAAAACTTTAGATAAAAAGGGCAAATGAGAAATGGGTCTAAAATTAGATAAAACTGAAGGGTCAAGGTGAGGTTTTTTAAGAAGGGGCCAAACCACAGCATGTTTAAAAGCAGGTGGGACAAATCCTGAACTAAGGCAGGAATTAATAAAAACCAAAAGACCAGGCCCAACAGTATTAAAAACCCTTTTCAAGATTCCAGCGGGAACAACATCCAGTGAGCAATTTGTCGGCTGTGTGGATGTGTGGGATTGGGTAGCGGTCGTGCGCTGTAGCGTTGTTCAACCTGCGGTAATCACCGCAAGGTCTCCACGAGCCGTCAGCTTTAGGGACCATATGCAATGGGGAGGCCCATGGCCTATTCGAACGGCGAATGATGCCCAGCCTTTCCAGGTTGGCGAACTCCTCGCGCGCTATGGAGAGTTTAGCTGCATCCAAGCAGCCGAGCTTTCGCAAAGACAGGAGGGCCAGCTGTGGTGATAAATTGCTCCACCCCGTGTTTCGCAACTGTTGCCGAAAATGTGGGAACTGTGAGCCCTGGAAACTGGGTGAGGAGTGTGTGAAACTTACCGCCTGCTGTGGCGACGTTGGTCTGTGCCGGTGGCGGGGACACTCGAGCTGCACAAGGGATGGAATAAAAAGAGAGTGCATTAACCAGCCGCCTATTGGCAAGATCAACTAACAAACCATGTGAGCACAGAAAATCAGCACCTAACATGTTGAAACTCACCGCCGCTATAATGAAAGTCCTTTCATAAGTGCGGCCGTGCAAGGACAGAAGCAGAGTCCTTTCGCCGAAGGTCTTGATGCCCGAGCCGTTCGCCGCCGTTGCCCCGTCACCACGGGGGCCTGCCAGCCGGTCAGCATAGGTCGGGGTGATGAAACTCACTTGGGCGCCGGTGTCCACGAGGAAGTGCCGCCCGGAGCGCGCATCCATGAGGCAGAGCAGCTTGTTTCGTTCGCCGAGAGCCGAAGCTGCTAACGACTCCCGGTCCTGGCGTTTCCCGAGCTCTTGAAGTGGCATGGCGGCACACATCTGCGCGCCTTCTCTGCGAAACGCCGATGGTAAAAGCAGAGGTCATCTCCTCCGCTGCGTCGGGACCGCGCCGCTGCCATCGTTGGCGGGATCGATTCCACTGTCTCTGGCCCTTCACTGCTCCCGGTCGCTGCAACGAGGTCTGCCGCTGCTGCGGTGGCCATCTGCTCACCGCAGGAGTCAAGGATCCGCTGCGCCTCTCGGGCCAGCGCACGGAAGTCCCGCTGGGTCACACAACGAATGCTGGACAGGGTCGCCCTCATCTGCATCGGGAGGGTTCTCAGGAAGATGTGTTTAAACAGGAAATCGTCATTGTCTGTGTCCCTCAGCTGCAGCATGTCTTCCATCAGGTCGACTGGCCTGCGTCCTCCCCGGTCGTGTAGAGCCAGGAGCCTCCTAGCTCTCTCCTCGGCTGAGGGCGTGAAACACTGGATGAGGGCAGCCTTCAGCTCGCTGTATTTGTCCTCAGCGGGCGGTTGCTGCACCAGGCTCCGCACGCATCGAGCTGTGCGGTTGTCGAGCTTGGCGATGACGTGGTAGAATTTTGTGTCATCCGCTGTTATTCCCCCCGAGTGCGAACTGTGCTTCGGCCTGAAGGAACCACGAGATCCGGGTTGTCCTGCCAGAACTCTGGTAGCTTGATCGAGACGGCGCTCGCTCGAGCGGTCCCTGACGAGTCTGGTTCGGGGGAATTGCTTCCAGACATTTCACGTCTTTGGTCACCAATGTGGGGAGCGTGAAATAAGGAGACTGAATTATTCCTCAATTCAGGTTTAATGAAGATTTCACATCCCCAGCTTTCTCTCAAAACAAGAAGAGAGTGAGCTCTCAAAAAAACCCACATTTATACAAGAAACATCAGAGGCAAAATCACACATTGACGCCAAACCCCCCCATTGACAATAATTCTCCCCACCCCCCCACCCACCCCCCCGAGTCCCTTCGTCGTCTGTCTGACCCCAGGAGGTCAGGAAGTCCTCTCAAAGTCTTAACCTGGCACCTCCACCTCATGCCGTTATCCTCAGGGGGTCCAGACGTATTGTTCCATCCTAGACGTGAGGTCAAACCACACATGCAGTACTAAGCATCTCACTCTTGTGCTTATGCATATGCAGTCAAAAATATGTGAGCCACAGTCTGGGTACAAATTCATATCCTGCATGGTAGTTTAACAAACCATAATGCTGTTTATACCATCTAGCTGCAATGCTCCTTCACTGTGTATATATCTGTGTACATATGTATATTCATCTACTCCTTTAGTGAACCAGTTTTTATCATCTTGTTGACTATTGCTCTGAGTGCTGTTATTCCGTTGCTGCTGTAATCATGGAATTTCCTCATTGTGGGACCCCATTCCCCATTGTGCGCCATTGTGACTGGCGCCTAGCGGCTGCCCCGGCCTTGGATGCGCTCTGCAGAGCGTGCCCAAATGCCAAGTCACGTTTCGTTACCTTGTATTCATACATGTGTAATGACAATAAAGTTGAATCTCATCTCAATCTCATCTCAAAAGGCTCATCTTAACTTATCTTATGTTACCTAGTAAGCCAGTTACCTTGTAGCAATATCTCTTCTGAGCCTAAAGCCTTGGCTGTCCTTCTTGTTCAACTACATTTGCAGACAGACAGCTATGCTGGCAAATAATCGAGCAGCAGAACATATCGAGGCTTGACTTACCCTTTCTTAATGTAGAAGAAAATCCTGGAAGAGTTTAAATGGTAAAAAGACAACAGTGATATAAAGGCTTTTTTTTGTGAGAACTGAGTGTTGCAATGTTTTTGATTATCATGTGGCCAACAGACACATTTCAGAAGGTTAAAACCTAAAAAAAAAACATTTTTTCAGTGAATGGGATTTTAAAAGGGCAAATGGACTTTAATTAAATTGTGGAATTTAATGATAGTGTCATGGAATGCCTCTCGGGGCAGAGAGGAGAGACCCACACGCTGGACTGCTAGTTAGTGAAATTTATTAACAAAACACAAAGTCCAACACAGTGCTCCAACACAAAAATCCAAACTGTCAAGCAAACAAACTTACAAGTTAAGCACACCAGAACAAGGGCTGGGTTCTGGTGGAGACGAGGGGAGAGAAACTCAAGACTCCGGCAAAGAGGAATGAACATAATGGCCCTTAAATAAGGCTAGACACAAACGAAACAAATTATGACAGGTGTGAATCACATGAGCAGGCTGGGGAGAAAATGACAATCAGCTGCGAGTCATGAGGAGAGGAGACTGGGCTGACAGTTTGACAGGAGCACTGCCCACAACCAGGGAAAAAACTTGGACATGCCCCTGACAACTGCAACCCCTGAGAAAGAAAGAAAGAAAGAGAAGACTCTGGCAAAAATAAACTGGAAACATCCATCCATCCATCCATCTTCTACCGCTTTTCCGGAGGTCCGGGTCGCGGAGGCAGCAGTTCAAGCAGAGAAGCCCAGACTTCCCTCTACCCAGCCACCTGCTCCAGCTCTTCAGACGGGATACCAAGGCGTTCCCAGACCAGCTGGGAGACATAGTCTCTCCATCGAGTCCTGGGTCTGCCCCGGGGTCTCCACCCAGTGGGACGTGCCTGAAACACTTCAAGTGGGAGGCGTCCAGGAGGCATCCTAATCAGATGCCCATACCACCTCAACTGACTCCTTTCAATGTGGAGGAGCAGCAGTTCTACTCTGAGCCTCTCCCGGATGACTGAGCTCCTCACCCTATCTCTGAGGGTGAGTCCAGCAATCCTACGGAGAAAGCTCATTTCAGCTGCTTGTATCCGCGATCTCGTTCTTTCGGTCATTACCCAAAGCTTGTGACCATAGGTGAGAGTAGGAACATAGATTGACTGGTAAATCGACAGCTTTGCCTTAGAACTAAGCTCCCTCTTCACCACAACAGACCGGTACAACGTCCGTATCACTGCAGATGCTGCTCCAATCCGTCTGTCGATCTCTCGCTCCATTCTCCCCTCACTCGTGAACAAGACCCCAAGATACTTAAACTCCTCCACTTGGGGCAGGAGCCTGTCCCCAACCCGGAGAGGACAATCGAACAAATAAGGACAAATAAACCCAAATATGTAAATAACAAAACTACACTGAACATAAACAGGAAAATAAATCATACAAAGAAACAATACTGAATATGTGAAAACAAACTAGAAATATCCACAGGCACAGAACTCCAAAATACAATGTTATACAAATAAGGAAAAACTGTAGCAACATTTAATTATGAGGTACAAAGATTATTTAATTTATACCTAGAGGTGTATGTGGAAACAGAGGTTTACTTCGAGTCCACGCACACACCGGAAAAAACTTGTTTTTGGGGCACCAGTCCACAAGCTTGGACAATTTATTAATAACTAATCTTTATACCTTCAATCAATCACTCTCAAATATTTGTCAATTCTACTGGGTGACTTCAGAAACAAACAGAAAAAGAAATCAGCAGAAACTTCCATATACTGTTTACAGTTTTAATGATCAGACTTAAATTAAATGACATTACATTCAAAGGATTTGTTAGTAAAGTGACATGAATAGTATTAATCATCACATTCAACTTGTAACTGATTGAGCAACAGAGTGTAATCACGTTTGTGGAACCAAGAAAACCTTAGAATGAATTTGTAACTGATGAAAATGGAGACTGAAATAACTAACAAAAATATGAAGAAAATTGGATGCAAATTTTATGAAGAAATTTATAAAAGCTAATTGTATGGAAAAGAGTCTGAATTACTGTTTAAAAAAAAAAAAAAAAAAAAAAAAAAAAAAGAATTTAACCTCTTGCACTCCGGGATACCGCGGGCGGTCACGTCTCTGAGTCCTAGTGCGTCCTCGTGCGCACTGTGCGTCTCAGTGTGCACTGGAAAAAAAAAAAAAAAAGCTGCATTTCCGTTCTTCCACTAAAGACGCAGCCGCGAACAGAAAGCCAAAGGAGTGCTTGGATTGGTTTAGATTTGATTGACCTCTCATTCGACTAATAAGAGCCTTGAATTGGGTTTCTGAAACCTTGCAGAACCAATGACTGAAAACCTAGCAAGAAGGACCCGCCTACCAACGACTGCGAATACAACGAGCCAATTGAAGCAGAGAAGTTCGACGATTGAAAGCGTGCGTCCCGTGCGTAAAATCTGTTTTGTGTAAGCCGCTGTGTGTAACGATAGCATTCCCCAGTCTTTTTTTATTACTACTGTTCTTATTTGTTTTGAAAAAAAATTGCTCGCCAAAACCGCAATCATGGAAGCGCAAAACCGCAATAATGGAATCATAGTTTGACCGGGTCGCGTGACCAGAACCACGAATCGTAACAAGCGGACCAGCTTCATGTTCGTCTGACAATGAGGAACAGATGTTCGCCAACGACACTGCTGTTGAGGACAGGTAAGTGTTATAAGCTAAATTATTCTTTATCACTGAAAATGGTATTAAAAATGACTTTCGACCGATCGGTAATTACAACTGTGCGTCATCGCCACATGACGGACCGTTGACGGACCATTTTTTGTGCACCGCGCTCTTCTGTAGCGGGGGGGGGGTGTTATCCTCTACATTGCAGATATTTAAGTATAATTATTATTGCACTGTAGGTTATTTTTTCTTGTAAAAAAAAGGCCACACATTTTTTACGTGGCATGCTTCTCTGTGTGTGGGGGGCTTGTTTGTTCATTCATTCATGAATGAATAAACACCCCCCACACACACACACACAGAGCCCTAAGTGTCACCTTTCATTAGAGCCCAAGATCAAGCTTCTATGTTGAATCATTCAAAAGTTATAGACGTTTTTCCAAACTGTGCTATTTGGCACAGTTCAAAAACGCCTGGGAGCAACCTGAGAAAAAAGCTGTAATATATTCAATTTTTGTGGTATTGTTACAAAATTTTGACCTCAGCTGGATAACACTTGGTTCTACATTTCTGTTGCATTTTCCAGCCAGTATCTGACAGCTGTGTTATTTGCAAGCATTTGTATCTAAAAAAACAAAAAAAAAAAAACACCCAGGCGAACTTTATTTTCTTCAAGTTCAGTATGTTTAGATGACTGTTACTCAGTGGCAGGAGCACTTAGAGAGATTATGACTGTTTTGCCAAAAAATTCAGTGTTTTATTTTAAATGAGACCAACCCCATGAAGATGCTGCAAAGGGTTGAAGAACAGCTTTTGATTTACTTTGGGTACATTATTTTTAGGCGTTTTTTTTAGGGAAATTGACCAGAGTGCAATGGGTTAATGAAAAGAGGAATATATTTCTCTTTAATTGTATAGCTCCGATCAGAGTTATGAACTAGTTTTAAACTTGACAAATTATGGCATACTTTTTAAGGCAACAGACATTGCGTTGCTCAGCAGGTGAAACAAACGAATCCTGCTCACATGACCTTTGTGCTAGTTTTCCAGCTGGATTCTCCGCTGAAGCTTTATTTGAAGATTATACTGGAGAATATCTGCCAGCAGATATTTCTTCCCAGGGCTGTAGTCAGGAGCTGAGGTCCAGTGATGCTGATGAGGCTGTTGGCCACAAAGCATGCCATGTGGAACAACACGAGAATCTTTGTGGCGTTCTCGGGTCCAAATAAATTGGATATACTGTAGTTCAGTCTGATCAAGGTCACAGAATTAGAGAGATAAGATTAATAAAAAAAAAATCAAGCCATGAAATCCAAGTTCTGCAGGTGTCGTGGCGGTTGGTGAGAACAGCTTCCAGTGTGAGAAAAATGCTCAGTCCACTTTAAAACATGGTGAGTTATTAAAAATCAATAAGGAAAAGTTTAACAATACTAAAACGTCTGAACACGGAGTTTCATGCTATATAAAAGAAGTTTGAGCTCAAAAAGAAGAAAAGTATTTTCCCAGATGTTTAAAGGAAGGAGCATTAAAAGCAGGGCACATTTCACATAGAACAACTGCTGCCACTCTGAACGGATGCATTCCTCCTTTAAACTGAGTAAGTTTCCATGGGAACAACTTGACTGACATGAAAGAGAACCAACTGTCTCCCATCGCGGGAGTTTTGAATGAACTCTGGTCCAATAAGAAAACAGTCCTTTGTCTGTAACCGACCAATAGAATGAAAGGGGCACTGTCCAACAGGGACTGGCTGGTGATTGGCTGAGCCAGTCAGATTACTTGAGTAAGTTTTGGAAGGCACACATTAAACTGCCTTTGTTCATGGACAGGTAGTGCTGTGGAGTGTCTGTGTCACAGTTCTGCGACTGTCATGTGACGTGGCCTTAAACCAAAATAAATCCCCATTTGTATTAAGTATTGCACCTCACAAGGTGGCAGACACATAACTTACTGCCCTTGCCTTGAAGGACTAATGGCCCCCATATACCCCCCCACACACACACACTTCTAGACACCAGAGAAGAGGAGTTTGTAAACAAATGATCGATCGCAAGACGGAGGCATTTGCTCCCAAATTTGCCAACTATGAGATTATTTAGCTTTTGAAGGTAAAGATCTACATTTTGTTATAACAGAAGGTGGGTGAAGCTGGTTGATGTTCACCTGCCATCGACCCCAGCGCCATGTGACTGGACAGAACAATCGCATCGGTTCCCGGTCATCATATGAGATAAATTGCGGTGGAATAAAAGCCAAATTTAGGTGGAATAATAATGGTTTCTGGATGTGGGAGATAAAGCAAAAATGACCTGCCAGAAGACAAAATGACTACCAGGATGGACAAAAATGGATGAAACAAGCTGCCTGGCCAGCAGTAAGATTGATAAATTTCTTTGTTTACACTGTACTGATTTTCTCATTCATATACTTTAAAGATAAGATAACAAAAACCCCAAAACAAAAAATGGGGACAAAAACCAAAACCATCCTTTGTGTAAATATGTCCAAAGTCCACTTTTGACTGAAAGTTATGTAATTTGATATGGCTTCTGTGGCATTATGCAAATTAGATGCATAAATTTACTCCTATCTCAAACTTTGGATCACATTCTACATCTTTCTAATTGACAGTAAGCCATTATCTCTTACCACTTTCAAGTTATAGCTTTGGAAACCTCTGACATCTGAACTGAATATTTTTTTGAAAAAAATCATGACCACTAGGGTCCGACGGCGCAATGGCGCACCCCAAGCAGTCAAACAGTTAACTGTGAAATTCAGATTACATACTTATGTATAAAGTCAAAGCAAACGTCAGTGATTCATGACTAACTTTCAGTGATCATGCACTTTTGTAAACTTGTCATTAGAATAATGCATTAGAATAATGTTCATTTAAGCATTTTCAAACATGCAACACATTTAAAATTAATGAGTAATGAAACATTTTAAACCAGAATGGTGTCAGAGTCCCGCTTGATTTTCCAGGGTGTCCTGAAAAAGAAAATAATCTGAGAATTGAGTTTTTGTAAAAAGGAAGTAATTTCATTCATTAACTTCAGTTCAGCTTGTAGAAGCAAAAGCAAACATATTCCAGAGTTGTCCACCAGCGGGTAATGTTGAGCTGTGGATAATTCCTAGTGACTGTGGAACGCACTCAAGGACATCTGGAATGTCTCAAACGGTTGTTAACGCATAAAACTGTCATTGTGAAGAAGTTTCAGTTATTTATGATTGCAAACTAAATCCATTCCTGGCACAAAATGGGAACCTTATCGTCCTTTTTACCATGGAATGTGTTTTCAAATGGTGGTCCTTAGGTGAAGGAAACAATTCTTTACCAGACTTTTGGGGGAAACAATTTCTTTAAGGCGAAGAGTGATTTTATAGATTAGAGCCAAAGGGCGTTGATGCTACACAACAAAAAGGCAAAGACACAAAGCACGATGAAATCCCCCCCATGCTCAGATTGTGACAGATATATTGTGCTTGGTGACACCTACATGTCTGATATATAGCAGACAAGAACACATGTAAACAGGAGATGACTAATTTACACTTCCCACTGACATCTTGGAGATTATTCCAACAAAAAATGTCTCACGTGATCATTTTCATCACAGGTTTAGTGACCCATACATACAGCGGGGAACATAGGTATTGAACACGTCATTTTTCTCAAACATACACTACCGTTCAAAAGTTTGGGGTCACCCAGACAATTTTGTGTTTTCCATGAAAAGTCCCTTATTTACCACCATGAGTTGTAAAATGAATAGAAAATATAGTCAAGACATTGACAAGGTTAGAAATAATGATTTGTATTTGAAATAATTTTTTCCTTCAAACTTTGCTTTCGTCAAAGAATCCTCCATTTGCAGCAATTACAGCATTGCAGACCTTTGGCATTCTAGCTGTTAATTTGTTGAGGTAATCTGGAGAATTCTGACGCAATGAGCAAACACATTGTACCATTAGAACACTGGAGTGATAGTTGCTGGAAATGGGCCTCTATACACCTATGTAGATATTGCACCAAAAACCAGACATTTGCAGCTAGAATAGTCATTTACCACATTATCAATGTATAGAGTGTATTTCTGA
The DNA here is from genome assembly GCA_020510985.1 of Pholidichthys leucotaenia. Classification (NCBI taxonomy): domain Eukaryota; kingdom Metazoa; phylum Chordata; class Actinopteri; order Cichliformes; family Pholidichthyidae; genus Pholidichthys; species Pholidichthys leucotaenia. The sequence continues at coordinate 428,494,406 of CM035841.1, read as the reverse complement.
TTAGTTTAAAGTTATCTTCATTGAAAAAAACAGTGCTTTTCTTTCAAAAATAAGGAAATTTCTAAGTGACCCCAAACTTTTGAACAGTAGTGTATTTTTGATGGAACTATTGACCTGAGATTTTCATCAGCAACACCCCAAGTAATCCATACATGCAAAGAAATCAAGGCAACTGTGTTCACAAACAAGTTATATTAAAAAAAGTGGGATGACACAGGGAATAAGTATTGAACATATTTGATGAAATTCATTTAATATTTACTAGAAAAGCCTTTGTTGATAACAACAGCTTTCAGATGCCTCCTGCATGGAGAAACTAAGCACAGGCGTTGCTCAGGAATGATTTTAGCCCATTCTTCCATACAAATTATCTTCAAATCTTGAAGGTTACGTGGGTGTCTTCTATGAACTCTGAACTTCAGTTCATACCATAGATTTTCAATTGGATTCGGGTCAGGTCACTGACTAGGCAGTTCTAGCAGTTTTATTTTCCTTCTTTGGACCCAGTTGAGAGTTTCCTTGGCTGTGTTTGGGACCATTGTCTTACTGTAATGTCAACCCTCATTTCATCTTTGGCATCTTGGCAGATGGCAACAGGTTCTTATCAAGAATGTCGACCCTCATTTCATCTTTGGCATCTTGGCAGATGGCAACAGGTTCTTATCAAGAATGTCGACCCTCATTTCATCTTTGGCATCTTGGCAGATGGCAACAGGTTCTTATCAAGAATGTCAACCCTCATTTCATCTTTGACATCTTGGCAGATGGCAACAGGTTCTTATCAAGAATGTCTCTGTACATTTGTCCATTCAGCTTTCCTTCAATTATATGAAGTCTGTCTGTACCATGTGCTGAAAAACACCCCCACACCATGATGGGATGTGCAGTGCCATTTCTCCTCCAAACATGCTGTGTGTTGTGGCATCCAAAAAGTTCAATTTTGGTCTTATCTGACCAGACTATATTCTCCAGTATTTTACCGGCTTGCTTAAATGTTGAGCAGCAAACTTTAAAAAAAGAGCTTCAACATGCTTTTTCTTCAGCAATGGAGTCTTGCAAGGTGAGCGGGCATAGAGCCCATTTCGGTTGAGTGCATTACTTATTGTCCTCTTTGAAACAGCAGTACCTGCTAACTCCAAGTCTTTGAGAGCTCCAGGAGTGGTCTTTGGCTCTTGGATAACTCTACTGATAATTCCTTTGACTCCTCTGTCAGAAATCTTGCGAGGAGCTCCTGATTGTGGCCGGTTTATGGTAAAGTGATCTTTCCACTTCCAAATGATGGCTCCAACAGTGCTCACTGGAACATTCAGCAGTTTAGAAATGCACCTGTAACCAATGCCATCATTATGTTTTGCAACAATAAGGTTGCGAAGGTTTAGAGAGAGCTCTTTGCTTCTACCCATCATGAGTTCTTTGTGGTGTGATAATCTGATATCCACAGGCCTTTTTAAAGGCTATCAGTCAGGACTTAACCAGCTGAAATTAATTTGCACTGATGGGGATTGGATGGCTTCCTAAATTCTGATGGATTTCAGTTGGTTTCTTGGCTTTTTATGCCTTTTTACGCCTCTTTTTCTTTGTGTTCAATACTTATTCCCTCTGTCATTTCACTTTATTAAATATAACGTTTTGTGAACACAGTTGCCTTGACTTCTTTGTATATGTATGGATTACTTGGGTTGTTACTGATATCTGGTGAAAATCTCAGATCAGTGGCTTCATCAGAAATATGTTTAATGAGAAAAATGTTGATGTGTTCAATGCTTATTTTCCTCGTTCTATGTTCTGATATTAAAGGGCCAGTGGCATGCTTTTACGTTTTCTGACTTATCTTTTCTGACTTATGACATTGGGGTGGAGGATGCGGTCATCTTCCTCCTTCACCATTCTCTGTTCCACCCGGAGAAGCCCGGGAATGCGGTGAGGATCATGTTCTTTGACTTCTCCAGTGCTTTCAACACCATCCAACTGATGATCCTGAAGGACAAGCTGCTGTGTGCAGGGGTGGACCAGCACCTGTCATCATGGATCCTGGACTACCTCACAAACCGGCCACAGTTTGTGAGAACCCGGGACTGTGCGTCTGACACGATCATCGGTAGCACGGGGGCCCCCCAGGGAACGGTTTTGGCTCCCTTCCTGTTCACCCTTTATACTGGGGACTTCTCACACAACACAACACACTGCCATATACAGAAGTTCTCTGATGACTCTGCGATCGTTGGCGTCATCTCCAACGGAAATGAAGCTGAGTACAGAGGACTTATCCAGGACTTTGTGGACTGGTGCCATCGGAACTGCCTCCAGATCAACGCGAGGAAAACTAAGGAGCTGGTGGTGGACTGCCACAGGCAAGGACAACCCCTCACAGCACCAGTAAATATACAGGGAACAGACATCGAGATGGTGACATCCTACAAGTACCTGGGTGTTCATCTGAACAATAAACTAGACTGGTCACACAATACTGACACACTCTACAAGAAGGGACAGCGCAGGCTGTTCCTACTGAGGAGACTCAGGTCTTTTGGTGTACAGGGGGTGCTGCTGAAGACATTCTACGACACAGTGGTGGCATCAGCCATCACTTTTGGAGTGGTCTGCTGGGGCAGTGGCATTACTGCAGCCGATAGGAAGAGACTGAACAAACTGATCAAGAAAGCTAGCTCTGTCCTGGGGCAGCGCCTTGACCCAGTGGAGGAGATGGGAGAGAGAAGGATGGTGGCTAAACTGTCATCTCTGCTGGAGTCCGAGTTCCACCCTATGCAGGACACGCTGAATGTACTAAGGAGCTCATTTAGCAGCAGACTACATCATCCTAGGTGCACAACCGAGAGGTTTCGCAGGTCCTTCCTACCTACGGCTGTCAGACTGTACAACCTAAGCAGGGCTGCTCGCAGAGATAGCAAAAAGACGTGACAACCTAATAGTATTGAATGCAAAAGACGCAATAGACTTACACAATGGTCCCCTCCGGTATACAACTAGGAACAGACCGGTAGCTACAGAGGGTGACGATATGTATGGGTACATAATCATACCATGTAGGATAACCAAGTAGACTGTTATGCTGCTGTTTCATTCCATCTAGCTACAATGCTCCGCACTGTGTGTGTTTATAAATTTATTCCATCTAGCGACAATACTCCACACTGTGTGTTTATATATTTACATATTTATTCCATCTAGCTACAATGCTCCGCACTGTGTGTGTTTATATATTCACATATTTATTCCATCTAGCTACAATGCTCCACACTGTGTGTCTATATATTTATGTTTATATGTACATATGTATACTCGCTGCTCTTGTTTTTTTCTTGCCTTCTGATTGTTGCTCTGAGTGTTGCTATCCCTGTACTGTTGCAATCCTGGAATTTCCCCATTGTGGGACTAATAAAGGCTTATCTCATCTACGAGCCTTGTGTACTCTCACTCGTGAGCCTTTCCTCACAAAACTTACCAATATTTCTTGGTAGTGGCAGATTTATTTGATTGGTCATAATTGATAGAGCATCCGCCCCACAACCGGGAGGTTGGGAATTCAAGTCCCAGCTGGATCATACCAAAGACAATATAAAAATGGTACTTCCCACCTTCTAGCGTCGTGCTCAGCGTAATAGAATGGGAGAAGGAGTTGTTTGTGGCGGCGCCTTGCATAGCAGCGGCCTCTTTGATTCTACATGCGATTAACATTGTAGATAGGAGAAATGTAATTTTGTTCTACTGTACATGTTTGGCTGTATGGACTGAACAACAGATTTCTTCTTCTTCTATTTGGTGGGGGAATCCCTTTGAGCTTTTACCCCTCCTACCAACAATGCTACTGTGGAGTTAGCTTAGCAGCACCACTGTAGTTGCTATGGCTGTTCTTTGTAAAATCTAGTTTAGTCTTACATCCACACTCCCACTGGTTCATTAAATCACAGTCAATAATATATATTGTGCCATTCTGGCCTACTATGCTATTGTTCAGCCATGATGGCCTGGGAAAATGTGCCATTAATGTAGTTAGCTCAGAAGTCCAACTCATTATTACCACAACAATTTTCTACTCTACTAGGCACCCCAGTGTTCTGCATGGCCTTCCAGATCAGACCACTAGCATTACTGAGCTGGCTGATCATAGTCAGTCTTTTCCGGATGTTTTCTGTATTCGATTCACTCCACTAGACATCTGTGATCCCAGCCGAATCATCAACCAACACTTGATATCATTTCTAGATGCTATTTTAGCTCATCCATCCATTCATCCATCTGACCATCCATCTTCTGTTGGTTTTCTGGGAGTCCAGGTCACAGGGATATTAAGCAAAGAAGCCCAGCCACCCAATTCACATAGCACCATGATTCCTGTGATCCCTCCTGTGGGTAGTGAGCCCACTGGAGGGCAGGCCCATGTGGTTAATTCGATTTGAGCTCTGCCTATGGGTAGAAACCTGGTGCTTGCCATTGAGCAAATCCTCCCTACCAGGCTGGGGGGGATATACAGGATCCTTGATGCAACTTTTTATGGGTATCCACTAGACCGCTCTTTGTCCAGCCCTTCACCCAGGACCGATTTGCCTTAGGAGACCCTACCAGGGACAGGTTGCCCTGACAACACAGCTCTTGGGATCACAGGGGCACACAAATACCTCCACCAGGATAAGGTGGCGATCAAGGAAGGAGGCTTATTTTACTATAGTTTGTTAAACTCTTGCTAGGACCAGCAGCAGTTAGCTGCCTTTAGAAGAGCTTAACTTTGAGTGTTTAGGGTTGGTTCTATTGTCACAAACCTTGGCTGACAGGTTTTGACAAAGACGGGAGCCCACACAGAGGTGCCAATATAAACAATTTATTCAAGTTAAAGAATAAAAAGAAGTGTCTGTAGAACTCAGTAGTGTGTGTATGTGAGTGGGTGCTTCTTCACTTCCGCCTCCCAAAGAGAGCAGACGCTTTTTCCTTCTCTCCAGCTCTGACTTTTTATCTCCTTCCTCCCTAACTGTCTGGATCCCAGCTTGCCATCGTCTGTCTGCGTGTCTCTACTGCTGATTATCGAACGAAATTATGGATTTAATAAGCTGGGCTTTGAACGCAATTGACACTATTTTTTCAACGAGGAAAAGTGCCCCGGGGGAGGTAGTTTGCCCCGCAGGAACTGCGGCTGTGGGCTATTTGAGGGACACAAGTAATTGGAAACTCTTGTGCCTGTTTGATCTTTCTATCGAAGATGTCGAAGATTTGTACGTCTTCGTAGCAATGGTCATCGGGATCGTTCTGATTGGATCTGGGATTGTCCTGGTGTACCGTAAATTGATGAAGATGGACGTAGCCTATCAAAATGCTGGCCAGGCGAGGCTTAACCATCAAATTGAAAAAATGGAGAGGACTCTGACAGCGGCAAATGGAGAACTGTCTAGGAAAATGGATTACATCATGATCACGCTGAGAGCCGTCCATGAAGGATTCAACGTCCAGCACTGAAGGATTAAAGTACTGAATCTGTAAGAGAATATAAAGTCTCTTTCTCTGGGATCAGTACTATTCGACTAATCTGACCCCCTCACACAAGTCCTCCAGATTATCTGCAGTTTTTTGTTTCCAAAACATTTGAGCTGCATTGATTCTACGGACAGCCAGCTGCATGGCTCAAGGACAAATGCCAGCTGCTAAGACAAAACATCTCCTGCCGAAGAGACTTTGTTGTTCTTAACTGATACAAACACCTACACTCAACACTACACCCACACTGACTCAAATAAACTGATGAAAAAGATCATTCACTCACTGCTCCCTTTGTGTACATTCTTGTCTGCTAATTGTGCATTGAGGGCTTTTTTTTCTTGTAATCATAATATTGATCATATATGACCGGTATTCTGACAATCAATGGTTTTTTGCTCTTTCCTATTGCGTTATCCTTTTCTTCCCTATGCATCCTGTACCCATCTGATGACAGGCGCGTTTTTCAGACGCTGCCGCGTCACCGGAAATGCAGGTCATTTTCTGTGTCAAGTCAAATCCCTCGTATGTTATCAGTTGTTTACTGTTAATGTACTTGGCAATAAATCCTTTCTGAGTTCTGAAACAAACAAGAAAAATTGCTGGCCAGCCCAGCGCTTACATGGCTCTGTCAAGGGCTGTAACAATGCACAGTGGCAAACCCCAAACCAGAAAGCCTCCCGGCTACAAACCACAATAAGGGCCCACCAGCACACACCCCGACCAAGTGACCACCAAAACCAAACAGTAGGCAGAACACACAGAAGGCGACCACCCTCAACACGAGCAGAACGCTACTGAGAGGAACACAGAGATGACTTATATAGGCACTTCTCAGCCAAGGGCAGCCCATTGCGACTCCACCTACAGCATGGGAGGAAAAAACACAAAGGACCCATTCCAAAAGGAGCGGGGCCGTAACACTATGCTTATTTGAGCTTTGAGACCAGTCATGCAGTGGTGTAAAAAAGTGTTTGCCCCCTTCCTGATTTCTCATCTTTTTGTACGTTTGTCACACTTAAATGTTTCAGATCAAACAAATTTAAATATTAGACAAAGATAACACAAGTAAACACAAAATGCACTTTTTAAATGAAGGTGTTAATTATTAAGGGGGGAAAAAATCCAAACCTGTGTGAAAAAGTGATTGCCCCCTAAACTTAGTTATTGGTTGGGCCACCCTTAGCAGCAACAAATGCAATCAAGCATTTGCGATAACTGGCAGAGTCTTTCACAGCACTGTGGAGGAATTTTGGCCCACTCATCTTTGCAGGATTGTTGTAATTCAGCCACATTGGAGGGTTTTCAAGCATGAACCACCTTTATAGGGTAATGCCACAGCATCTCAATCGGATTCAGGTCAGGACTTTGACTAGGCCACTCCAAAGTCTTCATTTTGTTTTTCTTAAGCCATTCAGAGGTGGGCTTGCTGGTGTGTTTTGGATCATTGTCCTGCTGCAGAACCCAAGTGTGCTTCAGCTTGAGGTCACGAACAAATGGCCGGACTTTCTCCTTCAGGATTTCTTGGTAGACAGCAGAATTCATGGTTCCATTTACCACAGTAAGTCTTCCGGGTTCTGAAGAAGCTAAACAGCCCCAGACCATCACACTACCACCACCATATTTTACTGCTGGTATGATGTTCCTTTTCTGAAATGCTGTGTTACTTTTATGCCGGATGTAATGAGACACACACCTTCCAAAAAGTTCAATTTTTGTCTCATCAGTCCACAGAGTATTTTCCCCAAAGTCTTGGGGATCATCAAGATGTTTTCAGGCAAAACAGACAAGCTTTTATGTTCTTTTTGCTCAGCAGCGGTTTCGTCTCAGAACTTTGCCATGCAAGCCATTTTTGCCCAGTTTCTTTGTTATAGTGGAGTCATGAACACTGACCTTAACTGAGGCAAGTGAGGCCTGCAGTTCTTTGGATGTTATGGGGTCTTTTGTGACCTCTTGGATGAGTCGTCGCAGTGCTGTTGGGCTAATTTTGGTCACCCTGCCACTCCTGGGAAGGTTCACCACTGTTCCATGTTTTCTCCATTTGTGAATAATGGCTCTCACTGTGGTTTGCTGGAGCTCCAAAGCTTTAGAAATGGCTTTATAACCTTCTCCAGACTGATAGATTTCAATTACTTTGTTTCTCATTTGTTCCTTAATTTCTTTGGATTTCAGCATGATGTCTAGCTTTTGAGGATCTTTTGGTCTACTTCACTTTGTCAGGCAGGTCCTATTTAATTGATTTCTTGATTGAGAACAGGTGTGGCAGTAATCAGGCTTTGGTGTGGCTAGAGAAACTGAACTCAGCTTTCAAAAGATGTGATAAATTGTTGTTTCCATACCCATTACCTTGGCATTCATTCAGAGAGCAAAGTAAGAATTTCATTGCTCAGGAAATGTAGCATTTCTTAACTGTGCACAGGATAAAGCCTTTGAATCTTGAACCTTTAATCTTGAATCTTAAACCACAGTTAATTTTTGTTTTAATCGAGGGGCCGATCACTTTTTCACACGGGGCCATGTAGGTTTGTTTTGTTTTTTACCCTTAATAATAAACACCTTCATTTAAAAACTGCATTTTGTGTTTACTTGTGCTATTTTTGTCTAATATTTAAATTTGTTTGATGATCTAAAACATTTAAATGTGACAAACATGCAAAGAAATCAGGAAGGGGGCAAACACTTTTTCACACCGTTGTATGTATGCCATTAGTCACTATAACCACACATCCCCATCTCTGATAATGCTATAGAATTTTACATTCTCACATATGAGAAATGTAGAAATTTCAGGTGATTATTGGTAATATCAGATGTCAGAAATACCCCCCCCCCCCCCCATCCACTAGGCCGAAGCAAACTTTTTTTTTTTTTTACTGATTGTGGTATTTTTGACATGGTGGCTCACCGTAGGTGATGTCATCACGTGGTGAACTGGTCGTGGCACCATACAGCATCACCCTTCTGTATATAGTTGTGTGTTGAATAAAGGAGTTCGGCTCACATCCGTTTTCAGCGCCTCATTTCCAGACATAACTGTCGACGAGGATAAACCCTAATAACATTGACATGAAAATGTGCTTGGCACGCCCAAAGCTGTTCCTAACTCTACCAGGTGAGCCACCAGTCCCCTGAACCCCCTGGCACGGGATATTTCAGAATTTTATCACCGCTGCCAGTCTAGACAACGTTAACAGCAAGAGTCTAAAGCGGTTGCAAGAATACTCTCTCTGCGCCGAGGGGCTGCATGTGCTTCGATCCTTGGGCTCTGCAGACACACAGGACTGCGTGGCAGTGACGGGCAAGCTTTTCGCTGATAGACGCAGTGTAACGGCATGTCAAGCAGTTTTCAGCCAACGCCATCAGCGCGCAGATGAGATAATCCAGCAGTTTGCTACAGACCTCCAGGCCCTAGTGAGCAGTTGCATTTTTGGTCACTTAGAAAATGAACTAATACATGAGAAGCTGGCGGAGAATACTTACAAGTGGCTGCAGAATAAACTGTTTTTGGCAGGAGACGGGGCTAAAACTAGACGAGGTTTTGAGAATGGCGTCCCAAATGGAAACAGACAACCAGCTAATATCACAGCCAGTGCTGCCTGACCAACGAGCCACTCATTTGGCCTCACGAGCACAGCCTCTCACCGGCGCCGCCCAGTGCGCCAGCTCCGCTTCTCTCCACTACAACCAGAACAAGAAGGGTAGGAAGCGAGACAATGCGAGTGAGCCCCCACACCACAATGGCTGTGGTTCATTGAGACATCAGACTCAATCAACCGCCTGCCCAGCTAGGGGGATGAAATGCTATCACTGCAGGAAGCTAAACCATTTTGCCAGGGTCTGTCGTTCAACCTTCACCCACTCAACGGCCCGCTCAAAAAGCTTAGCTGCCGTTCACTCAGTTGTCACCAAAAACTGGCTGCTCAGGTGATGCACAGTGGAGCTGGACAGCATTGGTGTGCCACTGCTGCTGGATACAGCAGCCTCAAGGTACCTTTTGAGCATGTCTATGGTCAGGAAGCTGTTCCCTCGGAAAACTATCACAGCTAATGTGGAGGACTTTTTCGGTTATGGCACGCCAGAATCGGTGTTAAATTAAATCACCCTTATTGTCATTCAACCGTACAACCAATCATGTACAGTAGAACGAAACTGTGCTTTACCTATCTACAGTGTCAATCACACGCAACCCAGTGCAGAATCAGAGGGCCGCTGCCATGCAAGGCGCCGCCACAGATTTCCCTCCTCCATTCCGTTATTGCTGAGCACCAAGCTGGACGGCAGGAAGTTCCACTTCTATATGGTCTTTGGCATGACCCAGCCGGGATTTGAACCCCTGCCTCCTGGGTGTGGGGCGGATGCTCTACCAACTGAGCCACGACTCCGGTAGGAAGGATTACCGGTAGGTATTGTAGTGATGTTCAGTTTTTCTGTGCGATACGACTTTAAGACTGTTCCATTGTTCACCTTCCAACTTACGCGCCAGGGGGCTGATCTGCTGGGCATTGACCTGATCAGTGAACTGGGTTTCTCCATCACCGACCCAATGGGCACCACCATTCTGGCAGTCGCCTCATCTTTGCAACACCTTTGGCCAACGCTTTTCCCAGGGCTGGGCTGCCTCACCTCTTTTGGTGCCCCTGAAAATTCAGCCTCTCCGCTGGCTACCCCTTGCACGACATCACAGCAGAGCTGCAGAAGCTGTTGGATGCCGGCATAATCGAACGGGCCGATGCTTCTCCCAGGATCTCAAAATTGGTGATCGCAAAGAAGACGACTGTGTAGCAACCTCAGAATGGTGAACAATGCGATGATCTCCGACAAAATCCCCGTCCCACAACAGAGGAGCTGACAGTGGCGTTCCATGGATCAAAGGTTGTCTCCCCCCCCCCAAGGCTACCTACAGGTTCCCCTTCACCCGGACAGCTGCTACCTAACAGTCTTCATCACCCACATGGGAGTATTCAGGTACAACCACATGCCTTTCGGCCTTAGTTCCTCCCCGAGCTGCTTTCAAAAGATCATCTTCACCAGTCTTCCAGGGGTGGTGGTGTACTTGGATGACATCGTAGTGCATGGTTCGACATCGGCCTCCCACGACGCCCGCCTTGATAAGGTTATGGAAGTGTTATCCCAGACATGGCCTCACACTCAACGGAGAGAAATGAGTCTTTGGAGCAATGACCATCGAGTTTGTGGGTTTCTGCCCATCTGCTGAGGGCCTGAGCCCCCACATTCAAACGTCAAGACAGTGCTGCAGCTCCCCAAACCATCACGCCCTGCACAGCTCTTATCTTTTTTGGGCATGGCAAATTTTTATGGGTGTTTCATTCCCCAGTACTCTGAGACAGAGCCGCTACGTGCCCTCCTGAAACAGGATGCACCTTTGGTGTAGACTCCGGTGTGCTCCGTGGCCATCAGCCAATTGAAGACACACCTTCCTACTGGGACTTGCCCACTTTGACCAACAAAGCACATGTTTGTGACATCCGATGCCTCCAACTCATCAGTAGGAGCCATTTTGTCACAACTGCAAGGAGAAACTGAGCGCCTAGTGGCATTCACCTCGAGGTCACTCACTTCGGCTGAGCAGAAGTACTCAGTGGGAAAAAGGGAAGCACTGGTGTGCATTTGGCTGTGTGAATGCTGGCACACGCACCTATATGGAGGATACTTCACACTGCGGATGGACCACAGATCCCTCATGGCACTGCTGGAAACATCAGGGTCAGGGCACAAACCTCTGCACATCTAAAGATGGACGGAAAGACTTAAGCATACGATTAACACCCAGTTCATGCTGGGCAGAGAAAACATAGCGGCGGACCTCTTGTTCCGAGCAACGCCAAACCCCACTCTGAATGGCAACCAAGAGCCCCTGGAGCCAGAGCTGGTCCACATGCTGCATGGGCCAACCTAAAACACCGTCTCCCTCCAAGAGCTCCAGGCGGCATCCAAACAAGACCCAACTCTGACCCAGTTGGGCACTTTTATTCGTGAGAGCTGGCCTTCCAATGTGCCAGGGGTGCTGGCACCCTTTCGCAGAGTCAAGGACAATTTGTCATGCTGGAATGACATCTGTGTGGCAAGAGGGCACTGCACGGTGATTCCAGAGGCACTAAAAGGCCGCATGCTGACCATGGTGCACGAGGGTCACCTGGGTGTTGTCAGAGTCAAACAAGGGTGTAGGGGCTCAGTCTGGCAGCCAGGCATCAACAAAGACAGACAATGGTGAAAGACTGTGTGCCCTGCCTAGCAAGTAGAAAAAAAACTGGTATTCCACCACCTCCACCCCTACAACCACTGCCATGGCCATCGGCTCAGTGGAAACGCATCCAATTGGACATATGTGGAAAACTACATAGCACCCCCCCCCAGCACCAACGCTTCCTATTGGTGGCCTACGACCTCAACTCAAAATGGTCCGAGGTGCTTCCTACCGGCTCGGTTACCACAGGCATAGTCACCGACTTCCTCAACTCCCGTTTTGCCCACTGGGGCATACCAGATACCATCACAGTGGACAACAGACCACAATTCATCTTGGTGGTCTTTGAGGCATTCATGAGAAAAAGTGGCATCAAGCACATAAAAACCACCTTCTACCACTCGCAGGTGAACGGGGAGTGGAGAGATTCAACCTGACTCAAGAATGGTCTCAGAGCACACCTGGTGGATGAGCTCCCCATTCTCGGCCGCACTACAGAGCACCCTGCTACTTTATAAAGCGACGCCTCACACCATGATGGGCTGTTCCCCGGCCCTACTAATGCTAGGATATGAGATGTACCCTCCCCTGGACCAACTATGCCCCACATCGGAGGCTACCCCAACAGAAAGGCCTTCACCTTGGGAGAGAGTGGTTGAATGACAGCAACAGATGAAACAGATGTTCGACAGAAAATGCCGGGCGAAGCGACCTGGATTCGCAGTGCTGGATTGGGTTCAGATCCGGTTTCCCAACCACACCCACAGGCTGCAGTCATTTTGGAGAGCACTGATGCAGATCACAGCACAGCTGGGCCCAGCCACCCTTTGCCTCACTGATGGGTCGCGATGGCACGCCAGCCATCTCAGAAAAGTGGCACCAACTTCGGCTCCGGTTCAGGCGACGACTACGGACACGACAACATTGGGCTGGGACTTCGGTGACACATGACCGGCAGTTCTTGAGGAGTGTTCGCCTGGACTGGCAGCAACAGTGCAGCCACAGCGCCGTTTGCCCCGGGTTCAGCAGAGACTCTGCCACTTAATCAACTTTGTGACCAACTTTTGAGTGTAGCCAGGACGTGACCGAAAACAGTGGCAGAATAATCCACTCGGCCACGTGGGCAAACCGGTAGTCTACCTGGGTGTCCTCGTGATCACAAGTTCTACAACAAAAGTTCTTTGGGGTTTTTCAAGGGGGGATGGGGGTAAATGTATTGTTTTGCATTTAGTGGCTCGCCATAGGTGACATCACATGGCGAACTGGCCGTGGCGCCATATGGCATCACCCTTCTGTTTAGTTAGTTTGTTGAATAAAGAGTTCGCCTCACGTTTGTTGTCAGTGCCTCATTTCCAGACATAACACTGATGACCCGTGACAATTTCAAGTTTTAGTACTTCAAGTGAACCAGTGAAAACCAGTGAACTGGTATCATTACATGTTCTGCCCTACTCTAAAAATTAATGTAATCAAGTTACAACACAGGATTTTTTTTTACTCTGAGCTGAAAACTGGCTCTATACTCACCTTGCTGGTGTAATGTGATATCATCTTGTCAAAAATAATGAATTTATAGCTCTGCAATATCATTTGCATGACAGAAAAAAAAGGTGTTTCTTTACACTCTAATTACATTTTAGGTATTTCTGGAATATTTAAAATACTGCATACTTTACCTTTAAGCCAGTTTTATCTTAGTTAACTTAGGCTATGTTCATCATTGGAGCTGTGAATTAACCAGCTAACATTAGCTGTGTAACAGCCACAAGGGCACAGCAGTAATGAAAGAGGGAGGGTGGGGCTAGAGTGGGCTCTAGGTGGAGTTAAGTGGTGCTCATTAGCTTTTTAAAGTAAAATCCATTGAAACAATAGATAGTGAGGAGGGCTTCTTCAGCTGGGTATAAAATGGCACTGCAGTAATTAAACACTGATATGTTCTAAATTGTTCTTAGGTATGAATGCGAGAGTGAATGGTTGTCTGTCTCTCTGTGTTGGCCCTGCGATGGACTGGCGATCTGTCCAGGGTGTACCCTGCCTCCCGCCCCAAGATGCTGGGATAGGCTCCAGCCCCCCCGCGACCCGAAAAGGATTAAGCAGAAGAAGATGAATGAATGAATGAATGTTCTGACCAGTATGTCACAAACATTTCATTAATACCACAGGGAACTGTACCAGTATATGTAAAAAAAGGGCAGGCCATGGGCACTTTAAATGAGGGTTATGTCAACGATGACAAACAATGAAGTGGCATGATGGAGCGCTACAGTTAAAATCCGTGTTAAGTAGACTTTAACAATTTCCCAAACCTTAAACAAATAATTAAAAAAAATGTGCATTTAATGCCTAAAGAAAGTTAACGGCAAAACTGAAAGGAGCAACCGAAAGCAAGGTCAGCGACTGTGTATGGCTGCTCCGCCACCATCAGTGTGTGGATAGCAGTATCTGTAAAGAGATTTGGTCATCTAGAGATGAGAAAAAAGCGCTATATAAGTGAACGCTATTTTACCATTTACCGTAAATGAGGAAGAGAAAGTAAACAGTCCCCAGGGTGGGAGCTCTATTTTTACTGACATCCCGCTCTTTCCTCAATACTTGGACTTATTTGTTTTGAAACACAATGACATCATCATCAAAAAAACTGCACGTACTGATATTTGTAGGTTGGGAACAGTCTATCCCACTATTCCATCACAGAAAATTAGAGGACATCCATCATATAGTTGTTGTTACATCTGACAAGTAACCTTACACACTTACTCAGCAGTTGGCTCTTTTCTGAAAATCAAATTCATTGCAACCAGTGTTGAGAGTAACGTGTTACTGTAACGCCACTACTTTTGCAGTGACGTGTAACGGAATTACTGTTTAAAAATTCAGTAATGCGTTACAGTTGGTGAAATTTGATCAGATGCATTACTCGTTTTAATAATATGGATAGATATTTTTAGCGCAAATAAATGAATATACAACCTAACCCTACATAGCTGACGCAGCCGTCAGTCGACGTGACTTGAAGAGAGCCAGAGTCTTAATTACTGAGGGGAGGAAAAGATGAAGCTACTTTGTTTTTGTGGAAATAGATTATTTTTCCTTTGCTGTGATTAAAGACAAAAGCATATTGGTGGGTTGCAAACTAAAGTGCCGGTTGAGACTTACAGCAATCTTCAGCTCTGACAAAGCTAGTGAATGAATGAATGAAAAGGTTTATTGTCAATACTACCATACATGCAATACATACAGGAAAATTGAAATTTGACTTGACATTGGGCGCGCTCTATAAGCACATCCCAGAGCCGCGGCAGCCCGAAGGCGCCAGTCGAACAGTGGGGGTAAAGAGAGAAAGGGTAGGATGACACAGTAGGTGAGAGAGAAAAAACAGTTATCAGAATAGCGCTCAGTGAGCGGGATTATGATTACAAGAAAAAAAAACCTCAATGCACATTTAGCATACAAACAATTCACACATTAACAAAGCAAAGCAACGAGAGAGACAGTGTGTGTAATCAGCATATGGTCAGTATGATGCAGTGTGGATGCGTCAATTGCTAGTGAACAGCAGAGGGCACCCCCTGGCAACGGATAATCATGTGTTCTACACAAAGCATGTCCAGAGTCTCTCTCTCCTCGCATGCAGATGGCAGAGTTCTGTGGACACATGATAACGCTGTCCTTGAAGAGCTCGGTCTGCAGAACAACAGCCATTGTTTGTCGATGTTTGGGTAAAAAGCCAGACTCCCTTCAGCCTTATCTTCTCAGGAAGGAATGAATGAAGTCTTCAAGGGCGCCGAATCAAGGTCGAAAGGCACAGTTCACTTAGAGCAAAAAAAAATTTCACCTCTCATGCGATTCTGTGCATCACAATTTACAGGCTTTAGAATCATTTCCTGGAGAGCACTCAGCGACTCCAGATGTTATCCACCTACCAAAACATGGTAACATGTCCAAGAGAGTCCATCTCTCTTCAGTGCATGCCAGATGGTAAATTCCATGTTAATCCCGTTTGCCGCTATTAGTGCTCCCCCCAGATGGATAAATTTGTTGAGGGAGCTACGCCGGGGTCCGCATTTTGATTAGCTTATCCAACTATAATTTCGATACACCAGGAACTCCAGGGCCAAACAGAAAATCCTGTGATCATGCCAATCTTCAGTCGAATCACTCAAGTTCCAATTCTTGGGCTCCCCCCTGGCCCGATCCCTGTTGAAAAGTGGTGTCAATAGCATTAAGCCACAATCCAATTTCCATAGTTTCCATTTGGGTCAATTCAGCAGAAGTAGAGCGAGACACAGACAGGACATCGCAAGCAGGGAATCAGTATTTGGGAGGAGGAAAGGAGAGGGGAGAAAAGCGTCTGCTCTCTCTGAAAGCCGGAAGAAGAAGTGCTATGGTATGCTAACAAAACTGTGAAGTGGATCTACTGTATTCTGAACAGCCACGGCTGGATGTAAAGTGGCAATTCTTGTCTCAACAGCCACGGCTGGATTTCAAGCACAGGTATGCATTTGGACAGTTTGTGACCCAGCAAGAATTAAACTGACATCTACGTCGTTACAGACTGAAGATGTGATAACACTTTCCATCAGACAGCTGGATTGTGATCCACTGAAATTAAAATGCATTTACTTGCTACCTGGATAAAGATTATTCAAAAATGGATTTGATCTCCTAAAGGAATTTGAGGGGCTGGATCATATTTCTGTCACAGCAGACATTTGGACTGTGGGTAATGGACATTTTCTTTGGATCACTGCACACTGGATTAAATCCACATTATAAAGGTAAGATAAACATAGGCAACTTTATGGAGTGTTGCCAACTCTCACTCCAAAATAAGGAAATTACTGGTAATATGTTAATTTTCTTCAGATGTTTCTCACAATAAGAGCGCTCAAGGCAGGATAAAGCAGACTGAACATGTTCTAAAAGCTCCATCTGTTTTCAGCCTGACGTTAATAAGCCCATAATGCAATCCATTAATTAAATTATCTTGCTACATGTGCGCAGGATGTCCCACCCATGGATTGTTTTACATTGGCTGGACACTGGCTGAAATGGTAAGGGATTACCAATTTTCTCCAAAGTTTTTTTTTTTTAAATGTTGCTACACAATTATTGGAGTATATGGAGTCTAATAATTACTTACATCCTCTCTATGGCTTCTGACCAAATTATTCAGCTGAATGCACCAACTCCTATACCTGACTGAACAAATTAAAAAGAAAACTCAATAGATCAAGGTCAGGTTGTGGGAGCTGTTTTACTGGACCTTAAAAAAAAACAAAAAAAACTTTTGATGCAGTGAATCATTACATTTTAGTTACAAAAAATATTTAGATCAGTTTTTGTATCAAACTTTATTTGTATAGAACTTTTTAAACATTAGATGCTGCACAAAGTGCTTTACACAGATAAAACCAGTAGACATATTTAGTTACATATTTTACACGGCAATATAAGCTGCGGCTTCAGCCATCACCCATTTCGGATAACTCACGTGGAATTGTTTAGTAGAAGGAGTCTTTGTCTAATTTGACCTTGTTGTTATATTATACAGTTTCTTTTAACCTGTACTGTATTATCCGAAATAAATTCATTCATTCAATTCATTCAATTCATACACGATACACCCCACCCCTTCCAACCCTCCCATAAACATACCCACAAACACACATCCACCACCCCCTACTTCTCTTACACACATATAAAATAAAAGAGACAAAATAAAATAATAATAATAATATAATCTGTTTTTGTCTTATCTGTGTGGCAGACAATGTGTAGTGGTGAATGTAGAGTTATTTAGGTCTTGGCTTCATTAATGTCTGCCTAAACTTGACTCAGCCTAGGTGTCAATAGAGGACTCTAGACAACTCCACTCTTTTTTCTTCTTTATTTTATTTCTTATTAATCAGACTTAGTGCCTGTAATCAGGTTGAAAGTAGGCAATAAAAAGTACAGAGTAGGAGTAGGTCGATAACCTTTAAAAGGAAAAAAGGAAAACAAAAATCATATCAATGAAATCAGTTCAGCCACACATGAAAATTAACTCTTATTTTAACCACCTTTGAGCTAAATCAAATACCTGACCATCTTTGGCTTCCATGACTATGATATTTTAACCTAATTTTTACAACTTTAACCTGTTTATTGTAGCAAAGGTTTTAATACTATTTTTAAATAAGATTTCCCATGCTTCTAAGCCAGAAATGAACCACTCATAACCAAAATGGCAACCCAGTTTACTTTGACAAATTAAACTCAACTTCATCCATATAATTTTACTACTGCATCCACTAATATAACATCCACAGTACATTTCTACATTTCTAAATTATAATCAAGATTAAGAAAAGTAAACTGCCAATTTTCCAGCCAATTGACCAAAAATACACAACACAAACTCAGTAAAAACAATTAGTCAATTAAGTAATTAGGCACACAATCTGCAGAACACATCACCAACATGGAACAAAATTTACTGTCACACAACTGATTATTCCCAGTTAATGAAACTACTGCATTTATACATACCAATGGCGTCTCCAGGGACATCTACCCACTGAAGCTCACACCCTCAGGAGCCATGCTGAACCAAAGACCAAACCAAAGGCCCACACACCAGGCTTCCTAATTAACACTCTCTCTACCTGCCTGCCAGGAGATTGAGCTGCTGCCACACCTGTCCAACTGAACACTGCCCCCTTGAGTGCCACCTAAAAATCACCATCACTTATCCTAACCCAAATCCTTTGACTAAAAGAGGGAAAAAAAAGAGAATGGAAAAATACACCCACACACATGCACACACACAAAAGTCCAGTGACTTAGAGCACAACAGTGAATAATGAAAGATCTTCTTTCTTAGCCTCTTAAAATTCTAGTTTTCCACCCATAGAACATTTTGCACTGGCTGGAAATTGGCAGGAATGCTAAGGGGTTAAATATGCATTTAAAAGTAACGTGAAAGTTACTTTTCCAAGTAACTAGTTATTTTAATCATGCAGTAATTGGTAAAGTAACTCAGTTATTTTTGAAAAGAAGTAACTAGTAACTGTAATTAGTCACTATTTTTAGTAACTTGCCCAACACTGATTGTAACATTGCTGCAAAAACAGAGGACCACGTCTGCCGTACACTCAAAGCTCTCTACAAGCCTTTAGATGAAAGACCCCATTGAAGGGTGTCTGATATCAGTGCATGTAGGGATTATGAGGGGATGGAGCCATATTCCCAGGATTTCCCAAACATTCAGCATTAAATCACGATCCGAGCTGCATGTGGCTTTTCAATACCAGGTGGTGTTAAAGAGAAATGGAGCCAGAATTGAGAGACAGACAACCATTCACACCTCCGGACAATATGGATTACCAGTTAACTGAATGTACATGTCCTTGGACACAGGGAGAATATGCAAGCCCTACACAGAAGCTATTTGGCCAATGGATTCAAGCCCAAGACCTTCTTGGTGGAAGGCAACAGTGAGCTATCTAAATAAAGTCATGATCACTGAACACTCTTTTCTGACTGGCTGGCAGATGTGTTTTAAGGCACACATAGTGTGGCTCAATGTTGATTACTGTGCTAGAATTACTACACCAACCTGTAACCATAGCAACTCTAAAAGTTTATTAACCCCGAAAGATAGTAAGGAAATCACAACAATGGTAAATTTTAATATTTCAGTCTTTTGGATTCACATTTTTTGAAGCAAGGGACAACAGCACAGGAGAAAGAAATGGAGAAGAAATGAAAGCAACAACAACTAAAGCAGGACACATGAGTAACTGACGCCCGAGGAGCTTAAAGTGACAGAGAAACACAAGGACGACATTAACATGAAAACCCAACAAAGCTGACAGTGGATTATCCCAAATACTTTTTAAACCAAAAACAAGTGAAAACAGATTGGGAAACGTATGCCTCTTGGCAAAAATCAAGCTACTACCTCACAGAACAGTGAATCCTGAGGAACTTTCACAAACGCTGCGCTTTATGGGTTTTGTCAGGGTTTGTAAGAGGTTGCAAAACAGTTCGCACACAGTTTTTAAGGTTTTCAACAGTTGTGTGGTAAAGGGTCTTAAAGAGTTGCTCATGTTCACTACTAGGTGAAAGAAACAAAATGAACTTTAGCAACATGCATTGCAACAGTTTGAAAACGTTACAACTCTTTGCAAACACTACTATTTTGCAACTTTTTGTGAAAAAATACATTTGCAAAAATATGTTAAAAAAATTTGGGCAACAAGAAAAATTGTTGGCGACCTTAAACTGTTGCTGAATTATTTGTCAACCATTTATGAACCCCGATGAAACCCAAAAAGCCCAACGTTCGTAAATGTTCCTAAGTATTTTCCATTCAGTTAGATGCTAAGGTAAGAGAGATCCAGCCACAACAGAGAAAGCTCATTTCAGCCGCATGACTCTCATCTCATTCTTTCGGTTTCCTCATCTCCTTTGCCAGAGGTTGATGACTTCTTATCTCTTTCGTCTAAGGTCAATATCTCTTCCCCCTCATCCGAGGTCAATGGAATCTCCTCTTCTCCCTTGTTTCCTGGTCTTCTGGTCTCTGGTTCGTCTCTTGGTCTTCAGCTTCCTGGGTCATCTGCAGTGTTGGGCAAGTTACTAAAAAATAGTGATTAATTACAGTTACTAGTAAGTGATTGAGTTACTTTACCATTTACTGCATGATTGAAGTAATTAGTTACTTGGAAAAGTAACTTTCACGTTGCTTTTAAATGCATACTTAAATCATGTTGCACACAGTGCAAGATAATGGATTACTGTCATGATCTGAGCATGGGGGGGATCCCCCCATGCTCTGTCTTTTTGCCTTTTTTTTTCCCTATATTTGTATGGTGTTGTATTTTTGAGTTCTTTTCCTGTTATTTTGTCTTTGGTTTATTTTCACATATTCTGTATTATTTCTTAGTATGAATTATTTTCCTGTTTGCTTTCATTGGAGTGTTATTATTTATATATTTTGATTTATGTCATGAACTTGGGT
This sequence comes from Pholidichthys leucotaenia, assembly GCA_020510985.1. Classification (NCBI taxonomy): domain Eukaryota; kingdom Metazoa; phylum Chordata; class Actinopteri; order Cichliformes; family Pholidichthyidae; genus Pholidichthys; species Pholidichthys leucotaenia. The sequence goes on along the minus strand of CM035841.1, from coordinate 428,473,713 downwards.
TTGATTGTCTCAAACCCAGTTCTATGACGCTGTGGCTATTTTGACTGTTTTGTGTATTGTATGCCTATTTTCCATCAGGCATGCTCAGGGAACCCTTTGGGTCCATTCGGCTCCCTGACAGCTCAGTCACGCCTTCACCCTCCTGTCAGTTTCACCAGCTGTTCATTATTGGGTTTCACTCACGCACACACACACACACACACACACACACACACACACACACACACTTACTCTCATTTTCACTCTCAGGCACACCTGTTTCCACTCACACTCTCATTACTCACACCGACGATCTCTTCCCTGATTAGGTTTGGCATTACTTTAGCCCTGTCTCTGTGGGAAGAGATTGCAGGATCATTGTGGATCAACACAGTCGCTGTTCCCTTCTGTGTTTGTTGCTGCCACTCATGTCTAGAAGCCCTGCCAGTTTTCTACGATACCGCTTCACTCTGGGTGGCGTGCCCTTCTGTACTGGTTGTTGTTGCCTGGATGAAAACTTGGACTGACTCGGACTGCTCCAGCCCCGTGAGTACTCTCTCCTTCGCCCCTGCCTTCAGTCCTGTTTGGAGGTTCTTTTCCGGGCTCACTTCTCCATTCCCCTCGCTGCAGTTCAGTCTGCCTGTGTCTGGAACAGTTTTTCCCTATTACTCACTTGTGTTCCCATAGAGCATCCTCGTAGTTCCCTTGTTTGTCCTGAGCTTCTTTCCTGTTTATTTGTACTGTCTTATTATGTTAATCATTAAATACACACAACTGACTCCGCATGTGGGTTTTTATTCCTCCCTCTGTGCGCTACGTAAAAGCGCACGAGGGATCATGATAGGTTTACTTGTCTTTATTATTTTTTTTATCTCATTATATTTTACTGTGTTTCCTCTCTTCTCGGGGTTGCAGCTGTCAGTGGCACTTTTGGGTTTTTGCTCTGTTATTGGCGGTGCTCCTGTCAGCTGTCAGTCCCGTCTCACCCTCTCATTGCTTCCAGCTGATCCGAGTTTGTTATCATTGTCTCCTTCTGCCAGCTCATGGTATCCACACCTGCCATCATTTGTTTCATTTCTTTCCAGCTCTATTTAGACTGTTATTTTGCTTCCCCCTTGCCGGATTCTTAAGGTACTCTTCTCCACCAGGACCCTTCCCCTGTGCTGGTGAACCTTGTTTTGTAAGTTTACTTTGTTTTGAGTTTGGACTTTGTGTTGTGCACTGTTTTGGATTTTTGTGTTCCTACTAAATATCACAAACTAGCAGTCCACCGTCTGGGTCTTCCTCTCTGCCCAAGGGGCAATTCTTGACAATTACACACATGGACAAAATTGTTGGTACCCCTCTGTTAATGAAAGAAAAACCCACAATGGTCACAGAAATAACTTGAATCTGACAAAAGTGGTAATAAATAAAAATTCTATGAAAATTAACCAATGAAAATCAGACAATGCTTTTGAATTGTGGTTCAACAGAATTATTTTAAAAAACAATCTCATGAAACAGGCCTGAACAAAAATGATGGTACCCCTAGAAAAGATTGAAAATAATGTGACCATAGGGACATGTTCAACCAAGATGTGTCCTCTAATTAACATCACAGATGTCTACAAACTTGTAATCAGTCAGTCGGCCTATTTAAAGGGTGACAAGTAGTCACTGTGCTGTTTGTTGACATGGTGTGTACCACACTAAACATGGACCAGAGGAAGCAAAGGAGAGAGTTGTCTCAGGAGATTAGAAAGAAAATTATAGACAAGCATGTTAAAGGTAAAGGCTATAAGTGTCACCACTCGCCGCTCACGGGCAACCACCTCAGCTGCGCGCACACCTGCACCTCGTTAGTGCACAGCTACTTATTCCACCTCACCCTGAGCTTCGGCCTGGAGCCGTCTGTCTTCCTTCGTGCTCTAACCTTCAGCAGATTCCTTCCTCCAGGCCTGCTGATCCCTTCACGACATGTAAGCTGTCTATTTTGTCTCACCTTGTCCTCTCAGCCTTCCCCTGTGCACAGGTGGATTTCCCGGCGGCGGACATCCTCTCCCTCGTCCTCATCACTCTGCTCATCGGCTGCACGGCGTACTGCTCTGTCCCGGCCTACATCCTCCACCCACAATACATTCATATATCGCACACACGCATCCAAACACGTTACATTGATTGAAAATAAAGCTTTCAAATCTACCTGAGCCTGCGTGCGTGTTTCCTGGGCCGAATATTATGTCAATAAGACCATCTCCAAGCAGCTTGATGTTCCTGTGACTACAGTTGCACATATTATTCAGAAATTTAAGATCCACAGGACTGTAGCCAACCTCCCTGAATGTGGCCGCAGGAGGAAAAATGGAAGAGACGGATAATATGAATGGTAACAAAAGAGCCCAGAACAACCTCTAAACACACTCATGGTGAACTCCAAGGTCAAGGTACATCAGTGTCAGATTGCACCATTGAGTTGTTTGAGCCAAAGTGGATTTCATGGGAGACGGCCAAGGAGGACACCACTGTTGAAAACAAATCATAAAAAAGCCAGACTGGAATTTGCCAAACTGCATGTTGACAAGCCACAAAGCTTCTGGGAGAATGTCCTATGGACAGACGAGACAAAACTGGAACTTTTTGGCAAGGGACATCAGTGCTATGTTCACAGATGCAGAAATGAAGCATACCAAGAAAAGAACACTGTCCCTACTGTGAAACATGGAGGAGGTTCTGTTATGCTCTGGGGCTGCTTTGCTGCATCTGGCACAGGGTGTCTTGAATCTGTGCAGGGTACAATGAAATCTCAAGACTTTCAAGGTATTCTAGAGAGAAATGTGCTGCCCAGTGTCAGACAGCTTGGTCTCAGTCGCAGGTCATGGGTCTTGCAACAGGATAATGAGCCAAAACACACAGCTAAAAACACCCAAGAATGGCTAAGAGCGAAACATTGGACTATTCTAAAGTGGCCTTCTATGAGCCCTGATCTAAATCCTATTGAACATCTGTGGAAGGAGCTGAAACATGCCGTCTGGAGAAGGCACCCTTCAAACTTGAGACAACTGGAGCAGTTTGATCATGAGGAGTGGGCCAAAATACCTGCTGAGAGGTGTAGAAGTCTCATTGACAGTTACAGAAATCGTTTGATTGCAGTCATTGCCTCAAAAGGTTGTGCGACAAAATATATATTTTGCAAACAAAATATATAATATAAGGGTACCATCATTTTTGCCCAGGCCTGTTTCATGAGTTTGTTTTTTAAAAATAATTCTGTTGAACCACGATTCAAAAGCATTGTCTGATTTTCATTGGTTAATTTTCATAGAATTTTTATTTATTACCACTTTTGTCAGATTCAAGTTATTTCTGTGACCATTGTGGGTTTTTCTTTCATTAACAGAGGGGTACCAACAATTTTGTCCATGGCTGTAAATTACAGGCTTATTAATGTCAGTCTGAAAACAGACGGTTTCAGTCAGAGCTTTTAGAACATGTTCAGTCTGCTTTATCCTGCCTTGAGAGCTCTTATTGTGGGAAAAATCTGAAGAAAATCAACATAATATTGTCATAGGCAATCTTAGACTGGCAGGGAATGATTTCTATTTTCCCTAAAACATAAAATCAAATTCACAATCAATCACCCTGCCCAGGCCATCACAGTACCCCATCATAACACAGACAGATTTGGAAAGTCAAAAATCTTGGTTTTATCATGGACAGCGATTTTTAATCAGACACTCAGATTTGTTCTGTTGTGAAATCCAGCTTTTTTTCATCTAAGTTGTTTAGCAAAAGTAAAACCCATTCTCTCTAGACCGCACCTGGAAACAATAATCCATGCTTTTATTTCATCTCTGGGCTGCACGGTGGCTCCTCCCGAATACCAAAAACATGTAGGTTTAGGGCGCTCGCGCACGCAGCGACCAGCAGCCGGTGGCTTGTCACCAGACTGCAAACCAAATCTACCTTACGGGTACAAATAAGTAACAAAAAAAACAAAAAAAAAATCTCTGCTGGATTACTGTAACGCACTTTACGCCGGTGTCAGCCAGTCATCCCTTCGGCGTATGCAGCTAGTTCAAAATGTCGCTGCTCGTTGTTTAACAGGTATACGTAAAAGAGATCACATCACACCCATTTTAGCTTCGCTCCACTGGCTGCCCGTCCATTTTAGAGTTCATTGTAAAATTCTTTTATTTGTTTTTACATCCTTGAACGGTCTTGCTCCGCCTTATCTCTCTAAGCTTCTGCATCCCGATGCTCCCACCCAGTCCCTCAGGCCAGCTGAAAAGCTGCTCTTGGGGGTGTCAAAGGTGAAGCGGAAGCTCAGAGGGGACAGAGCCTTTTCGACCACAGCACCCAGGTTATAGAACGATTTACCTCTGAACATCAGACAAGCACATTCAGTGTCCATTTTTAAAACCCGTCTTAAAACACACTTTTACTACCTGGTCTTCAACCCAGTGTGAGACACCAGGTCTCACATCCAGGTAGTAAGTACAGGTGCATCTCAATAAATAAGAATGCCAACAAAAAGTTGATTTATTTAGGTAATTCAATACAAAAAAATAAACTTCTTTATTATATAGAGTCATTACACAGAGAGTGATATATTTCAAGTGTTTATTTATTTTAATTTTGATGATTATGGCTTACAGCCCATGAAAACCCCAAATTCAGTTTCTCAAAAAATTAGAATATTACATAAAATTAATTTAAAAAAAATAGTTTTTTATTAGAAATGTTGGCTGACTGAAAAGTATGTTCATGTACACACTCAATACTTGGTCGGGGCTCCTTTTGGATTAATTACTGTATCAATGTGGCGTGGCATGGAGGTGATCAGCCTGTGGCACTGCTGAGGTGTTGTGGAGGTCCAGGTTGCTTTGATAGTGACCTTCAGCTTGTCTGCATTCTTGGGTCTGGTGTCTCTCATCTTCCTCTTGACAATCCTCCATAGATTCTCTATGGGGTTTAGGTCAGGAGAGTTTGCTGGCCAATCAAACACAGTCATGCCAACAATTGAAACACATCACTCTGTGTAATGACTAGATATAATATAGAAGTTTATTTTTTTTTATTGAATTACCTAAATAAATCAACTTTTTGTTGACTTTCTAATTTATTGAGATGCACCTGTAAGTGCATTTTAATTTCTGTGGATCACAGTCCAGGGCCTGGGTCACAAATTGTCCAGATGCATACCTGTGTTTGAAATCCAGCCATGGGTGTTCAGATTGTCACGATCTGCCCTCTGGGCAGATGAGGGTTTGAAGAAGGGAGGACCCAGGGCACAAAGTGAACTCTAGAGTAACATGTTTAATTAATAAATATAAAACTCAAGAAACAAAATGTAAAATAAATGACTGCACGGGGGCAGAAAACAACACAGGAAAACCAGGGAAAGAACAATGATGATGCCAGACACAGCACATGCACAAACTGATATAAATCGGGTAGCTGATAATTACAAACATGAGACAGCTGGATCAACAATCAAGGGCTGAACAGGAGCACACATGAGGAAATGGCTATGGATTTGGAAAAATGAGGGACTGGAGACAACAGGTAAACAAATATACCACAGGACCATAATAAAGACACTAGTGTGATGATTCGCTGCCTGCCTGTTGCCTTATCCTCCTCAGCTGCGCGCACATCTGCTGTCCTCATAAGCTGAACTATTTAAGCCGTGCTGCCCTCTGGTCTGCACGGAGTTGTCTTTCTCCCTGGTCTGATGAGACCATTTCTCTACTTTGTCAATCTCCCGAGATTATTCTCCACTTCGTCGTTCTCTAAGGGATTCTGCTTCACTTTGTCATCTTCCTAGACATACCTCTCCACCTCGTTGTTCTCCCGGGAGTTTCTACTCCCCAACGCCAAGTAAGCTCCTCTCATCACTATCACCACTCTCCGCTCTGCTCCCCTGTGCACAGGTGGAAATCCGTGGCAGCGGACCTCCTCCTCCTGGCGGCGGACCGAGCACTCCCTGCACTTAATCATCCTCCTTCCTTCCCCCCTGCAACTGGGGCTGAAGACGCTGTCTCCCTGGCCGGAGCCTTCGAGACCAAGCCTGAGCTGTTCTCCAACTCGTCAACAATAAGGTTAACATTACAGCACAATTCCACCAGAGTGTCGTCACTAATTCCCCTGTCTCTGCTTCTCCATAGGGTTGCCAGGCTGTACGGTGCTCTGCTCGCCCTGGCTGCTGTATTCATACATATACACACACACCTTTACACACATTACATAAATAAAGATAACTGAGTTTATTTCTGGGTCTGAGTCTGCTTTCTGGGTCTCGAAACATGTCAGTACGACTCCGTCCGAACGACCCAGTAGACAGTGCGCTCGTGCACAAGGTTAACATCTTAGAGGCCCGAGTTGACCAATTATCACACCAACAACAAGTCATACTCACCCAGGTGGTCCAGATAAACTCCCGCTTGGATAGTCTGTCAGGTCCTCAGCCTTTTCCTCCGGCTTCGGGTAGCTCAGCCGCTCCAGCTAGCTCCATCCCAGCTCCGTCTCCACCTTCCCGGCTGACACCAGTTCCCACGCCCACACGCTTCAACGGTAAGCTAGGGGAGGTTAGGTGGTTCCTGTTGCACTGTGGGATAGTCTTCCATTGGGTCCCAGGGGATTTCCCAACTAGTCACAGCTGCATAGGCTACGTAGTTAATCTCCTGGAGGGGCGGGTGTTAGCCTGGACTTACGCAGTCATGGCTAGGGCTGACTACGCAACATTAACCTATGACCAGTTCGTGAGTGAATTTAACAAGGTGTTTGACCACTTTGACCATGATAGCGTGCTTACCTCCCGGCTACTCAACTTAAGACAGGGGTGCAAATCAGTAGCCGATTACACTGTAGACTTCCAGGCGGTAGCCGCGGAGGTGGGGTAGGAAGATGTCTCTCTGTGCAGCATTTTCGTCCATAGCCTTAGCCCTAGCCTGAGGAACAAACGAGCTCAATTAGAAAAGCCCAGTAAATTAACCGAGCTCATTTCCCTGGCCATTAACCTGGACAACCGGTTGAGGAAACAGGCCAACAAGCGTAAGACTTCCGGCCGCTCAGGTACCCAGTTTTGACACTCCCCGCAGCGCCCCCAGCGGGGCCCTATCGCCCTCTGATTCATTAGACTCCCCAGAGCCAATGGTAGTAGGTCAATCAAAATTACCACCAGCAGAGAAACAGCACCACCGAGAGTTAGGGCTTTGTCTTTATTGTGCCAGCGAGGAGCATGAGCTTGCTACTTGTCCCATACGGCCAAAAGAGGGAGTCCGTGCGTCGCAGTAGGGGGACTCACAGACTCACTCCAAAAGAATCCCCTCACTAAATTCCTATTACCCATCCGTTTTGTTCATAATCAAATTGAGATAGCCACACATGCACTCATTGATTCAGGGGCCGAGCAGAGCTTCATCTCTGGGGAACTGGCAACCCGATTGGGGCTTCCCTGTCACCAATTGAGAACACCTCTTAAACTCATCGCTCTGTCCCAAGCCCCACTGGCTGTGGTATCTAAACAAACTGCCCCGGTATCAGTTATTGTGTCTGGAAATCACCGTGAGCAGCTCAGGTTGTTTGTGCTTCCAGTATCCACCTCTCCAGTCATCTTAGATTAGTCCTGGCTCCGGTTGCACAACCCCTCCATCGACTGTTGCTCCGGGAACTTGGTCTCATGGAGTTTGTTTTGCCTCAGCGCTTGCCTTCAGTCCGCTGCTTGCTTAGCGTCAGTGCCTGTCGACGTACCAGATGCACCTCCTCCTGACCTGTCCAAGGTTCCCCCAGAATACCACGACCTGGGGGCCACCTTTAGTAAATCCCAAGCCCTATCTCTTCTCCCCACCGCCCATACGATTGTGCCATTAACCTCCAGCCTGGAGCCCCGTTACCATCTAGTCGGCTGTACAGCCTGTCAGCTCCGGAGCGGGAGACTATGGAGACATTTATCAAGGAGTCCTTGAACTCTGGCATAATTTTTCCTTTGTCCTCAGCGGTGGGGGCGGGATTCTTCTTCGTGGGCAAGAAGGACGGTTCACTGAGACCGTGCATCAATTTCTGGGAGCTCAATAATATCACCATCAAGGACAAATACACACTTCCACTTATCATCATGGCATTTGATTCCCTCCAGGGGGCCTCCTGGTTTACCAAACTAGACCTCCGCAATGCCTACCATCTGGTACGGATTCGGGAGGGTGATGAATGGAAGACAGGGTTCCGGACCCCTAGCAGTCATTTCGAGTACCTTGTCATGCCGTTTGGGTTGACCAACGCTCCTGCTGTATTCCAACGGCTTATTAATGACGTGTTGAGGGATTTTCTGGGCTCATTTGTTTTTGTGTACCTTGATGATATCCTGATTTCTTCCCAGTCCCTCGATGAGCACCGGGTGCATGTGAGGCGAGTCTTGCAGCGCCTGCTGGAGAACAAGCTGTTTGTTAAGGCTGAAAAGTGCGTGTTCCACACTTTGGCTACATCATTCCTGGGCTTCATCATCTCGCACAATGAAATTATCGCAGTCCCGGGCAAGGTAAAAGCAGTGGTAGAGTGGCCGACTCCCTCCTCCCGGAAGCAGCTACAACAGTTTCTGGGATTTGTCAATTTCTACCGCCGCTTCATTAAGAACTACAGCATCATTGCCCTTCCTCTTACTCATCTCACCTCCTCCAAGGTGCCCTTCTGGTAGACGGAGGAGGCTGAGGCAGCCTTTGTGAATCTAAAGTCTCAGTTCTCCTCTCCTCCGATTTTGGCGCAGGTGGACCCTGCCCTGCAGTGCCTGGTTGAAGTGGACACTTTGGACTCTGGCGTAGGAGCCGTGCTATCTCAATGCTCCCCGGTGGATGACAGGAGTCGCCCCTGCGCATTCTACTCCTGTCATCTCTCCCCGGTGGAGGGGAACTACGACATCGGGGACAGGGAGCTCCTGGCGGTCAAGCTGGCACTGGAGGAGTGGCCCCACTGGCTGGGGGGGGGGGGGGGGGGCTCTCAGCCGTTCATCGTCTGGATGGACCATAAGAACTTGGAATACCTCAGGACGGCTAAACGTCTGAACGCGCACCAGGCCCGTTGGTCCCTGTTTTTTGGCCGTTTTGACTTCACCATCACCTATCGCCCCAGGTCCAAGAACACCAAGCCTGATGCCTTATCTAGGCAATTCGCCTCAGATGCTGTGGAGGTGTCAGTGCACCCCATCATCTCCCCGTCGTGCATCGTGGGCGCCCTCTCATGGGGTATCAAGGACAGGGTCCTGAGAGCGCAGGAGACCGAGGCGGACCTGGGCGGGGGACCAACAGGGAGGCTGTATGTGCCATCTGCCGTCCAGGGCGAAGTAATTAATTAGGCCCACTCCTCCAAGCTGTTGTGCCATCCCCGGATGGCACACACTGTGGCTCTTCTTCAGAGGACTTTTTGGTGGCCATTGCTCCGGAAGGATGTCGGGGAGGATATCCGCGCCTGTCCCCAGTGTGCCATTGGCAAGATGTCCTCTTGTCCGCCGGCTGGCCTGCTTCATCCTCTCCCAATCTCTGGCAGGCCCTGGTCCCACGTGGCCTTGGACTTCGTCACCGGACTCCCATCCTCCAACAATAACACAGTCATCCTCACCATTGTGGACAGGTTCTCTAAGGCAGCCCATTTCGTCCCCCTGCAGGGTCTGCCCACAGAAGGAGACAGCGGATCTACTCGTCCTCCATGTCGTGAGGCTGAACGGCATCCCTTCTGGACATCGTGTCCGACTGTGGGCCCCAGTTCGCGTCACAGGTGTGGAAGACCTTCTGCAATGCCATCGGGGCTGCGGTGATCCTGTCCTTGAGGTACCACCCTCAGAGCAATGGCCAATGTGAGCGTGCCAATCAGGAACTGGAGGCAGCGCTACGGTGCATCACCACCGCCAACCAAGCATCCTGGAGCACCTACCTGCCATGGATTGAGTACGCTCACAACACCACCGTGTCGTCTGCCATAGGCTTGTCTCCTTTTGAGGCCTCTCTGGGCTACAATCCCCTGATGTTCCCCGAGGAGGAGGGAGACATTGCCGTACCTTCTGTACGGGCCCACCTGAGACACTGTCACCGGTTGTGGAAGGCTACCCGGTCCGTGCTGCAGTGCACGACGGATCACAACACCACCATCGCCAATCGTCGCAGGACCTCGGCTCCACCCTACCGGGTTGGGCAACAGATATAGCTATCCACAAAAAATATCAACATCAAGGCTGAGTCAAGAAAGCTCTCTCAGCGCTTTATTGGACCTTTTGCTATCACTCATATTGTGAATCCTTTGGCTGTATGCCTAGCCCCCCCACCCCACCATCTGTCCAACCTTTCACGTCTCCCAGGTGAAACTATTCTGCTCCGGCCCTCTGTGCTCACCTCCCAAGACGCCACCTCCACCAGTTGTGATTGATGGCGACCCGGCGTGGAAGGTCAACACCATCCCTGACGTCCGTCACCGGGGTCACGGCCTACGGTACCTGGTGGATTGAGAGGGGTACGGCCCTGAATGGAGGTTGTGGGTGCGCCCCTCCTTTGTGTTGCATCCTCAGTTCATCAGGGACTTCCATCGGACGCACCCGGGTAGGTTAGCTCGGTCGCCGAGAGGCGCCACGTGGGGGGGGGGGGGGGTGGTACTGTGATGATTCGCTGCCTGCCTGTTGCCTTATCCTCCTCAGCTGTGCACACACCTGCTCTCCTCATCAGCTGAACTATTTAAACCGTGCTGCCCTCTGGTCTGCATGGAGTCATCTTTCTCCCTGATCTGATGAGACTGTTCCTCTACTTCGTCAATCTCCCAAGATTATTCTCCACTTCGTCATTCTCTAAGGGATTCTCCTTCACTTTGTCATCTTCCTAGACATACCTCTCCACCTCGTTGTTCTCCCGGGAGTTTCTACTCCCCAACGCCAAGTAAGCTCCTCTCATCACTATCACCACTCTCCGCTCTGCTCCCCTGTGCACAGGTGGAAATCCGTGGCAGCGGATCTCCTCCTCCTGGCGGCGGACCGAGCACTCCCTGCACTTAATCATCCTCCTTCCTTCCCCCCTGCAACTGGGGCTGAAGACGCTGTCTCCCTGGCCGGAGCCTTCGGGACCAAGCCTGAGCTGTTCTCCAACTTGCCAACAGTAAGGTTAACATTACAGCACAATTCCACCAGAGTGTCTTCACTAATTCCCCTGTCTCTGCTTCTCCATAGGGTTGCCAGGCTGTACGGTGCTCTGCTCGCCCCGGCTGCTGCATTCATACATACATGCACACATCTTTACACACATTACATAAATAAAGGTAATTGAGTTTATTTCTGGGTCTGAGTCTGCTTTCTGGGTCTCGAAACATGTCAACTAGAGACAACTGGGGGTAACACAACAGACCAGGGGAGACACATGAGGCAATAATAATAATAATAATAATAATAATCACAGAGAAAGAAGAATCAGAATCAGCTTTATTGGCCAAGTATGCACAACACATACAAGGAATTTGACTTTGGCTAAAAACTTGCTCTCATTGTTCAGGTGGAGGATTTAAATATGGATTCAATGACAACAGAGTATGTACAGTAAATTACAGTCTGTCCACGTTTCTATAAAAGGATGCAAATATATACAGGAATATATGCAGTTATTTACTCAGACTAACCACACTTTGCAGAAATATATGAAAAAATATACAGTCACACAGTATTTCAATGTGAACTCAGATTCAGTGATATAATGTGAATGAAGTAAAAAGCAGTGTGAGAGTTATGTGCAATGTAATAATGGATGAAAAGTCATGAGTACAGCAACAGGTAGGACTAGGTGAATGTTAGGAGTTCATCAGAGTGATGGCTTGAGGAAAGAAACTGTTCCTGTGACGGGTGGTTTTGACCTTCAGTGATCTGTAACGACGACCAGAAGATAGAAGTTCAAACAGTTTGTGGCCGGGGTGTGATGGGTCAGCACAGATGTTTCCCGCCCGTTTCCTGGTTATGGACCGATATAAGTTCTCAATGGAGGGTAGGTCAGTACCAATGATCCTCTCCGCAGACTTAATGATCCGCTGCAGTCTGGTCTTGTCCTGTTTAGTGGCAGATCCAAACCAGACAGTGATGGAAAAGCAGAGGACAGATTGGATGATGGCGGTGTAGAAGACAACCAGCAGCTCCTGAGGCAAATCAAACTTCTTGAGCTGACGCAGAAAAAACAACCTCTGCTGGGCCTTTTTCCGGACAGTGTCTATATGGGAGGACCACTTCAGGTTCCGGGAGATTGTGGTACCCAGAAACTTGAAGGAGTCCACAGTGGACACCGTGCTGTTGAGGATGGTGAGTGGGGGGAATGAAGGGGGGTGTCGCCTGAAATCCACAGTCATCTCCACCGTTTTGGCTGGGTTAAGTTCAAGATGGTTCTGGCTGCACCAGAGGATCAGGTCATTGGAGTAGAGGGAGAAGAGCAGTGGGGAAAGGACACATCCTTGGGGGGCGCCAGTACTAAAAATGAACAAAAGCTGTGGGCATGGTCCCAGACTGTGTTCAGAACCTGAGACAGATAGTGTAGATCCACTAATATGATGTTGTTAGCATCCATAGCACTAACATTGTCGGAGCTTTGTTGCTGTTTTCAGGCGCTTCTCAAGATTGCAGTAGGTCTCAATCGGCATTTAGCTTGACATCCACCAATATGCTTTTGTCCTTAATCGCAACAAAGAAAAAATAATCTGTCTATTTCCACAAAAACAAAGCAGCTTCATCTTTTCCTCTGCTCAGTAATGAAGACTCAGGCTCTTTGCAACAGGTCACATCGACTGACGGCTCATCTCATCTATGGTAGGGTCAGTTTGTATAATCATTTATTTGCATTGAAAATATCTATCCATATTAATAAAACGAGTGAGTAACGCATCTGATCAAATTTCAGTAACTGTAATGCATTACTGAATTTTCAAACAGTAATTTTGTTACACATCACGTTACTGCAAAAGTAGTGGTATTACAGTAACATGCTACAGTAACACGTTACTTTGTAACTACTGTGTAACACGTTACTCCCAACACTAGTCATCCACTGGTCCGCTGGTTGCTCACTCCATTATGGCTGCTAGTGGGTGGGTCACTAATGCTGCTGTGGATCAATTGGTCATTGCTGCTGTTGGACAACTGGCCTCTTCTTCTGATCTGCCAGCTTCTGCTTCTACCTCTGGTCTGCTGTTCCTCCTGCCAAGTGGCTGTCCTCTGCTACTGAGCAGCAAGCTCCATCTGCCCCTCTGGGGGTTCTCAGAGCAGAGCTCCCCATCCTTTAGCTTAGGTGCACGCTAAACTTTGCTCGACTAGCCTTGGACTTTGGCCAACCCCCAAGAGGCTTTGCTCACCTATTCAGTCAGCCTTGGACCTTGGCAGTCCTCTTGAAATACACTTTTCCCCCACTGAGCTGGCCCTGGACCAGAACTGAGACGCTTGGTTCTCCTGCTGGACCGGCATTAGACTTTGGCCAGCCTCCCCAGAGCCCTCACTCCCCTGCTTAGCCAGATTTGGACTTTGGTCGTCCTCCTGAGAGGTTTCTGCCTTTCGCCCATGGATTGTGCTTTTTCCCTCATGAGGAGAAAAAAGAAAAGAAAGACTGTATATTTTCTAAAAGAAAAGGCTGAACTAAATTTTTTCCCTGTTTGATTTTTGTCCACTTTCTAGCCTTCCTCACAGATCTCCTTCCTCCCACCCCAGTTTGGGTAAAATTGTTTCTACTCTGAGGTGTCTGGGATCCGTCTCTTAAGCAGGGCCACTCTCCCACCTTTTGAGTTATGTTTCATGTTCATAGTTCTTATTATCATTAATTATTTCTGCTAGACTTTAGTTTCTTTTGTAGTTTTCATGCATTATTCCTTGCCTGGTCCCTGGTTTGCTCTTATTTTGAAGTGCTTCTGGTTTTACTCCTATCTAGTCTTATTGTTGTTTTCCCCTTTCTATTTTTTCGCATGTTTCACTATTTACTTTTTCTGTTATGTAATTCTGCTCAGGTGTTCCTCATTTCTTAATTATTTGTTGTATACTTAAATTGCTATTTGCTTGTTGCTTATAGCAGCATAAGGATTCATTCCTCTGTTTGACAGCATGAGTGGATTACGTTTCACTACTGCTAGTAAGTTCAGCCTTCTCAGCTCTCTTTATTTTTGCAGCCCACAAGCTGCTTAAATATAAATAAACTTTGTGAACTTAGCGCCTGCATTTGAGTCCGTCCTTATGTCATCAAAGGGGAAATATGACAGAAATTTTCTTTTCAATATTTTTTCAAGCAATTTTTCCTGACTGGGTAACAACTGTTTAACACATACCTCCTTACTGATTAAGTGTACAGATATAGTAAGATTAAATTGTAAATTTAAAAAGAGATAACACATTCAATGCTAGACTAAAATTGCTGTGATTTCTAAGAATATATCCTCAAAATAATACCAGCAGAACATTTCAAAACAATTGAGAGTGATACACCATCAGTCTTAAAGAACACGATCATTTCAGACCTGACTGTTTTACATGTGTTGATAAATTTGAGTTCCTTATTTTTGTTTAGTTTCTTAACATGCCAGTTTTCACCCATTATATAACCAGGTTACTGCAGCACCAAGTAGTATTTGGGATGGGAATCTCTAGGAACTTCATGATTAAATCTGATTACTATTAATAGGACTGCAATACAATGATAAAAAAAAAAAAAAAAAAAAACAATGCATCAATGACTAATTGGAAGGAAGCAAAGACTATTTGGGAATTTCAAACCAAAGTATTTAGAATGACCTATAATGAATTTACAATCAAAAAAACACCCAACACCTGCTCTCTGTAATTAAATCCGATGGTGTCATTGTCACAGACAAAACCAAAAAGGTGCATTACTTCAACAAATACTTCACTAAAGCTGGTTGCTCAAATGACAGCAATAAATCTCCTCCCATTAATTCTGCCACTTCAGTATTTGTATCTCATTTACCTGTCTCAGGGCACCTTCCTTTTTCTTTTCAAACTATACACGTCTCCAAGGTACTGGCTGAGCTCCTTAGGCTGCATTCAGACCAGGATGGTCTGGGGGTCTTGGTTTGACTGGGCAGGGAATGTCGAGTATTTTCACACCTTCATTTGGTTTGGTTTGCATTCACACTGCAGCAGACCAAACTGTCTGGACAAAGTCATGCAGTTACAATAACTGCTCGTTTGGGGCACGGTAACCAAAACCACCACTGACCAAGAAGGAAAAATCTCGGCGAAGAAGAAAAATCAGGCTCATCAATTGGCCAGGACCAAAAATGGAACTCTGTTCCCTTCAGCCGGGTTGTTTGTCCGCCACAAATGAGACTTTTTTAACTTTTCTCCTCTGTTTTCACCAGTAAAAGGATTTCTCTGATTCGAGCGGTTGTCTTTATTGTTATTTTCGACCCAGAATGTACTACGGTAAACGCCAGTTCCACTTCTCAGACTATGTGTTGCTATGGTTGCACAAACACAGAGGGGGACTTCCGCCTTTTGGTCTGCTTAGATACTCCGTTTGGGTTCACACTGCAAGTGGAGTGTACCAGACTTTGTTTGCAAGAGAACCAAGACCCCCATTTTCAGGGAGCCCAAACTTCACTGGTTTGGTGTGCACCAGAGTTCCAACACGTGTTCAGACTGCATCAAACAAACCAAACTATCAGCGGAAGCAACTCTTTGGTCCTTTGGTCCGGACCAAACAGTGGCCGTCTGAATGCGCCCTGAGCCGAGACACCCATAAATCTGCTGGTCTTGACAGACTTGATCCATTCTTTCTGAAAAGTGGAGTTCATGTCATTGCAACCCCAATCTGTGACTTGTTCAATCTTTTGCTACAAACCAGAGTGTTCCTCAGGACTGGAAATCTGCCACAATTACCCCACTTTTTAAAGGAGGTGATGCTTTATGCTGACCAAAACTGCTAACGGCCAATCCCCATTTTGACCTGCCTCTCCAAACTTCTTGAGAAACTGATCAACAAACAGCTGATAGACTACCTGGGGGCCCACAATATCCTTTAACCCCTTACAGTCTTATAGGGCTGAAACGATTAGTCAACGTTGTCGACATAAAAATTTGTCAACACAAAATTTTATTTCGAGGTTCCATTTAATTTTAAATTTTATGGACATGCCGCGGAAATGTTTAGTTGTAACTGCAATGCATGACCGGAACTGCTGTGGGCAGTAGCACTTCTGTTGTCCAGCATGTGTTAACAATTTCCAGCAAAGAAGAGGAGCACAGCATGGTGAAGCGGAAGGATAAACACGTAAAAGTGGAGCCAAAAAATGCGAGACCTAAACTTTCTAAAGTATGGGAACAGTTCACTGAAAATAAAGAAACGAAACAAGTAAAATGGAGACTCTGCAAGCCACACTTTGCTTATATAGCAGCACTACAGTGATGCATGAGCATTTGAAACAGAGACACCCCAGAGCCACGACGTTTACTGCTGCTTCTGCCTGGCAAGTTTTAGTGAGTAAAGAAATGTCACATCTTTTGATTGGATGGTTAGACTCCTTCCACCACACTGCAGAGCATTCTAGCTAGCAAGACATGTGTGCAAGGACTTGCTTAAGCAGTTACAATATGCTGATCTTGATGATGGTTGCTACCACTGCTAGCCTGCTAGCCCTTGTTAGCACATCCGTGGCAGGAGTCCATGGGTCCGATTCAGCTGCAGAACCCCCAGTCCTTCTGTTTGCGGGTGAGTAGCAGTCTCATTTTCAAACTAGTTTACTCTCCAATATTGATACTTTTACTTCGGTGATGGCAGAATCTCAAGGCCATTACTAGCTAGAAGCTGTGGCTAGCGCTATCCCCCGGACGCACACATTCGTGCATCTTCCGCATGTTTACATGTATTGGCACCGCATGAAAAATTTGCTTCACGTTTGGTCTGAACGCACCTTTAGAATGATTTTTAAAACTATAATTTTATAGTTGTTTTCTTTAGCATACTTTAGGCGCTTTTCCACTAGCCTCACTTAGCCCTACACCGCACCACTCAGCCCGCTTTTAGGCGCTTTTCCATTAGCCCCAGCACCGGTTAGCAGGTACTTTTTTCGTACCTGATCCAGGGCAGGGTCTAACCGAGCTGAGTAGGGCTGAGTATGGTTGTGATATGACTTTAAGAGACTGGTCGCTGCTGATTGGTCAGGTCGTAACGTCACAAAAGCGACTTTTTCTGCTGAATTTACTCCACGACCACCATTTGTAATTGTTCAGCCAGTGAACACAGTGTGCCCCTTTAATACGGTATATTATATTAATATACTGTATAATAAACTTATATAATAATATACTCCTAATATTATATATTAGGAGGTGCGCAATTTTCTTTCTATATTAGGCGACGATCGCATCCAGCGCGAGTTGGACGGATCTACTCGAAATGCAGGTGTCCGAGCAGATGGCTTCCCAAGGGCACATCCGTACTGCCAAACAGTGTCGGGAGAAGCTGAAAAAGCTGAAAAGCGATTACCGAGCAGTGAAGGACCACAATGCTCGAAGTTGAGCGGATCGGAAGGAGTGGAAGTGGTTCGCTGAGAGACATTGGGCTCGACACGGCCCAATGTCACGGTCACGGCCTTGGAAACCGTGGATGGTGAGTGTTGTTTTGATATTGCGCATCTTTTCGCCACTTTATCCTTTCTGTGCCAAGCTCACTGTTTTTAAGAAATAGGAAGGTTGTTAGATTGTGGGTAATGGTTGTTACTGAGGCTTTCCTATTGTTTTGCAGCCAACTGCAGATTCACGCTTGCTTTGTGTTAAGTATTAGCGCGAACAAAACGCTGAATTACGCTTATTGTATTCCGGTTAAAAACTTGAGTGTTGTGTACATGGTGCACTTTGGCGTTAAGTTTTAAATTGCGTGCATTTTCTTTCTAGAATCGCATTTCATGTCACAGGGGTCCACCTCAGTGGACATGATGGACACACTGGACTCTCCTGGTGCTGCGTCTGCGTGTGCGTCTGCCGGAGCGCCAGCTGGATCGACTCCACATCACCAGCTCCATCTGGATCACGTTCAATCAGAATCAGAATCAGAATCAGATTTATTGCCATTGTTCATGTAGTACACAAACTAGGAATTTGTCTCGGTGCCATGCTGCAACATTAAAAACATGAAGAGATAAAGAGATAAACTAAAAAAACTAAAAGACTAAAAACATGCAATAAGTGTAGAATAATAAGTAATAATAATAATAATGAGTAATACTAGTCAAGGCAGATTTAAATAAATTAGCAAGTAGCAGATAATATGGGGTACCACAGTGCAGTCAATAATGCAACAGAAAAACAGTGATGAACGACATGAGCTGCTGTATATAGTGCACAAGAGTCAATAAGTCACTTAATGTTCAGCAGTCTGATGGCAGAGGGAAAAAAGCTGTTCATGTGCCGGGAGGTTTTAGTCTGAATGGACCGAAGTCCTACCTGAGGGGAGGGGGGCAAACAGTACGTGACCAGGGTGTGAAGGATCGGCTATGATCCGGCCAGCACGCCTCCGGGTCCTGGAGATGTACAGGTCCTGGAGAGATGGGAACTTGCAGCCGATCACCTTCTCAGCAGTGCGCATGACATGCTGCAGCCTTAGTCTGTCCCTGGCAGTGGCTCCTGCGTACCACACAGTTATGGAGGAGGTGAGGATGGACTCGATGATGGCCGTGTAGAACTGCACTAACATCTTGGTGGGTAGCTTGAGCTTCCTCAGCTGCCGCAGAAAGAACATCCTCTGCTGGGCCTTTTTGATGAGGGAGCTGATGGTTGGCTCCCATTTGAGGTCCCGGGTGATGGTGGTGCCCAAGAAGCGGAAGGAATCTGCAATGGTGATGGGAGAGCCTGTGATGGTGAGGGGGGGCAGGGGGGTTGTGACTTTCCTGAAGTCCACAATCATCTCCGCTGTCTTCAGAGCGTTCAGCTGCAGGTTGTTGTGGCTGCACCAGGACACCAGCTGGGCCACCTCTTTCCTGTAGACGGACTCGTCGCCATTGGAGATGAGCCTGATGAGGGTGGTGTCGTCCGCAAACTTGATCAGCTTAACAGACTAGTGGGAGGAGGTGCAGGAGTTGGTATAAAGGGAGAAGAGTAGGGGGGAAAGTACACAGCCCTGGGGTGATCCGATGCTGATGCTAACAGAGTCCGAGACAGACTTCCCCAGCCGCACATGCTGCCTCCGGTCCGTCGGGAAGTCGGTGATCCACCTGCAGAGGGAGTCAGGCACGCCGAGCAGGGACAGCTTGTCCTGGAGCAGAGTGGGGCGGATGGTGTTGAATGCAGAGCTGAAGTCCAATCCACAAACAGGATCCTGGCGTAGGTTCCCGGGGAGTCCAGGTGCTGCAGGATGGAGTGGAGGGCCAGGTTGACTGTGTTGTCCACAGACCTGTTGGCACGGTAGGCAAACTGCAGCGGGTCCAGGAGGGGAGTGGTGATGGACTTGAGGTGAGACAGGACCAGGCGCTCAAAGGACTTCATTACTACAGAGGTGAGCGCTACAGGTCTGTAGTCGTTAAGTCCAGTGATCCGTGGCTTCTTGGGGACAGGGATGATGGTGGAGGATTTGAGGCAGGTCGGCACGTGGCACAGCTTAAGGGAGGTGTTAAAAATGTCTGTGAAGACAGGAGCCAGCTCTTTCGCACAGTGTCTCAGGGTGGAGGGAGACACACTGTCCGGCCTGGGGGCCTTGTGCGGGTTCAGTCTGGAGAATTGTCTGTGCACGTCCTGCTCACTGATGACAAGGGCAGGGGGGAGGAGGAGGAGGGGGGGACCGCTTTTGATGAATTAGGGGCCGAGGAGGCAGTGGAGCTGGGTGGAGTGGGGGAATTGGACACAGCTGACGAGGTGTCAAAACGGGCGTAATGTTGGGACAGTTTTTGACAAAGGGCTTTGTCATCCTGACCTTTAGAAGCCTGAGGCTGATAGTTGGTGATTTGCCTCAGTCCTCTCCACACAGAAGCTGAGTCATTAGCAGTGAACTGCTGCTGGAGTCTCTCAGAATACACAGATTTAGCTCTCCTCAGCTCTCTGTTAAACCGATATTTAACCTCCCTGTAGCAGTGTCTGTCTCCACTTTTCAACGCAGCTTCCTTCTCCTTTCTGATCTGTCTGAGCTTAGCAGTGAACCAGGGCTTATCATTAGAGTACCTCACCCTGGTGCGCGATGGGAGAATGTTCTCCTCACAGAAGTTGATATATGAGTTCACAGTGTCTGTGTACTCATTAAGATCATGTGTAGCTCCTTTAAACATGCCCCAGTCAGTTATTTCCATGCATGTGTTCAGTTTCTCTCCAGCTTCACTGGTCAATTTCTTCGTGGTGGTCACAACAGGTTTAGTGAGTTTCAATCTCTGTCTGTATGTGGGAATGAGGTGGACCATCACGTGATCAGATAATCCAAGCGCAGCGCGGGGAACAGTGCGATATGCGTCTTTCACGGTGGTGTAACAGTGATCCAGCGTGTTATTTCCTCTGGTTGGACATTTAATAAACTGTCTGTATCGGGGGAGCTCGTGACTCAGATTGCTCTGGTTAAAGTCGCCCACCACAATAACCAGGGAGTCTGGAAAATTCCGCTCCGCATGTAGGACGTGATCTGCGAGCGCGCGCTGGGCCTCACGCGCGTCTGCGTCGGGAGGGGCGTACACTGCGATCAAAACAAATGATGCGAACTCCCGCGGGGAATAAAATGGCTTGCAGTTAACAGAGAGAAATTCTAGATCGGGAGAACAGTGTTGTGAAACCACCGTTACATCAGAGCACCAGCTGCTGTTAATATAGAAGCACACTCCTCCTCCAATAGACTTACCGGAGAGCTCTGTGACGCGATCAGCACGAAACAGCTGAAATCCCTCCAGGCTGATCGCGCTGTCCGGTATATTCCCTTTAAGCCAGGTCTCAGAGAAACAGATGACAGACGAGGAAGCGAGGTCCTTAAATCGCATCAGCAGTCTTAATTCTTCTACCTTGTTCAAGAGAGAATTGGCATTGGATAAAAATATGCCAGGCAAGGCTGTTCGCGTGCCTCTCCTTCGCAGCCGAGCGAGAATCCGCCCCTCGCTTCCCTCTTTTACGCCGTCTTACTCTTTGAGCCAAACAATGAATCAGATTGGCGGCAGGAGCTAAAAAAAACTGGGAGAAGGTCCATGGGAGTAAGAGTCCTGATATTTAATAACTCTTCACGAGTATAAGAGCTAGCAGTCACACAATCGACGAACAAAAACAAACAAATTAGACAAATTAAAGGGCAGCGGAGCACCATGTCGACCACTGTGGGCGCCATCTTGGAGCAGACTGCTCCAAGATGGCGGTAAGGCACAATAACCACGATTTTTTTTTGGTTGAAACAGGTCCAGCGGAAACCAGGGTCGAAAATCCATCCATCTTCTACCGCTTAATCCTTTACAGGTCGCGGGGGGGCTGGAGCCTAACAAGTTATGTCCCAAATTGATTAATGCAATTTCCTGTAGTTGCATATTAATTAATTGAAAATGTCTTTTTAAATGTACAAAAAGGTTATTCTTTGGTCTTCACTTATCGGTGTTCCACAACCATTTTTAGGTGTGGTGATTGAAGTGCTGTTGTAATTCCTGTTTTATAAAAACAACTAAAGCTCATGAACCGCTGTTGAAATCAACATGCTTCATTGAAATGCTTCGCGTCAGCTGACTGTATTAACCCATTCAGATTTCTGCGGCCACACTACAAGCAACTAGTTTAAACATTACCCATCCATCCATCCATATTCTTAATCTTAATCCTTTTTAGTTTTGCAGGGGGGCTGCAGCCGAAGACAGCACCCTGCGTGTTGCAAAATCTGCTCTACTGAGGGGCAGCAACATGACAGTTCAGCTTATATACAGCAATGAAGCATAATATAATAGTGACATTCCACCACAGACTTTCATCTGTGTAATTCCATAATATATGTAGTGATCCAGCTTTAACGACCATGCCTTTCTGTCTTTCCATCTAGGCAAGACGAAAACAGACAACTCCCATCGCTGACCTTACATTAGCGATGGTCAACATGCATGACGAAGAGATGCGGCTCTTGGAACGGCAACATGACCAGCGGCAAGAATCAGGAGTACATGCAGCATTTGCGACAGGTGGCCGCAGATGTGCGGGCAGATGCGCGTGAAGCTCTGGAGCAGGACGCTGCGTTACGAAGGGAAGAGCTCGCAGAGATGTCATCGCCCAGTCTGTTTTTTTTGTTTGTAAATTTTGCTTCTGGAATAAAATTGTATCGTTTGCATCAAAAGTCTGGTTTATCTGTTATGACACCGTATGAGAAAAGCCAATAATTACATACACATTCCATTCTCTGTTCACTCCACATGCTGCTGTTCATCAGGTCAGGTGTATAGCCTTCTAATGGTAATTTAATTTTTTAACAACACAACGAAACGTAATGTCTTGGTAGTTTTTTTTTTTTTATTTTAAACAAATTTGCAATGCGGAATCCATTTCTCTTGAACGGGTACATTTTTTATGTTATAAGCAGTTGCACAGGTGTGCTTGAACTTGTAGACACTGCTAAAGGTAAGTACGTGTAAGTTGAATGTTGCATCACCAGTCAAAATTTAATAAGTTAAGAAGGAATCTAGCAAAAATTTGGCACTAATAACAGTAGACAAATCGGACAAGGATACACAACTGTGTTTTTGTTGCACACAACTGTTGTTACCAACAAGTGCAAAATTTATATTCCCTTTTCCCCAAAATTAAAAATCAATTTGTAAGTAAAAGTGGGAGACCTTTACATGGGAAAATATGACATGTATCAGCACATGATTTATAGTTCAATTTGCATTTCCACCTAAGCAAAAGTGGCTTGTCGAGCTGGATTTTTGTGAAGATGGCCTGTGCGGTGTTTCTGCATGTAATTACATGCCTGTCAAGTGATACAGTTTCGCCATATTTTAATACAGGAAAAATGCAATTTTAGCAAATATGGGCGTATTGCCATTTCTGTACGCCAAAGAGAAAAATATACGGGAAAAAAAATTGAGAGTGTGGGGAGGAACACGTCATGTGTGACCCCCACAGCGTACGGGGCTGTCAGAGCGCTCAGCGTGAGCAATTATCACAACAGAAGTGTGGACTCATCATTAGGCTGATGGCTTCGCACCTTCTTGACAGATAAGCGTTATGAACAAGAGGACAGGTAGATGGACCATGCACATTTTTTTTACAAAAAACATTTTTGAAATATGTATGCACATAAATGTGGACGAAATAGACAAGTATTGCATCACAGCATCTTGTATTATATTGTAACGTGCAGCTCGACATGGCGACGTCCCACCGGGAGGTTGGAACTCACGCCTCCTGCTCCGGAGTCCCGCACTCTACCTGAGTCGCCAATAGGGTCAACATTGGCAAGCCAAGTAGGGTGCTTATATTGAGTTCGCTACAATATCACCACCCTGCTCCTCTGCTCTCTGTGCCGCTGCCACCACTGGTTCATCTACTGCATCATCCAATGTAGTGTCAAACGTCTCTCCATGACTCTCACACAGATTGTGCAGAGCACAACAAGTCAACACCATAGATTTAACCAGTTTCATGTCACAGTCATTCCTCTCTCCTTCCTCCTTCCTTCTCTCCTCGTCATCAGCCATTTTGTTTGTTGTGGAGGATTCAGTCGCGTGTTTCACGTCACGAGGGTGTGGCGCCGCCTGCTGTTCAACAAATCCCACCCACAGCAGGTGTGCCAGCAGTAGTTGAAAAGCAACCGAGGCCGAACCGAACCGAAGTGAGTAGAGTCGGGTTTTTAATCGGGGCTGGGCTGGGCTAGTGGAAAAGTGCCTTTTGTGTGGACGGCTTGGTATGGATGACACTTAAATCGGGTAGCTCACCACTGAAGGTGTAGTTGTAAAATACACAGTCCACCACTGACGTGAGGTAAAACATACTTAGAGCCCCAAATAAGAGCCGTGCCAACAGGAGGGAGAGATGGAGTCTACTAGTTGACTAATCAAAAGATGGGGGCATAATTGCATCTCTGCCACATGGTTGTAAATGATACTGCATGTATCACTGACAACAAAGAATACTGTGTTGTTGTATTTTTTAAACTGACTAAGGCATTTGATTCTGTAGATCATTTAATTCTGCTGGAAAGGTTATGATCTATTGGTCTATCAGAGAGCTATGTAGCATGGTTCAGTAGTTACTGTTCTGGACACATGGGTAAAGGGTAAAGGGTTTTCTCTCAGATCCACTGCCCCTTCACAAAGGTGTCCCCCAAGGCTCTATATTTGGTCAACAACATAATCCATGTAGCTAACTCCGATATTCACTTACAGTATCTCACAAAAGTGAGTACACCCCTCACATTTTCTTAAATATTTTATTATATCTTTTCATGGGACAACACTGAAAATATGACACTTTGATACAATGTAAAGTAGTCAGTGTACAGCTTGTATAACAGTGTAAATTTGCTGTCAGCTCAAAATAACTCAAAACACAGCCATTAAAGTCTAAATCACTGGCAACAAAAGTGAACAGACCCATAGTGAAAATGTCTAAAATTTGCCCAAAGTGTCAATATTTTATGTGGCCACCATTATTTTCCAGCACTGCCTTAACTGTCTTGGGCATGGAGTTCACTAGAGCTTCACAGGTTGCCACTGGAATCCTCTTCCACTCCTCCAAGACAACATCACAGAGCTGGTGGATGTTAGAGACCTTGCGCTCCTCCACCATCCATTTGAGGATGCCCCACAGATACTCAGTAGGGTTTATGCTTGGCCAGTCCATCACCTTTACCCTCAGTTTTTTTTAGCAAGGCAGTGGTCGTCTTGGAGGTGTGTTTGGGGTGGTTATCATGTTGGAATACTGCCCTGCGGCCCAGTTTCCAATTGTGCTTTGCTTCAGTATGTCACAGTACATGTTGGCATTCATGGTTCCCTCAATGAACCGTAGCTCCCCAGTGCCGGCAGCACTCATGCAGCCCCAAACCATGACACTCCTACCACCATGCTTGACTGTAAGCAAGACACACTTGTCTTTGTAATCCTCATCTGATTGCTGCCACACACGCTTGACACCATCTGAACTAAATAAGTTTATCTTGGTCTCATCAGACCACAGGACATGGTTGCAGTAATCCATGTCCTTAGTCTGCTTGTCTTCAGCAAGCTGTTAGCAGGCTTTCTTGTGCATCATCTTTAAAAGGGGCTTCCTTCTGGGACGACAGCCATGAAAATCAATTTGATGCAGTGTGAGGTGTATGGTCTGAGCACTGACAGGCTGACCCCCACACCTTCAACCTCTGCAGCAGTGCTGGCAGCACCCATACTGTAGAATGGGTAAATGATGAGGCAAGTTGGTCTCAAACAGTTTATTACACATTCTCTCTCATGAGCATAGTAGAAAAGAGGACATCTCACACAGAACTCTTCACTTATATACTCAGGCCCTTCTACATATCAAAAGGTCACATTGCATTCACATAAAAGATCACTCTGTATGCACTTCCTTAATCCTTTAATATCCCCCTCACAGACTCTGGCACACAAAGCATCCTCCAAGCCGTCTCGGCATACAAAAGATCACATTTCGCAGCTTCCTGTTATCTCCAAGGAAAGTCTGCCCTTTGTTCTTATCAAAGATGCTGCTCGTTATGGTTTGGCCATGTGTGGCCACACACCCCCCTCCAGCATATTGGATCGAACAAAAGAATAACAGTCTGTATGCTGAATCATTACACATCAATCCACATGCTGTTTGGGCTTCAGTCTCCTCCCGTATCTGCTGTAACCAGGATTCACCGCCTCCGCAGCGCTGTCATGCTGGGGAGCTGCTGTCAGGGGGTGAAAACCTTTTGTCTGTCCCTGTGGGTGATCTGGGGAAATTCTACTCTGGGAAGCTCCCCGTGGGGGTCTTCCACGCCGAGGGGCCCTTGCCAACAGCACTTGCTCGTCCGTCACCACAAAAGCGGGTTTGAGTCTGTTTATGCCAACCTTTTCCCTCCTACCCCCCAAATCTAGCAAAAATTGCTTGTCCCCTGTTTCCATCACTCTGAACGGTCCATCATAAGGTGGTCGCAGTGGGGGGCGATGCGCGTCATGCCTGACAAAAACAAACTCCGCGTTTTTCAAAGTTTTAGGCACAAAAACGCGCGGAAAACTGTGATGAACGGGGCCCGGCAGCGTGCCTGAGTCAATACTACGCTGCAACAGCTGAGCCGGGGAGCTGCCTGGCGCAGGATTATCCAGGAGAAATTCCCCGGGCAGCCGAAGTGGCTGCGCAAAAACGAGTTCATCTGGGGAAGCTTCTAAGTCTTCTTTAGGCGCAGAACGCAACCCTAATAAAACCCACGGTAGCTTGTCTACCCAATTTGCATCCGTCAGTGACGCCCTGAGAGCCGCTTTCAATGACCTATGGAAACGTTCGGATAACCCATTAGCCTGAGGATTGTACGTGGTTGTGCGGTGAATTGTGACACCTAGGCTGCGGGCCATTGCTGACCAAAGTTCGGAAACAAACTGAGGGCCTCTGCCGGACGTAATGTCCGACGGGACTCCAAAACGCGCCACCCATGCTGTTAAAAACGCGTGTGCTACCTCCTCGGCTGTGGTTGACGCGAGTGGAACCACCTCCGGCCATCGCGTGGTGCGGTCCACCATTGTCAGAAGGTGCGTGCACCCCTGTGATGGCGGGAGGGGGCCCACGAGGTCTACGTGAACATGGTCGAACCTCTTAGCCGGGATGTGAAACGGCTCCAAGGGAGCCCTCGTGTGTCTGTGTACTTTGGCTCGTTGGCACGCCATGCAGGCTGCTGCCCACTCTTTCACCTGTTTGCGAAGACTCGGCCACACAAATTTCTCTCCTACCATCTTGATTGACGCGCGCACTCCCAGGTGTGCTAAAGAATGAACCGAGTCAAAAACGCGTCAGCGCCACGCGGCCGGTACCACGGGACGCGGTCGCCCTGTGGAGACATCGCAGATTAGGGGGGGGCACACCGTCTTGCAGCACCCTGCTCTCCAGCCTTAACCCTGTTGGTCCAGACTGGAGCGCGCGCACATCCGCGTCACTAACCTGCTCTGCGGCCATGGCTGCGTAATCTATCCCCACGCGGACCGGGGTCGCCACGGCGTGTGAGAGGCAGTCTGCCACTACATTCAGTTTACCCGAGACATGCTGAATATCGGTAGTAAACTCTGAAATCGCGGCCAGCTGTCTCTGCTGCCGGCCCCACCACGGTTCTGAAATCTTGGCCATCGCGAATGTTAGTGTCTTGTGGTCAACGAACGCGGTGAAACAGCGCCCTTCCAGCCAGAACTGGAAGTGGCGAATAGCCAAGTGGAGAGCCAGCAACTCCCTGTCAAACACACTGTATTTACGTTCACTATCGCGCAAAGTCCTGCTGAAAAAGGCGAGCGGTTGCCAAGCCCCGGCTACACGCTGCTCCACGACCGCCCCTATGGCCACGTCTGACGCGTCAGTAGTAAGCGCTATGCGGGCCGTTGGGTCTGGATGTGCCAACAACGCAGCGTTTGCCAGGGCTGCTTTGACTTCTGAGAACGCCCGCTCTCGCTCCGGGGACCATTCGATCTTATTCGCGGGTTTCTGCTTTTTGAGCGCGGCGTACAGTGGTTGCATGAGCTGCGCTGCGTGTAACGCCCTGACAGTTTGTGGTCGGGGAAAATCTGCAACCACGCGCACTTTGTCAGGCAGCGGAACCCTCTCCTTTGGGAGAGGCACGGTGCCCCAAAAAAATTAATCTGCGTCACCCCGAACTGACACTTCGCTGGATTGATTATTAAACCGTGCTCTCCCAACCTCCGGAAAACCGCTGTGAGGTGGGTTTCGTGTTTGTCTTCGGACGCGCTGGCTACCAAAATATCATCCAGGTAGACGAATACGAAAGGGAGATCGTGCAGCACCACATCCATCATGCGTTGGAACGTCTGTGCCACCCCTTTAAGCCCGAATGGCATGCGCAAAAACTCGAATAGGCCAAACGGAGTTATCACCGCTGTTTTGGGTATGTCCTCTGCGCGCACTGGGACTTGGTGGTAACCGCGGACCAAGTCTATTTTAGAAAAAAACGCGCGCTCCTGCCAAATGAACGGAAAAATCTTGGATGTGAGGAATTGGGTTGCGGTCGTGCGCTGTGGCATTGTTCAATCAGCGGAAATCCCCGCAAGGTCACCACGAACCGTCAGCTTTAGGGACCATGTGTAGCGGGGAAGCCCATGGGCTGTTTGATCGCCTGATGATGCCCAACCTCTCCAGGTTGGCAAACTCCTCGCGCACTATGGCCAGTTTAGCTGCGTCCAAGCGCCGAGGTTTTGCAAAAACGGGCGGCCCGGTGGTGGTAATAAAATCTTCCACCCCGTGTTTAGCGACAGCTGCCGAAAATGTGGGGACCGTGAGTGCTGGGAACTGAGTGAGCAGTGTGTGGAACTTACCGCTTGCAGCTGTGACGTTGGCTTGTGCTGTTGGCCGGGACGCTTGAGCTGTACAGGGAATAGAATCAAAAGACAGTGCATTAACCAGGCGCCTGTTAGCTACATCAACCAACAACCCATGTGAGCACAAAAATTCAGCCCCCAATATATTGAAATTCAATGCTGCTATGACAAAAGTCCACTCAAAAGTACGGCCGTGTAAAGACAGAAGCAGAGTCCTCTCACCAAAGGTTTTAATGTCCCAGCCGTTTGCTGCTGCCATCTGGGGGCCACTGGAACCTGCCAGCCGGTCGGCGTAGGACGGCATGATGAAACTCAGTTGGGCGCCGGTGTCCACGAGGAAATGTCTCCCGGAGCGTGCGTCCGTTAAGTAGAGCAGTTTGTTCTCCTCCCCGAGGGTCGCAGCTACTACCGACCCCCGGTCTTGGCATTTTCCCAATTGCTTGAACTGGCACGGTGGTATACATTTGCGTGCCTTCTCTGCAAAGCGGCGGTGATAGAAACAAAGGATGTCTCCTCCGCGTTCCTTGGTGCCCGCCGCCGCTGTCGTCGGTGGTTCTGGTACCGCTGTCCTTGGCTCCCCGCCATCTCCGGCCGTCGCGCCGAGCTCAGTCGCTGCTGCCGTGGCCGCGCGCACTCTGCTGGCGTTGACAATCCAATGCGCCTCCCGTGCCAGCGCACGGTAGTCCCGCTGGGCCAACAACGGCGAACTGGCCAGGGCCGCTCTCGTCTCTGACGGCAGGGTCCTGAGGAAGAGGTGGGTAAAGATGAAGTGGTCATCGTCCGAGCCTTTCAACCTCAGCATCTTCTCCATCAGGTCAATGGGCGTGCCATCTCCCAACTCGGTCAGCGCCAGGAGTCTCTCTGCTCTCTCCTCAACCGAGAGAGTGTAGTGCTGGATGAGTGCAGCCTTCAACGCGCCGTATTTGTCGCTGACTGGTTGCTGCTCCAGAAGGCTCTCCACATGTTGAGCCGTGTGGCTGTCGAGGTTTGCGATCACATGGTAGAATTTCGTGTCATCTACCGATATCCCCCGGAGGGCGAACTGTGCCTCAGCCAGGTGGAACCAGGAGCGCGGGTTGTGCTGCCAAAAGTCCGGTAGCTGGACTGTAATGGCATACACTTGGCTGGGGGCTCCCAACGAGGCTGGCTCCGGGGAATTCTCTTCGTGTTGCATGCTTCGTCTTGGGTCACCAGTGTAGAATGGGTAAATGATGAGGCAAGTTGGTCTCAAACAGTTTATTACACATTCCCTCTCATGAGCATAGTAGAAAAGAGGACATCTCACACAGAACTCTTCACTTATATACTCAGGCCCTTCTACATGTCAAAAGGTCACATTGCATTCACATAAAAGATCCCTTTGCATGCACTTCCTTAATCCTTTAATATCCCCCTCACAGACTCTGGCACACAAAGCATCCTCCAAGCCGTCTCTGCATACAAAAGATCACAATTCGCAGCTTCCTGTTATCTCCAAGGAAAGTCTGCCCTTTGTTCTTATCAAAGATGCTGCTCGTTATGGTTTGGCCATGTGCGGCCACAATACGTCTATTTTCAAAAGACAACTTCTGGATATGACACTGAGCACGTGCACTCAACTTCTTTGATCGACCATGGCGAAGCGTGTTCTGTGGGGAACCTTTCCTGTTAAACCACTGTATGGTCTTGGCCACCGTGCTGCAGCTCAGTTTCAGGGTGTTTCCAGTCTTCTTATAGCCTAGGCCATCTTTATGTAGAGCAACAATTTTTTTTTTTCAGATCCTCAGAGAGCTCATTGCCATGAGGTGCCATGCTGAACTTCCAGTAACAAGTATGAGAGCGTGTGAGCGCGATAACACCAAATGTAGCACACCTGCTCCCCATTCACACCTGAGACCTTGTAACACTAACGAGTCACATGACACCGGGGAGGGAAAATGGTTAATTGTGCACAATTTGGACATTTTCAATAGGGGTGTACTCACTTTTATTGCCAGTGGTTTATACATTAATGGCTGTGTGTTGAGTTATTTTGAGGGGACAGCAAATTTACACTGTTATACAAGCTGTACGCTGACTACTTTACATTGTATCAAAATGTCATGTCTTCAGTGTTGTCCCATGAAAAGATATAATAAAATATTTACAAAAATGTGAGTGGCATACTCACTTTTGTGAGATACTGTATATGCCAATGATACTATTGTCTACATGACAGGAATCATTTGCAACAGAAACTAAAGCTCATTTCTTTTAAACCACTCTCGTCCTTTAAAAATTTGATAAGGGAAGTAGTCTGTGATTGGTGTACCTGATTTTTAGATTTTTAGATTTTTTGTTTGCCCTGTTTTTATGGTGCCTCTTGGCTTGGTCGTCACTGCAAATGAGAATTGGTTCTCAACTGACCTACCTGGTTAAATAAAGGTTAAATAAAAACTAAAATAATTTATTTCTGATATATTTTATTCACAACATAAATGGAAGTGAGATGTGACAAGTCAACTGGAATGTTCCATTTAACCATTATATATCCCACTACAGCTACTACCTGGCTATTTCATCTTCAGCTCTGGCATAGATTTGAATTTGAATTTATTTTTTTATTCGGTGATAATAATAATAAACACATACAATACAATAAGAACACACAAAAGAACAACCGAAACAGTGTAGGCTGAAGCTAGTGCTTATACAGTGCCTACCCCGTTACAATTATAAAATCAATAACATAAAAATTTAAGTCTTACCCAAAATCAACAAAGAAAATCAAATAGAACAAGTAGACAAAAAACCCTTTAAGTTATTACAAATTTATCTCCCAGCATTTACAGTGAGATACTGGGAGATTTTCTCATCTTTGTACAATTTTTTGAATTGCTTCAGAGTTGAAAATGTTTTAATATTTTCAGAGCAATAGTTCCACAGTTTAACTCCAGTGACAGACATACAATGATACTTTGTATTTGCTCTAACCTTTGGCTTATTAAAAACAGAGTTACCTCTTAGCTCATACTGTATTTGCTTTCCCTTTTTTTAAACAGTCTCTGAATATTTACAGGTAAGTGGTTATTATTTGCTTTGTGCATGATTTGAATGACATTATAATCTACCAGATCTCTAAATTTAAGAGTATGTAATTGAATGAATATTGGATTTGTTGGTTCACGGTAAGGTTTCTTTGATACAATGCGTACGGCTTTTTTCTGTAGTAAAAAGATTAAGTTTGTGTTTGTTTTATATGTGTTTCCCCAGATCTCCACACAGTATGTCATAAAAGGAACTATCAGTGAATTATATAAAATGCAAAGAGATTTCTGACACATGAGATCCTTAACTTTATACAGTACGGCAATGGATTTAGACATTTTAGTTTTGACATAATTTATGTGATTTCCAGTTTAGTTTGTTATCAACAATGACCCCTAGGAACTTGGTTTCAAAAACTGTGTCAATTTCAACATTGTTTATTTTAATTTTTCTGTGATTATATAATTTGCGGTTTCCAAATATTATACATTTTGTTTTACCAAGGTGAATAGATAATTTATTGGCAGTGAACCATTGATTGATTTGTTTAAGTTAATTTTCTACTGAATCCAGAAGCTGCTTAAGATTTTCTCCACTACAAAAAAAAGTTGTCATCTGCAAATAAAATACACTTGAGCAATTTAGACACAGAACATAAATCATTAATATACAAAATAAACAGCAATGGACCAAGCACAGAACCCTGTGGTACCCCACACGTCATCTTCAGCAACTCAGAGTTTGTATTATTCACATGAACATATTGATATCTGTCTTCTAAATAGCTGTGTAACCAGTCAAAAGCAATTCCTCTGATGCCATACTTACGTAATTTACTGAGGAGTAATTTGTGGTCAACTGTATCAAATGCCTTTTGTAAGTCCAGAAATATTCCAACTGTGTATTCTCTTCTATCTGTTGCATCCGTAATCTGTTCAACAAAGTCCACGAGTGCCAGTGAGGTGGTCTGGTCCTTCCTGAATCCATACTGTTGTTCACAGAGTATATTGTGCTCATCAATGAAATCATTTAGTCTCTTAACAAATATTTTTTCCAGTATTTTGGAGAACTGAGGTAACAAGGAGATGGGTCTGTATTTTGACAATGAGTGTTTGTCACCAGTCTTATACAGAGGAACAACTCTTGCTATTTTCATTTTCTCTGGAAATTTACCAGCATTAAGTGACATGTTGCATATGTAAGTGAAGTGTTTAACAATACAATCAGTAATACATTTAACCAAGAACATACTGAAATCATTACAATCAGTTGATTTTTTTTGTCTTTGAATTTGTTAACAATGTCAAGAATTTCTTTTTCATCTGTTTCTTTCATAAACATTGAGTAAGTGTTTATGTTGACGACATTGTCAGCGCCACTTGTATTTGCTGATGATAACAGTGGAGTTGGCGATCTTTTTTCCTATATTAACAAAATATTCATTAAATGTGTTGGAGATCAAGCTATTTTCATTGATTATTCCATTTTCTGAATTTAAATAAGAGATGTGGTTGGAATTTAATTTTCCTCTCTTTGTTATATTATTTAACATCCATCCATCTTCTACCGCTTAATCCTTTACGGGTCGCGGGGGGGCTGGAGCCTATCCCAGCATCTTTGGGCGAAAGGCAGGGTACACCCTGGACAGATCGCCAGTCCGTCGCAGGGCCAACACAGAGAGACAGACAACCATTCACTCTCACAGTCAGGACAATTTAGAATCCCCAGTTTGATGCCAATTAACCTCACCTGTTAATATATTATTTAACATATATATTATTTAACACCTTCCATATATTACATGTATTAGTTTTGTTATTTTCCAATAATTTACTGTAATATGTTTTTTTACTCGATCTTAAAATACTAATGAGTTTATTTTTTATAAGTCTTGTATTTCTTTTCTGCTTCCACAGTTCTTAATTTCAGAAACTTTTTGTATAACAAGTTTTTCTTTTTACAAGCATTTTGCAGGCCTTTGGTGATCCAAGGCTTATCTCTGTATTTAACTTTAGTTTCCTTTACCACTAGAGGGCAGTGTTTATTATATAGTTGTGATAAAATAGAGACAAATTCTCCACATGCTGTAGCAATGTCGTCAACATAAACACCGCTCCAGTCTTGTATTTTTAGATCATTTCTAAGATGGTTGATTGCTGTTTCTGTTACAAGTCATTTAAAAACCTGATCTATTTCAACATTATGTGTTCCACCAGTGTGTGAAGAAACAAAAACAGGCAGATGTTCTGTCACATCATTGACAATAAGGCCAGCAGTTACATTCCCCTCAGTGACATTTGTGAAAATGTTATCAATAAGCGTTGCTGAATGTGTTGTTATTCTAGTGGGGTATGTTATTGAAGGGTAGAAACCCAGCCAAAACATGGAATTTATGAATTCACTTATTTGGATATGGTCATTTGGATTTAATAAGTCAATACTGAAGTCTCCACAAATAAATACCAGCTTCTTATTACCTACTACAGTGAAAAGCTCAGACAATTTTTCTTTGAAAATGTCAATATCAGTACCCGGTGCTCTATAAATGCAACTTATTATGATGTTTTTTTATAGTTGTAATTAATTCCACAGTTACACACTCCATGATGTTTTCCATTTCAAAAGACATATTATCTACAACTTGGTTTTGGTAGCAGGACCTGATATATAAAGCAACACCACCAGCCCTTTTTTTGACCTGCTTGTGGTATATAAATCATGGCCTCTCATTTGCATTGTATGAAGTTGGTCATTTTTTAGCCAGGTCTTTTTTAGCCAGCAGAAAAATTTGTGTTATATTGCAACAAACTGCTGGATTTTGGAAAAATTCTTGTTGAGACTTCTACTATTAAAGTGTATTATTGACAATGATTGGTCAGAAATTGTATTTTTTAGTTGGTCTGAGCTAAAGTATTTACACTGATGTTTTATACTGTTGAAAAAGTGATTTTCAGGATCGGTTTCATATTCAACACTGTGTGGCTTTTGCTCAGTATATTCGTACCCTTTAAAAATGAAGTTGTTTCCTATAAAAGTTTGCATCTTAATTATTCCGGTCAATGGAAACAAATGCACAGTTTATATCTCTAAGTTGATAATGAAATGTCAATCATTTCTGGTTGATTTTTGGCTCCACTGATTTTGGTGTACTGTTACAGGGATGGCGTGGGTGAATAATGAGTCTGTCATACCTTAAGTAGGCTATGTCCCCCCGTGCTCTTGCAGCTTTCAGCTCTGGCAATAATTCTTTTCTCTTCCTTCTTACCAAATCAGTGAAGTCCTCACTGATGAAGATTTTTGTTCCTTTGAGGGATTTGGCTCTTTGAAGAATGGTCATCCTGTCCTTGTGCCGCAGGAACTTGACCACAGTGGGCCTCAGTCTTTCTCCTCCAGGTTTCCCGATGTGGTGGGCTCTCTCCATCTCAATCCCTGGTGGTAACTGTAGTTTCTCCATGAGAATATTTTTAATCTTCTCCTCCGTGTTGGTCAAGGTCTCTCCTGGTGCCTCCACAACACCATCAAAGACTAGATTATTTCTCCAGGATTGTCCTTCCAGATATTCAAATTTGTCGGTGATGGTCAACAGACTGTCACACACTTTAGAAACATCTGATTGCAGCACATTGTTGCAGTCTGCTTGTTTAGACAAATCGGCTTTTATGTCATCTACGTCTTTTTGAGTGAACTGTAGACTAGTTTTAATGTCCTGCAACTCTCTTGTCATCGTGTCCACTCTTGCATTAGTTGAGTCCATGATCACTTTGATGAGGCTTTTGAAAGTTTCCTGTTGTTGGTTTAACAATGCAGAAAACAGTTCTTTTTGCTGTTGCAGTAAGTCATTTACCTGTGCGAGGGACACATACTCCTCCTCGGATTTGGCCTCTGCTTTTGGCTTAGGTGGCATTTTGCTGCAGTTTTGCAATAATTTGCAGTGGACAAGGAGACAAGCGTCTGTTTCCAAGACTATTTCGGTGTTGATGAAAAATTCAAGCAGCAACAACAACGGGAATGCGTGTAAGGCCTGGTGCCAGGCCTGAAGCCTGATGGAGGTGGCTGCAGGGCCCGGTGGTGGTAACTGCCTGTGAAGTCTGGTGGTGGGAACTGCCTGTGGAGCCTGATGGTCATGGCTGCTGGCCTGGTGATGGTGGCTGCCTGTAAGGCCTAGTAGTAATGGCTGCCTGTCTGCTTCTAAGGCAGAAAGACCCAATTCTAAATCCACCAGAATCTTCCCCAAAGCCACCAATCCACTGCCAAGTGTCAATCAAATCACCTCCAAAAGTCCAGAACTAGCCACAGGTGAAGAATTGAAGTTCTATTACCTCTTGAACAGGTAGTATTTAATCCTGCTGCTCAGTGCTGCTGCTTCCCCCCACATCTCATAAAATATACCTTTATTCTGCATTTATTCACAGCGCTTAACCAGCAGTTAACTAAATTTCAGCAGCTCCAAGTCTCCCTCTCTGTTCACGAGTTTCAACCAGTCTCTGAGCACATTCTGTTTGAATGTTTATCAGTCGTCAACTTTATGATCCAGCACAGCACTGCATGGAGTACAAACCCTTTATTCCCGCTTTATTCGGAAACTGTTGAGGATAGTCTTTACAGTGACTTTTGATGATAAATTAAGAGACACGCACGGCAAGAAGCCCGCTCATGTAACTAGATGGACATGGGTTGCTGCTAAACTGGACATTTAAAATGTGATTCTTTGACATTTGTGCTTTGGTTCAGAATTTTCTATGCCCACATGTTAAAAAATGACTATCTCCCCCTCCCCTATTATTCTTTCACTTCAGACCCATGCCATTCTCGCATGCAGAATCTTTTTACCTCTGCAAAGGAGGTAATGTGATCAGGGTGGTTTGTTTGTCTGTTTGTAAGCAGGATTATGCAAAAACTACTGGACAAATATTGGTGAAATTTTCAACGTAGGTGGCCCTTGGGCTACAGGTGAACCCATTTGATTTGGGAGATGATCCATGAGTGCATACCTCCACCAAGGCCCTATCTTCTTCTTCCGGCTTTCAGAGAGAGCAGTCGCATTTTCACTCCTCTCCTCCTCCCGCCTCCCTGACTGATCCCAGCTTGCTTCGTCTGTGTCTGTGTTTTTTTCTATGTAATCACAATCTCGCTCATTCAATGAGCTTTATTTTGATAAACTATGTTTTTTCTCTCTGCCCAATTGTGTCATCCCCTCCCCTCTTCCCCTCTTTACCCCCCACTGTTTTGATGAGGCGCCTTGTATGGCTGCTGTGTCATTGTGAAGCGCTTACATGAGCGCGCCAATGTCAAGTCAAATTCCTCGTATGTTTTTAACATGCTTGGCAATAAAGCTATTCTGATTCTGATTCTATATGGACAGACAGAAGGTCAGGGGTACGGTGGGATGGTCAGATGGGTGGGACAGCGTGACAGACAGATGGAGGGAGTGAGGAAGGGAGCAGGAGGGAAGGACAGAGCCTTGGTGCAGGTATGCAGTCTCTGAGTGCACTCTTGTTTAGCAAATATACTGCATAATCTGTCATGAGCTGAGCACAGGAGGTTTCTGCCTTGCTCAGTCTCATGGCTTTGTCTTTATATTTATATATTTGTTGTATTTTGTGCTTTTGGGGTTTCTGTATTCTTGTACTATTTGATATTTTCCTGTTTATGTTTTAGTTTTGTTACACTTTTATTTTGTATTAATTTACATTTATATTTAAGTCTGCATTTATTGATGTTGTATTCTTTAGATATTTACTGTTGGGTTGACAGCTGTCAAGGGCGTTTCCGGGTTTTGTGCTTCGTGTGGGCGTCGCCCCTGTCAGCTGTCAGCTTCAGCTGCTCTCCTCTCATTGCCCCCAGCTGGTCCTATTATGAATCATTGGTTCCTTCTACCCGCTCATGTGACACACACCTGTCGTTACTTATGTAAACTGTTTTTGACCCTATTCAAGGGCAGTTACTTTCATTTCTTGTTGCCGCAGTCTTGATTAAGTTTCTCCTCATCTCTACCAGAGCCCTGCCTCGCTCTGGTGTGCATTATCAGTAAGTTTGTTCATTTGTTTAAATTCTGTATTAGAGCACTGTGTTGGACTTTGTTTGTTGTTTTTTATTTTCAATAAATCTCACAAACTCACAGTTCAGCGCATGGGTCTCACCTTTCTGCCCCAAAGGGCAATTCATGACAGAAGACTGCAGCCAGTAGAGACCCAGCTGCTGTGAGTTTGTGGATTTTTTTGTTTTTTTTCATTTTCACTCACCTGATAGCTGGAGCCTATCATGTCCCCAGCACGCCGGTTTCCGACAATCAAAGGGAGGTCAGCAGCGGAATCCCCGAGTGTGGAGGAGGAATAGGCTCCCGAATTTATCCAGGGATTTTGTGGATGAAGGCTTCGCCTCCCACAGCCCAAAGAAAATCTGGGAAAAGGTGGGTGCCACGACTGCCATTGTCGAGGCGCATCCGGGGTTGTGGAAGCATGCCCAGTTCACAGACTTGTTGGCTATGCTGTCAGTCCTCCAACAATCCTTCCCCGGGCTAAAATGGGGACCGCCTCCAGCAAGTCCGAGGACAACGCAGAAGCGTGCTCTGCGGCAGACGCCCTGCTCCTCCTCCAATTTGCCCATTCCTGCTCCTGCTCCACTGGCTCCCTGATGACGTCATCCAGCTCTGGACCACTGGAGGAACTCTCCTGCCTCTCAGATAGCAACTTCCCCTTCGCCGAGGCAGAAGCCTCCCTCAACAGTGCACTCTCAGTGTTTTTCCTCTCCGGCTGAATCGTCAGCCTCTTCCCTCTCCGCAGCTGTTGTTTCCTGCTTCTCCTCGATGCTTTCTCCCGCTG
The DNA here is from genome assembly GCA_020510985.1 of Pholidichthys leucotaenia. NCBI lineage: Eukaryota > Metazoa > Chordata > Actinopteri > Cichliformes > Pholidichthyidae > Pholidichthys > Pholidichthys leucotaenia. The sequence continues at coordinate 428,435,491 of CM035841.1, read as the reverse complement.
CTGAGAGGTTGTCTGTTTTCCCTCCTGCTCCACCAGTCTCCATTTCCGCAGGGGCAGCTCCTCTACAATCCTCTGAGGGGCCCATGTCCACCGTAGCCACGGAGAGGATGACTCTACACCTGCTGCAGCAGGAAACATCGAGCCCCAGGAGCACAGGCAAGTGTCATTTTATTCTCCCACATTTTATGATGATATGCCTTGCCTGATTCCTGGTAGTGAGGCTCAGTGTTTGCAGTCTCCTGAGTCCTCACCGTCTGCTGCAGCCATTCATTTTTCACCTGCCCTCTCTGTGTCTCCTCCTGTTCTCCCTGAGTGTCCGCCAACTACTGAGTTGAGCCGCCGAGTGATGGAGGCGCCTGAGGCCCTGAAGAACCTGGTTGAGGGAGAGAGTTGCCTGTGATCCGGAGCCTGTGCCAACGAGTGAGCGTCCCCAGGCCTCAGCTGTGCCACGCTGGGTGAGCCACCTGTGTGGGTCACATTACTGGGGGGTCTTGGGACTGCATCGACCATCATGCCTGCTGCTGGGGCCGCCACAGCAGAGTTCAAGCTGGATCTCCAGAGGACAGGACCTGAAACATCATCGCCTGGATCAACTGAGTCCTGGACGGCAGTGGAGCTTGAGCTCAGGCAAGTGCTGTCCTTTCTTTTCATTGTCTCAATTTTGGAGAGATCTTGTCGGGCTCTTGGTGGGGAGAACCAAGTGCCGCTGTCAGCTGCACTTGAGCTCACCTCGCCGGGCTCCATTGCTGCTGGTGACCCTGACCCTGTTTCTCTGTCTCTCTTGCCTGAGCTTTCCCCCAGGGTCACCAAGGATTGTTCACCTCTGCCAGATGTCCCTGTGGGTCCAGGCTCGCCGCCTGAGATCTCCGTGGGTTCAGCTCCTCCCACTGAGGTTATCGTGGGTGCTCCATCCCAGCCTGGGACCTCCATGGGTACTGCTCCCCCTCTGGATGAGGTCTTTGTGGGTGCTCTGTCCCAGCCCGGGACTGCCGAGGGTACTGCTTCCCCATTGGCTGAAGTCATCGTGGGTGCTCTGTCCCAGCCTGGGACCTCTGTGGATCCAGCTCCTCCTCAGTCTGGATCTCCATGGGTGCTGTGTCCTAGTTGAGGACCGGCGTGGGTGCTGCGTCCCAGCATGAAACCCACTTGGATGCTGCGCTCCAGTGTGGGCCTGTCATGGGCATTATGCTCCAGCCCATGGGCCACAGTGGGTGCAGCTATGGCCCAGTCCGGGCCCACCGTGGGTGCAGCTATGGCCCAGTCTGGGCCCACCACGGGTGCAGCTCTGCTCCAGCCTGGAGCCACCACGGGGGCTGCGATGTCCCAGTCCAGGACTACTGAGGGTGCTACAGGCCAGTCCGAGGGCGTTGTGGTCCCCCCTACTCTGCCTGATGTCGTCATGGTTCCTTTTCCCCTGTCCAATGCAGTCGTGGTTCCCTCTCCTCTACCTGATGTCATCGTGGTTCCCTCTCCTCCACCTGACATCGTCATTGTTCCCCCGACTCCTCTATTGTGCCCACAATTAGCTCTTCCCATTGGGCAGCCACCTCCTGGACCACCCCTTCTGTTCAAGTGGTTGAAAAACTCTGGCAGACTGACCGACAGGCTGTGCCATCCCGACTCGTTCCATCATGCCATCTGGTGGGCCTGGGACTCTGGTTGCCCGCCTGAACTGTCCAGCTCTTCGGTCCAGGGAGCTTAGGGGGGTGGGGGTTTTCCTGGTGTGGGTCCTTAGTGGGGTTTTTGTTTTGTTCCCTCCTAGCCTGTTCCCCACACCACCCACCCGGGGTGAGTTATTGTTATGCTTCTATTGCGGGGGGGGGGGGGGTTCTGTCTTTTTCTGTTGATGTTACCTTGTGGTGTCTGGTGTCCACCCCTTGACAGGGGGGCTCTGTCATGAGCTGAGCGCAAAAGGTTTCCGCCTTGCTCAGTCTCATGGCTTTTCCTTTGTATTAATATATTTGTTGTATTTTGTACTTTTTGGGTTTCTGTATTCTTGTACTGTTTGATATTTTCCTGTTTATGTTTTAGTTTTGTTACACTTTTATTTTGTATTGATTTACATTTATATTTCAGTTTGCATTTGTTGATATTGTATTCTTTAGATCTTTACTGTTGGGTTGACAGCTGTCAAGGGCATTTCTGGGTTTTGTGCTTCATGTGGGCATCACCCCTGTCAGCTGTCAGCTTCAGCCGCTCTCCTCTCATTGCCCCCAGCTGGTCCTATTATGAATCATTGGTTCCTTCTGCCCGCTCATGTGACACACACCTGTCGTTACTTATGTAAACTGTTTTTGACCCTATTTAAGGGCAGTTATTTACATTTCTTGTTGCCGCAGTCTTGATTAAGTTTCTCCTCGTCTCCACCAGAGCCCTGCCTCGCTCTGGTGTGCATTATCAGAAAGTTTGCTCATTTGTTTAAATTCTGTATTAGAGCACTGTGTTGGACTTTGTTTGTTGTTTTTTTAATAAATCTCACAAACTCACAGTTCAGCACGTGGGTCTCACCTTTCAGCCCTGAAGGGCAATTCATGACATAAGCAAGGCTTTCTGTCAAAAAATTCAGACCTTCAATTAAAATCAAGAACAAAATGCATACTTTCTCCCTGCTCTGATGCACCCTTTTGTGTGTGTTTTTTTCAGCATGCAAGGTGGGAAATGTTTTTCTTGGTAATTAGACATTTCAGAGCCTCAGTTTAAGAGAAGGTTTTAAGTAATGCTAATCTCTTAACAGTGCATCATATTAAACTACAACAACAGAGAGCACAATATGAGAGAATTATTAGCAGTTCATGAGCTGGAGTTAAAAAGGGGTTAAAAATGCCAATGAGGAGGAACTGGCAGGGAGCCCATTAAAAACAAACAAGCAGAAGGGTGAAGCCACAGGCTAGGAGTGGTGTAGTGTACAGTGCTGAAAGCCTTAAATGGAAAGGCCTGACTTTACTGTACACGACACCACAAGTGTCATACTCTGCACCACATGATGCTTGTCTAGTTGCAGGGAAAACAATCACAGTACTCAGTCAAGCCATTAATAACTGTTCGTGAGTCACTGAGTGTGCATGTGTATGGGCATCGCATGTGCCTATTTGTAGGAGTGTGCGTGCTCCAGGGTGTTAATTTCCAGCGATGGGATGAGTCCTTGGCATCCCAGCGTGATTCATATTAAAAGTCAATTGGCCTTAAAATTTGGCCAGACCCCCAAAGTCTGCAGTAGCGAGACATATCTGTCAGCTAATGGCAGAGCAGCCCACAGTCATACTGGCTGAAATTGAATCTGACCACAGAAGCCAATGGGCCAGAGACAGAGTGCCACAATGGCTGACCATTACACTGATGACAACTCCCTCTGCTAACTGGTCCACACCTTCTTCCATTTCCTCTTGCACATGCTCACTCCTCCTGCTACTGGCCAGGTGGTAGTTTGTGCCAGAGTATGTCAGCAAGCATGAGACTGAAGAAGGGAAAAAGACTCCCAGAATAGTATTTAAGTCTTCTGCAAGTATCATACAGGAGTGTAAACATTTAGATGCATCGGTGTTGTCAGTAACTTCTTATCCTGCAACATCAGCAAGACCCATCAGCATCTCCGTGCTCTTAATTTCTCGCCTATGTGCCTGTGTGTTGAGGTATGTCAGCACTGGCTGGGAAATAGAAAGAGATGAAGGCAGAGAGGCCATCACCCTCCTGCTGCTGCTGTGATTTCACAACAGCCTCCACTATAATTACCGTGCAAGCTATTTGCTGCAAGACCAAACTTTACCACTTAGGACCAGCGCATCAGTTACAGGAATGAAAAGTTTGCCTGTAAACTCTTCCTTAGACTTAACACACTTGTACTCTTGTAGTTATAAAAGAGCTCTGATATGCTCATATGAACTGGTTTCTCTTTGGACTCATAGAGGCCACTCAGAGAGCGGATACCTCCGCCAAGGGTCCATCCCTCCCTACCTTTGTCCTCCCCTCTGTCCATATCGCCATCCATCTGTACATTGTGAGATAGGGCCTTGGTGGAGGTATGCACTCATGGATCACCTCCAACATCTAACGAGTTCATCTTTGGGCCAAGGGCCACCTCTAGCGAAAACTTCATCCAAATCCATCCTGTTGTTTTGGAGTGTTGTTGCTAACACTGTGAGAAGATAAGAGCCTTGGTGGAGGTATGCATTTTGAGATCATCACCAAAATCCAATCATGTGTTCAGTGTACCATTACACACCTGTCCTGAAAATTTGAATTAAAAGTGTTATATAAATGCAATCCATTATTATTATTATTATCTCACTGGTCAACACCAAATTTATTGTCCAAGTTTTTTTTTAGCTGATTTAGGACCATTCTGATGTGCTGAATCCAAAAATCAAATTGGTTTTGCTCAATCAGGTCAACTTTTTGAATTATGGCCATATGTTGTTTTATACGTTTTTGTTTACATGTACGGGTATTTTCGCTTTATATGATGCAAAATTCATGTCATTTTCGGATTCAGCGGTGCAAAATTGTCTTAAATCAGTTGAAAGAACAGACAACTTAAAAAAAAATTATTTTTGTAACCCTGTGTTATTATTATTATTATTATTATTATTACAATTAACAGACAGAAACAAAAGCAAAAATAATATGACTACATTACATGACTACATAATAATAATAATAATAATAATAATAATAATAATAATAACCAGACTGTCATAATTGTACTGACCATGCATTGGGGCTGGGCAATTCCACCGTAAATCACCATCATGGTTTATTGAATCTTTCAGGTCGGTTTTCATTTTTTTTCCTCCCCTCTTCTCCCTTACAGTTTACTGACAAGGTTCATAATTATTAAGCAATATTACACAACAGTGCAGTATCATACCATTTTGTTTGCAGTTATCAACTACAAATTAACATTGTTTGATGCAGTAAAGTTCAGCCTCCACCTCTTCCACCATCACCTCCCGCACTCATCTTCCTGTACCAGCATCCTTTGTCCCATCCTTCTTTTATTCTGATTGGCTGCGTAGTAGTCTGACACATTGAACTTTTTTCAGCCCTGAGCACCTCAACAAAAAGTGGCCACTGCTCAAAGCGTTTCAGTGCCGCGGGTGCCCAGTGCTGTAAATGCTGAACTACGTAGAGAATGAATAGAAAAGAGTAGTCCACAGCAGAAAAAACAAGTTTGGTGGACACACCCCCTAATGCTTTTTCTTTGGCTTCTGGGCTGCAGAGGTGCGTGACCCTATGGTGTGATCACGCACGTAACTGAGTGGACATGTCTTAAAGGGGCAGTACATGAAAAGCACCAGATTAATATATAAAATAATATTCAGAAAAGGTGTGAATGCACACACATGCCTGGTCCTACACCGGGGCTAGAATTTCTCAGTGTAGGCTATTCTGACAGACTGATTTTGTAAAAATCTGTCATAATCCCTTACCTGATCACTCATTCATTGGTGATGTGTCAGTGATGTTCCCCACCTCTCGCCCAGAAATACTGGGATAGGCTCCAGCCTGACCAGCAACGCATAAAGGACTAAGCGGTTAAGAAGATGAATGAATCCATCAATAAATCAGTTGTAATCTTACAGACAAATACATGCATTAAGCATTTATTTATTCATCCTGTCCTTGGTCACTCTTTTTTTTGTGTTAATTTAACCACCAAACTTCATGGTGCTGTTGCAGGACCCGTGTGACCTACACTGGGAAACAGCTGTCTCTCGCAGTTGGAGTAGAGCCAGCCTGCCGAGATTCTACAATCCACCAAAACATCAAAGCAAGCAATGCCAACATCCATCATTGTCATAAGCTTCCTTGTGCGCTTTTGTGCAGCGCCCGAAGGAGGGGAAGGATGAATGGATTTACTCGCAGGCTACACCACAGCCACATTTATTAACACAAAACGCAAACAGTTCCAGAAATAAAGACATACAAAAAGACAACGGGGTGCACCAAAGGGCTCACACGTTAGACGTGCAGCGGGGCAGACCACGGTGCACAGTGGCCACAAAAAAACAGTACAAAATAATATAACAGCTCGGGTTAACTTCGAGTCCTCCAGGACGCTCAGCAGGTCAGGGAGAATTAACTGGGCAACAGTGTCACAAACCCCTGTGCACCATTACACGGCGCACAAGGGAGGGAATGAAAAACCCAGTCGCAGGAGTAAAGAGTGCCATGTTTATTTCAGTTCACAAAATAACAAGTCCAACAATCACCATGTACAGTTCAGTCAAACCACACAAGATTATGGAGAGGTGTAACGCCAGGATTGGCCACCAAACATACAGGCCATCTGCCAAATGCTCAACAGCCTGGTGAATATGGAGCCTAGTGCTACAGGGCTGCGTTACACACGAAACAGGAATGGCAAGCAGCCTAGTGCTGCAGGGCTGCTAGCACAGGAGAAAAGGCTAAAGACACTTACAGGTCTGGAGCTAATCCGGGGCAAGCCATGCAGTCTGGAGGATGAGGCAGAGAAGTGGGACCAGCCAAAACACCAAGGAATTGATTGTATTCAGATGTCAGGCTGAGTTGCACGCAGGGAGTGAATTAACATACGTGGAGGAACAAGCTGCCATGTATGAAGGGGAATGCCCTGACAATCTCCTTCCTCAGCAGTGGCAAACAAATACTCCTGAAGCTAATGAGGAAAGAGATTGCTGGTGCGAGAATGCGTGAGCAGGACTGATTGGCACCCGGTGTGTGAGAGAGCGTGAGAATGAGAGTGAATGGAGTGTGTGCATGTGTGGGTGTGTGTATGTGTGTGAGCACCCGTGACAGTGCAGCTGACAACACTTGACAGGAGGAGGGGGCATGCCAGAGCTGTCAGGAGGAAACTAGGGCAAATCATAACAATAAGTCAGAACCGGGTTTGGCCTCCAATCCAGGATCCATGACAAACAGTGCCAAAGAGTAGCAGTGATTTGCACAGAGAAACGCAGACAGTTTTTACTCACAGCACTGGAGCAGTCCAAGTAGTCCAAGATAATTCGGCGAACACACACAACCAGTAACCACACTGAGGGGAGTAGTGGCAGTGTAGTTCCTGACTCCCTCATAGACAGTACATCCATACGGCGGTCCACGTCCATATGACGTGAACCGCCGTGACATGCTGCACAATGGTCCAGCAATGCTTGACTGGTAATGACCACCTAAGTATAAGCACTGCTGGACAATTCAATTCAATTCAACTTTATTTATATAGCGCCATTTCACAACAACAGTCATCTCATAGCACTATCAACTGAAGGGGGGACCCCCACAGTTGCAGAAAGGCCCCAGCAATCAGGCGATCCCCTGTGAGCAAGCACTTGGAAATGGTGGAGAGGAAAAACTCCCTTTTAACAGGAAGAAACCTCCAGCAGAACCAGGCTCAGGGAGGGGCAGTCATCTGCTGCGACTGGCTGGGGGGTGAGGGGATAGAGAAGAAGAAAAGAACAGACATGTAGAGAGCAAACAGCACGATGGGGACTCAATCTATGGGAGAGAACAAACAAATGTTAATGACCAGCAAAAAAAAATATTTCATAGAGAGTGAGGAAAGGAGTGAGGCCCAGTGCATTACTGGAGGTCCCCCGGCTGACTAAACCTATTAGCAGCATAACTAAGGGAGGGTTCAGAAACACATGATCCCTCCCTAATTGTAGGCTATATCAAAAAGGTAGGTTTTAGCCCTATTCTTAAAAACAGAGATCGAGTCTGACTCCCGAATCCAGATTGGCAGCTGATTCCACAGGAGAGGAGCTTGATAAATGAAGGCTCTGCCTCCCTTTGTGCTTTTGGAGATTCTAGGTATTACAAGTAATCCTGCATTTTGGGAGCGTAGTGCTCTGTTAGGATGATACGGTAGTATCAGATCTTTTAAATAAAAAGGAGCCTGATTGTTTAAAGCTTTGTAAGTAAGAAGAAGGATTTTAAACTTAATTCTAAACTCTATGGGAAACCAATGAAGGGAGGCCAGAACCGGAGCGATATGATCTCTCTTTCTAGTACCTGTTAAAACTCTTGCTGCAGCATTTTGGATCAGTTGAAGACTTTTTAAAGATGTTTTAGGACAGCCTGATAATAAAGAATTACAATAATCTAATCTCGAGCTAACAAAAGCGTGGATCAGCTTCTCAGCATCACTCTGAGACAAGATGCTCCTAATCTTGGCAATATTACGCAAATGATAGAAGGCAGTCTTAGAAACAAATTTAATATGTGAATTGAAGGACAAATCCTGATCAAAAATAACTCCAAGGTTCCTCACAGAGCTATTAAGAGAAAGAGTAACTGCATCCAAACTGAAAGTTTGATTTGGAAAGGAATTTCTAAGGTTTTTTGGACCAACAAGAATGACTTCAGTCTTATCTGAATTTAATAGCAGGAAATTACAAGTCATCCAAGCTTTGATTTCCTTAAGACAGGCTTCTAACTTGGCTAATTGATTAGTATCATCTGGCTTCATTGACAGGTATAATTGAGTGTCATCTGCATAACAATGAAAATGTATACAGTGCTTTCTAATAATGTTGCCTAACGGAAGCATATATAAACTAAAAAGAGTAGGGCCTAGCACAGATCCCTGTGGAACTCCATGACTGAGCTTTGAGCTGAAAGAAAACTCATCATTTACATGAACAAACTGGAACCTATCAGATAAATAAGATCTAAACCACTGCAACGAAGTTCCATTAAGTCCAACATAGTGTTCTAATCTATCAAGTAGAATATTATGATCAATAGTATCAAAAGCTGCACTAAGATCTAAAAGGACAAGTACAGAAACTAGTCCATTATCAGATGCAATGAGGAGGCCGTTAGTGACCTTCGCTAAGGCTATTTCAGTACTATGATGGATTCTAAACCCAGATTGAAACTCTTCAAGTAAACCATTTCCCTGCAGGTGGTCAAATAATTGCGTAGCAACAACTCTTTCTAAGATTTTTGAAATGAAAGGGAGATTAGAGATTGGTCTATAGTTGGCTAAAGCTCCTGGATCTAGCGTTGGCTTTTTGAGTAAGGGTTTAATTACAGCTGTTTTAAAAGCCTGTGGTACATGGCCTAAAGTTAATGAAGAATTGATTATATGAAGAATAAAGCTACCAATAAGTGGGAAGACTTCTTTAAATAACCTGGTAGGAATAGGGTCTAAAAGACAAGTTGAAGGTTTGGATGAGGAAACTATTTTGTCTAACTCACAAAGGTCGATTGGAGTAAACTCATCAAGACAGACATCAATAGAAGGAGTTGTAATAGTTACAGTATTTAAGTTAACTGTGGGAAGAATCTGACAACAGATGTGCACCCAATCTGACAACAAATTGGGTGCACCTGGGCGAGCTGCAGGAAAGACAATACTGGAGTGGAATCAGCTGGCTGTCAAGAGAGAGGGGGTGTGGTCGGACCGGCAAGTGTTAGACAACGCCCACACGAACGTAGGTCAAGGAGGCTGCCTAACAGCTGCTGGCCAGAGCGGTGGCTGCAGGCACGGAAAAAAGAACAAAAGACATAGAAACAACAAGAACTCAAAAGATAACACAATATACAAATATAATGAATAACCCCAGGCACAGAGAACGGTCAGAACCGAGCCTAAAGGACAACACCAGCTCGGTTTGTGACAGAGCCCCCCCTTCTAGGGGTGGATTCCAAACACCCATGGCAACATCATAAGGAAGGACCCCCCCCCCCCCCCCAGCAGGAACAACAACCACGAACCCGGGTGAGAGGTAGGGGGAACAGGCAAGGAGGGAACACAATACACCCCGCCCAGGGCCCACAATTATCCCCCCAAGTCCAAAGGCGTGGAGGCTCAGGAGGCCGCCCAGAGTCCCAGGCCCAGCAGACAGTCCAGCGAACAGAGTCTGGTGGCCTGCCAGAAAACACGGACCATCTGGCCCAGAGACTCAGTCCCTCCGGCAGTCGACCAGCGCTGTTAAGCCACCAGGACCGGTGGGGTGAAGCAGGAGGTGGCCTGCCCACAGGGAGGCTCACTGGTGGGTGACCGGATCATAGGAAGGGAACCCCCACGGCATTGGACAGGGAAGAGAAGGAGGCTACGATGTCCTCAGGCTGACCTGCAGCGCCCTCGGTGGTCCCAGCTTTGGACACAGCTGCACCCGCGGTGGGCCCTGACCGGGCCAATGTTGCACTTGCGGTGGGCCCCGACAGGCCAACGTTGCACCCGCGGTGGACCCCGACTGGGCCAACGCTGCACCCTCAGTGGACCCCGACCGGGCCAACGCTGCACCCTCGGTGGACCCCGACCGGGCCAACGCTGTACCCTCGGTGGACCCCGACCAGGGCAACACTGCACCCAGCTGGAGCTCTGCAGCACCCACGGTGGCTCCCGATTGGAGCTCTGCAGCACCCACTGTGGACCCCGCAGTGGAACGTGGTGTCCATGACAGGTCCGTACAGGAGTGCAGCACCCACGTCAGGCTGATGCTGGGGTGCAGCCCCCACGAGGGTCCTAAGCCAGTGTGCCGCACCCACGGAGATACAGCCTGCAGAGGGACCCACACGACGGCGTCAGGCAGCAGGGAAGCTGGACCCACAACATCATCAGGTGGCGAACCCAGTTCCAAGGAGACCCCTGGTGATGCTTGTTCCTCTCTGGCGACCCTAGAAGGAAACTCAGGAGCGGGAGAAGAAACAAGGTTATTAGGGTCGCCGGCAGTGGTGGAGCCCGGCAAAGGGAGTTCAGATGCAGCTGCGCGCTGCACCTGACTCTCCACACCTAGAGCCAGACAAGATCTCTCTAATACTGACATCAGAAAAACAAGAGGGAAAACTTTCCTGAGCTCGAGCTCCACTGCCGTCCAGGGCTTTGTCGATCCCGACAATGAATTCTTGGGCCCAGCCTCCAGGAGGTCCAGCTCAGGCTCCCAATCCACTGCAGTCACCTCTGCAGCTGGCAAGATGGTGGTAACAGTCCTATTGTCCTCCTGCAACGGCTCCAACACTGGGGACTCCTCCAGCATGGCTGTAGGGGAACATCTCCATGCTGGCTCCAGGGTGGGATGTCATGAACCTCTGTGCGCTATTACACGGCGCATGAGGGAGAAAGTGAAAAACCCAATCGCAGGAGTAGAGAGTGCTGTGTTTATTAAAGTTTACAAAATAATTCAATTCAGTTCAATTCAGCTTTATTTATACTACGCCACATCACAACAAAAGCCGTCTCGTGGCACCACAGTGCAGAAAAAACCACACAGTCTCAGAAAAACCCAGCAATCATACGATCCCCTATGAGCAAGCACTACGTGACAGTGGAGAGGAAAAACTCCCATTTGGCAGGAAGAAACCTCTAGGAGAACCAGGCCCATGGAGGGGCAGTCATCTGCTGTGACTGGCTGGGGGTGAGAGGATGGGGAGGATGGAGAGGACAGACATAAAAAACATAACAGTAAGATGCCAAGTACATTATTGGAGGTCAACCAGCAGTATGGATCAGATAACAACAGAACAAAAGTGGGGTTAAGAGACACAAAATCCCTCCTTAAGCGTAAGCTATATTAAAAAGGAAGGATTTTACCTTGTTCTTAAAAACAGACCGAGTCTGACTCCCAGACCCAGAGTGGTAACTGATTCCAGAGAGAAGGGGCTTGGTAGCAGAAGGCTCTGCCTCCCACTGTACTTTTGGAGATTCTGGGCACCACAAGTAAGCCAGCATTTTGGGAGCATAATGCTCTATTAGGATGGTAAGGTAATATCAGATCTTTTATATATTGGGGGGCCTGATTGTTAAGAGCTTTGAAAGTAGGAAGAAGGATTTTAAACTTGATTCTAAATTCTATGGGAAGCCTATGAAGGGAGGACAGAACCGGGGAGATATGATCTCTTTTTCTAGAGCCAGTTTAAACTCTAGCAGCAGCATTTTGAATCAACTGAAGATTTTTTAAAGGATACTTTTGGGCAATCAGATAATAGTGAATTACAATAATCTAATTGAGAGCTGACAAAGGCGTGAATCAGTTTCTCAGCATCCTTCAGAGACAAGATGCTCTTGATCTTGGCAATATTGCGTAGATGATAGAAGGCAGTCTTAGAAACAGTTTTAATATCTGAATTAAAGGACAAATCTTGATCAAAAATAACTCCAAGGTTCCTCACAGAACTGTTCAGAGTGAGAGTGGCAGCATCTAAATTAAGGGCATAATTTGAAAAGGAATTTCTAAGATGTTTTGGGCCAACAAGAATGATTTCAGTCTTATTAGAGTTTAATAGTAAAAAATTACAAGTCATCCAAGCTTTGATGTCCTTAAGACAGGCATCTAACTTGGCTAATTGATTACAATCATCGGGCTTCATTGACAGGTATAGTTGTGTGTCGTCTGCGTAACAGTGAAAATGTATACAGTGCTTTTTGATGATAATACAGGAGCATATATAGACTAAAAAGAGTAGGGCCCAACACAGACCCCTGTGGAACTCCGTGACTGAGCTTAGAGTTGGAAGAAAATTCATCATTGATATGGACAAACTGAAATCTATCGGACAAAAAAGATCTAAACCACTGCAACGGAGTTCCACTCAGTCCAACAAAGTGTTCTAATCTATCAAGTAGAATGGCACGATCAGTAGTGTCAAAGGCTGCACTGAGATCTAAAAGAACAAGAACAGAGACAAATCCATTATCAGATGCAGTCAGGAGGTCATTAGTGACCTTGACTAAGGCAGTTTCAGTGCTGTGATGAGCTCTGAACCCAGATTGAAACACCTCAAACAAACCACCACCCTGCAAATGGTCAGATAATTGCACAGCAACAACTCTTTCCAAGATTTTTGAAATGAAAGGCAAATTAGAGACTGGTCGATAAGTGGCCAAAACTCCAGGACTGAGCGTTGTTTTTTTGAGTAAGGGTTTAATTACAGCAGTTTTAAAAGCCAGTGGTACATAACCCAGAGTTAAAGAAGAATTAATTATAAGAAGAATACGGCTACCAATAATTGGGAAGATAATTTTAAATAACCTGGAAGGAATAGGGTCCAAAAGGCAAGATGAAGGCTTAGATGAGGAAATTATTTTATCCAACTCTAAGGGGTCGATTGGAGTAAACTTATCTAAATAGATATCAATTGAGGGAGTTGCAGTAGTTAATGTACTTGAGTTTACGGTAGGAAGAATCTGACCGATTTCATCTCTAATAGATAAAATTTTAAGATTGAAAAAGTTCAGAAAGTCCTGACTAGAAAGCTCAAGAGGGATGCGAGGATTGACCGATTCCTGGCTCTTTGTAAGCCTGGCTATAGTGTTGAAGAGAAACCTGGGGTTATTCTTGTTTGCCTCTATTAATGCAGAATAATAGCTTGATCTAGCTTTTCTAAGAGATTTTTTATAGATTAAGAAATGATTTCTCCACGCTAAGTAGAATTCATCTGAATTAGTTGAATGCCATTGCTTTTCCAATTGACGAGTTTTCTGTTTTAAGCCACGAGTTTCTGAGTTAAACCAAGGGGTTAGAAATCTCTGGTTAGACTTTTTCTTTTTTAAAGGGGCTACCAAATCTAGAGTCCGATGCAGAGACGCAGTAACACCATCAACCATGCTATCAATCACGAATGGAGCAGACTCTTCATCATTTATTTCAGTTGTTTCTGTTGTGTTGACCCATGGCATAGATAGATAGATAGATAGATAGATAGATAGATAGATAGATAGATAGATAGATAGATAGATAGATAGATAGATCTTTAATTGTCATTGTCACAGGTACAACGAAATTCAAAGTGCTCTCCAGTCAGTGCCCCATTTATAAAAACATTACCCGATTATAAAAAACATAAAAAATCAGATAAAATAATAATTAAAAGAATAAATAACAAGCCACATTCACGCAGACATCAACACAGGACATCATGCACACACAGTCATTGCAAGGAGCATTCAACAACATACAATCATGTCCATTTAGCACATTACTTCCTCATTTTATTCAGAATGGTTATTGCTGTTGGATAGAAGCTGTGTTTGAGTCTGTTTGTCCTTGTGTTCATTTGTCTGTATCGTTTCCCAGATGGCAGTAGTTCAAACAATGAGTGTCCAGGATGTGAAGTATCCTTTAAAATATTTTGAGTCTTCTTCTGGCAACGGGAGCGGTGTAGGTCTTCCAACGTGAGGAGAGGGCAGCCAATGATCTTCTGGGCGGTGTCAATGACCCTTTGGAATGCTTTCCTCTGAGCTACTGTACAACTACTGTACCAGATGCATATACAGTATATTAATATGCTTTCAATAGAAGCTTGATAAAAGGACACCAGCAGTCTCTGTGTGATGTTCTCCTTCCTGAGAATCCTCAGGAAGTACAGTCTCTGCTGGGCCTTTTTCACCAGCTCAGAGGTGTTGACACTCCAGGACAGGTTCTCCTCTATGTGGACTCCCAGGAAAAGGAAGTCAGCTACCCTCTCTACACAGTCCCTGTTGATGATGAGAGGGGAAATCTCTGTCTTCTTCCTCCTGTAGTCTATTATCAAATCTTTAGTCTTAGAGGTGCTCAGGAGAAGGTTATTCTCTTTACACCATGACGACAGCCGCACCACCTCATCTCTGTAGGTAGACTCGTCCCCCCCCCCCCCGAAATGAGACCCACCACTGTAGTGTCATCTGCAAACTTCACAATGGTGTTATTGTGATGGGCGGGGTGCAGTCGTGTGTATACAGACAGTAGAGCAGGGGACTCAGCACACAGCCCTGGGGGGATCCGGTACTGAGGCTTAGGGCCGTAGATGTATGATGGCCCACCCTGACTCTCTGTCTGCGACCAGAGAGGAAGCTGCTGATCCACATACAAATAGCCTGAGGAAGCCCCAGGTCCCCCAGCCTGACCACCAGTTTGTGTGGAAGAATGGTGTTAAATGCAGAGCTGTAATCCACGAAGAGCATCAGCACATAGCTCCCCTGCCGCTCCAGGGGGGCTAGAGTGGCATGGAGTGCTGTGGGCACTGCATCCTCTGTGGATCGATTCGCTCTGTAGGCAAACTGGTGGGAGTCCATACTGTGGGGCAGGGCTTCTATGATATGACTACGGACCAGCCTTTCAAAGCACTTCATCACCACCGGGGTGAGTGTGACTGGTCTGTAGTCGTTGAGGCTAGAAATGTGAGGTTTCTTGGGTAAAGGGACTATGGTGGAGGACTTCAGGCAAGATGGGACAGTGGACTGTGCCAGGGATTGGTTAAAAATCTTAGTAAAGACTCCACCCAGCTGATCCGCACAGTCCCTTAGCACACGTCCCGGGACACCGTCCGGACCCGCTGCTTTTCTTGGGTCAATGGACCGCAGGGTGCGCCTCACCTCATGTTCCTCCAAAGTGAGGAATGTACTGCTGTACTGCATCCTCTGGCCATATGGCAACAGTCCTAGAGATGATGGGAGCAGTTTTCCTGAGGGGGGCGTATGCAGGAATTAATAGCATGGACAAATGGTCAGACTGGCCCAGATGTGGTAATGGTCTAGCCCTATAGCCCAGTTTGATGTTTGAATAGACCTTGTCCAGAGTGTTCACTCCCCTAGTAGCACACTTGACATGCTGATGGAATTTAGGGAGTGCTGTCTTTAAGTCTGCATGATTGAAATCCCCCGCTATAACTTGCACGGCGTCAGGGTAAATACTCAGTGTATGGCTAATGCTAGCATGTAGCAATCCGATAGCTAAGTTAGCATTAGCATCCGGTGGAATGTAAACAGCCGTTGCCAAAACTACAGTAAACTCCCTCGGGAGATAAATAGGTCTGCACTTAACAGTCAGATACTCTATGTCCGGTGAGCAGTGACTTTCCATGATCACTGAGTTAGTACACCAGCTGTTATTTACGTACACACAGAGCCCTCCTCCTCTGCTCTTACCGGAATCCGCTGTTCGGTCATAACCTTGTGTAGAGTACCCTGCTAGCTCAATAGCCGAGTCCGGGATAGATGGTTGAAGCCAGGTCTCGGTGATAAGACGAATGGATGCATCCTTGGCACAGTTGTTTACCTTAATCTGTAACCTTAGCTCCTCCATCTTGTTCACGAGAGATCTGGCGTTTGAGAGGAAAAGGCTGGGAAGCGGAGGTTTGAATGGCTGTTTCCGTAGCCTTACTAGCACGCCGGCTCTACAGCCCCGCTTCTGCTTCCTCTCCCTCCGCTGCCTGCGCCTCTTCCCCGCTGGGATGGTAATCCAAGGAGAGCCGGGACTCCTCGCTACTTCCACCGGGATCTTGTGTAAGTGGAGAAACTCACTTGTTACTTTCCCCTCGTAGCATATTCCGATCTTCAGAATATCATGCCGGCTATAGGTGAAATTCGCTCGGCAAAATGTGCACAAAACAAACACGTAAAACAAAAAAAAACACATCCAAATACCGCTCTGACTGGTGAACCATTTAGCCGCTGCAACTATGTGCACCGCCATTGAATCCATCTGATTCAGATTGTCTCCATCAGAGGAGACAATCTGCGAAAATTTAGCAACAACGCCATCAGAAAGACATCTGCTGTAGTAGTATTTTTCTTTAGGAAATAAGTGATCAGAGATAATGAAATCAAAAATTAACAGACAATGGTCAGACAGTACGGGATTATGAGGAGACACTACCAGATTTTTGATATCTATACCATAAGTCAAAACAAGGTCCAATGTATGGTGGAAATAATGGGTAGAATTTTTCACTTTTTGAGAAAACCCCATTGAGTCTAAAATTGAATTGAATGCCTTATTAAGACAATCACTCTCTACATCAACATGTACGTATATTAAAGTTCCCTACAATAATTATTCTATCGGATTTCAGCACTAAATCAGCTAAAAATTTGGCAAATTCCAATAGAAACTCTGAATAGGCCATGGGAGGACGATAAACTATGGCAAATAGAATTGGGTTCAAGCCAAGATTGCCAACAGGCCACTGAGGACCAAACCTTCAAAGGAATTAAAACATAACTTTTGCTTAACATTAACTAGTAATTTAGAATGGAAAATTGACGCCACTCCACCACCACGACCAGAACCTCTGGGGTTATGACAGTTTTAATACCCAGAGGGAGTTGATTCATTCAGACCAACATGATCATCTTGCCCAAGCCAGGTCTCTGTGAGGGATAGTAGATCGATCTGATGATCGATTAATAGATCATGAACCAGAAGAGACTTTACAGAGAGCAGAAAAAGGTTCTCTAAGGGAGGAGACAGGGGCAAAGTTAAAAATAGGACAAGTAAACATAGCCAAGAATTAAGACTGAGAGTTCTGCTAAAACGATTGCAGCCTCGTCTGAGAGGTGCCAAAGGCCCAGAGATGAGCGCACACGTGATCTGCATTGTTATTTATGCAAATCCGACGGCGAACGCTGGGACAGCGTGTGACGTCATCCACTCAGTAACTGGCAGGCTGCAGACAGAACATCCAGATGCTCTTCTCCTCATCTCAGGCGATTTCAACCATATTTCACTGTCTCCCATTCTACCCACGTTCACCCAGTATGTCACATGCCACACTAGAGACAATAAAACACTGGACTTATTCTACGCAAACACTAAGGAGGCGTACACCTCATCACCACTCCCCCCACTCGGGAGATCGGATCACAACTTGGTTCATCTCCTGCCGGTGTACAAACCCCTAGTGCACAGACAACCTCCGGTCATGCACACAGTGAAGTTATGGTCTGAGGAGGCAATGGACGCTCTAAAGGACTGTTTTGAAACCACTGCCTGGGAGCAGCTCTGCGATCCACATGGTGAGGACATCGATGGCCTCACTCACACCATCACGGACTGCATCAGCTTCTGTGTGGACAACACCGTACCCACCAAGACCATACAGTGTTGCTCGAACAACAAACCCTGGATCAACCCTGAGATAAAAACACTTCTGATAGAGAAGAAGAGGATCTTCAGGTCGGGGAACAGGGAGATGCTGAAGTCCGTACAGAGGGAGCTGAGGAGGAAGATCAGAGAAGGCAAGGACAGCTTCAGGAAGAAGATGGAGGACAAGCTGCAACAGAGCGACATCGGTGGAGTCTGGAGAAACCTTTAAAACCATCTCTGGGCTCCAGAATACCTCCCCCCAGGCCACGGGGGGCAGGGAGTAGACGAACAATCTGAACCTGTTTTTTAATAGGTTTGACCAACCGCCCTCCCCCCCCCCCCGACTGCACAACAACCACTGCTGCCTCTAAAGACATCGAGTCCTGCTGCCCACACCCCACTCCACCAACACCCCCCCCACTCCCAACATACAGCCCCCCAACATGACCCTCACTAAGACCCAGGTGAGGATGGAGCTGAGGAAGATCAAGGCGAGGAAGGCGTCGGGACCGGACGGCATCAGCGCAAAGCTCCTCAAGTCCTGTGCAGACCAGCTGTGTGGGATTGTGGAGCTCATCTTCAACGTGAGTCTGAAGCAGGGGAGGGTACCACAGTTGTGGAAAACATCTTGTGTGGTACCTGTACCAAAGACTTCCCACCCCAAAGACCTGAACAGCTACAGACCAGTGGCCCTGACGTCCCACATGATGAAGACCCTGGAGAGACTGCTCCTTGCTCACTTCCGCCCCCTGGTGGGACCAGCGATGGATCCACTCCAGTTCGCCTACCAGCATGGCATTAGGGTGGAGGATGCAGTGATCTTCCTTCTTCACCGTTCTCTGTCCCACCTGGAGAAGCCCGGGAATGCAATGAGGATCATGTTCTTTGACTTCTCCAGTGCTTTCAACACCATCCAACCGATGATCCTGAAGGACAAGCTGCTGTGCGCAGGGGTGGACCAGCACCTGTCATCATGGATCCTGGACTACCTCACTAACCGGCCACAGTTTGTGAGAACCCGGGACTGTGTGTCCAACATGATCATCGGTAGCACGGGGGCCCCCCAAGGAACGGTTTTGGCTCCTTTCCTGTTCACCCTTTATACTGCAGACTTCTCACACAACACAACACACTGTCATCTACAGAAGTTCTCTGACGACTCTGCGATTGTTGGCCTCATCTCCAACGGAGATGAAGCTCAGTACAGAGGACTTATCCAGGACTTCGTGGACTGGTGCCATCGGAACTGCCTCCAGATCAATGCGAGGAAAACTAAGGAGCTGGTGGTGGACTGCTGCAGGCAAGGACAACCCCTCACAGCACCAGTAAACATACAGGGAACAGACATTGAGATGGTGACATCCTATAAGTACCTGGGTGTTCATCTGAACAATAAACTAGACTGGTCACACAATACCGATGCACTCTACAAGAAGGGACAGCACAGGCTGTTCCTACTGAGGAGACTCAGGTCTTTTCGTGTACAAGGGGCGCTGCTGAAGACATTCTATGACACGGTGGTGGCATCAGCCATCACTTTTGGAGTGGTCTGCTGGGGCAGTGGCATTACAGCAGCCGATAGGAAGAGACTGAACAAACTAATCAAGAAAGCGAGCTCTGTCCTGGGGCAGCGCCTTGACCCAGTGGAGGAGATGGGAGTGAGAAAGATGGTGGCTAAACTGTCATCTTCTGCTGGAGTCCGAGTCCGAGTCCCACCCTATGCAGGACATACTGAACGCACTGAGGAGCTCATTTAGCAGCAGACTACATCATCCTAGGTGCACAACTGAGAGGTTTTGCAGGTCCTTCCTACCTACAGCTGTCAGACTGTATAACCTAAGCAGGGCTGCTCGCAGAGATAGCAAAAAAATGTGACGACCTAATAGTATTGAATGCAAAAGACGCAATAGACTTATACAATGGTCCCCTCCAGTATACAACTAGGACAATATCGGTCGCTACGGAGGGTGACAATATGTATGGGTACATATTCATACTATGTAGGATAACTAAGCAGACGGTTATGCTGTTTATTCCATCTAACTACAATGCTCCGCACTGTGTGTATATATATTTATATATTTATTCCATCCAGCTACAATGCTCCGCACTGTGTGTTTATTTATTTATATATTTATATGTACATATGTATATTCGCTGCTCTTGTTTTCTTGTCTTCTTGATTGTTGCTCTGAGTGTTGTTATCCCTGTGCTGTTGCAATCCTGGAATTTCCCCATTGTGGGACTAATAAAGGCTTATCATATCTTATCTTATCTTACATCTGCCACAGTTCATAAGAGTGGACAGAAGGCTCCTGAAGTCACTTAAAACTTAAAATAACCGGTTCAGTAATTGCTGAATGCAGTTCAGTCAACCACACAATATATGGGGGGGGGGGGGGTGCAATGACAGTATTTGCCACCAACATACAGGGTGCCTCCCGAAATGCTCAACAGTCTGGTGAATATAAAGCCTGGTGCTGCAGGGCTGCGTAACACATGAAACAGGAAAGGCGAGCAGCCTGATGCTGCAGACCTGCTAGCACAGAAGAGAAGGCTAAGGCACGCTCACAGTTCTGGAGCTAATCCGGGGTGAGCCGTGCAGACTGGAGGCAGAGGCAGAGATGCGGACCAGCCGAAACACCAAGGTATAGAACGCATGATGCGCTCTATATATGCGTCCTGCGCTCTACTCTGGCTGAGTAGAGCGCAGGGAGTGAATAACATATGCGGAGGAAAACGCTACCATGTATGAAGGGGAATGTCCCTACAATCTCCTTCCTCAGCGGTGGCAACCAAATACTCCAAATGCTAACGGTGAAAGAGATTGCCGGTGTGAATGCGTGGGCAGAACTGATTGGGAACAGGTGTGTGAGAGCGCATGTGAATGAGAGTGAATGGAGTGCACGCCCGCTTGCGTGCGTGCGTGTGTGTGTGTGTGTGTGTGTGTGTGTGCAGGCGCGCACGCCAGTGAGTGCAGCTGATGAAGTTTGACAGGAGGAGGGGGCGTGCCCGAAATGTCAGGAGGAAACTAGGTCAAAGCATAACCATGAATCAGAATCGGGTTTGACCTCCAAACCCGGATTCATGACAGGGCCCCCACTCTAGGGGTGGATACCAGACACCCCAGCACTATCAGCCAAAAAAAAAGGAGACAACACCCCTCAAGGGAACCCCTCCCCCCCCAGCAACAAACACTAACCCAGGGTGGGAGGTGGGGGAAAACTGGTTAAGAGGGAAGCAACCCATGAAAACACAATACTACAAAAACAGAATGAAATAACAATCCCTCCTAATAAACCCCCAACCTGGAGCGCTCACCCCCCTCTCCAGAAGTCCAAAGTTCTGGGGGGTCGACCAGAGTCCCAGGCCCCCAGTGTGGCGAGGAGTGGCAGATTGGGTGGCCTGCCCAAGTCCCAAGTCCAGCAGGCAGCCCGTGGGATAGTGTCTGGAGGCCTGCCTGGGCCGATGGGCCACCCGACACATAAGCTAAGTCCTTCGGGTGGCCGACTAGCGTGGTGGAGCCACCAGGCCCTGAGAGGAGGGCGGAGAGGCAGCCTCCAACCTCAGGGACCTCAGTGGGGAAGCCCAGGAATGGGAGCCCCCCTGCCGTTCGAGGCTTGGGGCAGGGGAACCGTAGCACTCGTGACGGTCCCGGTCTGGGACGTGGCTGCACCCGCGATGGTCCGGGTCTGGGACGTGGCTGCACCCGCGACGGACCCTGGCTCAGGCCCTGCTGCACCCACGGTGGACCCCAGCTCAGGCCCTGATGCACCCGCGGTGGACCCCAGCTCAGGCCCTGCTGCACCCACGGCGGACCCCAGTTGGAGCACCGTTGCACCTGTAGTGACCCCCATTGGGGGCCTCATTGCTCCCGCGGTGGCCTTTCCAGTGAGGGAGATAATGCTCCTCACGTCCTCCAGTGTTGGGATCCGATCCTCGGTTGCCTCCAACAGCTCTCCGATGACCCTGCCCGGAGGCTCCGAGTCCGAAGGGAGAAAGAGAAAAACTGGGTCAGGGTCATCAGCAGTGATGGAGCCTGGTGTGGCGGTCCTGAGGGCTACCGTGAGCTGCCCCGGGTCCACTTCACCATGAGTTGGGCAGTGCAACATTAATATTGAAATTTCTGATATAATGGAACACACTTGCCTGAACTCTGGCTTCACCGCCGTCCAGGACTCTGGCGATCTTGGGTGCGTGGGTTCCTCCGGTCCGTCGGATGCCTCATCCCCGTCGGCCCCCTCTGCAGAAGTTGGACCTGTCTCGTCAACAATGGGTGGCCCAGGTGGTGGCTGCTCCTCTCCGGCAACACTAGGATGGAGCTTGAAGGGGATAGGAAAGGGAGAGTGATTAGGGTCGCCGGCAGTGGCAGAGCCCGGCGAAGGGGGTCCAGAAGCGGCTGGGGGCCGCACCCGACTCCCCTCCCCAAAAGCCAGGCAAGATCCCTCCACCATCAACAAATGAAATACAGGAGAGTCTACTTGCCTGTGCTTAAGCTCTACCGCCGTCCAGGACTTCGACGACGATGCTCCGGGTCCCATTGGCTGGAGGTCTGGTCCGGGGGACGACTCCACTGGGGCAGCCCCCGCAGCAGGCGTGATGACGGTTGCAAGAGTGGAACTCTCTTGCACCGTCCTCCACGCCTCTGGTTCCTCTGGCGTGGCGGCCGTGGACAACTTCTTAGCTGGCCCGTGGGCTGGACCCTCCTGGTCCTCTGGCTCCTCCTCCCCTGAGCAACCTGGATCTGGGACCAATGGGCTTGTGGGGGCACATAGAGAAGAGTCATTGAGACCCGGCTTGAGAGTACTGTATGCCACTGGGGCGGAGAGCTCAGGGGACTGCACGCCCCGAGTCTCCTCACCAGGAGGCAGGCAACATTGATCATTGATTGTGTAACTCGAATGAAAAGAAACTTGCCTGTTCTTCTGGCACTGGAGATTCCCAGCGGCCTCCGAGGCGTCCTCTCCACTCTGCTGGCGTTCCTCTTTGGGTTGAAGCTCCTCCTCCCTCGGGGAAAGCTCTTTCAGTCTCTCAGCCATCTCCGGGAGGAGCCTTGGTTTCACCTCCAAGATGAGGTCCATTTCAGCCAGGAGATCCCGCCTACGTTCTTCCATCTCCTCCCATGATGGGGTGGAGCATTGCTCGGAGCAGGAGGGCGAAGCTGCAGTACGAGGGACTGGATGATTCTTGCTGCGGGGCTTCCTCCCTCTCCTCCTCTTGGCTGACGCGGGGATGAGGTCATCCGGAACATGGAGCACCATGTCTAGAAGTGGGTCACCTGCGCAGAGAGACCTCGCGTCCTCGGGAAAGGAGAGCGAGGTGGCCGCGAGGAGCTCGAGCACCGGGAGATCCTCAGCCGATTACTCACATGGCGCGGCAAAGATGTTCCAGAGTATCTCCATCACCTCCGGATGATCCCAGAGGCTGTCTCGCTCCATCACCCTCCTCGCGATGTCCCAAGCCTGATGAACTGTCGGAGAGGGATGGGGCGTCTGCGTCCAGGAGAGAACCTCCTCCAGTTGACATAACGAGCGCTGCTCCCTGTCTAACTCCATCTCAGTCCTTTCATCCGCAGGCTGGGTGGATGCTGGACCGGGAGACGAAGGAGGTCCGAGGAGGGGGGAAGTCTTCCTCTGATGGGAGCATTTCTTCTGGCAAGGGGCCGGCTCAGATTGCAAAGAGGCAAGTTTGACAGGAGGAGGGGGCATGCCCGAAATGTCAGGAGGAAACTAGGTCAAAGCATAACCATGAGTCAGAATTGGGTTTGGCCTCCAAACCCAGATTCATGACATGGGATCCTCTGGAGCCACCGGCTCCTCCACCGTCTGATGGCCCTGACCTTGGGTCAATGGGCGCTCAGGAAAAATTGGAGGAGACACGGAGAGAACAGAAGCAAATTCAATATCTGCAGCTGAAGGAGAGGACCCAGCAGACTGCTGAGACTGGGCCTCTCCCTTGGGAGTACAGTCAAGGTTTATGATGGTTTAACTGGATAGAATGAAAAAGCACTTGCCTGTCATCCCGGTGCTCATTGTTGACAGCTGCAGGTGGCAGAAAGTCATCCCTTTCCGTGTCAACGGTGACTTGGCCTCTTTCAACGGATTGTGGAGGAGCCGTCTCCGTGGCTACAGAGGTGGGCGTTCCCAGGGTGACCCTGGCAGACCTCATGGCAGCTGGAGGGAAGATGGCTGCCGAGGATGAGGAGGGCTTCTCCCGACGTTTCCCCACCGGATGATGCTGTCTGTGGGGTGCTGGAGCTGGATTAGTCGGAGCAAGAGCGGACGTAACACTCTGGCGTGAAGCAGGAAGAATGGAGCCCCAGGAGCACTCCCCCTTCGGCACGAGCCAGGTCTTCTTAGGAGATTTCCTCACCCCTTTGCTGCACCCACGCCGCAGCGCTGCCAACCGGGTGATCCTCTCCATTCCCTCAGTGTGCTGAGAGAGCTGAGGGCACCGCCGGACCTCTGTCTCCACCAGACCCACTTACCAGAGTATTTCCTCCAGGGTGGAATATTTGCTTGCCGATGAGTTTATCCCGTCAATGTCCATCAACGCTCGGCAGCATTCCCATCTCAAGCTCATAGGATAACTCCGACTGGCCACCTCTATAACTCCAACACAGGTAGGTGAAAAAAAAAAGAAAAAACAGTTCAAAAAGAAAAACAGATGTGTTGGTGTAACCGCTAAATCCTTGCTGGCTGGACCATTCTGTCATGAGCCTCTCCCTGCACTTTTGCACAGCACACAAAGGAGGGGAAGGATGAATGTATTTACTGGCAGGTTACACCACAACCACATTTATTAACACAAAAGGCAAACAGTTCCAAAAATAAAGATGTACAAAAAGGCAACGGGGTGCACCAAAGGGCTCACACATTAGATGTACAGCGGGGCAGACCACGGTGCACAGAGGCCACAGAAAACAGTACAAAATAATTTAACAGATCGGGTTAACTTAGAGTCCTCCACGACGTTCAGCAGGTCAGGGAGAATTAACTGGGCAACAGTGCCAAAAGCATAGCAGCGAACTGCACAGAGAAACGCAGACAGCTTTTACTCACAGCACTGGAGCAGTCCGAGTAGTCCAAGAAAATCCGGCGAACGCACACAACCAGTAACCACACTGAGGGGAGTAGCGGCAGTGTAGTTCCTGACTCCCTCGTAGACAGTACGTCCATACAGCGGTTCACGTCCATATGACTATGCACAATGGTCCAGCAATGCTTGACTGGCAAAGGCCACCTAAGTACAAGCGCTGCTGGACAACAGATTGGGTGCACCTGGGCGAGGCGCAGGAAAGACAATACTGGAGTGGAATCAGCTGGCTGTCAAGAGAGAGAAGGAGTGGTCGGACCAGCAGGTGTTAGACAACACCCACATGAATGTAGGTCAAGGAGGGTGCCTAACAGCTGCCGGCCAGAGTGGTGGCTACAGACATGGAAAAAAGAGCAAAAGACATAGAAACAACAAGAACTCAAAAGATAACACAATACACAAATATAATGATGACCCCAGCCACAGGGAACGGTCAGAACTGAGTCTAAAGAACAACACCGGCTCAGTTTGTGACACATCATTATCTAATTTTTGACCATTTTTTATTTTTTAAACTTTTTTCTCCTCATTCACTGTCATTCTTTTAACGGATTCAGTTAAAATCAAAGTAGATGCAGATCTCTTCCACAGTTTTTTCCCCCAGCAGCAAGATAAACTACAACAGTTTTACCTTCAGCAGAGGAAGGAGCATTAACGGACCTCATGCTAAGATCTGCTGGAGGAATGGTTCGCTCTTCCATGGTTTCATAGAGGAGTTCAGTTGACAGTGCAGTTGGTGGTCTCAGGTCTCCCAATATCCTGTGATTATAAGTGCAGGAATTTTTACAACTCTGCCCATCACAATCATAGAAAAAGATGGCACAGTGGTCATCAGTGACCATGTTTACATGTATGTGAATAAACAGTCATGATTGTACTTATGAAGTTTTCTGATTATTGAAGTGGCCATGTAAGCAGAATATTTGGGTAAAGGCCATGCCATTGGGGTCATAAACTCAAGTGGTTTACCCTCCAATTATCCAATTATTCAGTGCATGTAAACATGACAAAACTGATTATTGCCATTATCAGTTTATTCCCTGTAATCGATTTATTGTGATCATGTAACCGGATCAGTGTGCAATGATGATAATCAGTCTTTTTAGGCTGCAGACTGATTTATTTACTCTCACAGCAAATCTTGGGTGATGTTGATTTTATTTGGTAAACACATTAAATTCCACTCTATTATTTAAAGACTATTTCCATGAACCTTGACCCTCAGTGTGAGCAGGCTGTGGACAGTCCATAAGTGTATTTTCAATTTGTGAATGAGCCTACATTGTCATTCATTCATTCATTCATTCATTCATCTTCTACCGCTTAATCCTTTTTGGGTTGCGGGGGGGCTGGAGCCTATCCCAACATCTTTGGGCGAGAGGCAGGGTACACCCTGGACAGATCGCCAGTCCATCGCAGGGCCAACACAGAGAGACAGACAACCATTCACTCTTACAGTCACACCTAAGGACAATTTAGAATCCCCAGTTTGATGACAATTAACCTAACTTGCATGTTTTTGGCATGTGGGAGGAAACCGGAGAAATCCCGGAGTAAACCCATGCAGACACGGGGAGAAAATGCAAACTCCACACAGATCACTGTTGGGCGAGGGCTGGGATCGAACCCAGGATCCCCCAGCCAAGGGTGAGTTGCTGTGCTGCCGCAGTGCTAACCACTCCACCACATTGTCCCCAGCACAAAATAGATTTGTTCTCCCATTCAAAATGTGTTATATTAGTATTACTCCTTAGATCTTGCACCCCTGTTTATTAAAGGGCATAAGAGCAAAGACAGTGACTGGTTTGGTGCACGTTACACCCAAAACACGACTCTGGATAATTAAGGTCATTAAGACCATTTTAGCAAGGTGAGAAATTCATTTTTGCACTGCTGTAGTAGTGAAATGGACATGGACATGCCCATAAATGTGTTCTGCACCTTAAACAATAGACTGTTCACTATGTCATTGTAATAGGACCAAATGTGTGAAAGATTTCAAGCCAGAAGAGGTTGAAATAAATAACAACTGTGATGGTTTTGGTTGATGATTCCATTTTTTTCCAAGATTGAATTATTCACTATTTTTTCCTCAGCTTGATCTGACAAAAGCTATCAATAACAGCCGCTTTATTTAGTTATCCAAAAGAGGTCATAATGTCTTCTAAAATAATTATAAAAATATTTTCTTTTCCATCACACTGATAGAAAAAAAAATATTTTATAGTTGTATTTATTTATTTTTTAATCACAGAAATCAGGATGCTCAGGTGCAAAATAAAAACACTTTTCTGTCAAATCTGTAATTTGATTTTTTTGTTGGATGAATATCCCTAAAGAGTCATGATTTCATAGTTTTTGGCTGTCTTAAAACTGTCTATTCAACATCAAATACTGATCAAACAGCAAAATATTACATGGCTGGAGTGGGAACATATTGGCTGAGGCAACACCCTACTACCACACTGAAATACTGCAGTAGTGTTCAACCCACACTTCTTGTCCCATGAGGTTAATTACAATTCACAACCAAATTTTCATTGCTTATGAAATTGTGATGAATACAACTAAGTACAGATCAAGCGATATAGTAAATAATCCAAGAACTGGTTGTCTGTTTGCTCAGTGATGTGACATTTCCAGGGTTTACCCCACTTCTCATATATAGTATAGCTATGACATATACTGTATGCCTCTGCAGCTGTATCATCCATCCTTGCTTGTCATCACTTGTGCAGTGACACTTTTGCAGTGTGACTGTCTTTACACTATTTCTGACAGTGTAAGAAGATAAACACTTACAGTATAGGGCAGAGGATGGGCAACATTATTCGCAGGTGGGCCTCAGTGATGTAGAAAATTAGGCCAAGGGTCACACATTTATAAAAGGATCAAAACACCATTACATGTTACAGTCACACCCATAGGAATTAGCTGGAACAGAAAAGCAGACTGCTTCTGATTTCATTTGAGGCCGCTCCATAAAACGTGAAATGCATCTATTTATGATGTGATTATAGAAAAAACATCACAACAATCACCGTCTTTTAAAAAAAACCCACATCCTTAATATTATTTCTGTCTCTGGGGAGCTGTTTTAACTCTTCCTGATTTGCTACAGAATATCACAGAAAGGTAAGGTAAGCCCCGCCATACCCACCTGCTGCTCTATTGTTGGCCAGCCTAGCTATTGGCTTAACAAGCTCGGTTTATATTATTATTTTCTTTAAATTTCAGTCACCCTAATAGACATCCCTGGTTCCATTTGGTTCCATCCATCCATCAATCCATTAGCAATAGCTTGACTAGGTGGTCCAAGTTGGTCAGTCTAACTGCATTAAAGCTTGCCTAAGTGGGGAGAGGCTGATGTACAGGCTGCATTGCCCCAGCAATCCTTCTTCTTCTTCTTCTTCGTCTTCTTCTGGCTGCTTCCTTTAGGGGTCTCCACAGTGGATCATCTGTCTCCATCTCTTCCTCTTTTCCTCCTGCCTGGCAGCTCCATCTTCAACATCCTTTGTCCAATATGTCCACTATCCCTCCTCTGCACATGTCCAAATGATCTCAGCCTTGCCTCTCTTACTTTGTCTCCAAACCGCTCAACCTTAGCTGTCCCTCTGATATTCTCATTTCTAATCTTGTCCCTCCTAGTCACTCCCAATAAAAATCTTAGCATCTTCAACACTGCCACCACCAGCTCCACCTCCTGTCTTTTTGCCAGCACCACCGTCTCCAAACCATACATCATAGCAGGTCTCATTACCGTCTTGAAAATCTTCCCTTTCATTGCTGCTACCCTTCTGTCACAAATCACCCCTGACACTTGTCTCCACCCACTCCACCCTGCCTGCACTCTTTTTCTCACCTCGTGTGCATTTTCCATTGTTATGGATGGTTGATCCCAGGTATTTAAACTCATCCACTTTCACTACCGCTACTCCTTCCATCTTCACCATCGCACCTGCCTCCCTCTCATTCACACTCATGTATTCTCTCTTGCTTCTACTGACTTTCATTCCTCTTCTCTCCAGAGCATACCTCCACCCCTCCAGGTTCTCTTCCACCTGCTCCCTACTCTCACTACAGATCACAATGTCATCTGCGAACATCATGGTCTTGCCTGTCCTCGTCTGTCAGCCTGTTCATCACCATGGCAAACAAGAAGGGGCTCAGAGCCAATCCTTGATGTAATCCCACCCCCGCCTTGAGTCCATCCTTCACTCCTACAGCGCACCTCACCACCATCTCGCTGTCCTCATACATGTCATGCACCACCCTCACACACTTCTTTGCCACTCCTGTATTCCTCATACAGTACCACACTTCCTCTCTTAGCACCCTATCATTTGCTTTCTCTAGATCCACAAAGACACAGTGCAACTCCTTCTGATCTTCTCTATACTTTTCCATCAGCACTCTTAGAGCAAACATTGCATCTGTAGTACTCTTTCTTGGCATGAAACCGTACTGCTGCTCACTGAACCCATTAACCTGACTTCAACAACTCTTTGTCATAAACCTCCGTGTGTCATAGCTCGGCGCACAGGAGAGAGAATGAAAACCCAAGAGTGAGAGTTGATGGTGCACTTTCATTAACAAACACAAAGAAAATAACAAGTCCAAATAATCACCAAGCTCAGTCCAGTTAAACCACACAGTTTTACAGAGAGGTGCAATGACGGAGTTTGGCCACCAGACTAACAGGGCGAAGCCGAATGCTCTACAGCCTGGTCTAAAATGAAGCCTCGTGAAACAGGGCTGCGTAAAGCACGAAAAGGAAAGGTGAATAGCCTAGTGCAGCAGGGCTGTAATGCACAGGAGAAAAGGCTAAAGACACTTACAGGTTTGGAACTGATCCAGGGCGAACTGTGCAGTCTGGCAGATAAGATAGAAGGCTGGGGCAGCCGCGAACATCCAGGGATAGATCATCTGGAGATGCTGGGCTGAATGCGTGAAGGGAGTGGAATGTCATTCATGGAGAGAAGGCTGCCATGAACAAGGGTGAATGCCCCGACAATCTCTTTCCTCTGGCGCACCCAACAAATACTCCAGAAGCTAACAAGGAAAGAGATTGCCAGTGTGCGAACGCGTGGGCAGAACTGATTAACACCAGGTGTGTGAGAGTGTGTGAAATGAGAATGAATGGAGTGAGTGCATGTGTGTGTGTGTGTGTGTGTGTGTGTGTGTGTATGGTGTGTGTGTGTATGTGTGTGAGCACCAGAAGCTGTCAGGAGGAAACTAGGTCAAATCCTAACAATAATTCAGAACCAGGTTTGGAGGCCAAACCCGGATTCCTGACACTCTTTCCCATATCTTCATAGTGTTGCTGATCAGCTTTATTCCTCTGTAGTTATTAAAGCTGTGAGCATCACCCATGTTCTTGAAAATTGGTACCAAAACACTTCTTCTCCACTTCTCAGGCATCCTCTCACTCTCCAAGATTGTGTTAAACAATCTGGTTAAAAAGTCCACTGCCATCTCTCCTAAACATCTCCATACCTCCACAGGTATGTCATCTGGACCAACCGCCTTTCCATTCTTCATCTTCTTCAAAGCTGCCCTCACTTCTGCCTTGTTAATCCTCGGAACTTCCCTGTTAACTGTCTTTCCTTCATCCATCCTCCTCTCTCTCATTATTTTTATTCATTAGTGTCACAAGCTGAGTTCTGGATGTTTTGCCAGACTCAGTCTTGTGGCTTTTCTCTGTATTTATATTAATCTGTTGTATTTTGTGCCTTTTTGAGTTGTTATACTGCTTTCTATTTTTCTGTTTATGTTTCAGTTTGTATCTGTTTCACTTGTAATTATTATCCAGTCTGCAATTGATTGTTTTCCCTTTAACTGTTGACAGCTTTCAGGGGCTGAAGCCTGTGTGGGCGTGCCCTGTCAGCTTTCAGTTTTGGTTTGCTTCCTTCTCACTGCCTCAGCTGATCCCAGTCATTTATCCTCGTTCTCTCCTGCCCATTCAGATATCCACACCAGGTGGAAGAGTCCCCTGGCTTCGGCTATGCAGAGTCCAGCGCACCCCAGCTGTCATGCCAGATGAGCCTCCTGCGTGGGTCACCTCGCCTGGGAATCTAAAGACTGCACCATCCACCATGCCTGCTGAAGGAGCCACGGCAGCAGAGTCAGAGCTGGACCTCCAGAAGACTGAGCCCAGAGCACCATCGTCTGGATTGACAGAATCCTGTACGGAGGTGGAGCTGGAGCTCAGGCAAGTGCTCTCCTTTTCTTTCCTCATATCTGTTTTGGATAAGTCTTGTCTGGTTCTTGGTGAGGAGAGCTGGGCACAGGCATCAGCTGTGCCTGAGCTCACCTCGCCGGGCTCCACCGCTGCCGGTGGCCCTGACCCTGTTCCTCTGCTTGTTTTTTCTGAGCCTTCTCTCAGGGTCGCCGGGGGAAGAGCCGCCTGTGCCACATGTCTCCGTGGTCCAGGCTCACCGCCTGAGGTCGTTGTGGGTCCAGCTCCCCCCACTGAGGTTGTTGCGGGTGCTCTGTCCCAGCCTGGGACCTCCCTAGGTGCAGCTTCGACCCAGTCCGGGTCCTCCATGGGTGCAGCTCCTCCTCTGTCCAGGTCTCCATGGGTGCTGTATCCCAGTTGGGGACCGTCCTGGGTGCTACGCCCCAGCTTGAGTCCAACTTGGGTGCTTTGCTCCAGTGGGGGCCCGCTATGGGCATTACGCCCCAGTCCAGGGGCCACCGTGGGTGCAGCCATGGCCCAGTCCTGGTCCACCGAGGATGCAGCCATGGCCCAGTCTGGTTTCACCAAGGGTGCGGCTCCGCTACTGCCCAGAGCCACCGAGGGTGCAGCTCCATTCCAGCCTGGAGCCACCGTGGGTGCAGCTTTGCTCCAGCCCATAGCAACCGCGAGCGCAACTTCGATCCAGCCCGGAGCCGCTGTGGTTGCAACTTTGCTCCTATCCAGGACCACTGAGGGTGCTGCTGGCCAGATCAAGGGTGTCATGTTTCCCCCTCCTTCGCCAGACACCGTTGTGGCCCCTCTCCTGTGCCGGACACCGTCGTGGTCTCACATCCTCTGCCCGACATCACCCTTGTTCCCCCGACTAATCCATTCTGCCCACCTTTGACTCCTCCAGATGGACAGCCGCCCCCTGGACCACCCTTACTGTTCAGTTGGCTTAAAAACTCTGGTCGGCCGCCTGACAGGCTGAGTCATTGAGTTGAGTGGCCCATGCTCTCCGACAGGCCACCTAACTCGGACCATCTTGCCGTCCGCCAGGTCTGGGACTCTGGTCACCCTCCTGAACTTTTATCCAGCTCTTTGGACCTGGGGGGGGGGGGATAATCATTGACTGTGACTGGTGTGGGTCCTGAGCGGGGTTGTTTTGTTCTCTCCTAGCCTGTTTCCCCCACCACCCACCCGGGGTCAGTTACTGTGGTGCTCCTGCCGGGGAAGGGAAGGGGGGCACAGGTTTTTCCTTTTTCTGTTTTTGTTACCTTGGGGTGTCTGGGTCCCACCCCTTGAGATGGGGGCTCTGTCACGAGCTGAGTTCTGGATGTTTTGCCCTACTCAGTCTCATGGCTTTTCTCTGTATTTATATTTATCTGTTGTATTTTGTGCCTTTTTGAGTTTTTATACTGCTTTCTATTTTTCTGTTTATGTTTCAGTTTGTATCAGCCATGTTTTGTTTCACTTGTAATTATTATCCAGTCTGCAATTGATTATGTTTTCCCTTTTACTGTTGACAGCTGTCAGGGGCTGAAGCCTGTGTGGGCGTGCCCTGTCAGTTGTCTGTTTTGGTACGCTTCCTTCTCACTGCCTCAGCTAATCCCAATTATTTATCCTCGCTCTCTCCTGCCTGTTCAGGTACCCACACCAGGCGTCTATTGTGTTAATGGTTCTGTTCACTATGCACATTTTTGTTCAGTGCGGCACCCTACTATCAGCTACCACTCTTCTCGCTTCATCCACACTTAAGTCATTTGTTTTTGTGCTGAGTGTTACTAATTATCTCCAGGTTAGTCGGCGTTGCCCTCGCCTTTGTTGGGCTATTTTGCATGTCTGTTCTTTGAGACTAGTCTTCAGGTTTTGCCGGTGATGCTCTTGCCTTAGCCTCGGTTATCTTGCTGACCTGTGTTTCTTTTCCACCACAAGTTTTATTATTCAGTCAATAAATTTGCAAACGCACAGCCGGGGTTTGGTGCCTTTTGCTCTGCCTTGGAAGGTGATTATGACAATTAGCTCTTCAAAGTACTCCTTCCACATTCTCAACACACTCTTGTCATTTGTTAGTACATTACCATTTCTGTCCTTAATCAACCAAACCTGCTGTACATCTTTCCCAGCTCGATCTCTCTGTCTAGCCAGTCGATACAACTCCTTTTCTCCTTCCTTAAATTAAAAATTAAATCAAATTAAATCACCCTTTATTGTCATTCAACTGTACAATCAATCATGTACAGCAGAACGAGATTGTGTTTTACCTATCTACAGTGTTAATCACACACACACACACACACACACACACACACACACACACACCCCAAGTGTAGAATCAGAGGGCCGCTGCCATGCAAGGCGCCGTCACAAATTTCCCTCCTCCATTCCATTATTGCTGAGCACCAAGCTGGACGGCAGGAAGTTCCACTTTTATATGGTCTTCGGCATGAACCGGCTGGGATTTGAACCCCTGCCTCCCGGATGTGGGGCGGATGCTCTACCAACTGAACCACCACTCCAGTGGCTCATCCACCACTCCTTAGTTTCCAGCCTCTCATACAGCTCACTATATGCATTTTCCTTTGCCTTTGCCACCTCTCTCTTTGCCATGCACCTAGATTCCCAATACTCCTGTCTACTTTCTTCAGCTCCCTGACTATACCACTTTTTTGTTGCTAACCTCTTCCTTTGGATACTTTCCTGTACCTCCTCATTCCCCCACCAAGTCTCCTTGCCTTCTTTCCTCTGTCCACTGGATGCACCGCATACCTTTCAAGCCGTTTCCCTCAGAATCAGAATCAGAATCAGATTTATTGCCATTGTTCATGTAGTACACAAACTAGGAATTTGTCTCGGCGCAATGCTGCAACATTAAACATGATAAAATAAAAGAAATAAACTATACATGCAATAAAGTGTAGAATAAGAGTGAGTAATACTAGTCAGCATTTTAAATATATTAGCGAGCAGCAGATAATGTGGAGAACCATATAGTGCAGTCGGTAATGCAGGAAGAAAACAGTGATGATTGACATGAGTCTGGTTGAGCTGCTGTACATAGTGCACGAGAGTCAATAAGTCACTTAGTGTTCAGCAGTCTGATGGCAGAGGGGAAGAAGCTGTTCATGTGACGGGAGGTTTTAGTCTGGATGGACCGAAGTCTTCTACCTGAGGGGAGAGGGGCAAACAGTACGTGACCAGGGTGTGAGGGATCGGTTATGATCCGGCCAGCACGCCTCCGGGTCCTGGAGATGTACAGATCCTGGAGAGATGGGAGCTTGCAGCCGATCACCTTCTCAGCAGTGCGCACGACGCGCTGCAGCCTTAGTCTGTCCCTGGCAGTGGCTCCTGCGTACCACACGGTTATGGAGGTGGTGAGGATGGACTCGATGATGGCTGTGTAGAACTGCACTAACATCTTGGTGGGTAGCTTGAGCTTCCTCAGCTGTCGCAGGAAGAACATCCTCTGCTGGGCCTTTTTGATGAGGGAGCTGATGGTCGGCTCCCACTTGAGGTCCCTGGTGATGGTGGTGCCTAGGAAGCGGAAGGAATCAGCAGTGGTGATGGGAGAGCCTGTGAGGGTGAGGGGGGGGCAGAAGGGTTGTGACTTTCCTGAAGTCCACAATCATCTCCACTGTCTTCAAAGCATTCAGCTGCAGGTTGTTGTTGTTGCACCAGGACGCCAGCTGGGCCACCTCTCTCCTGTAGGCGGACTCGTCGCCGTTGGAGATGTGCCCGATGAGGGTGGTGTCGTCCGCAAACTTGATCAACTTGACAGACTGGTGGCTGGAGGTGCAGGAGTTGGTATAAAGGGAGAAGAGTAGGGGGGAAAGTACACAGCCCTGGGGTGATCCGGTGCTGATGCTAGCAGAGTCTGAGACAGTCTTTCCCAGCCGCACATGCTGCCTCCGGTCCGTCAGGAAGTCGGTGATCCACCTGCAGAGGGAGTCAGGCACGTTGAGCAGGGACAGCTTGTCCCGGAGCAGATCGGGGCGGATGGTGTTGAATGCGGAGCTGAAGTCCACAAACAGGATCCTGGTGTAGGTTCCCGGGGAGTCCAGGTGCTGCAGGATGGAGTGGAGGGCCAGGTTGACTGCGTCGTCTACAGACCTGTTGGCTCGGTAGGCAAACTGCAGCGGGTCCAGGAGGGGGGTGGTGATGGACTTGAGGTGGGGCAGGACCAGGCGCTCAAAGGACTTCATGACTGCAGAGGTGAGCGCTACAGGTCTGTAGTCGTTAAGTCCAGTGATCCGTGGCTTCTTGGGGACAGGGATGATGGTGGAGGATTTGAGGCAGGATGGCACGTGGCATAGCTTAAGGGAGGTGTTAAAAATGTCTGTGAAGACAGGAGCCAGCTCTTTCGCACAGTGTCTCAGGGTGGAGGGAGACACGCCGTCCGGACCGGGGGCCTTGCGTGGGTTCAGTCTGGAGAACTGTTTGAGCACGTCCTGCTCACTGATGACAAGGGCAGGGGGGGAGGAGGGGGGCCCCTTTGATGAAGTAGGGATCGTGGAGGCTGTGGAGCTGGAGGGAGGGGGGAGTTGGACACAGATGACGGGGTGTCAAAACAGGCATAGTGTTGGGACAATCTTTGACAAAGGGCTTTGTCATCCTGACAAATACTCAATACTTTTACTGTACTTTCCCAGTCATCTTGTAATTCTTCCCTACCACCCAGAGCCTGTATCAACTTCTTCCTGAACTCTGTGTGACCTTCTTCCTTCTGTAACTTCT
Organism: Pholidichthys leucotaenia; assembly: GCA_020510985.1. NCBI lineage: Eukaryota > Metazoa > Chordata > Actinopteri > Cichliformes > Pholidichthyidae > Pholidichthys > Pholidichthys leucotaenia. The sequence goes on along the minus strand of CM035841.1, from coordinate 428,399,716 downwards.
CCCATTTAATCTTTGCCTCTGACTTCATTGTTTTCCTCTTCTTGCTTTGCAACATCATCCTTCAGACTACCATCTGATGCTGTCTAGCTGCATTCTCCCCTGCCACCACTTTGCAGTCTCCTATCTCTCTCAGAGTTCTCCTTCAGCATAAGATGTAGTCCACCTTTGTGTACCTTCCTCCACTCTTGTAAGTCACTCTATATTCCTCTCTCTTCTTGAAGTATGTGTTCACCACAGCCATTTCCATCCTTTTAGCAAACTCCACAACCATCTGTCCTTCCACATTTGTCTCCTTAAAACCATACCTACCGAGGACCTCTTCATCACCTCTGTTCCCTTCACCTGCATGTCCATTAAAGTCCGCTTCAATCACCACTCTCTTTCCCCTGGGAACACTCTCTACTACTTCATCCAACTTACTCCAGAATTCCTCTTTCTCTTCTACTTGACATCCAACTTGTGGGTCATACGGACTGACAACATTCAACATCACACCTTTGACTTCTAGCTTCAGACTCATGATTCTGTCTGACTCCCTCTTTACCTCCTGAATACTCTTCACATACTCTTTCTTCAAGATTAGTCCTACTCCCATTTCTCTTCCTATCTACACCATAGAACAATTTAAATCCACTTCCAATGCTCCTAGCCTTGCTTCCCTTCCATCTGGTTTCTTGAACACACAGTGTATCTACCTTTCTTCTCACCATCATATCAGCCAACTCTCTGCCTTTAGCAGTCATAGTCCCTACATTTAACGTCCCTACTCTCACCTCCACACTTCTACCTTTCCTTTTCTCCCTCTCTCTCCTAAAATGCCTTCCCCCTCTCCTCCTCCTCGATCTTCGACCAGCAGTAGCCCAATTTCCACCAGTAACCTGTCGGTTAGCAGCACCGGTGGCGGTTGTTGTTAACCCGGGCCTCGATTGATCTGGTATGAAAGTGTCATTCATCATGATCCGCATGCATGATTTGGCAAAGGTTTTACATTGGATGCCCTTCCTGACACAACCCTCCCCATTTACCTGGGCTTGGGACTAGGAATACACTGGCTTGTGCACCCCCTGTGGCTGGGTTAATCCTTGTTCATCTACACTTGGCTATATGCTGTTTGCCACTCTTAGATGTTATTTTTAGTTGATGCTAGCAGCTAGCTATTATCAGCTATTCATCTTAAGTCACCATTCACATATTTGCAAATGTTTTGCTGCTTATTGTACTCCAGGGCCTGATCATATCCTATCGACCACTGAAACCACACACCCCTGTCTTCCAGTGGTGCTTTAATTCATTCATTCTTTAAGACAAAGTTAAGTTAGTTGGCTCAGGCTCAATATCTGAGCTAGAAGCTAGCCAGCTAAGATTAGCAATAGTGATGCTGTGGGACACATATGTGGGTTTCATATGCTTCACATGTATATTACTGTATGCTTATTGTATGCTTCACGTCTCAGAGGAACAAACGGACTGAACCTCCTAGGAGATAACAGGGGGATGTGAAATGTGGCCTTTTGTATGCAAAGAGATGACCTTGAGGGATTTCCTGACCACCAGTGACTTTAGGTGGAGGTGAGAAGACCTGGAAGAAGACGCATTGTGACTTGGGATTAAAAGACAATGTGACTGTGTGCTTTGATGTCCTGGGGTATAAAAGGGACAAATGTTGGGGGATTCTTTCTCTTTTCTGTTTTTGATGATGTTGGAGAATGGAATAAACCTGACTCGTGAGATAAACTCAGCCTCGTCATTTCCACATTCTCCACACTGGTGACCCTAAGACGTATCATGAGTGGAAGAAATTCTCCCAAGCCAGACCCGTCAGGAGCCAGCCAAACGAATGCAGCCACAGTTCAGCTACCAGACTTCTGGCAGAACAATCCGCGCTCCTGGTTTAACGCGGTCAAGGCACAGTTCAACCTCCAGAGGATTTCGGTAGACGACACAAAGTTCTACCATGTGGTTGCAAAGCTGGACAACCACACAGCCCAGCGGGTGGAGAGCCTGATCAACCAGCCACCGGACAGCGACGAGTACAGCGCGTTGAAGGCTGCACTCATCTGTTACTTCACCCCCTCGGTGGAGGAGCGAGCAGAGGGGCTCCTGGCGCTGACTGAATTTGAAAGCAACAGGCCTGCGGACCTGATGGAGAAGCTGTTGAGGTTGAAAGACTCTGACGATGATCACTTCATCTTCACCCACCTCTTCCTCAGGACCCTGTCGTCAGCGGTGAGAGTGACCCTGGCCAGTTCACCACTGTTGGCCCGACGAGACTACCGCGAGCTGGGCCAGGAGGCGCAGCGACTCGTCAACGCCAATAAATGGCACGCGGTCACGGCCGCGGCAGCAGAGCTCAACACAACGTCCGGAGATGGCAGGGGGCCAGAGGCTGCAGTACCAGACTCACCAACGACGGCGGCGGCAGGGGCCAGGAAACACGGAGCAGATGACGTCCTTTGTTTCTACCATCGCCGCTTTGCAGAGAGGGCACGCAAATGTATACCACCGTGCCATTTCAAGCGCTCGGGAAATGCCAAGACCGGGGGTCGGTAGCAGCTGCGGCCCTCGGAGAGGAGAACAAGCTGCTCTACTTGAGGGATGCGCGCTCGGGGAGGCATTTCCTCGTGGACACAGGCTCCCAGCTGAGTTTCATCACACCTTCTTCCGCTGACCGGCTGGCGCCTTCCAGTGGTCCCGGGGTGTCAGCAGCGAATGGCTCGGCGATTAAGACCTTCGGTGAGAGGACGTTGCTTCTGTCCCTACACGGCCGTACATTCGAGTGGACTTTCGTCATAGCTACAGTCAATTTCAACATGTTAGGGGCTGATTTTTTGTGCTCGCATGGTTTGCTGGTTGATCTTGCTAACAGATGCCTGGTTAATGCATTCTCTTTTTATTCTATTCCCTGTCCAGCTTGAGTGGCCCCGCCAACAGCACAAGCCAACGTCACAGCTGCAAGTGGTAAGTTTCACACACTCCTTACTCAGTTCCCAGCGCTCACGGTCCCAACATTTTCGGCGACCGTGGCTAAACACGGGGTGGAACATTTTATTACTACCACCGGACTGCCCGTTTTTGCAAAAGCTCAGCGCTTGGATTCAGCTAAACTGACCATAGCGCGCGAGGAGTTCGCCAACCTGGAAAAGTTGGGCATCATCAGGCGTTCGAAAAGCCCATGGGCTTCACCACTTCACATGGTCCCGAAAGCTGATGGCTCGTGGCAACCTTGCAGTGATTTCCGCAGGTTGAACAACGCTACAGCGCACGACCGCTACCCGATCCCGCACATCCAAGATTTTTCAGTTCATTTGGTGGGGACGCACGTTTTTTCTAAGATAGACTTGGTACGCGGTTACCACCAGGTCCCAGTGCGCGCTGAGGACATGCCCAAAACAGCGGTAATAACTCCGTTCGGGCTATTCGAGTTTTTGCGCATGCCGTTTGGGCTTAAAGGCACGGCGCAGACGTTCCAACGCATGATGGACGCAGTGTTGCGCGATCTCCCCTTCGTGTTCGTCTACCTGGACGACATATTGTTAGCCAGCGCGTCCGAAGACGAACACGAAAACCGCCTCACGGCAGTTTCTGGAGGTTGGCAGAGCACGGGTTGATAATCAACCCAGCGAAGTGTCAGTTCGGGGTGACGCAGATTGATTTTTTCGGACATCGCGTCTCTCCAGAAGGAGCGGTTCCTCTGCCTGACAAAGTGCGCGCAGTAACAAATTTTCCCCAGCCACAAACGGTCAAAGCATTACAGGAGTTTTTGGGAATGGTGAATTTTTATAACCGTTTCCTCCCCCGCGCAGCGCAGCTCATGCAACCATTGTATGCTGCACTAAAAAAACAAAAACCCACAAATAAAATCGAATGGTCTCCGGAGCGAGAGCGCGCATCCTCTGAAGTCAAAACAGCCCTGGCAAACGCTGCGTTGTTAGCACATCCAGTCCCAGCGGCCCGCATGGCGCTCACTACTGACGCGTCAGATGTGGCCATAGGGGCAGTCGTGGAACAGTATGTAACCGGAGCCTGGCAACCGCTCGCCTTTTTCAGCAGGACCTTGCGCGATAGTGAACAAAAATACAGCGCATTCGACAGGGAGTTGTTAGCTCTCCACTTGGCCATTCGCTACTTCCAGTTCTGGCTGGAGGGATGCCGTTTCACCGCGTTCATTGACCACAAGCCGCTGACTTTCGTGATGGCCAAGATTTCAGAACCTTGGTCGGGCCGGCAGCAGAGACAGCTGGCCGCGATCTCGGAGTTTACTACCGATATCCAGCATGTGGCGGGTAAACTTAATGTAGTGGCGGACTGCCTCTCGCACGCCGTGGCGGCTCTAGCCCACGTAGGGGTAGATTTTGCAGCCATGGCCGCGGATCGGGTTAGCGACGCAGAAGTGCGTGCGGCCCCAGTCCGCGTAGGGATAGATTATGCAGCCATGGCCACGGATCAGGTTAGCGACGCGGACGTGCGCGCGCTCCAGTCTGGACCAACAGGGTTAAGGCTGGAGAACAGGGTGCTGCAAGACGGTATGCCCCCCCTAATCTGCGATATCTCCACTGGGCGACCGCGTCCTGTGGTACCGGCCGCGTGGCGCCGCCGCGTTTTTGACTCGATCCATTCTCTGGCGCACCCGGGAGTGCGCGCGTCGGTCAAAATGGTGGGAGAGAAATTTGTATGGCCGAGCCTGTGCAAAAAAGTTAGAGAGTGGGCGGCAGCCTGCATGGCTTGTCAACGAGCCAAGGTACACAGACACATGAGAGCTCCCTTGGAGCCTTTTCATATTCCGGCTACGAGGTTTGATCATGTCCACGTGGACCTCGTAGGCCCCCTCCCGCCCTCACAGGGGTGCACACATCTTCTGACAATGGTTGACTGCACCACGCGCTGGCCGGAAGTGGTCCCACTATCATCAACCACAGCCGAGGAGGTGGCGCGCGTGTTTTTAACAGCATGGGTAGCGCGTTTTGGAGTCCCGTCGGACATTACGTCCGACAGAGGCCCTCAATTTGTTTCCGAACTTTGGTCAGCGATGGCCGGCAGCCTGGGGGCAACGATCCACCGCACGACCGCGTACAATCTGCAGGCTAACGGGTTATGCAAACGTTTTCACAGGTCATTGAAGGCGGCCCTCAGAGCGTCGCTTACGGATGCAAATTGGGTGGACAGGCTACCATGGGTTTTATTGGGGTTGCGTTCTGCACCTAAAGAGGATTTAGAAGCCTCCCCAGCTGAGCTAGTTTTTGCACAGCCACTTCGGCTGCCCGGGGAATTTCTCCCAGATAATCCGGCGCCAGAGTGCTCCCCAGCTCAGCGGTTACAGAGTAGCACGGACTCGAGCATGCTACCTGGCCCCGTTCACCACAGTTTTCCGCGTGTTTTTGTGCCTAAGGCTTTAAAAAATGCGGAGTTTGTTTTTGTCAGACATGATGCCCATCGCCCACCGTTACGACCACCTTATGATGGACCATATAGAGTGCTGGAAACAGGGGATAAGCATTTTTTGCTAGATTTGGGGGGCAGAAAAGAAATGATTGGCATAAACAGGCTCAAACCCGCTTTCGTGGTGGCTGACGAAGGTGTGCAGTTGGCTAAGGCTCCTCGGCGCGGTAGACCCCCTAGAGAGCATTCCCCAGAACACCCACTGAGATTGACTAACAGTTCTCATCCTCAGACAGCAGCTCCCCAGCAGGAGGGTGCCGCGGAGGTGGTAAAGCCTGCTTACAGCAAATACCAGAATCAGAATCAGATTTATTGCCATTGTTCATGTTGTACACAAACTAGGAATTTGTATCGGTGCCATGCTGCAACATTAAAAACATGATGAGATAAAGAGATAAACTAAAAACTAAAAGACTAAAAACATGCAATAAGTGTAGAATAATAAGTAATAATAATAATAATAATAATAATAATAATAATAATAATAATAATAATAATAATAATAATAATAATGAGTAATACTAGTCAAGGCAGTTTTAAATAAATTAGCAAGTAGCAGATAATATGGGGTACCACAGTGCAGTCAATAATGCAACAGAAAAACAGTGATGAATGACATGAGTCTGGTTGAGCTGCTGTACGTAGTGCACGAGAGTCAATAAGTCACTTAGTGTTCAGCAGTCTGATGGCAGAGGGGAAAAAGCTGTTCATGTGCCGGGAGGTTTTAGTCTGAATGGACCGAAGTCTTCTACCTGAGGGGAGGGGGGCAAACAGTACGTGACCAGGGTGTGAAGGATCGGCTATGATCCGGCCTGCACGCCTCCGGGTCCTGGAGATGTACAGGTCCTGGAGAGATGGGAGCTTGCAGCCGATCACCTTCTCAGCAGTGCGCACGACGCGCTGCAGCCTTAGTCTGTCCCTGGCAGTGGCTCCTGCGTACCACACGGTTATGGAGGAGGTGAGGATGGACTCGATGATGGCCGTGTAGAACTCCACTAACATCTTGGTGGGTAGCTTGAGCTTCCTCAGCTGCCGCAGAAAGAACATCCTCTGCTGGGCCTTTTTGATGAGGGAGAAGACTGAGGCCCAAGCAGCATGTGGACTGATGTATAGTGATTTTATTATGACATGCAAACTGTATTACGTTGTTCCATCTTAGACGTTTTGGGGGGTCATGTGGGACACATATGTGGGTTTCATATGCTTCACATGTATATTACTGTATGCTTATTGTATGCTTCACGTCTCAGAGGAACAAAAGGACTGAACCTCCGAGGAGATAACAGGAGGATGTGAAATGTGGCCTTTTGTATGCAAAGAGATGACCTTGAGGGATTTCCTGACCACCAGTGACTTTAGGTGGAGGTGAGAAGACCTGGAAGAAGACGCATTGTGACTTGGGATTAAAAGACAATGTGACTGTGTGCTTTGATGTCCTGGGGCATAAAAGGGACAGATGTTGGGGGATTCTTTCTCTTTTCTGTTTTTGATGATGTTGGAGAATGGAATAAACCTGACTCGTGAGATAAACTCAGCCTCGTCATTTCCACATTCTCCACAATGTAAGAGGGAAGTGGAGTTAAATGCAGCTCTTGGGCATTTAAGGAGACCTGTACTGAAACGAGTCATTCTGAGAAAAGCTGAAAAAGGTCATTCACAATGATGCTGCAATAATTTAAAAAAAGTAAAGCTAATTTGACCAAAACATGCTATAACCATTTCATTAAGACCTGTAGGAGCTATTAATATGTGGGAAAAGTGCAGTGAATGGAGCCTTTAAAGAGGCACAAGTGAATCATTTAGGAAGTGTTACTGTTTTGTTTTCTCAGTGAAGAAGTGCCTCTATAACTCCAGTCTTCCCATAATTATTTGTAGATCTTCTTTGTGTCACTGCTATCCATCCATCCCTCCTTCCACTGGCCTTCAGTGGCTCCATCTTGTTAGCAGATGTTCAGAGCCAGGGGCAGCTCTTCTTGCTACATGAGGAAGAGAGCCTTTGTTTTCACTCTTCTCCCTGCCAATGGCACTGAAACCTTGTGAACTGTGACAAAAGCTAGCCTGTCCCCACTTATATCCTCAATCTCCTCTGTATACATTCATTCATTCATCTTCTAATTCAATTCAGTTCAATTCAACTTTATTTATATAGCGCCATTTCACAACAACAGTCATCTCATAGCACTTTCAACTGTAGGGGAAACCCCCACAATTGCAGAAAAACCCCAGCAATCAGGCGATCCCCTGTGAGCAAGCACTTGGTGATGGTGGAGAGGAAAAACTCCCTTTTAACAGGAAGAAACCTCCAGCAGAACCAAGCTCAGGGAGGGGCAGTCATCTGCTGCGACTGGCTGGGGGGTGAGGGGACAGAGAAGATGAACAGAACAGACATGTAGAGAGCAAACAGCACGATGGGGACTCAATCTGTGGGAGAGAACAAACAGATGTTAATGACCAGCAAAAAAAAAATATTTCATTGAGACTGAAGAAAGGAGTGAAGCCCAGAGCAATTAGTAATTCAGAAACACATGATCCCTCCCTAATTGTAGGCTATATCAAAAAGGAAGGTTTTAACCCTATTCTTAAAAACAGAGATCGAGTCTGACTCCCAAATCCCGATTGGCAGCTGGTTCCACAAGAGAGGAGATAGATAACTGAAGGCTCTGCCTCCCATTGTACTTTTGGAGATTCTAGGTATTACAAGTAATCCAGCATTTTGGGAGCATAGTGCTGTTAGGATAATAGGGTAGTATCAGTTATTTTAAATAAAAAGGGGCCTGATTGTTTAGAGCTTTGAAAGTGAGAAGAAGGATTTTAAACTTAATTCTAAACTCTATGGGAAGCCAATGAAGGGAGGCCAGAACCGGAGAGATATGATCTCTCTTTCTAGTACCTGTTAAAACTCTTGCTGCAGCATTTTGGATCAGGTGAAGACTTTATAAAGATGTTTTAGGACAACCTAATAATAAAGAGTTACAATAATCTAATCTAGAGCTAACAAAAGCGTGGATCAGTTTCTCAGCATCACTCTGAGACAAGATGCTCCTAATCTTGGCAATATTACACAAATGATAGAAGGCAGTCTTAGAAAAAAATTTAATATGTGAATTGAAGGACAGATCTTGATCAAAAATAACTCCAAGGTTCCTCACAGAACTATTAAGAGAAAGAGTAACCACATCCAAACTAAAAGTTTGATTTGGAAAGGTATTTCTAAGGTTTTTTGGACCAACAAGAATTACTTCAGTCTTATCTGAATTTAATAGCAGGAAATTACAAGTCATCCAAGCTTTGATTTCCTTAAGACAGGCTTCAAAGTTGGCTAATTGATTACTATCATCTGGTTTCATTGACAGGTATAATTGTGCGTCATCTACATAACAATGAAAATGTATACAGTGCTTTCTAATAATGTTGCCAAACGGAAGCATATATAAACTAAAAAGAGTAGGGCCTAGCACAGATCCCTGTGGAACTCCATGACTGAGCTTTGAGTTGAAAGAAAACTCATTACTGACATGAACAATTTGGAACCTATCAGATAAATAAGATCTAAACCACTGCAACGAAGTTCCATTAAGTCCAACATAGTGTTCTAATCTATCAAGTAGAATATTATGATCGATAGTATCAAAAGCTGCACTAAGTTCTAAAAGAACAACACAGAAACAAGTCCATTATCAGATGTGATCAGGAGGTCATTAGTGACCTTCACTAAGGCTGTTTCAATACTATGATGGATTCTGAACCCAGATTGAAACTCTTCAAATAGACCATTTCCCTGCAAGTGGTCAAATAATTGCGTAGCAACAACTCTTTCTAAGATTTTTGAAATGAAAGGGAGATTAGAGATTGGCCTATAATCAGTTAAAACTCCTGGATCCAGCGTTGGCTTTTTGAGTAAGGGTTTAATTACAGCAGTTTTAAAAGCCTGTGGCACATGGCCTAAAGTTAATGAAGAACTGATTATTTGAAAAATAAAGCTACCAAAAACTGAGAAGACTTCTTTAAATAACCTGGGAGGAATAGGGTATAAAAGACAAGTTGAAGGCTTGGATGAGGAAATTATTTTGTCTAACTCTAAAAGGTCAATAGGAGTAAACTGATCCAAACAGATGTCAGTTGAAGGAGTTGTAGTAGTTACTGTATTTAAGTTAACGGTGGGAAGAATCTGACTGATTTTATCTCTGATAGATGAAATTTTATTATTGAAAAAGTTCATAAAGTCCTGACTAGTAAGCTCTAAGGGAATGCTAGGACAAGAGTCCTGACTCTTTGTTAGCCTGGCTACAATGCTGAAAAGAAACCTGGGATTATTCTTGTTCTCTTCTATTAATGCAGAATAATAACTCGTTCTAGCTTTTCTAAGAGATTTTTTTTATAAATTAAAAGATGATTTCTCCAAGCTAAACAGATTTCATCTAAATTAGTGGAGCACCATTTTCTTTCTAATTGACAAGTCTTCTGTTTTAAGCTACTAACCTACCGCTTCTACCGCTTAATCCTTTTCGGGTTTCGGGGGGAGCTGGAGCCTATCCCAGCATCTATGGGCGAGAGGCAGGGTCCACCCTGGACAGATCGCCAGTCCATCGCAGGGCCAACACAGAGAGACAGACAACCATTCACTCTCACAGTCATACCTAAGGACAATTTAGAATCCCCAGTTTTTTGATGCCAGTTAACCTAACTTGCAGGTTTTTGGCATGTGGGAGGAAACCGGAGAAATCCCAGAGTAAACCCACGCAGACACGGGGAGAACATGCAAACTCCACACAGATCACTGTTGGTCCGGGGTTGGGATCGAACCCAGGATCCCCCGGCCAAGGGTGAGTTGCTGTTCTGCCGCATTGCTAACCACTCCGCCACCGCGCTGCCCTCCTCTGCATACAGTGACTGTTAAAAAAGAGAGCTGAGGACTGAATGCTGTGATTCAGCATTCAGCTTCTAATGGATCTTGATATTTCTCTCTGTGTTTATCTCTGTGTTTCTAAGGAAACTGCATGCCAGCTTCTCCCCATTTTCTCTTTACTCAACCTATCCTCACTTTAATTTTTATCTTCTTTATAAAATAATCAGTTATTTTATGAAGATAGCATTGCTAACACAGCGTAGCTAAATTGTTTCCCCATCTATCATTTTAGCACTGTTACAAGCTAGCGTGTGTGCATCCCCACACACCAAGCCGACACCATCAATCACCCCGGCCCTATGCTAACTACAAGGCTAATGTATTTATCATTAATCTTATCAGTGCTGTCTTCACGTAATTTCAAAGCTTTTCCATGATTCCAAGCAGTAATTTGATGGTAATGAACCTACTGACACATAATGTGTGATGACTACATTTATAAATCACCTATGTGTGAAATTTGGTAATCTCACATCTGATCCTATTAGATGATCTCCAGTCTTTATTCTGTTAAATATGCAGGTACAAATGGAGCAGAATCCAGTTAAGGATTAAGATACAGTGCATCCGGAAAGTATCCACAATGCTTCACTTTTTCCACATTTTATTTTACAGCCTCATTCCAAAAGGATTAAATTCATTTTTTTCCTCAGAATTCTACGCACAACACCCCATAATGACAACGTGAAAAAAGTTTGGGGGGGGGGTTTGAGATTTTTGCAAATTTACTAAAAAATTAAAAACTAAGAAATCATCATCATCATCAAGCTGCTTACAGGGAACCAACAAACCCACTTTTTCTTAAATTAAAAGCTCTCAAGCTGAAAGATCTGGTTGACTTTAAACTGCAGTAATAAAGTTTAAAGTGAAGAATCTATCACTGCCCGCAAATATCCAAAAGTTGTTCCAAATAAGGGAGAAACAATATCATTTCAGAGGATCATGTATATTTCAAAAACCTTCAGTGAGAACTACCACCAAGCAACACTGTGTTTCAGTGCAAGGAGTCAGATTGTGGAACGTTTGTGGACCTGAATTAAAATCATGTACAACGCTTGGACAATTTAAACAAAAACTAAAGGAAGAAATACTCCAAACATATATACAAGTTGACATGTAAAATCACATAAGGATTATCATATTCAGTCTGTGTTGTGTTGTTGCTTAGATTTTTGTCACATTTTGTCTTAGCTTTGTTCTGAATTGTAATCGCTCTTGTTTTGTTTTTCTTTTGAATTCTTGGATGGAATATGGGTGGGCAATATAAGCTGCGGCTTCAGCCATCACCCATTTCAGATAACTTATGTTGAACTGTATAATCAGAGGAGTTGTTGTTTAATTTGACCTTGTAAGATGTTTTTTTTTTCTTTCCTCTTTGTTATATTATTGTTCCTTTCTTTTAATCTATACTTTTAATCTATCCGAAATAAAGATTCATTCATTCATTCATTCATTCATTCATTCATTCATATGTACATAAGCATTCACAGCCTTTTCTCAATACTTTGTTGATGCAGCTTTGGCAGCAAATACAGCCTCTGTGGTATATATTACTCATATATTCCATACCTACATATGTTAGAGCATGTGGAAATGTTTTGGACAGCATATGTAAGGAACTTCACACCTCGGAAAGGACAAAGGAATCTCACCCGCCGTGTGAAGAACAAAGACGTCCCAGGACGCGGCGGCTGAGACGGACTAGACACCTTTGCCCCCCAAGGCGAGGAGAGGAATTCCCAGCACCTCCCAAGACGAAGGGAGGAGATAACAGAACAATGGGGGATTAAGAGAACGGGGGATGTCGGCTTGTGTAATGCATGTCTTTGATGTGTGCCTGTATTTAACCAGCGAGCTGGGCAGAAATCTTTCTCTTTGCCTTCTGCCAAGCTCTGCACCAGATGAGACAAGATAGAAGAGCTGTTCATTAAAGACTCTGTTTTTAATACAAAATCACCTCATCATTTCCAGCTCCTCTACACTGGTGACCTTGACGCGAGTATGGACCGGAGGCGTTCTTCAAGCGACTCATCCGTGGCGACTCTGGCATACGCCAGCGACGACGCAGACGAGGGAACAAGCGGACAGCTGTTTCTCCCGGCAGAGGGTACCGAGAGAGCTCAACTGAGCTCCAGCACCGCCGTGAGAGCCGAGGCAAGGCACTCTCACCCGGCGGGCACAACAGTGATGATGTGCACGAACGTCGTCGCTGTCAAACTGCCAGATTTCTGGCGAGAAGACCTGGCCTCTTGGTTTCATCAAGCTGAAGCCCAGTTCATACTGGCGGGCATCACGGCAGACGATACTAAATTCTACCATATCGTCTCCAAACTCGACTCCGCCACTCCGAGGTGTGTGCGGAGCTTGATCCACCGACCACCGGCCCGGGACAAGTATGAGACACTCAAGGCGACCATCGTGGCGAATTACGTCCTGTCAGCGGAGGAAAGAGCCGAGAAGATCCTGGCGGTCTACGGCCACAGAGGGGGCAATCCAAAGACCCTCATGGAGGATTTGCTGCAGCTCAAGGAGGAGGATAATGATAATTTCCTCTTCCAATTTATTTTCCTCAGCATGCTACCACCACACATGAGAGGGACACTCACCAGTATGAAGTGCAACAATCATCAGGACTTCCGCACACTGGCCAACGAGGCTTATCGGCTCGTCAACGCCTGCAGGGAACCGACACCCACAGCGGCATCCGCAGACCTCAAGACTGACGCCCCGAGCCTTGGAGAGCCACAACCCACGGAGCAGACTCAACCCACGGTGACAGCGGCGCGGCCCAAGCACAACAAACAGAATGACGTCTGTTATTATCACCACCGCTTCACCGAGAAAGCCCGAAAATGTGTTCCCCCCTGCAAGTTTACGATGTCGGGAAATGCCAAAGCCGAGGGCCGTTAACAGCAGCGGTTCTCGGCGAGAAAAACAAGCTGTTATACGTGACGGATGGACACACAGGCAAGCAGTTCCTCATCGACACGGGAGCTCAGCTGAGTTTCATCATGCCCTCCCACGCAGATCGAGCCACGGGCACCCGGGGCAATGGAGCAGTGGCAGCCAACGGCTCTGACATCAACACGTTTGGGGAAAAGAGCCTGCACCTCCTCATTCACGGCCGCAGCTACAGATGGACATTTGTTGTAGCGGCGGTGAGTTTTAACTTGTTAGGCGCAGATTTTCTGTGTGCACACGGGTTATTAGTTGATCTAGCAAATAGGCGCCTGGTTAACGCACTATCTTTTGCTTCTATTCCATGCTCAGCTCGAGTCTCTCCACCACCTGTGCAAGCCAACGTCACCACGGCAGGAGGTAAGTTTGAGCAACTCCTCACCCAATTTCCAGCACTCACAACCCCCAAATTTTTAGCCACTGTAGCCAAACACAGGGTTAAACACTTCATTCCAACAACGGGACCTCCCGTTTTTGCCAAAGCTTGCCGCTTAGACATGGCCAAGCTCAACATAGCAAGGGACGAGTTTGCAGCTCTCAAAAAATTGGGCATTGTTAGATGCTCGAAGAGCCCTTGGGCTTCACCACTTCACATGGTTCCGAAATCCGACGGTTCTTGGAGACCATGCGGAGATTACCGCAGATTAAACAACGCTACAGCGCATGACCGCTACCCCATCCCTCACATACAGGACTTTTCACTACATTTAGCGGGTGCGCGCATTTTTTCAAAGATAGACTTAGTCCGCGGTTATCACTAAGTCCCAGTCCGAGCTGAAGACATTCCTAAAACAGCGGTTATAACCCCTTTCGGCCTTTTTGAATTCCTGCGGATGCCGTTCGGCCTCAAAGGCGCTGCTCAAACTTTTCAACGTATGATGGACGCAGTCCTACGCGACCTCCCCTTTGTTTTCGTCTACCTCGACGACATGCTGGTCGCCAGATCATCCGAGGAAGAGCACGAGCAGCACCTCACTACCGTTTTTCAGAGGCTAGAAGAGCACAGACTAATAATTAATCCAGCCAAATGCAAATTCGGCGTATCGCAAATTGATTTTTTGGGACATAGAGTCTCCCCGAAAGGGGCAGTTCCGCTTCCAGACAAAGTTCATGCGATAGAAGGTTTTCCACGGCCCCAAACGGTCAAATCGCTACAGGAATTTTTGGGGATGGTTAATTTTTACAACCGTTTCCTCCCCCATGCAGCTCAGCTCATGTAGCCCCTGTATGACGCGCTCAGAAAAAAGAAAGCTTCCAACGCGGTCGAATGGACCCCGGAACGCGAACGCGCTTTCGCGGAAGTAAAAAACGCCCTAGCTAACGCCACAATGTTAGTCCACCCAGATCCCTCGGCCCGCATTGCTCTAACCACAGATGCTTCAGACCTGGCCATAGGGGCAGTTGTAGAACAACTTGTCAGCGGGGTCTGGCAGCCTTTAGCATTCTTTAGCAAATCGCTAAACCCCACGGAACGCAAATACAGCACTTTTGACAGGGAGCTGCTGGCGCTCCATTTGTCCATCCGCCACTTCCAGTTTTGGTTAGAAGGGCGGAGTTTCACGGCTTTTGTGGACCATAAACCGCTCACTTTTGCTATGGCTAAAATTTCAGAACCATGGTCTGGCAGACAACAGAGACAGCTAGCTGCGATTTCAGAGTTCACCACAGACATTCGACATGTAGCAGGCAAACTTAACGTAGTAGCGGACTGTCTCTCTCGCGCTGTGGCACCACCAGAGCACGAGGAGACAGATTACACTGCCTCAGCAGCGGAAGTCTTCACTAACGCAGACACATACGCAGCACCTATCCATGAAGGGATAGATTATGCAGCCATGGCGGAAGAACAAGGCAGTGATGCGGACGTGCGCTCGCTCCTGTCTGGACCAACAGGGTTAAGGCTGGAGAAAAAAGAGTTGCGCGACGGCGTGCCCCCCCTAATATGCGATGTTTCAACCAGCCGACCTCGCCCGTTAGTACCAGCTGCTTGGCGCCGCCGCATTTTCGACGCAATTCACTCCCTCGCGCACCCAGGTGTGCGCGCCTCGGTCAAAATGGTTGCCGAAAAGTTTGTGTGGCCAGGCCTGCGCAAAAACGTAAAAGAATGGGCAAAAACTTGCATTCCTTGTCAACGCGCCAAAATACACAGACACACAAAAGCCCCTCTGGAGCCTTTTCCAATTCCTGCTAGAAGGTTCGACCACATTCATGTCGACCTCGTGGGGCCACTACCTTCCTCCCAAGGTTTCACACACCTGCTAACAATGATAGACCGCACCACGCGCTGGCCAGAGGCAGTCCCTCTAGCGGCAACTACAGCGGAGGAAGTCGTTCGCGTTTTTCTAACAAACTGGGTGGCACGTTTCGGCGTCCCATCAGAAATCACGTCAGATAGGGGGCCTCAATTTGTCTCAGAGCTCTGGTCAGCCATGTCCAACAGTTTAGGTGCAACAATTCATCGCACCACCGCTTATCACCCTCAGGCTAATGGGTTATGCGAGCGTTTTCACAGGTCCTTAAAGGCCGCCCTCAGAGCCTCATTAATGGACACAAATTGGGTAAATAAACTTCCCTGGGTTTTATTGGGGTTGCGTGCGGCACCTAAAGAGGATTTAGACGCTTCCCCTGCAGAATTAGTCTTTGCTCAGCCTATCAGACTCCCAGGCGAATTTTTACCGGAGAACCCGGAACCAGGGAACCTCCCAGTCCCAAGGTTTTTAGGCAGTAACGGACCGGACTCTCTCCACAGTCCAGCTCATCACTCCTTTCCACGAGTTTTTGTTCCTCAGACTTTAAAAAACGCTGAGTTTGTTTTTGTTAAGCATGAAGCTCTAAAACCAACGTTACGCCCAGTATACAATGGCCCGTACAGAGTGCTGGAAAATGGTGACAAACACTTTGTGCTTGATTATGGGGATAGAAATGAAACGGTCAGCATTGACAGACTCAAACCTGCCTTCTTGTTGAGAGACGAACCTGCACAGTTGGCTTGAGCACCTCGGTGAGGTAGACCCCCCAAGGGAAAAGTCTCAGCCCCCAGGCAGGGAACAAATAATCTCTCTCCTTCCCACGCTACAGATTCCTCACAAGAAGGTCCCAGCAGGACGCCTAAACCAACCTACAGCAGTTTTGGGAGAAGATTAAAACCCAGACAGCACAGGGACTGATACCAACCACTCCGCAATTATTCATTAATTGTGCTGCAACAGTTTAGGACTGACTTATGATTGTACTATGCTGTTATGTTTACCACTGAACTCTCTTAGGTGCATGGCTACTTGAAAGTTTCTTCTGTGGCAACAGCTGTAACACGTAGTATGTCGTAGTAATTACCCTAGACTGTGAACCTTTCTGTGTCCTTTCCTAGTTGTTTGGGGGGCCTGTGGTATATATTACTCATATATTTCATACCTACATATGTTAGAGCATGTGGAAATGTTTTGGACAGCATATGTAAGGAACTTCACACCTCGGAAAGGACAAAGGAATCTCACCCGCCGTGTGAAGAACAAAGACGTCCCAGGACGCGGCAGCTGAGACGGACTAGACACCTTCACCCCCCAAGGCGAGGAGAGGAATTCCCAGCACCTCCCAAGACGAAGGGAGGAGATAACAGAACAATGGGGGATTAAGAGAACGGGGGATGTCGGCTTGTGTAATGCATGTCTTTGATGTGTACCTGTATTTAACCAGCGAGCTGGGCAGAAATCTTTCTCTTTGCCTTCTGCCAAGCTCTGCACCAGATGAGACAAGATAGAAGAGCTGTTCATTAAAGACTCTGTTTTTAATACAAAATTGCCTCATCATTTCCAGCTCCTCTACACCTCAAGTCTTTTTGAATTTGATGCCACAAGCTTGGTACACCTATCTTTGGACAGTTTCGCCCTTTCCTCTTTGCAGCACCTCTCAAGCTCCATCGGGTTGGATGGGAAGCGTCGGTGCACAGCTATTTTCAGATCTCTCCAGAGATGTTCAATTGGATTAAAGTCTGGGCTCTGGCTGGGCCACTCAAGGACATTTATAGAATTGTCCTGAAGCCACTCCTATGATATCTTGGCTGTGTGCTTAGGGTCGTTGTCCTGCTGAAAGATGAACCATCGCCCCAGTCTGAGGTCAAGAGTGCTCTGGAGCAGGTTTTCATCCACTATGTCTCTGTATATTGCTGCATTCATCTTTACCTCTATCCTGACTAGTCCCTCAGTTCCTGCTGCTAAAAGACATTCCCACAGCATGATGCTGCCACCACCATTGGCGTGGTTATAAGTGGTGCCTGGTTTCCTCCAAACATGACGCCCGGCATTCACGCCAAAGAGTTCAATCTTTGTCTCATCAGACCAGAGAATTCTGTTTCTCATTGTTTGAGAGACCTCCAGGTGCCTCTTGGCAAACACCAGGTGGGCTGCCATGTGCCTTTTACTAAGGAGTGGCTTCTGTCTGGCCACTCTACCATACAGGCCTTATTGGTGGTTTGCTGCAGAGATGGTTGGCCTTCTGGAAGGGTCTCCTCTCCCTGCAGAGGAACAATGGAGCTCTGACAGAGTAACCATTGGGTTCTTGGTCACCTCTCTGACTAAGGCCCTTCTACCCCGATCGCTCAGTTTAGACAGCCAGTCAGCTCTAGGAAGAGTCCTGGTGGTTCTGAACTTCTTCCATTTATGGATAATGGAGGCCACTGTGCTCACTGGGACCTTCAAAGCAGCGGATATTTTTCTGTACCCTTCCCCAGATTTGTGCCTCGAGACAATCCTGTCTTGGAGGTCTACAGACAATTCCTTTGACTTCATGCTTGGTTTGTGCTCTGACATACACTGTCAACTGTGGGACCTTATATAGACAGGTGTGTGCCTTTCCAACTCATGTCCAATCAACTGAATTTACCACAGGTGGACTCCAATTAAGCTGTAGAAACATCTAAAGAGTGATCAGTGGAAACAGGATGCACCTGTTATAATAAATAAATAGTGAAGATTAGTTAATTATTTATTACACAAAGTGCTTGCATACACACATCTTTTAGATCCACACATACACACACACACACACACGTCAAACCCACACATACACCATTTACACATACGCATCAGTTGCTTACACACATACGCACAAGCTCAAACACACACATACATGCATACACACACATGCACACACACATACACGCTCCAAAGGAAAGTCTCTGTTCCATATATGGGCATGGGGGTTGTGTAGGACTAAAGAGGAGACATCTGGAGAGACAGTACCCAACAGGATGGAAGTCATAAAGAGCTGAGATGACATCTGAAGCCATTTGGACACTGAAACGACCAGTTCATACCAGTTTGGACAATGGCCAGCATATTGTTGGAAAGTTACTGGGAAACACCCAGTAATTTGAAGCCTATTTGTAGCTGTGGACTTCTTTGTTCTGGGTCTTTTCACCAGAGAGGGCTGGGAAGGACCCACGGCTGTTGTGATTCCCGGTGCACTTTTATGCACCACACGGAGGAAAGAGACAAATCCAAACGCAGGAGACATTGTGTGCAATTTATTGTGCAAAATAAGGAAACAAACAGTCCAGCAAACAACAGAAAAGCACAAAATGGTGAGGAGGCTCTGGGAAGCTCATGAGATGCTCCTCAGCTCACCAGTGAGTAAGCCCAGGGGACCCAAGGCACTGCAGGACAGCTGGACAGTGGGGAGAAGGCAGCCTGGACACCCAAGTGCTTCCCAGATGGAACTGGAAGCGGCGGGTACAGAAATACTCACTGGAGCTTGGAACAGAGACGTCCATGGAAGGAATCCCAGCGCGAACCTTCAAAAACAGAAGAGAAAGACACAGATGACATGCAGAGCGAAGCGGTACCAAAAAACAAGCAGGGCGTCTAGACATGCATGCATCAAAGTGAACAAACAGTCAAATAATAATCCAGCAAATCACTTGAGCAGGGACCGGGCTTAAATAATGCCAAACATAATGAGGAGATATATTGCCTGTGTGTAGAACAAGAGTGAGTGCGTGGGTTGGACAAAGTGGAAACCGGTGTGTGTGAATGCCTAAGAGCATGAGAGTGAGGATGAGTGTGTGTGTGTGTGTATGTGTTATGGTGCGGTCCTCACGGACCGCTAATGAGACGCTGCAGGCAGCCGTTGAGTTTGTACATTTATTAAATAAAGACAGAATGACAAAATAATGAGCCTTGTTGGGCAAAACACAAATAAAGACAAGACACATATAGTCAGCGAGGACGGAACCTGAACTCTGGGAAGAACTGGTTTCGGGGTTAGAGAAACCAGACTGGAAGACAGACAAGGTCGCAGCCCCAAGCAAACAGAGCTACTCCCTTAAATAGGGCATGACAGATTAATCAGCTGATGAAAGATCATCAGCTGATTGGAATCCAGCCATCCAGCGGAGGCCCACTCCTGACAGCCAGAAGCACCGCTGAGACGCAGTCATAATAAAAGCCCGGAGGCCAAAGAGGTGCGCCGGAGGAGAGAACGGGGAACTACTGCACAACCCGAGTGCAGACAGAGTCAGCACACGGACCATGACAGTTGCCCCCATTCCCGAGGTGGATTCCAGACGCCATGTAACATCGAGCCCCCCCCCCACCTGGAAGGTCCACAGGACCGCCCCAGGGAGGGAGGAGGGAGAAAAAGGCTAAGGAGGGCCCGAACCAGATGACAAGGGTGAGTACAGAAAAAACAAAACATGGAGCAACTACGGAGCATGGGGAAACAAACACCAAAATACTCCAAAATGCACAGGAAAAAAACAGTCAAGACAATAAATGCAAATAACGGAATATTAAGCCTACAAGCCACAAATAGAAATACCAGGTCAACAGACCAAGATGCACAGGCCCAGAAGAAATAAATGGCAACCACATATCCTCCTTCCAACAGATGAAGGGAGAGGAAAATAAAAACCACGCTAAATAGCGGCAAATACCAACAGTTTAAATCCATTCAAATAACCCATTATAGGCAACAAAAGGACATCCCCCAGACTACGGAGGGATCAATCAAAAGAGAGAGAGAAAAAAAAAACACATGCCAAGGAGCGGCAAAATACATAGTTCAACAAAAACACCAGCACATCCCAAAAATTACAGAAGAGCAGGAAAAAAAAAAAAAAAAAACAGGGATGTCAGCAGGCAGAGCACAACGGCATGAAAGCAAATAGTTTGGGGGACCGCCCTGCGTCTAGCGTCCAAATCGCTGGAAGGGGTAAAAGGAACAGTTCGGGCAGTCTACCCCAGTCCCAGGCCAGGAAACACAGTACCTTAGGGATCCGGACCAGGTCTCCGAACAGAAAGTTCAGTTTGTCGGGTGGCCGACCCAGAACGCCAAACCGGCGAAACAGTCTCCCAGGCGGCCGACCCGCGTCACCAGGCCACCAGGACCACAGGGGAGAACTCAGAGACGGCCTCCCTATGGCGAGGAGCGGCGAGGGAGAGCTGATCCGATTACGGGGAAACCCAGCGGCCCCAGGTGGAAGGGAAAAGGGGACGGGAAAAGGGGAAGGGACCAGTCCGGTGCTGATCGGCAAAGAATCTGCAGCTCCTTCTCCGAATCCCACATGGACTGGCGCTGCGCTCACGTTGGGTCCCAAGTGGGACCGTGCCGCACCCACGACGGACCCTGATTGGGTTAATGCTGCACCCGCGATGGACCCCAACTGGGTCACGGCTGCACCCATGTCGGACCCCAATTGGGTCACAGCTGCACCCGTGATGGACCCCGACTGGGCCGGGACCACACCCATGACGGACCCCGACTGGGTTGGCGCAGCACCAGGGACGGTCTCCAAACCCGAACCTGGAACCTCCAGCACAGCAACCGGGATCGACTCCGCACAGGTGACCCTGGGAGAAGGCTCAGGAGAAGAAAAAGAACCGGGATCAGGATCACTGGCAGCGACAGATCCCAGCGAGACAAGCTCGGATGCAGCAGATGGCCGCACCCGGCTCGTCTCCCCGTGAGACAGGCAAAAATGCTCTAGAATTGAGAGGAGAAAGACAAAGTAGAGCACTTGCCTGATCTCGAGTTCTGTCGCCGTGCAGGACTTCGACGATCTGGGTTCCGATGGAAGAAGGTCGTCATCTGGTTCCCACTCGGCTACGGCGGGCTCCACAGCTGGCATGATGGAGTCCACAGTCTGGAGATCCCCTGACGCAGATGTCCATGCCAAGGGCCCGCACGGCGTGATGGCAGGGGCTCCGTGACCTGCTGGGTCGGATTGTCCCTCCGTGGAGCCCCGAGGACACTTGCTCGTCGGCACAGGCTCCAATCCACAGTCCGCCCTCCTCCTCTGCCCGTGTCGTGGCTGCGGGGCTGGATCCAGGCTCTCCAGGCCTGCAGGCTCCCTCCTCATTCGACGGCATAGTCCACACTCAGAGGAAGGAGACACAAAGGTAGCAGGTTCATAATTAATTACTGCAGCAGGTGGAAGGAGCTCGGGGGACTGTAAACCCCGAACTCCACCCCCAGGAATCAAACAAGGCAGTTCATCCAGTGAAGGAAAAGAATGAAGAGACACTTGCCTGATCCGCTGAGGGCAGCTGGAACCCGCTGCAGTGGACTTGGTTCTTCCCTTCCCCCACTGGATGGAGACAGAGGGCCCCCCGGGAAGATGAAGAGGAGCCTCTCGCACCGGATCAGGAACGGGAGCAGTCGGAGACGGACTCATGGAATTCACAGCAGCTGGAGGGGGCGTCGAGGAGGGGAGAGGAACAACCGAGGCGAACCTGGATTGAAAAGCTGATGGAACAGTGGGGACAGATGATCCAGAGGCAGAGGCAGCTGTCTGCACGGAAACCTAGGCAAGCAGGTCAACGTATTCAGGGTATTCATACAGTTCTGGATTCCCATCCAACAGCCTGACCACTGTCACATGCTTCATGATCTGTGTAGGTTGGAAGGCGGAGTGAGCTGCAGCCACCCGGTCCCGGTGGAAGCCGCTATCAGCTGTAAATCCTTCGGGGGAATCCCGACTGACGTCTCACTCTGTTGGGGATGACCTCTGGGAGGTGCGAACTCCTGTACTAGATGAGGGACAGGAATGGGATCCCGAAGCAAGGAGTGAGGATGCCTCCTCTTCGGCTTCCTGCTGGAGTTTCCCTCCAGCCCACGGAGCTTCTCCCGGTGCACAGAGATGTCTGCCATCCTCGCCGTAATCTCAGGGTGGTCGGCGTAGCGAGGACGGCGGTTAATTGCTGCCTCAGCGAGGTCCAGGTACCAGCGCGAGCTGCTGGGGACGGGATGGCTACGAGCATTGGAGAGGATCCCGTTGATCTCGATGAGAGCCATGACTAGCTCATAGCCCAGGCTCATAGCATAGCCCTTGAGTGCCGACGCCATCTCCCAGCACACTGGTATGCTGAACAGGGGAACTACAAGTCCAATTAAGCAAACTCACAGTCACCGGCATCTCTTTTGGGCTGCGACCTACTGTTATGGTGCGGCCCTCACGGACCGCTAATGAGACGCTGCAGGCAGCCGTTGAGTTTGTACATTTATTAAAGACAGAATGACAAAATAATGAGCCTCGTGAGGCAAAACACAAATAAAGACAAGACACATATAATCAGCAAGGACGGAACCTGAACGCTGGGAAGAACTGGCTTCGGGGTTAGGGAAACCAGACTGGAAGGCAGATGAGGTTGCAGCCCCGAGCAAACAGAGCTGCTCCCTTAAATAGGGCATGACAGATTAATCAGCTGATGAAAGATCATCAGCTGATTGGAATCCAGCCATCCAGCGGAGGTCCGCTCCTGACAGCCAGAAGCACCGCCGAGACGCAGTCATAATAAAAGCCCGGAGGCCAAAGAGGTGCACCGGAGGAGAGAACGGGGAACTACCGCACAAACCGAGTGCAGACAGAGTCAGCACACGGACCATGACAGAATGTGTGCAAGA
The DNA here is from genome assembly GCA_020510985.1 of Pholidichthys leucotaenia. NCBI lineage: Eukaryota > Metazoa > Chordata > Actinopteri > Cichliformes > Pholidichthyidae > Pholidichthys > Pholidichthys leucotaenia. The sequence goes on along the minus strand of CM035841.1, from coordinate 428,376,519 downwards.
GCGTGCATGCAAGATAAATGAGGGCAGACATGTATGGGTGTGTGCGTGAAAAAACAGAGACAGAACACAAATGATAATGACAGACAGCTGGCATGTTCTGGCAGGAGAGGGGGGCATGGCTGCGAGCTGTTAGGGTGCCGAGAAGACCTCAAAGGTTGCCAAGGAGTTGCCTGATGGCAAAATAGGGAATCAAAATATACGTGAAGACAAAACAGCCACTGTGCCATGGAACTGGGCTGGATGTCCACCCCAGTTCATGACAGAGCCCCCCCCCCCACCTCAAGGGGTGGATACCAGACACCCCCTGTACCATCAAAGGGAACACAAAATTAGGGGTCCTGGTCCAGGACAACGCTGCACCCACAGTGGCTCCCAGCTGGAGCTTAGCTGCACCCGTGGTGGAACCCAGCTGTGCCCCTGCTGCACCTGCAGTTGCCCCCACCTGGGGAATAGCGGCGTCCATGGCGACCTCCTCAGTGAGCTCAGACGGTGAACCTGGATTCTCACCGGCCTCAGGCAGTGTTGGCTGCTCTCGGGTGACCCTGGCAGGGAACTCAGAGACAGGGGAAGAGAGACCAGGTCAGGCTCGCCGGCAGCGGCAGAGGCTGGTGAGGTGAGCCCTGGTGCAGCGGCGAGCTGCCTCTGGCTCTCCTCACCAAGAGTCAGGCAAGATAGCTCCAAAACAGGTGAAGGAGAAAATAAGGAGCACACTTGCCTGAACGTGGGCTCCACTGCCGTCAAGGACTCCGGCGATCCAGGATATGATGACTCTTCAGGCTTAGGAGGTGCTGCACCCACGTCAACCTCCACCGGGGAAGCTGGACTCTCGTCGTCATCTGTGGGGACCCCTGGCAGTGGTGGATCCTCTCCGGCAATCCTAGGAAGAAGCTCAGGGATAACAGGAGAGGGAAGATGATTAGGGTCGCCGGCAGTGGTGGAGCCCAGCGAGGTGAGTTCAGATGCACCTGAAGGCTGCATCCGATTCTCCTCACCAAGAGCCAGACAAGATCTCTCTAAAACTGACAAAAGAAAAACAAAAGAGAGAACTTGCCTGCACTTGAGCTCCACTGCCGTCCGGGACTCTGATGAACTTGGTGAAGATGTCTTGGGCCCGGCCTCTAGGTGTTCCAGCTAAGGTGCTGACTCTGCTGTGGCGGCTTCCAGGACTCCGACGAATCAGGCTGAGACATCTTGGAACTACTCATCTGGACGTCCATTTCTGACATGGCCACCTCGGACGAGGGGGAAGGAGAAAACACTGGGTTACTACCATCGGCCACAGTGGAGCCCGGCAAGGAGGACTCTGGAGCAAAGGACATCTGCTTCTGGTCCTCCTCGCCACAAGCAAGACAAGATTTCTCAAAAGCAGATAATGAGGAGACAGGAATGAGAACTTGCCTTTACTCGGACTCCCCTGCCATCCTGGACCCTGGCAACTCTATTGCAATGACCCCAGCTGCAGGCATGATAGTGGATGCTGCTGAAAGGCAGAGGGGGACACAGGAGAACAAGGTGAGGAAACAGCGGCTGCAGCAGGCGGTGAGAACTCAGCTAAAGTGTGCTTCTGGGGCTGAGCCTCTTCACCGGGAATAAGGTAAGATATGTGGCTCACATATTTTGGATAATATGTATAGCACATTGATTGAGATGCTTAAGACTGCCTATGTATTTTGTAACCTCACGTCTTTGAAGGAACAATATGTCTGGACCTCCTGGGGATAACAGTAGGAGGTGGAGGTGCCTTTGGTGAGGACTCTGAAAGGACTTCCTGACCTCCTGGGGTCAGGTGGAGGAAGAAGGGACCTGGGGGAGAGTTATTGTTGATGGGGGGTTTGATGACAAGGTGATTCTGTTCTTTGATGTCCCAGGTATAAAAGTGGGGGTTTGTGGGAGTTCGCTCTCTTTTTCTGTTTGAGAGATGGTTGGAGATGTGAGATCGTCAATAAACCTGAATTGAGAAATAAATTCAGCCTCTTCATTTCACGCTCTCCACATTGGTGACATTACGACATACAATGGGCAGAGGCAGTTCTCCTGAGCCAGACTCATCAGAGACCACTCGAGCAAGCGCAGTCTCAGTCAAGCTACCAGAGTTCTGGCAGGACAACCCGGACTCGTGGTTCCTCCTGGCCGAAGCCCAGTTCGCGCTCGGGAGAATAACAGCAGATGACACGAAATTCTACAACGTCATCGCCAAACTCGACAACCGCACAGCTGGGCACGTGTGGAGCCTGGTGCAGCGACCGCCCGCTGGCGACAAATACAGCGGGTTGAAAGCTGCCATCATCCAGCGTTTCACGCCCTCGGCCGAGGAGAGGGCTAGGAGGCTCCTAGTCCTGCACGACTTGGGAGGACGCAGGCCGGTCGACCTGATGGAAGACATGCTGCAGCCGAGAGGCACAGACAACGATGATTTCCTCTTCACGCATATCTTCCTGAGAACCCTTCCATCGCAGACGAGGGCGACCCTGGCAGACACGCGTTTCGTGACCCAGCGGGACTTCCGCGCGCTGGCCCAGGAGGCGCAGCAGATCCTCGACTCCAACGAGGAGCATGCGACCACCGCAGCAGCGGCAGATCTCGGTGCGGCCACTGGGAGCAGCAGTGGGCCAGAGGCGACGGAGGCGATCCCACCAACGATGGCGGCAGCGAAGTCCCGACACAGCAGAGGAGACGACTTCTACTTTTACCATCGTCGCTTCGCAGAGAGGGCACGCAAATGTGTACCGCCGTGCCAGTTCAAGAGCTCGGGAAATGCCAGGACCGGGAGTTGTTAGCAGCAGCGGCCCTTGGCGAGCGGAACAAGCTGCTCTACCTGACGGATGCGCGCTCTGGGCGGCACTTCCTCGTGGACACGGGCGCCCAAGTCAGTTTCATCACCCCAACCTACGCTGACCAGCTGGCAGGCCCCCGTGGTGATGGGGCAACAGCGGCGAACGGCTCGAGCATTAAGACCTTCGGTGAAAGGACTCTGCTTCTGTCCTTGCACGGCCGCACTTATGAATGGACTTTTATTATAGCAGCGGTGAGTTTCAACATGTTAGGTGCTGATTTTCTGTGCTCGCATGGGTTGTTAGTTGATCTTTCCAATAGACGCCTGGTTAATGCACTCTCCTTTTACTCCATTCCTTGTGCAGCTCGAGTGTCCCCGCCACCAGCACACACCAACGTCGCCACAGCAGGCGGTAAGTTTCACGCACTCCTCACACAGTTTCCAGCACTCACAGTTCCCACCTTTTCGGCAACAGTTGCGAAACACGGGGTGGAACACTTTATCACTACCACTGGCCCCCCCATCTTTGCGAAAGCTCGGCGCTTGGATGCAGCTAAACTGTCCATAGCGCGCGAGGAGTTTGCCAACCTGAAAAGGTTGGGCATCATCTGCTGTTCAAACAGCCCATGGGCTTCCCCACTGCACATGGTCCCTAAAGCTGACGGCTCGTGGAGACCTTGCGGTGATTTCCGCAGGTTAAACAACGCCACAGCGCATGACCGCTACCCAATTCCACATATTCAGGATTTTTCGGTACATCTGGCGGGGGCGCGCATTTTTTCTAAAATAGACTTGGTCCGCGGCTATCATCAAGTCCCAGTGCACACTGAGGACATTCCCAAAACAGCGGTGATAACCTCGTTTGGACTTTTTGAGTTTTTACGCATGCCGTTTGGCCTTAAAGGCGCCGTGCAAACCTTCCAGCACATGATGGATGCTGGAAGGTTTGCAGCCCTGGCAAACGCTGCGTTGTTGGCACACCCAGTCCCAACGGCCCACATGGCGCTCACTACTGACGTGTCAGATGTTGCCATAGGGGCGGTCGTTGAACAGTACGTGGCTGGGGCCTGGCAACCGCTCGCGTTTTTCAGCAAAACCTTGCGCGATAGCGAGTGAAAATACAGCGCGTTCAACAGGGAGTTGTTAGCTCTACACTTGGCCATCCGCCACTTCCAGTTCTGGCTGGAAGGACGCCGTTTTACCGCGTTCATGGACCACAAACCGCTGACTTTCGCGATGGCCAAGATTTCGGAACCTTGGTCGGGCCGGCAGCAGAGACAACTGGCCGCGATATCGGAGTTTACCACTGATATCCAGCATGTGGCAGGTAAATATAATGTAGTGGCAGACTGCCTCTCACGTGCTATGGCGGCTCCAGGCCCCGTGGGGGCAGACTCTGCAGCCATGGCCGCAGACCAGGGTAGTGACGCGGAAGCGCGCGCGGCCCTGGTCTGCGTAGGGATAGATTATGCAGCCACGGCCGCGGAGCAGGTTAGCGACGCGGACGTGCGCGCGCTCCAGTCTGGACCAACAGGGTTAAGGCTGGAGAGCAGGGTGCTGCAAGATGGTATGCCCCCCCTAATCTGCGATGTCTCCACTGGACGACCGCGTCCGGTTGTACCAGCCACCTGGCGCCGCCGCGTTTTTGACTCGATCCATTCTCTGGCGCACCCGGGGGTGCGCGCGTCGGTCAAAATGGTAGAAGAGAAATTTGTATGGCCGTGCCTGCGCAAGCAGGTCAAGGAGTGGGCGACAGCCTGCGTGGCTTGTCAGCGAGCCAAAATACACAAACACACTAGAGCGCCTTTGGAGCCTTTTCACATCCCGGCTAAGCGGTTCGATCATGTGCATGTCGACCTCGTAGGCCCCCTTCCGCCATCACAGGGGTGCACACACCTTTTGACAATGGTGGACCGCACCATGCGTTGGCCGGAAGTGGTCCCACTGGCATCAACCACAGCCGAGGAGGTGAGGCGCGCGTTTTTAACAGCATGGGTAGCATGTTTTGGAGTTCCGTCGGACATTATGTCCGACAGAGGTCCTCAATTTGTGTCTGAGCTCTGGTCAGCGATGGCCCGCAGCCTGGGAGTAACGAACCACCGCACTACCGCTTACAACCTGCAGGCTAATGGTTTATGCGAACGTTTCCATAGGTCATTGAAAGCAGCCCTCAGAGCGTCGCTTACAGATACAAATTGGGTAGACAGGCTACCATGGGTTTTATTGGGGTTGCGTTCTGCACCTAAAGAGGATTTAAAAGCCTCCCCAGCTGAGTTAGTTTTTGCGCAGCCACTCCGGCTGCCCGGGGAGTTTCTCCCGGATAATCCTGTGCCAGAGTGCCCCCCTGCTCAGCGATTACAGAGTGACACGGGAGCGAGCACGCTTCCTGGCCCGGTTCATCACAGCTTCCCGTGCGTTTTTGTGCCTAAAGCTTTAAAAAATGCAGAGTTTGTCTTTGTCAGGCATGATGCCCACCGCCCAAACTTGTGACCGCCTTATGACGGACCATTTAGAGTGCTGGAAACAGGAGAGAAGCATTTTGTGCTAGATTTGGGAGGCAGAAAGGAAGTAATTGGCATAAACAGACTCAAACCCACTTTTGTGATGGCTGATGAAACTGTGCATTTAGCGAGGGCCCCCCGACACGGCAGACCCCCTAGAAGGCATCCTCCGCAACACCCACAGAGATTGACTAACAGTTCTAATCCACAGGCAGCGGCCCCACAGCAGGAGGACTCTGCGGAGGCAGTAAAACCAGCTTACAGCAAATACGGCAGAAGACTGAGGCCTAAGCGGCATGTGGATTGATATGTAGTGATTTTATTATGACATGCATCTTTAGTTATGATTGTTCCATCTTAGACATTTGGGGGGGGGTCATGTGGGACACATATGTTGTTTTCATATGCTCCACAAATAGAATACTGTGTGTTTATTGTGTGCTGCACGTCTCAAGGGAACAAAGGGACTGAGCCTCCTAGAGGTAACGGGAAGGTGTGAGATTTGGCCTTTTGTTTCAAGGAGATGGCCTTGAGAGATTTCCTGATCACCGGAGACTGGGGGGTGGATGGTGTTAAGATCGGAGGAAGTTATATTGTGACTGGGATTAAGTACCATGTGACTGTATGTTTGATAAAACACCATGTGACTGTAGTTTGATGTCCTAGGTATAAAAGGACATATGTGAGAAGATTCATCCTCTTTTCCTGCTTTGAAATTGTTGGAGTATGTGATTGTGAATAAAGCTGAATATGAGGAATAAACTCAGTCTCATCCTTCAACACATTCTCCACAATGGTTATCTTAGTTTTGGGTTTTCATGCATTGCTACATTCTGTCTTTGGGTTGTTATTTGTTTTTGTTTATTATGAATTGCTGTGTCTTTATTCTGTCATCTGTTATTTTGTCCTCACTTCAGTTCCCCTTTGCTGTATATTTAGTTGTCTAGTCATTTAAAGTTATCTGGTCTTTGTCTCAGGTTCATTAGTTGTGATTGGGTGCTATTGTTTCTCTCAGTTTGACAGCTGTCTGTGCTCACTTCCGCCTGTCAAAACTGGTTCACAGGCATTGACAGCTGTCAGCAATTATCCTTATCACACTCACTCACGTCATCCACACCTGCCACTTGTACCATTTCCCAGTTCCTATTTAAGGCTGGCTACGAGACTCTTTTCCTTGTAGCGGGCTTGTCATCAGAATGTTAATGTTACGTCTCTCCTCATTCCTGGACGGTGCTCCCATCCGGTAGAATCCTCCGGGCATTCCCCGATCATCTACTTTAACTGTAAGTGTGTATTTTTGTTTGTGTGTCTTTCTGTTAATAAATGTGCAAACTCACAGCTCCTGCACTTCATGTTTCCTGTCTGCCCTAAAGGGCGATTTATGACAGAAGACCACTACCAGTCAAGACGCCAGTGGACTGTGAGTTCTGCCCTTTTTTTCCCTCCTGTGTTTTTCCTTAAAATCCGTTCTTTTCCTACTGGCATGGCAGCGTTTTCAGACTACAGTCGGTGTGGGCTTAGTGAAGTGGAGTGTTGGACTGTTAATGTTTTATATAACATCTTATTGGAGGCTCATGCTTCTCGCACTCCCGGTGCAGCCCAGGAGTGTTTGGTTGGAGTGGCTCAAGTTCTTGAAGCATGCCCCAGCCTGTGGAGCCATCCAGAGCTCACGGATATACTCCTCTCTATTACAAACCCACCATTCATGCTTCTCAGGCTAGGGGATACCCCTTCCACATCCGTGTCCACACCGACGAGGAAGCAGTCCCGGGCACAGAGGTCCTCAGCCTCTCACCACTCTCCAGCAGCAGCTCCGCCTTCACCTCCCAAACAATGGCCTGCATCATCAGTCTTCCCTCCAATGCTGGAAGAGCCCGCAGCCTGCCGGATCGGGCACATCGTCCTCGTGCCTCCTGACGGTCCTACTGCGGAGGAGCTGGAGGAGCACCAGTGGGTCTTGGCAGTGGAGAGGGATCTGTTACTAGAATATAAACCATGGCTTCTTCCTGAGTTTATGCAGCAGCTGGAGGAGGGTTCACCTGGTGGAGCAGAGTTTGAGCCGAAGACAGAGCATCCCCTGACTCTGGAGCCTCACCCACCTCAACATGGGCCAATGTCTCCGCCCACTCCCCAAATAACCTCTGTAGTCCCTGGAGGAGCATCGTTTGGCACCTCAGCAGTAACGATTACACTCTGGGAGTTAAGGGAAGTGCTTTTTCATTCTCCTCCACATAAAAATGAACTATCTTGTGGAGAGCGTGAAATGAAGAGGCTGGATTTATTTCTCAATTCAGGTTTATTGACGATCTCACATCTCCAACCATCTCTCAAACAGAAAAAGAGAGCGAACTCCCACAAACCCCCACTTTTATACCTGGGACATCAAAGAACAGAATCACCTTGTCATCAAACCCCCCATCGACAATAACTCTCCCCCAGGTCCCTTCTTCCTCCACCTGACCCCAGGAGGTCAGGAAGTCCTTTCAGAGTCCTCACCAAAGGCACCTCCACCTCCTACTGTTATCCCCAGGAGGTCCAGACTTATTGTTCCTTCTAAGACGTGAGGTTACAAAATACATATGCAGTCTTAAGCATCTCAATCAATGTGCTATACATATTATCCAAAATATGTGTGCCACATAACCCCCCCCCCCCACAAACGTCGAAGAATGAAACAATACAACATAGTCCACACAACATGATAAAACCACAACATCAGTCCATATGCCGTCTGGGCTTCAAACGCCTTCCAAACTTGCTGTAAGTGGACTTTGCAGCTCCTGTGGTGCCATCCTGCAATGAATCTGCTAAATGAGGATGAGAACTGTTAGTTGATCCCTGCGGGGGCTCTGGGGAATGCTCCCTGGGGGGTCTGCCATGTCGAGGAGCCCTCACCACTCGTACAGACTCGTCAGCCATCACAAAAGCAGGTTTTAGTCTGTCTATACTAATTGTTTCCCTCCTGTCCCCCAAATCTAGCACAAAATGCTTATCACCTGTTTCCAGCACCCTATATGGGCCATCGTAAGGTGGACGCAGAGCTGGGCGCTGGGCCTCGTGCCTGACAAAAACAAACTCGGCATTTTTTAAAGATTTGGGTACAAAAACACACGGAAAAGTGTGATGAACGGGGCCCGGAAGCATGTCCGCTCCCGTGCCGATCAGCAACCACTGAGCAGGGGGACGGATTATCTGGCAGAAACTCCCCTGGCAGCCGGAGAGGCTGCGCAAAAACCAACTCCGCTGGGGAGGCTTTTAAGTCCTCTTTCGGCGCAGAACGCAACCCCAATAAAACCCATGGTAGTCTGTTTACCCAATTTGCATCCGTAAGCGACGCTCTGAGGGCTGCCTTCAATGATCTATGAAAACGCTCGCATAAACCATTAGCCTGGTGGTGGTAAGCGGTAGTGCGGTGAATTGTCACACCTAGGCTGTGGGCCATCGCTGACCAAAGCTCAGACACAAATTGAGGTCCCCTGTCGGACGTAATATCCGACGGAACCCCGAAACGCGCTATCCAAGCCATCAAAAATGCGCGGGCCACCTCTGCAGCTGTGGTTGATGCCACGCGTGGTTCGGTCCACCATTGTCAGGAGATGTGTGAACCCCTGCAACGACGGTAGGGGGCCCACGAGGTCGACATGCACATGATCAAACCTCTTGGCCGGGATGTGAAACGGCTCTAAGGGGGCTTTTGTGTGCTTGTGAATTTTGGCCCGCTGGCAAGCCATACAGGCTCTTGCCCACTCTTTAACGTGCTTGCGCAGGCTCAGCCAAACAAACTTTTCCGCTACCATTTTCACAGACGCGCGCACCCCTGGGTGCGCCAGGGAGTGAATCGAGTCAAAAACGCGGCGGCGCCAAGCGGCCGGCACTACCGGACGCGGTCGTCCAGTAGAGACATCGCACGTCGGCATCGCTACCCTGATCCGCTGCCATGGCTGCATAATCTATCCCCACGTGAACTGGGGCCACGTGCGCTTCCGCGGTGCTATTTTGTTTTGCGGCTGCGGTAGTATAATCTACCTCTGCGCGGACTGGTGCTGTTGCCGCGCAAGAGAGGTAGTCTGCCACTACATTGAGTTTACCCACTACGTGTTGAATATCAGTAGTAAATTCCGAAATTGCGGCCAGCTGCCTCTGCTGCCGGCCCGACCAAGGTTCTGAAATTTTGGCCATCGCAAAAGTGAGCAGTTTGTGGTCGACAAACGCGGTGAAACGCCGACCCTCCAGCCAGAATTGGAAGTGGCGAATGGCTAAGTGGAGCGCTAACAGCTCCCTGTCAAACGCGCTGCATTTTCGCTCGGCTTCGCGCAAGGATCTGCTGAAAAAGGCCAGCGGCTGCCAAACCCCGGCAACGTGCTGCTCCACAACCGCCCCTATGGCCAAATCTGATGCATCAGTGGTGAGCGCTATGCGGGCCGTTAGGTCTGGATGAGCTAACAACGCAGCGTCTGCAAGGGCTTTTTTTACCTCTGCGAATGCGCGCTCCCGCTCAGGGGACCATTCGATTGCATTGGAGGGTTTTTGCTTTTTAAGCGCGGCATATAGTGGTTGCATGAGCTGCGCTGCATGGGGGAGGAAACGGTTATAAAAATTCACCATTCCTAAAAACTCCTGTAGTGCTTTGACCGTTTGTGGCCGGGGAAAATCTGCCACTGCGCGCACTTTGTCTGGTAGCGGAACTGCCCCTTCTGGGGAGATGCGGTGCCCCAAAAAAATCGATCTGCACCACCCCGAACTGGCACTTAGCTGGACTGATTATTAGCCCGTGCTCTCCCAACCTCTGAAAAACTGCTGTGAGGTGTTTTTCGTGTTCCTCTTCGGATGTCCTGGCTACCAAAATGTCATCCAGGTAGATGAACACAAAAGGGAGATCGCGTAGGACCGCGTCCATCATGCATTGGAATGTCTGCGCTGCTCCCTTGAGCCCAAACAGCATGCACAAAAACTCAAAAAGCCCGAAAGGAGTTATTACCGCTGTTTTGAGTATGTCCTCAGCACGCACTGGAACCTGGTGGTAGCCGCGTACTAAGTCTATTTTAGAAAAAATGCGCGCCCCCGCCAAATGAACCGAAAAATCTTGGATATGTGGAATCGGGTAGTGGTCGTGCGCTGTGGCGTTATTCAACCTGCGGAAATCACCGCAAGGTCACCATGAACCATCAGCCTTTGGGACCATGTGCAGTGGTGAAGCCCAGGGGCTCTTCGAACGCCTGATGATGCCCAGTTTTTCCAGGTTGGCGAACTCCTCGCGCGCTATGGTCAGTTTAGCTGAGTCTAAGCGCTGAGCTTTTGCAAAAACGGGCGGGCCGGTGGTAGTAATAAAATGTTCCACCCCATGTTTAGCCACTGTCGCCAAAAACGTTGGGACCGTGAGTGCTGGGAATTGAGTGAGGAGTGCGTGGAACTTACCACCTGTAGCTGTGACGTTGGCTTGTGCAGTTGGCGGGGCCACTCGAGTTGTGCAGGGAATAGAGTGAAAGGAGAGTGCATTAACCAGACGTCTGTTAGCAAGATCAACCAATAAACCATGTGAGCACAAAAAATCAGCCCCTAACATGTTGAAATTGACTGCTGCTACAACAAAAGTCCACTCAAATGCACGGCCCTGCAAAGACAGAAGCAGAGTCCACTCCCCGAAGGTCTTAATCGCTGAGCCATTCGCTGCTGACACCCGGGGACCCCTGGAAGGTGCCAGCCGGTCCGCGTAGGAAGGCGTGATGAAGCTCAGCTGGGAGCCTGTGTCCATGAGCAAATGCCTCCCCGAGCGTGCATCAGTCAGGTAGAGCAGCTGGTTCTCCTCCCCGAGGGCCGAAGCTGCTACCGGCCCCCGGTCTTCGCGTTTCCCGAGCGCTTGAAATGGTATGGTGGGATGCACTTGAGCGCCTTCTCTGCAAAGCGGCGATGGTAGAAGCAAAGGGGGTCGTCCGCTCCGTGTCGCCTGGCCCTTGCTGCTGCCGTCATCGGTGAGTCTGGTGCTGCAGCTTCTGGCCCCATGCCGTCTCCGGACGTTGCGCCTAGCTCCACTGCCGTGGCCGAAGCCGCGCTCCATTTGTGGGCGTCGACGAGTCGTTGCGCCTCCTGGCTCAGCTCGTGGTAGTCTCGCCGGGCCAACAGAGGTGAACCTGCCAGGGTCACTCTCATCGCTGGTGGCAGGGTCCTGAGGAAGAGGTGGGCGAAGATAAAGCTGTCATCCTCGGAGTCTCTCAGCCTCAGCATTTTCACCATAAGGTCCGCGGGTCTGTCGTTCTCAAACTCCGTCAACGCTAGGAGCCCCTCTGCTCGCTGTTGCACCGAGGGGGTGAATTGGCTGATAAGCGCAGCCTTCAATGCACTGTACTTGTCGCTGTCTGGCAGGTGGTTGACCAGGTTCTCCACCCTCTGGACTGTGTGGTTGTCCAGCTTTGCCACCACATGGTAGAATTTTGTGTCGTCTCTCGAGATTCTCCGGAGGTTGAACTGCGCCTCGACCACGCTAAACCAGGAGCGCGGACTATTCTGCCAGAAGTCCGGCAGCTGGAACGTGGCGGCATTCGTCAGGCTGGCTTCTGACGAGCCCCGCTCGGGAGAATTATCTCTGCTCATGCTTCGTCGTAAGGTCACCAGTGTGGAGAATGCGTTGAAGGATGAGACTGAGTTTATTCCTCAGATTCAGCTTTATTCACAATCACATACTCCAACAATTTCAAAGCAGGAAAAGAGGATGAATCTTCTCACATCTGTCCTTTTATACCTAGGACATCAAACTACAGTCACATGGTGTTTAATCAAACATACAGTCACATGGTACTTAATCCCAGTCACAATATAACTTCCTCCGATCTTAACACCATCCACCCCCCAGTCTCCGGTGGTCAGGAAATCTCTCAAGGCCATCTCCTTGAAACAAAAGGCCAAATCTCACACCTTCCCGTTACCTCTAGGAGGCTCAGTCCCTTTGTTCCCTTGAGACGTGCAGCACACAATAAATACACAGTATTCTATTTGTAGAGCATATGAAACCAACATATGTGTCCCACACCATAATCAATGCATAACAAACAGAGATGCACAATACAAAAAATAACTGAGACTGAGACTGAGCACGGTCCCCTGCCGTGCTCAGGATCATGATGTGTTGTTGTCACCCTCAGTAATGATTGATATTGTCCTAGTTGCATAATGGAGGGGCAATTTATTGTGCAAGGTTGTTACGTTTAGTACATTCAGCTATGCTAACAAGCTAACAGTGTGCTTTAACAATAACCAAACATTTCTCCTTGCCATAAAGAAATGTTTGTTTGAGAAAACTAGAACAAAATTCTTAGTGTCTTACAGAATACTTTTTAGGGCCTTTTCCACTAGCCCCGCTTAGCCCAACACGGGACAGCTCAGCACGCTTTGTAGCTCTTTCCACTAGCTCCAACACGGTTTAACAGCCGCTATTTTCGTGCCTGCTCGAGGGAAGGGTACAACCATGCTGAGTCGTGCCGTGATGTGACGTCAACAGCCTGGTCGCCGCTGATTGGTCAGGTCGTAACGTCACGAAAGCGACTGTCTTCTGATGAATCTACACACGACCGCCATTTGCAATATTTCACGGACTAACTCAGTCACGGAGTAAATACGATATTAATACAGACAGCGTTGTAGGTTTTGCGGAACTCTACACCGTGGTCCAACAAAGAGGTGCGGAGTTTTCTCTGCTTGGTGGCAGATCCACAGTGAGAGGAGCGACCAGCACCGATACAGATGGCAGCCCAGCATAGAACCGGACTACGGACAAGCTGAAGACGAACGTGAGAGAACCATCTATGGTGAGTGATTTGTAATAATGTGCATCTGTTCGCTTATTTATCCTGTTGGTGGTAAGCTCACTTTTTTTGAGCCATACAGCGCTGTTCTGTGCTGGCTAATGAGTGTTAGCTAGTTGCTAGCTAGTACCAACTGCTGATTCGCGCTTGTTTTCTCCTAAATATTCGCTTGTGAGAGCAAAATGATGAAATATGTTAATCCTGGTTAAAGTCCTGGTTTGTGTACGTATTGCACTTTGGTGCTGCACATTAAATTGTGCGCAATTTAATGCTAGAATGTGTTTCCACATGTCAGGGGTTAGCTTCCCTCAGTGTTTATATTGTGGATACAGGTGAAGTGGACCACAGGAGCCGAAATCCCGTCATATTAAAATTGCTTTTTCAAACCAGTGATTTATAAAGTCATTCATATAATTTTCTAAAGCGTCAGAATAGACCCACACACCTATTCTGTGGATCCTGCAGTGCTTGTCAGGGAAACGAAGCATTTTTGTCATATCCCACCACTGACTTTCATAAGTGTATTTCCCTAATACAGGTACATCTCCAAAAATTAGAATGTCGTGAAAAACTTCAATATTTTTTGTCACTCATTTCAGAAAGAGAAATCCATATATTATATAGATTCATTACACAGACAGTGATATATTTCAAGCGTTTATTTATTTTAATTTTGATGATTACGGCTTACAGCCCCTGAAAACCCCAAATTCTATTTGTTAAAAAATTAGAATATTACATAAAATTAACTTTAAAAAATAGTTTTTAAATATAAATGTTGGCCGCTGAGATGTTGGTTAATATGGGCTGTAGCCGTAATCATCAATATTAAAATAAACACCTTCAATATATCACTGTCCCTGTAATGAATCTAATATGGGTTTCACTTTCTGAAGTGAGTGACAAAAATATTGAATTTTTTCATGGTATTCTAATTTTTGAGATGTGCCTGTATTAAGTGTTGAACTTGCTTGAAACTAACCACCATCCATTTCTGTCGTTTGTCTAGGCAAGAGGAAAGCAGCCGCCCCACAACGGACCTCGCCACTGTGGAAAGTACTGAAATCCTTTGCTTTTATAGGTAAAGTGTCAAAACCAAAGTAGCACAATTTCCACTTAATATAAAAGGGACTGAACTGAGATTTATTTGATTGTGTGAATATGGCACATCAACTGTAAAATAAACCGCTTGTTAATGTATTTATTTTTTTTGTCAGATCACTTGTGTGATCCTTTGTGAGTTATGTTCATAACTGTATGTTTTGGCGAATGTGAGATGTTCAGTCGTCAATATAATTTACTCTATATGTGTAGTTTATAGTCTATCATCAATAAACTCATGCAGTAACAGGACACATTACAAATATTTGAGACCCATTGTAGTGCATCCTTTTATATTTTAGCAATGCTAGTACAAAACACCGCCCACACATGAAGCCAGGGCAACAAGAGACACTTTTACAGACAAGACAAACTTTTATTGATAAAAACTTCATATTTTGACTGAGCGACTCCATACTCGGTGATGCACACCTTCAGTTAAAGTATTATATTCCATTCAAGTGAACGTATTAATTCATTCTGATTGCTGAGGCCACAGTAAAAACAGATGATTTTAAATGTAACCCAGCCCTTGTAAAATCTACTGAAGCGCAGCTACATGAAAATTGTGGTTAAATACAACAACGAAGTACTTTATTGTCACATTCAAATTGTAATCCCTCCTGTTTTGTTTTTCTTTTGAATTCTTGGATGAAATATGGTGGGCAATATAAGCTGCAGCTTCAGCCATCACCCATTTCAGATAACCTATGTTGAACTGTATAATCAGAGGAGTTATTGTTTAATTTGACCTTGTTAGATTTTGTCCCCTTTGTTATATTATTCTATTTTCTTTTAATCTTTACTTTTAATCAATCCGAAATAAAGATTCATTCATTAATTCACATTCCACCACTGGCTTTTAGCAGCAAGTGTATTTCCCAAATATGTTTTAAACTTGCTTTAATTAACCACCACCCATTTGTCTTTTGTCTAGGCAAGAGGTAAACTGTCCACCCCAACTGGACCTTGCCTCACTATTTACAGAGATGCAGGCTGAAGATCTGCTGAACCAGGACCAGTACGAGGGGCCGATCCAGTTGCTTCTCAGTGAGGCAGCTTGGCTGGCGTGTGTGACCCATTCCAGTTTTTCTTTTACAGTTTGAATTTTGCACATTCTGAATAATCTGGAATTTGCTGCTGATTGTAATAAACAATTTAGTGACTTATGTGTTTGCATCATGATTTTCCATTTTGTCTGTTAAGACACCGGTGGGAAAAGAGTCAACTGTACAAAGGATTTATCGGTGACCTTGAAAATAATGGCTCATTTTTAAGAAAAAAGTAATCAAAACAATTATTTTATTAACTGAAGACTGTATTGTTGGATGTGCCACCGCAGAAGACCCTGCATACTTTAGTGACAGTACCAGTATATGGAGGAATTCTGGGTCATATTAGCATCTGCTCTTCATCATAATGGGTTTGGGCGGGGGTGTCTAATCATGTGCCATGGAGGGCCAAGACCCTGCAGGCTTTACCTCCAACCAGTGTCTTCAACAGCAGATTCCACTGAACTTCTTCCACTGACTGATCAGTGAGAACACCTGCTGAAGAGACTGGGTAGAAGAGAGAACCTGCAGAGTCTTGGCCCCCCATGACACATGATTGGAAGCCCCCGGATTAGGTTTAATGGGATTTAACATTTTAACACAAACTGCTTTATGGTTCATAATTCTGTTGACAGACTTACACCAAACCAAAAGTGATTTCTCAAACTGCTGGATTATTCTTAGACAGCTTTTCCAATCTTTCAGTATTTAATTTATGCCACATGGTGGTAACCTTCACATATAAAGAAAGAGACATCTGCAAAAACTTCAGAGGTTTATTGTCAGTGCAATTCCTAGTGCAATACTACATGAATGCATGTCTAGTACATTGTTGATGCAGAGAATATACACTACCATTCAAAAGTCTGGGGTCACCCAGACAATTATTTTGTGTTTTCCATGAAAAGTCACACTTATTTACCACCATGAGTTGTAAAATGAATAGAAAATATTGTCAAGACAATGACAAGGTTAGAAATAATGATTTGTATTTGAAATAATAATTTTTTCCTTCAAACTTTGCTTTCGTCAAAGAATCCTCCATTTGCAGCAATTACAGCATTGCAGGCCTAACATGATTGCACGAGGGTTTTCTAATCATCCATTAGCCTTCTGACGCAATGAGCAAACACATTGTACCATTAGAACACTGGAGTGATAGCTGCTGGAAATGGGCCTCTATACACCTATGTAGATATTGCACCAAAAACCAGACATTTGCAGCTAGAATAGTCATTTACCACATTAGCAATGTATAGAGTGTATTTCTGATTAGTTTAAAGTTATCTTCATTGAAAAAAGTGCTTTTCTTTCAAAAATAAGGAAATTTCTAAGTGACCCCAAACTTTTGAACGGTAGTGTATATTTCTACAGTACATGTATCTAGTAAATCAAGTATTTTCCATGTAACCTTGTGACTGCATTATTTTAATTGCTTTAATCCTAGATCAAGTTTGTTTTGGCCTAAAATGCATCATAACTGTCAAATATATCTTATTATACCTAACTCAGTACTGTTTACTTTTTGAATATATATTTTGTGGCTAATATAGTTATTAACATGGTGATCAAGTTGTGTCAGCTGATCATTTTTTTCTATGACACCACCTCAGACTCAGTGCTGCAGAAGCAGGTACGTCCATGATGTCTCAACAGTCTCTCCATGATTTTCACGCAGATCAGAGCAATTTGTTGCACAGGAAATAAATGTTTCTACAGACATTCTTAAGCTCTACAACCACTGATCGTTTGTGAAGCTGTGTTGACATCAGTGACAGGCTGTGCTGAACGCCCAGACCGACTGTTTGAAGCGGTAATTTCCCCACAACAGAGCCATCTGAAACACACACAGCATACATATTTTAGTACCTAACAGCGATAACTTGCAGACATTAAAGTGTAGTACGACATACTTATAGCAAACTAGCATTAGCAACATTAGCTTACCGTCATATATGACCTAGTTTGTATCCTCACTTCTTCGGCTGTCCCAGAAGCTGCAGAACTATTCCAGAGTGTTTCATCTCGCTGCCTGTACCCTTGTCTGGTGGTCCTTTTTGGCATTTACAGTGAAAAAAGCCACAGACCGAGGAGTCGTCTTGTACAGCCGCATGTGTTATGTTTTGCTTGGGTCGCGTGTTTTATGTCACGGGAGTGTGGCGCCGCCTTGCAGTTATAGAAATCCCACCCACCCCAGCTTAACACGGTTGTAATGGAGACAAAAGCGAGCCGAACCGTGTCGAAGTGAATCGAGACGTGGCGAGGTGTGCTGGACTAGTGGAAAAGTGCCTTAAGTTCGATATCCAGTGCAAAATATGCTGTTGCGGCGGATGATAAAAATAAGCAGCGATGCTGTGGTTTTAAGCAGGTTTTATTAATCATACCGCCGTCACAAGCTCCGCTCCCGGCGCCGTGCATGCGCGCTGGGAGCGAGCTCAGCGGCTCTCAGAGAAGGAGGACACAAGGTCTGTGTCCAGCAGCAGCAGTTGAGGAAGTGGAATTGAGAGAGCGAGTTACAGAACCTGTGCAGTATTTATACCCAACTCAGACAATACATCAAAGTGGATTCACAGCAGCTGGTACGATCAAAGGGACTGCAGAACAGGCATGAGACATTTGCATTTGTAAGACCTACATAACAATAGGCAGATTTGCTAGCCTCTGCTCCAGGTGCAGGACAAAGAGGTTACAAGGCACATCTACATATTGATCTGCTTCTAGGTCACAGTAAGGACAGGACGCATGAACACTATACATGAATGGCACATTACATCACAATACATGAATGGCACATTGCATCACAATACATGCATGGCACATTGCATCACAATACATGCATGGCACATTGCATCACAATACATGAATGGCACATTACATCTCAGTAGTGCAGTGGGAAAAACCAAGAGAAGAGAGCTGAGTGTCCTTAATCTGTTGTGGGGGTTAACCGAACCACCCACACGCTCCCCCCCAGAGGGCACGGCAGGGGGCCGAGACCTCGATAATCCCTCTATGGGAGTGAGCTGTGGGAGAAGCTCACTGCAGGCGGAGGGGGAGGGAGGAGGGGGGTAGTAAGTGCCGGCAGGGGGATGGTGAAATCGTCCAAGCCGCGCAAAAATTGCTTGCTGCTCCGCGTGTCGAGGGGCTGTCCTGTTGCACGTGCGGAGATCACAAGGAGAAAAATTAGTCTCTGACTCCTCTCGTGGCCATGAAGAAAACAGTAGCGGCGAGGCTGCGTAGCGGCTGTAAGAGAAAAAACAAAAGAAGCAGAGGGACTTGGCTTGTTGGCTTTCGGTGCAGGAGCAACCCTAAAGCCCCGGGAACAGCTGACGGCTGAAATCACTTTGTGCGCCGTGGCTGAGACCATCAGTAAATCCTGTGACAAGTTGCTTGCATGCCTCAGGTGAACGCGCAACCCTGAAGGGCCTGTGTGCAGCAGTGCAGGAGGTGGGGGTCTCTGAAGCCGTTATTGTCCCGTGCGTGATGCGCCGTCCTCGTAACTCCCCGGTGCGGGCCAGCTGGAGAGGAGAACCAGGGTGCAGAATCTTGGTGGGGATCGGCGCAGACGGCGCCGATAAAATCCAGGTTTGAGCTGTGGCTGCAGCTTGGCCATGGTGCGTTGGAGCGGTGGGAGGAAATAGACGATCTTTTGTCCCTCAGGCTCATGCAGATGCGTTGGAGCGGTGGGAGGGAATAGACGATCTTGGGCACCGCTCGGCCGTGGTGCGTTCAGGTCCACGTGTTGCGTTCTCCGCCGGCCCTGGAGGTTGCCGTCGTGGAGAAGGGACAAGGTGCCTGCGCTCTCGTGTGGAGGAGCTGCGAGCGCGGCCGGTCCAGCGTGGATGAGCAGATCTCAGACGTGCAGATCTCATCATGCAGAACGGGTCACCAGTGCAGCTGTCCAGATCGGAAGGTTGCATCGCACAAAACGTGTGCGTCTTTGGGGTCACCAGTGCAGCGGATGATAAAAATAAGCAGCGATGCTGTGGTTTTAAGCAGGTTTTATTAATCATACCGCCGTCACGAGCTCCGCTCCCGGCGCCGTGCATGCACGCCGGGAGCGAGCTCAGCAGCTCTCAGAGAAGGAGGACACAAGGTCTGTGTCCAGCAGCAGCAGTTGAGGAAGTGGAATTGAGAGAGCGAGTTACAGAACCTGTGCAGTATTTATACCCAACTCAGACAATATATCAAAGTGGATTCACAGCAGTTGGTACGATCAAAGGGACTGCAGAACAGGCATGAGACATTTGCATTTGTAAGACCTACATAACAATAGGCAGATTTGCTAGCCTCTGCTCCAGGTGCAGGACAAAGAGGTTACAAGGCACATCTACATATTGATCTGCCTCTAGGTCACAGTAAGGACAGGACGCATGAACACTATACATGAATGACACATTACATCACAATACATGAATGGCACATTGCATCACAATACATGCATGGCACATTGCATCACAATACATGCATGGCACATTGCATCGCAATACATGCATGGCACATTGCATCACAATACATGCATGGCACATTGCATCGCAATACATGCATGGCACATTGTATCACAATACATGAATGGCACATTACATCTCAGTAGTGCAGCGGGAAAAACCAAGAGAAGAGAGCTGAGTGTCCTTAATCTGTTGTGGGGGTTAACCGAACCGCCCACAGTTTTTGTTTTGTATCTGTTGTGTCCGAATTAAAGAGTTGAGGTGACGTTTGATAAGTTTTATTGTAATAAGAACTATGAACACAGGAGTCCCTACCGCGAGTACAGGAGCCACAGCGAAGAGACAATATGTCTCCCGCAGATGGCTTATATACTTCAGGTGACGCCACCTGAGTTCACCCCCAGAGTGTATACATACACTACCGTTCAAAAGTTTGGGGTCACCCAGACAATTATTTTGTGTTTTCCATGAAAAGTCACACTTATTTACCACCATGAGTTGTAAAATGAATAGAAAATATAGTCAAGACATTGACAAGGTTAGAAATAATGATTTGTATTTGAAATAATATTGTTTTCCTTCAAACTTTGCTTTCGTCAAAGAATCCTCCATTTGCAGCAATTACAGCATTGCAGACCTAACATGATTGCACAAGGGTTTTCTAATCATCCATTAGCCTTCTGACGCACTTTTTTATCGTGCTTTTATTGAATCAGTTTTATCTTGCTTGTTAGTGTCATGGTTTAGAAACCTGCCCCTCAAAGACAGAAACTCACTGGCCCAGATCATTAAATGGTCCAGTCATCTTATTGGGGGGGAGTCACAGCTGAGTCTGGAGGCCCTGTACACCAGGCAGGCACAGCGGCTGGCCACCTCTATCACAGCTGATGACTCCCATCCCTTGGCCAGTGAGTTCCAGCTTTTACCCTCTGGACGGAGGTTCAAAGTCCCCAGATGCAGAACCACACGGTACAGGAACAGTTTTGTTCCTGCTGCTATCGTTCTTTTGAACAGGCCTTAATGCATTTTATTTAAACTCTTGGGTCTGGCCTTTTTACGTGGTCTTATCTTATCTACTATTTTACTGGTCCCTGGTGTGGTATAATGCTTTTATCTGGTTTACTACGGGTTCTTTTATTTATTTTAGTTGTTTTTTTTGTTTTTTTTATCTATCTATTTTTAGTCTTTTTAACCATGTTCAGTAAGTTTCTGGAGTACATGTCCATGTCTTTAGTCTGTGCTGTTTTTAAATTGTCTGATGTATGTGTCCTGTGTTTTTAATGTTTTGATGTTCAAAGTTGTGTGTTTGAGATGCCCTCTCCAGACTGTAAAAAGAATCTACCTACGGGTATTAATAAAGTCACCTTGAACCTTGAACCAATGAGCAAACACATTGTACTATTAGAACACTGGAGTGATAGTTACTGGAAATGGGCCTCTATACACCTATGTAGATATTGCACCAAAAACCAGACATTTGCAGCTAGAATAGTCGTTTACCACATTAGCAATGTATAGAGTGTATTTCTGATTAGTTTAAAGTTATCTTCATTGAAAAAAAGTGCTTTTCTTTCAAAAATAAGAAAATTTCTAAGTGACCCCAAACTTTTGAACGGTAGTGTATGTACACATAAATATATAAATATATATACACCGTGTGGAGCATTGTAGCTAGATGGAATAAACAGCATAAAAGTCTTTTTAGTTACCCCACATAGTATGAATATGTACCCATACATATTGTCACCCTCCGTAGTGATTGATATTGTCCTAATTGTATACTGGAGGGGACCATTTTGTGTAAGTCTGTTGCATCTTTTGCATTCAATACTATTAGGTCGTCACATTTTTTTTGCTATCTCTGCGCGCAGCCCTGCTTAGGTCACCACCGAATTGTAGAATGTCTTCAGGAGCACCCCTTGTAAATCAAAAGACCTGAGCCTCCTCAGCAGGAACAACCTGCGCTGTCCCTTCTTGTAGAGTGCGTCGGTATTATGTGACCAGTCTAGTTTATTATTCAAATGAACACTCAGGTACTTATAGGATGTCACCATCTCAATGTCTGTTCCCTGGATGTTTACTGGTGTTGTGAGGGGTTGTCCTTGACTGCGGCAGTCCACTACCAGCTCCTTAGTTTTTCTCGCGTTGATCTGGAGGCAGTTCCAATGGTACCAGTCCACGAAGTCCTGGATAAATCCTCTGTACTCAGCTTCATCTCTACTGGAGATGAGGCCGATGATCACTGAGTCGTCAGAGAACTTCTGTAGATGGCAGTGTGTTGTGTTGTATGAGAAGTCCGCAGTATAAAGGGTGAAGAGGAAGGGAGCTAAAACCGTTCCCTGGGGGGCCCCCGTGCTGCCGATGATCATGTTGGACATACAATCCTGGGTTCTCACAAACTGTGGCCGGTTTGTGATTTAGTCCAGGATCCATGATGACAGGTGCTGGTCCACCCCTGTGTGCAGTAGCTTGTCCCTCAGGATCATTGGTTGGATGGTGATCTGCCCAAACTGTTGGACCGACTCTCTGGGTCGCTGGCACCACTGTCTGAACTGAATACGCCTCATAATGATGTTCTCGGGGGCTCCAAAGTAGCCGGCAATGAGCCTCACGACGTTGTCGAAAGACTCACTTCCTCTGCATGCTCAGGATTCTCTGGCCCTCCATACCCAGGTTATGAACCAGAATAGCCCTTGCTCTCAATTTATCAAGGTCGCCAAGGTCTAACGCCAACAGATAGTTTTGGAAGGCCGCATACCATCTGGCCCAAGGGACCAATGGCTCACCCAGAGCCTCTAAAAAAGGATGAAGCATGGTAGCAGTCCTCTCCATCTCCGTATATCCTCGTCGCCAAATGTTGTGTCTGAATTAAAGAGGAGTCGAGGAGACGTTTTGTAAGTTTTATTATGATAAGAACTATAAACACAGGAGTCCCTACCACGAGTCCAGGCGCCACAGCGAAGAGACAATATGTCTCACACAGATGGCTTATATACCTCAGGTGTCGCCACCCCCGGAGGCGGGTCGTCACCCCTCTCTATAGTCTAGGGCACCGCCATAATAATATATATATAAAATATACGATCTCACAGTATCAATACTGTGTACAAATGGGTGCCTTGCAGTGTTTATTGTAGTCCCAAATGATTCTAGTGACGTCACCATTTATCTTGAAAATGCTTGTTTGAGAAAATGAGACACGTGTCTGTGCCTGTGCTTGAGGGACTACCAAAAAAAAAAAATTACAGCATTGATGTTTTTGGCTATGTGCACCAAATATTTTCATATGTAGCAGTCTTTCCTAAACTGTTTCCTTAAGTAACAAAAATCTTAGCATCTTACAGAATACTTTTTTTAAAAAAGATATTCATAACAAAATATATTGTTTTTTGTGGTATCAATACTGTGTATGAATGGGTGCCTTGCAGTGTTTATTGTTGTCCCAAATGACGTGAGTAATGTCACCATTTAGCTTGAAAATGCTCATTTGAGAAAACGAGAACAAAAATCTTAGTGTCTTACAGAATACTTAAAAAAAAAAAAAAAGATATCCAGTGAAAAATACGTTGTTTTTTTGTGGTATCAATATTGTGTATGAATGGGTGCTTTATTGTTCTATTTACCATTTAGGTTATAATCAGACATGTAAGCTTTGGTAATACTGATACTGGATAAAATTGCTTTATACAGTATGTCTGCACATTTCTTAATGGAAGGCTTAAGTTGTACACTGCACAAACTAAAACACTTTTTTGTGTATTTACAGATTTATCACACCTGGATGATGAGGAAGAACCCCCCAGACCTGTGGCTCTAAGCTCACCTTCACCACCATCAAATTTGTCCTCCGCCCTTTGCTTCTCTTCTCGTCAGACAAGATTAGGTAGTATATGTTCAGATCATAATCCATTTCACATAAAGGAGTGAATTAATTCAAATCAATTCAATTCAATTTTATTTATATAGCGCCATTTCACAACAACAGTCATCTCATAGCACTTTCAACTGTAGGGCAAACCCCTACAATTGCAGAAAGACCCTAGCAATCAGGCGATTCCCTGTGAGCAAGCGCTTGGCAACAGTGGAAAGGAAAAACTCCCTTTTAGCAGGAAGAAACCTCCAGCAGAACAAGGCTCAGGGAGGGGCAGTCATCTGCTGCGACTGGCTGGGGGGTGAGGGGATAGAGAAGAAGAAAAGAACAGACATGTAGAGAGCAAACAGCACGATGGGAACTCAGTCTATGGGAGAGAACAAACAGATGTTAATGACCAGCAAAAATATTTCATTGAGAGAGAAGAAAGGAGTGAAGCCCAGTGCATTATTGGAGGTCCCCCGGCTGTCTAAACCGATTAGCAGCATAACTAGGGGAGGGTTCAGAGACACATGATCCCTCCCTAATTGTAGGCTATATCAAAAAGGAAGGTTTTAACCCTATTCTTTAAAACAGAGATCGAGTCTGACTCCCAAATCCAGATTGGCAGCTGTTTCCACAGGAGAGGAGCTTGATAACTGAAGGCTTTGCCTCCCATTGTACTTTTGGAGATTCTAGGTATTACAAGTAATCCAGCATTTTGGGAGCAGAGTGCTCTGTTAGGATAATAGGGTAGTATCAGATCTTTTAAATAAAAAGGGGCCTGATTGTTAAGAGCTTTGTGTGAGAAGAAGGATTTTAAACTTAATTCTAAACTCTATGGGAAGCCCATGAAGGGAGGCCAGAACCGGAGAGATATGATCTGTCTTTCTAGTATTTGTTAAAACTCTTGCTGCAGCATTTTGGATCAACTGAAGACTTTTTAAAGATGTTTTAGGACAACCTGATAATAAAGAGATGCAATGATCTAATCTAGAGCTAACAAAAGCGTGGATCAGTTTCTCAGCATCACTCTGAGACAAGATGCTCCTAATCTTGGCAATATTACGCAAATGATAGAAGGCAGTCTTAGAAACAAATTTAATATGTGAATTGAAAAACAGATCTTGATCAAAAATAACTCCAAGGTTCCTCACAGAACTATTCAAAGAGTAACCGCATCCAAACTAAGTTTGATTTGGAAAGGTATTTCTAAGGTTTTTTGGACCAACAAGAATTACTTCAGTCTTATCTGAATTTAATAGCAGAAAATTACAAGTCATCCAAGCTTTGACTTCCTTAAGACAGGCTTCTAACTTGGCTAATTGATTTCTATCATCTGGCCTCACTGACAGGTATAATTGTGTGCCATCTGCATAACAATGAAAATGTATACAGTGCTTTCCAATAATGTAGCCTAGCGGAAGCATATATAAACTAAAAAGAGTAGAGCCTAGCACAGATCCCTGTGGAACTCCATGACTGCACTTTGAGTTGAAAGAAACTCCTCCACCAAGGTGTTCTACTCTACCACGTAGAATATTATGATCGATAGTATCAAAAGCTGCACGGTGGCGCAGTGGTTTAGCACTATGGCAGCACAGTTTTACCCTCGGCCGGGGGATCGCGAGGATCATGAGATCGTGGGTTCGATCCCAGCCCCCGACCAACAGTGAGCTGTGTGGAGTTTGCATGTTCTCCCCGTGTTGCGCGGGTTTACTCCGGGATTTCTCCGGTTTCCTCCCGCACACCAAAAACATGTAGGTTTAGGGCGCTCGCGCACGCAGTGACCAACAGCCAGTGGCTTGTCACCAGACTGCAAACCAAGTCTACCTACGGGTACAAATAAGTAACAAAAAAAAAAAAAAAAAAGCTGCACTAAGGTCTAAAAGGACAAGCACAGAAACAAGTTCATTACCAGATTTGATAAGGAGGTCATTAGTGACTTCACTAAGGCTGTTTCAGTACTATGATGGATTCTAAACACAGAATGAAACTCTTCAAATACACACGTGGACAAAATTGTTGGCACCCCTCTGTTAATGAAAGAAAAACCCACAATGGTCACAGAAATAACTTGAATCTGACAAAAGTGGTAATAAATAAAAATTCTAGGAAAATTAACCAATGAAAATCAGACAATGCTTTTGAATTGTGGTTCAACAGAATTATTTTAAAAAAACAACCTCATGAAACAGGCCTGGACAAAAATGATGGTACCCCTAGATAAGATTGAAAATAATGTGACCATAGGGACATGTTCAACCAAGATGTGTCCTCTAATTAACATCACAGGTGTCTACAAACTTGTAATCAGTCAGTCGGCCTATTTAAAGGGTGACAAGTAGTCACTGTGCTGTTTGGTGACATGGTGTGTACCACACTAAACATGGACCAGAGGAAGCAAAGGAGAGAGTTGTCTCAGGAGATTAGAAAGAAAATTATAGATAAGTATGTTAAAGGTAAAGGTTATAAGACCATCTCCAAGCAGCTTGATGTTCCTGTGACTACAGTTGCACATATTCGGAAATTTAAGATCCACGTGGCTGTAGCCAACCTCCCTGGATGTGGCCGCAGGAGGAAACTTGATGAAAAATGGAAGAGACAGATAATATGAATGGTAACAAAAGAGCCCAGAACAACCTCTAACCACATTCATGGTGAACTCCAAGGTCAAGGTACATCAGTGTCAGATTGCACCATCCGTCGTTGTTTGAGCCAAAGTGGTCTTCATGGGAGATGACCAAGGAGGACACCACTGTTGAAAACAAATCATAAAAAAGCCAGACTGGAATTTGCCAAACTGCATGTTGACAAGCCACAAAGCTTCTGGGAGAATGTCTTATGGACAGACGAGACAAAACTGGAACTTTTTGGCAAGGCACATCAGCTCTATGTTCACAGACACAAAAATGAAGCAAACCAAGAAAAGAACACTGTCCCTACTGTGAAACATGGAGGAGGTTCTGTTATGTTCTGGGGCTGCTTTGCTGCATCTGGCACAGGGTGTCTTGAATCTGTGCAGGGTACAATGAAATCTCAAGACTATCAAGGTATTCTAGAGAGAAATGTGCTGCCCAGTGTCAGACAACTTGGTCTCAGTCGCAGGTCATGGGTCTTGCAACAGGTTAATGACCCAAAACACACAGCTAAAAACACCCAAGAATGGCTAAGAGCAAAACATTGGACTATTCTAAAGTGGCCTTCTATGAGCCCTGATCTAAATCCTATTAAACATCTGTGGAAGGGGCTGAAACATGCCATCTGGAGAAGGCACCCTTCAAACCTGAGACAACTGGAGCAGTTTGCTCATGAGGAGTGGGCCAAAATACCTGCTGAGAGGTGCAGAAGTCTCATTGACAGTTACAGAAATCGTTTGATTGCAGTGATTGCCTCAAAAGGTTGTGCAACAAAATATTAAGTTAAGGGTACCATCATTTTTGTCCAGGCCTGTTTCATGAGTTTGTTTTTTAAAATAATTCTGTTGAATCACAATTCAAAAGCATTGTCTGATTTTCATTGGTTAATTTTCCTAGAATTTTAATTTATTACCACTTTTGTCAGATTCAAGTTATTTCTGTGACCATTGTGGGTTTTTCTTTCATTAACAGAGGGGTACCAACAATTTTGTCCACAGCTGTAAACCATTTCCCTGCAAGTGATCAAATAATTGCGTAGTAACAACTCTTTCTAAGATTTTTGAAATGAAAGGGAGATTAGAGATTGGTCTATAGTTAGGTAAAACTCCTGGATCCAGCGTTAGCTTTTTGAGTAAGAGTTTAATTACAGCAGTTTTAAAAGCCTGCCATACATGGCCTAATGTTAATGAAGAATTGATTATTTAAAGAATAGAGCTACCAAAATATGGGAAGACTTCTTTATATAACCTGGTCGAAATAGGGTCTAAAAGACAAGTTTTTTTAAATTAAATCACCCTTATTGTCATTCAACTGTACAACCAATCATGTACAGTAGAACGAGATTGTGTTTTACCTATCTACTGTGTTAATCACACACACCCCAAGTGCAGAATCAGAGGGCCGCTGCCATGCAAGGCGCCGCCACAAATTTCCCTCCTCCATTCCATTATTGCTGAGCACCAAGCTGGATGGCAGGAAGTTCCACTTTTATATGGTCTTCGGCATGACCTGGCCGGGATTTGAACCTGCCTGCCGGGTGTGGGGCAGATGCTCTACCAACTGAGCCACCACTCCGGTGGTTGAAGTTGAAGGCTTGGATGAGGAAATTATTTTGTCTAACTCTAAAAGGTCAATTGGAGTAAACTTATCCAAACAGATGTCAATTGAAGGAGTTGTAGTAAGATAAGATAAGATAAGCCTTTATTAGTCCCACAACGGGGAAATTCCAGGATTGCAACAGCACAGGGATAGCAACACTCAGAGCAACAATCAGAAGGCAAGAAAAAAAAAAAAAAACAAGCAAGCAAGAGCAGCTAATATACATATGTACATATTACTATAAAATATATATATACACACACACACACACAGACACACAGTGCAGAGCATTGTAGCTGGATGGAATAAATATATGAATATATGAACACACAGTGCAGAGCATTGTAGCTAGATGGAATAAATGTGTAAATATATAAACACCCACAGTACGGAGCATTGCAGCTAGGTGGAATAAATATGCAAGTATATAAACACACACAGTGCGGAGCAATGTAGCTAGATGGAATAATATGTAGATATATAAAAACACAGTGCGGAGCATTGTAGCTAGATGGAATAAATATATAGATATATAAATATAAATATAAACACACCCAGTGCTGAGCATTGTAGCTAGATGGAATAAATATGTAAATATATAAACACACTCAGTGCAGAGCATTGTTGCTAGGTGGGATGAAACAGCATAACCGTCTATTTAGTTATCCTACATGGTATGATTATGTGCCCATACATATTCTCACCCTCCATAGCGACCGGTATGTTCCTAGTTGTATGCCGGAGAGGACCATTTTGTAAGTCTATTGCATCTTTTGCATTCAAAAAAACTATTAGTTTGTTACGTCTTTTTGCTATCTCTGCGAGCAGCCCTGCTTAGGTTGTACAGTCTGACAGCCGTTGGTAGGAAGGACCTACGAAACCTCTCGGTTGTGCACCTGGGATGATGTAGTCTGCTGCTAAATGAGCTCCTCAGTGCATCCAGTATGTCCTGCATAGGGTGGAACTTGGACTCCAGCAGAGATGACAGTTTAGCCACCGTCCTTCTCTCTCCTATCTCCTCCATCGGATCAAGGCGTAGCTTTCTTAATCAGTTTGTTCAGTCTCTTCCTATCGGCTGCAGTAATGCCACTGCCCCAGCAGACCACTCCAAAAGTGATGGCTGATGCCACCACCGTGTCATAGAATGACTTCAGCAGCGCCCCTTGTACACCAAAAGACCTGAGTCTCCTCAGCAGGAACAACCTGCGCTGTCCCTTCTTGTAGAGTGCGTCAGTATTGTGTGACCAGTCTAGTTTATTGTTCAGATGAATACCCAGGTACTTATAGGATGTCACCATCTCGATGTCTGTTCCCTGTATATTTACTGGTGCTGTGAGGGGCTGCCCATGCCTGTGGCAGTCCACCACCAGCTCCTTAGTTTTCCTCGCGTTGATCTGGAGGCAGTTCCGATGGCACCAGTCCACAAAGTCCTGGATAAGCCCTCTGTACTCAGCTTCATCTCCGTTGGAGATGAGACCAACGATCGCAGAGTCATCAGAGAACTTCTGTAGATGGCAATGTGTTGTGTTGTGTGAGAAGTCCGCAGTATAAAGAGTGAACAGGAAGGGAGCCAGCACCGTTCCCTGGGGGGCCCCCGTGCTACTGATGATCGTGTCGGAAACACAGTCCCAGGTTCTCACAAACTGAGGCCGGTTCGTGAGGTAGTCCAAGATCCATGATGACAGGTGCTGGTCCACCCCTGCGCGCAGCAGCTTGTCCTTCAGGATCATCGGTTGGATGGTGTTGAAAGCACTGGAGAAGTCAAAGAACATGATCCTCACCATATTCCCGGGCTTCTCCAGGTGGGACAGAGAACGGTGAAGGAGGAAGATCACCGCATCCTCCACCCCAATGCCATGCTGGTAGGCGAACTGGAGTGGATCCATCGCTGGTTCCACCAGGGGGCGGAGATGAGCAAGGAGCAGTCTCTCCAGGGTCTTCATCAAGTGGGACGTCAAGGCCACCGGTCTGTAGCTGTTCAGGTCTTTGGGGTGGGAAGTTTTTGGTACAGGTACCACACAAGATGTTTTCCACAGCTGTGGTACCCTCCCCAGTTTCAGGCTCATGTTGAAGATATACATCACAATCCCACACAGCTGGTCTGCACAGGACTTGAGGAGCTTTGCGCTGATGCCGTCCGGTCCCGACGCCTTCCTCGCCTTGATCTTCCTCAGCTCCGTCCTCACCTGGGTCTTGGTCAGGGTCAGGATGGGGGGCTGTGTGTTGGGAGTGGGGGGGGTGTCGGTGGAGTGGGGAGTGGGCAGCAGGACTTGATTTCTTAGAGGCAGCAGTGGTTGTTGTGCAGACAGGGGGGAGGGCGGTTGGTCAAATCTATTGAAAAACAGATTCAGGTTGTTCGCCCACTCCCTGCCCCCCGTGGCCTGGGGGGAGGTATTCTGGAGCCCCGAGATGGTTTTGAGGTTTCTCCAGACCCCGCTGATGTCGCTCTGTTGCAGCTTGTCCTCCATCTTCTTCCTGAAGCTGTCCTTGCCTTCTCTGATCTTTCTCCTCAGCTCCCTCTGTACGGACTTCAGCATCTCCCTGTTCCCCGACCTGAAGATCCTCTTCTTCTCTATCAGAAGTGTTTTTATCTCAGGGTTGATCCAGGGTTTGTTGTTTGAGTGACGCCGTATGGTCTTGGTGGGAACGGATTTGTCCACACAGAAGCTGAGGTAGCCCGTGAAGGTGTGAATGAGGCCATCGATGTCCTCACCATGTGGATCGCAGAGCTGCTTCCAGGCAGTGGCTTCAAAACAGTCCTTTAGAGTGTCCATTGTCTCCTCAGACCATAACTCCACAGTGTGCATGGCCGGAGGTTGTCTGTGCACTAGGGGTTTGTACACCGGCCGGAGATGAACCAAGTTGTGATCCGATCTCCCAAGTGGGGGGAGTTGTGATGAGGTGTACGCCTCCTTAGTGTTTGCGTAGAACAAATCCAGTGTTTTATTGTCTCTAGTGTGGCATGTGACATACTGGGTGAAAGTGGGCAGAATGGGAGACAGTGAAACGTGGTTGAAATCGCCTGAGATGAGGAGAAGAGCATCTGGGTGTTCTGTCTGCAGCCTGCTGGTTACTGAATGGATGACGTCACGCGCTGTCCCAGCGTTCGCCGTCGGATTTGCATAAACAACAATGCAGATCACGTGTGAGTGTTCTCTCGGGAGATATGTAGGCCTCATGCTAACAGCTAGCAACTCAATGTCTTTGCTGCAGTGTCGTTGTTTAACAGTGATATGTCCCGGTCTGCACCAGTTGTTGTTAACATACATTATCACTCCACCGCCCCTTACTTTGCCACTCTCTGGTGTTCGGTCAGCTCGTATCATGTGAAAACCCTCCAGCTCAATGTTAGCATCTGCTGCTAGTTCAGTTAGCCACGTCTCAGTAAACAAAAGGAGAGAGCACTCCCGGTAAGTGCTATCATAACGGGAGATAGCCGCTAGCTCATCTAACTTTCCCAGTATCGACCGTACATTTCCCATGACAACAGATGGAAGGGAGGGTCTGTACCTTATATTTTTTGTCCTCCGCCTTACTCCAGCCCGGCAGCCGCGACGCTTTCGCCTCAATTCTCTCGGTATGTCGAGTTTTTCCAGCGGGACCGGGTGGCGGTTAAATGCTAGCAGCTCTTCCCTGTTGTATCGTATCTTGCTATAAACAGTGGCTCCGTCCACCGGCTCAGGAGACATTTGGGACGATCTGTGTGTCCGTGATATAAGTGGGGTGAAAAAAAAAGTGATCAAAAGAGAGAGGAAGGGAAAAAAAACTCGGAATCGAGCCGCTGTTGCAAAAGGCAGCCTACTGGTGTGGCACCGAGAGTCAATCGTAGTTACTGTATTTAAGTTAACGGTGGGAAGAATCTGACTGATTTTATCTCTGATAGATGAAATTTTATTTTTGAAAAAGTTCATAAAGTCCTGACTAGTAAGCTCTAAGGGAATGCTAGGACAAGAGTCCTGACTCTTTGTCAGCCTGGCTACAGTTCTGAAAAGAAACCTGGGATTATTCTTGTTCTCTTCTATTAATGCAGAATAATAACTCGTTCTAGCTTTTCTAAGAGATTTTTTATAAATTAAAAGATGATTTCTCCAAGCTAAATAGATTTTATCTAAATTAGTGGAGCACCATTTTCTTTCTAATTGACGAGTCTTCTGTTTTAAGCTACGAGTTTCTGTGTTGAACCAAGGAGTTAGAAATCTCTGATTAGACTTCTTCTTTTTCAAAGAGGCCACCATGTCTAGAGTCTGATGCAGAGCAGCTGTAACACTATCTACCATGCTATCAATTACAGATGGAACAAGCTCTCCATAGCTTATCTCCGTTATGTTGACACATGGCATAGAGGAAACAATCTGCATAAATTTTGTAACAACATCATCTGAGAGGCATCTACTGTAGTAATATTTTTCTTTAGGAGCCAAATAGTCAGAAATAGTAAAATCAAAGGTTAACAGACAATGGTCTGACAGTACAGGGTTATGAGGAGACACTACCAGATTTTCTATTTCTATGCCATATGTCAGAACAAGGTCCAACGTGTGGTGGAGATAATGGGTAGAATTTCTTACTATCTGAGAAAACCCTATCGAGTCTAATATTGAATTAAATGCCATATTAAGGTAATCACTATCTACATCTACATGTATATTAAAGTCTCCTACTATAATTATTCTATCTGATTTCAGCACTAAATCATCTAAGAATTCTGCAAATTCGGATAAAAACTCTGAGTAGGTTGATGGAGGACGATAAACTATGGCAAATAAAATTAGGTTTAGCCTAAAATTGCTAAAATGCCCAATACTGAGGACCAGGCCCTCAAAGGAATTATAACATATTTTTTGCTTTACATTAACTAGTAATTTGGAATGGTAAATTGTTGCTACTCCTCCTCCACAACCAGAACTTCTGGGATTTTTGGCTGCACGGTGGCGCAGTGGTTAGCACTGCGGCAGCACAGTTTACCCTTGGCCGGGGGATTGTGGGGATCGTGGGTTCGATCCCAGCCCCCGACCAACAGTGATCTGTGTGGAGTTTGCATGTTCTCCCCGTGTTGCATGGGTTTACTCCGGGATTTCTCCGGTTTCCTCCCACATGCCAAAAACATGCATGTTAGGTTAATTGGCTGTTCTAAATTGTCCCTAGATATTTGTTTCCTATAGGCCCTTAGAATAGAGGGTTAGTATTAATGAAAGCGCTTTGAGTGGTCTTTGTGACTAGAAAAGTGCTATATAAGTGCAGGTTAGTTAGTTAGATTTTAACAGTTTTAAATAACCAGAGGGAGTTGATTCATTTAAACCAACATAATCCTCTTGCCCTAACCAAGTCTCTGTAAGGGATACTAAATCAATCTGATGATCAATTAACAGATCATGGACTACCAGAGACTTTGGAGTTAGAGACCTAATATTTAATAAACCACATTTAATTTTTAAATTATGAGGAAGAAGAGAGGCTAAATCATTAAATTTAGAGAGTTCATTTTTAACTTGAGCTTTACCAACTTTTTGTTTAATCACTTTGGGATGCTTATGTATTATATTTTTATTTACTTTGGAGGGAGCAGACAATGATTCCCTGATGGGGAAGACAGGGGCTACGATGAGGGGTGGCAGATGAAGAGGAGCTGCAGAGAGGCGTGTAAGACTGCGACTCTGCTTCCTGGTCCCAACTCTGAGTTGTCAAGGTTTTGGAAATTTGGATAAAAATGAGGCCAGATTGTTAGATAAATGAGACACACCATCCAAAGTGGGATGGACGCCGTCTAGTCTAATAAGACCAGGTTTTCCCCAAAATGAGCTCCAATTGTCTATGTAGCCCACATTGTTTGCAGGACACCACACAGACAGCCAGCGGTTGAAGGATGACAAGCGGCTAAACATGTCATCACTGGTCAGATTGGGGAGGGGCCCAGAGAATACTACAGAGGCAGACATTGTTTTGGCAAAGTCACACACCAATTCCACATTAAGTTTTGTGACTTCCGACTGCCAAAGTTAGACGTCGTTAATGCCGGCGTGAATAACAATTGTGGAGTATTTACAGTTACTTTTAGCCAGCATTTTCAAATTTGACTCGAAGTCGCCTGCTCTGGCCCCAGGAATGCATTTGACTATGGCCGCTGGAGTCTCTAGGTTCACGTTTCTGACTACAGACTCGCCAATGATCAGAGTTTTTTCCTCAGTGGGTGTGTCGCTGAGCGGGGAAAAGCAATTAGAAACATGAGCAGGTTGGTGGTGTACCAGGGGCTTGCAGCTAAGCTTCCTTCTCACCGCCATCCACCCATTCTCTCCTGGCTGCTCAGGAGAGGTCGGAACCGGAAGACCGCTAGCAGGCTGCCCTATACTAGGGAGCTCCGCTGCAGCTAAAGGGTGTCCATCATTATTAACTGGCACAGACGGTGTTTCAATGCAGCGGAGCCAGGATTCCAAATCAATCAACCTCGCCTCGAGCGCCTCAAAAAGACAATATTTATTACATTTTCCGTTATCACTTAAAGAGGCAGAGGTGTAGCTAAACATCTGACACAGAGAGCACACCAGAGGAGAAGAGGAAGGAGAGCTAGTAGCCATAGCTAGTGGCTAACCCAGAGCTAACAAAAACACAGATGAAAGGTGAACAGAAAGCTAAGGAGGGTGATTAGATGACACTGAGTGCGCACACAGGTGCAAGAGGCTTGATAAACAGAAGTGAGAGGTGACGGAAGATGGAAAAAAGTGATTAAAATACAATTAAAGGCAATAATCCTCAGGAGATTGAGGAAAGCTAACCACAGAGCAAACCACACAGACAGCCAGCAACACAGGAAGTGACGATACGTTACAAATTATACGCTTGAATTGAATGTTCTGATATCGCTAACAGTAAATGGATGTTCAGTAGACACATTCAATCTTGGGTTGACGATTCCCAGTGTTGGCCAAGTTACTAAAAAATAGTCACTAATTCCAGTTACTAGTTGCTTCTTTTCAAAAGTAATTGAGTTACTTTACTAATTACTGCATGATTAAAGTAACTAGTTACTTGGAAAAGTAACTTTCACGTTACTTTTAAATGCATACGTTGTGGTGCACATATGTGGGTGTCATATGCTTCACAGGTGTATTGCTGTATGCTTATGGTATTCTTCACGTCTCAGAGGAACAAAAGGTCTGAACCTCCTAGGGGTAACAGGAGGATGTGAAGTCTGGCCTTTTGTATGCAGAGAGATGGCCGTGAGAGATTTCCTGACCACCAGGACTTTAGGTGGAGAAGAGAAGACCTGGAGGGGGAGGCATTGTATTTGGGATTAAGAGACAATGTGACTGTGTGCTTTGATGTCCTGGGGTATTAAAGGGACAGAGGATGGGGGATTCCTTCCTCTTTCTGTTTTTGGATGTTGGAGAATGTGATTGTGAATAAAACTGGTCTTGAGGAATAAACTCAGCCTCGTCCTTCCACACATCTCCACAACGTAAATCATCTTGCACACATAGCAAGATAATTTAATGGATTACAAAATGCAGGAACATAGCCTTTTGCACCTCAAAAAGAGCAATATAATCAATAAAAATGTTTCAATGTCAGGGTAAATACAGACAGCTGTAGCTGTTTGTTTTACACCGAAATTAAAATGTTCGTACTGCTGTCATGCCATGAAGGCTTGTTATTTAACTTAACACGTACAGACCTTTTCTGACAGTTGTTCACAATTTTATTGATCTATATTTTGTGATAATTTAAAAGTTAATACATGCTGAAGCTGTTAATATCAAGTCCATATCGTTCCAATGCAGTGCAATGAATGCAACCCCCCCCCCCAAAAAAACCCCAAAAACTATTTGATGTCTTTCTTAAATCGCTAAGCCTTAGGAAGTAAACTGTTATTATTTTTTATTTATTATTTTACTTCATGCAGCCTTGCATCTGGAGACATACAGTATATGACACATAAATGTCAGATTTGTGACACTCATACAAAACATACTGTACCTGGTGCTCTTGTGTCCATCCTGTGTCTGTACCACAGATCACACCAACAGTCCTTTTTAGTTTTCGGTGCATGATCTACGCATTGATGTTGAAGCTATAGATTTAGCTGTGCTTGGTTGTAAGATGCCTCCATTTATCCAGTCTATGGTACAACCACGAACAGCAGCAACAAGTAACAGAACTATGCAAAAACATTCAAAAATACAAAAAGCTGCAAGTGCTGAAATTAGCTGCCACTTGACTGAAAAGCACATGTGGACTATACATTAAAACAAATTTGAAAAACTTTTAAAAATGCAATTTTAAATGCCCCACTACTCCACTCTTGCTGACTGATTTACTAGTTCAGCCCAAGACCGGAAGTTTCCCCATAATTGTTTCTACAGCAGCGCCCTCAGGAATAAGGTGTATATTCATTTATTTGCGCTAAAAATATCTATCCATATCAATAGAACGAGTAATGCATCTGTTCAAATTTCAGTAACTGTAATGCATTACTGAATTTTTAAATAGTAATTTTGTTACACAGCCCATTGCTGCAGAAGTAGTGGCATTACAGTAATGCGACTTTGTAATGTCAGTGTTGGGAGTAACACTGATGATTCCTGAGTTTTTCAGTGTGTGGTTGTTTTATATTGCTTCTTATTTTTGTGCTTTAATACAGGGAAACAGAAGCGGGACACAAACATGGACTTCCTTGACTACCTGGAGAGGTCAGATATCAGGAGCAGAGTAGGAGGGATGATCAGCTGACCTCCAGTTTGCTGCAAAGCATCTAGATGATGGAGGACAGAACCAATACCCTTATTGGACTGATGGGACGCGTTGTGTTTGTGCTTGAGGGACTGCAAAACAGTAACTATCACAGCATTGATATTTTTGGCTGTGTGCACAAAATATTTTCATATGTAGCAGTCTTAAATTTTTGCACATTTTGTAAATAAAAACTTTCTTTCCTTAAGTGTTGTTTTTTGTTTCTACAGTAAGTAATTGTTATCCTCACACCAAACATATGCATGAAATGTCAAGCTATTTAGGACAGACAATACAAATCAACATAACATTACAGTGATGGGAAGTACAAGTACAGGTGTGCAGCAGGGGTGTACGGCAGTGCAGGACAGCCAGAAGGAAGCCTTAAAAACGGATTAAGCTAAAAAAAAAAAAAAGTGTGATCATGCTTGATTCACAGAAAAATTAAGGTTAAGAAGAAAAAAAATCACAGCTTGGTTGGCTTAAAAAAGAAAGACTTAAAGATTACTTCCATTAGTCATGGATTCCGAGAAAAGATGTCAAAGCTTAAAGAAAAATCCCAAAATATAAAGCCAACCTCTTTCTCCAGAAGGGCAGCAGGAAAAGAGCAAAACCAGATAGACCTGGAGGTGTCTGATCAGGATGAAGGCAGCAGGAAAAGAGAACCCTAACTTACCAGTGCATGGTCACTTAAACTGAGTCCTTCCTTGCAGGTAGAGTTTCAGGAAGCCTCAGCCAATGAGAGTGGTTCTCTGTTTGACAAGTCACATGACTCTCTGGGGAGCCTTGTGAGTGGGGGTTGTACTCAGGGGAACAACAGTGAGGGTTTTTGCAGGTATAAATGTTCATGCTAATAGGTTTAGTCAGCCGGGGGACCTCCAGTAATGCACTGGGCCTCACTCCTTTCCTCACTCTCTATGAAATATTTTTTTTTTGCTGGTCATTAACATTTGTTTGTTCTCTCCCATAGATTGAGTCCCCATCGTGCTGTTTGCTCTCTACATGTCTGTTCTTTTCTTCTTCTCTATCCCCTCACCCCCCAGCCAGTCGCAGCAGATGACTGCCCCTCCCTGAGCCTGGTTCTGCTGGAGGTTTCTTCCTGTTAAAAGGGAGTTTTTCCTCTCCACCGTCGCCAAGTGCTTGCTCACAGGGGATCGCCTGATTGCTGGGGTCTTTCTGCAACTGTGGGGGTCCTCCCTACAGTTGATAGTGCTATGAGATGACTGTTGTTGTGAAATGGCGCTATATAAATAAAGTTGAATTGAATTGAATTGAATTGAATACTTACGTATCTACAACAGCATCCCTGAATGATTTCTACTCTGGAAGAATTCATGATTAAGGACAGCATGCACAAATAAAATAAAACGTTTCTAATAACAGATAACGCAGCAAAGTCCATGTGAGTTTCAGAAGTCTTCTCTTCAGTGGATAAGTTTTGGGCTAGCTGCAGTCATTAAACAAAGGTCTCAGTGGAGAGTCCTTTGTTTTCTGTTCTTCTGGCTTCTCATGCCGAGGTGTGAACCCTTTGTATACTGAGAGAGAGAGAAGGGGGAGGGCTGCAGCTTGTCCTGAGTTTTGTGGTGAGACCATGAGACTCTCGGCAGAGGATAAAACTGTCTTATAAATTCATACATGCAGCAGTCCAAGTTCCAATTTAGGCATTCAATCTAGCTTGAGTGTGCTACAATAGAAATCAAATGAAAGTTCACCTCAGAAGGAGCTTTGTTTATTCTTTCCAGCAAGAAATCAAAATGCAGTCACTTTTTCTCTTTGTCATAAGAAAAACTGCTGACAGTAGACGGGAGATTCTTTTTCTAAAAATAATCACGTTTAGCCACAGAGGAAGGAGCTGAAGTGGGAGTGAGCACAGCGATCAGCGGCAGTTTCCCTGATAATCTGATCACTGAGAGTGGGGACAAGTGTGTTCTGCCAGCTGCTGTCTGCTTCTTGCCATCTCTCCAGACTGGTCGCAAAATGAACTCGCTGTGGATGGAATCTGGCTCCACTCCAGGCTCAGTACAGGAAAAGCCGCCACCCACCATCGCATTTATTCCCACCGGGTTGCAGTCTGAACTGGGGCAGGATGGGAGACCGGCCTATGGAGGAGACCAACCCCCGGATAGATAGATAGATAGATAGATAGATAGATAGATAGATAGATAGATAGATAGATAGATAGATAGATAGATAGATAGATAGATAGATAGATAGATGTACTTTATTAATCCCAAACTGGGAAATTACAATTGTGTAATGAGCCCGGGGTGGAGCCAGACTCCGTCCACAGTAACAGTGGACCAATGAGCACACACTGTGTGCAGATAGTGCTTATGGAAGTTTTAGTTTCACATTGTGATAGATTTAATATTTTAGATTCCATTTGAGAAAACTGCAACCTGCCAGAGTGGCTAGCGGGAGTGGCTGTCTTACCGACCACTGCTAAAATCCCTGGTTACATTGTATACATTTGGCCCGGTTAGGTTTGGTTTCACACTGCTCTTTATCCAAGCGGGCCAAACAACTTTATTTAATGCTCTGTCATCTCATTGTCATGACAATATTTATGTAGCTGACACAGAAGTTGTAATTAGCAAGCATGTTACTCACCTTTGGAGGAGGTGTTTTGTGCAGCTCTGGACACATCGGTAACTACACCTTCAGTGTATACTGGTCCAGACGGCATCATATTAGTGGGTGAACTAGTTTAGTGAAACTAGAATATTACCCAGGTCTTCATTAAATTATTAAGCCTCATTATGTCATGATTCTGAGCACGGTTGAGAGCCGTGCTCAACCTCTGGTTGGTTTAAGTCATTTTCTGTTTTTTTTTCACTTCTCTGCTGATTTTGTGTTAGTGTGGTTGTTTATTTATTTTTGTATTATCTTGTTATCCAGTTTAATTGCCTGTGTTTACTATTTGCCCTGGTCTTAAGTTCTCCTTTTGTAGTCAGTGTTTATTAGTTTGTTGTGTTAGTTTTCCTCAAGTTTCTCCTTTTATGTATTTGTTCCTGATTTTCTTTCCTCACGGTTGGTGCTTTTACTTTGACAGTCATTGTTTACTTCCACCTGTCAAGACCTGTTCACAGGCTTTGAATGCTGTCACTTGTTAGGCTATCACTCATTGCTCATGCCGCCCACACCTGATACGGATTTACAATTATTCTTGCCTGTCTATTTTAGAATGGTTGTTCAGTTTACTCATCGCCGGGTCATTACCTACCTTTCATTCCCAGACGGAGTCCCCGCCTCCTGTATCGTAAGTCCAGCCTCCGAGCTGGAAAACTGTAGCTTCCTTCTTAGTTTAATATTTTTGTAAGTTTGTGTATTAGTGTTGTGTGATTAAATGTGCAAAACTCACAGCTTGCATTTGGTGTCTTCTGTTTGTCCTTGCCTGGTAGGGTGAGTTTATGACAGAATGATGGGGCCCGTCTTAGACACCAGGAGCTTGTTTTTTTCTTTTTTCCCCCGTATTTTTGTTAGTCTGTTTTTTTGTGGTAATGTCCGCCGGTATGGGCTTTGGGGTGTTAGGGATGGACGAGGTGGAATGTGGGGCTGTGGGATTAGTTGTGGACTTTATCTTGGATGCTCGTACCTTCCATACTCCGGAAGCAGCCCTGAGAAGTCTGGATAGCGCGGCAAAGGTAACTGAAGGTTGCCACAGCCTATGGAGCTATCCAGGACTCACGGTTCTCCTCGCTTCCGTTTCCGAATCACAATATAAACTCCGTGAGTGGGTGAAAAGCTCTCCATCTACCAAACCTGTGCCAATGAAGAGCATGCCAGGGAACGGTAGCCTCAAGCCCAAATTTAAATTAGAATCTGGAACTCTTCCTCTTTCCAAGTCATACAGAGGCTCATTTTCCCTCTTATCGGCTAACTTAACTTCCTGTGTTTTGTCCAAATGGCTGAACTTTTCTGAACATTGCTTTCACACTCTAAAAGAACTGGATCAAGCTTCAGGTTGAGCCAGACCAAGACTCTTTTTGTCTGACCAAATTTCAGCTCTTTGGCCCAGACTGTGGTTTGGGGGAATTTTCACACCTAAAATTTTGGTCCAGACTAAACTGAAAAGTCTGAAAGTCCAGACCAAAGGGGTGAGCTGTGAAAGCCCAAACAGATTAGAAAAAAACAATTAACTATTGATTCAAACATTCAAATCTGAGAAAACTGCAAAAATCTTTTAACACTGGAGATTCAGGCAACATTTCTTGTCCCATGGACTTGGAACATACTGTAGCGTGCTCAACAGTGAAGGACTGCTAATGACAAGTTCTGATGGTGGAATTTATTTAATTGTAAAACTTTATTCTACTGATGAACTCAATGAGGAAGGCACTGCATGTTATCCATTGTTAGGTAATGAGGTAATAATAAACAAGTCTGTGTGTGTTTAGTTGAAACATGAACAGCTGCTCTAAAGAATAGAAACCTGTTGTGCTGCAGTTATTTAAAAACACTGATTGATTGATTGATTGATTGATTGATTGATTGATTGATTGATTGATTGATTTTATTTGAATATCAAGTGGGCAGCGCGGTGAGGGAGTGGTTAGCACTGCGGCAGCACAGCAACTCACCCTTGGCCGGGGGATACTGGGTTCGATCCCAGCCCCTGACCAACAGTGATCTGTGTGGAGTTTGCATGTTCTCCCCGTGTCTGCATGGGTTTACTCCGGGGTTTCTCCGGTTTCCTCCCACATGCCAAAAACATGCACATTAGGTTAATTGGCATCAAACTGGGGATTCTAAATTGTCCTTAGGTAGATAGATAGATAGATTAGTTTATTTGACAGGGACAGTGCAATAAACATAGACAATTAATCAATGACAATCAATCTGATGTGTTGCACATAGAGTGTATAGCTATTAGCTAATTTGCAACTCTTGTCACCACCCCACCCCCCCGCCCGCAACCCAGAAAGGATTAAGCGGA
The DNA here is from genome assembly GCA_020510985.1 of Pholidichthys leucotaenia. Classification (NCBI taxonomy): domain Eukaryota; kingdom Metazoa; phylum Chordata; class Actinopteri; order Cichliformes; family Pholidichthyidae; genus Pholidichthys; species Pholidichthys leucotaenia. Next base: position 428,335,103 of record CM035841.1, on the reverse strand, counting down.
AGAAGATGGATGGCTGGATGGACAAAAAATATTTAAAACAAAAATCAAAAACAAAAACATTAAATTAAAAAAATGCCTCGTTCAAAAGGAGTGGGAAGAAGCTAACGCTTATATAGTCCCACCCCTTCTCCATCCATCCATCCATCTTCTACCGCTTAATCCTTTACGGGTCGCGGGGGGGCTGGAGCCTATCCCAGCATCTTTGGGCGAGAGGCAGGGTACACCCTGGACAGATCGCCAGTCCATCACAGGGCCAACACAAAGAGACAGACAACCATTCACTCTCACATCCATACCTAAGGACAATTTAGAATCCCCAATTGATGCCAATTACCTAACCTGCATGTCTTTGGCCTGTGGGAGGAAACCCGAGTACCCGGAGTAAACCCACGCAGACATGGGGAGAACATGCAAACTCCACACAGAAGGGTCACCGATGGTCTGGGGGTGGGATTGAACCCACGATGGTCAAGGGTGGAATCGATCCCATGACTTTCTTGCTCTGCTGCCACTGTGCTAACCACTGCGCCACCGTGCTGCCCAAATTATAATATCATTCTAGTCATTATTCATCCCACAATTGCATTCATTATACAATACCATAATATATAATACATCTTATAATTACCTCCGCCAAGGAGGTAATGTTTTTACTGGGGTTTGTCTGTCTGTCTGTCTGTCTGTTACCAACATAACTCACAAAGTTATGAATGGATTTTGACGAAATTTTCAGGAAAGGTGTGTAATGACACGGGGAACAGATGATTATATTTTGGTGATGATCTGAGAGTGCATACCTCCACCAAGGGCTTTGTTTGTATTTGTGCAGCAGGATTACACAAAAACTACTGGATGGATTTGGATGAAATTTTTACCAGAGTTGGTTCTTGGCTTAAAGAGGAACCATTACATTTTGGTGATGATCTGGGAATCCATACCTCAGCCAAGGCTCTTCTCACTGTGTGGCAGCCACAATACTCCAAAACTGATGGACAGACTTTGATGCAATTTTCAACACAAGTGGCTATAGGTCTACACACAAACCCATTATATTTTGGAGGTGCTCCATGAGAAATGGAAGGAGCCTTGGTGGAGGTATGCGCTCTATGAGTGTTTTTCTAGTTAAATTATGCAATAGAAATAATACAACAATGATAGTTTATATTGACAATAATACCAACATGTAATAATAATAATAATAATAATAATAATAATAATAATACCACCTGGCCTATATAATACTTCAAATAATTCCATTTTAACAACAGTCATAATACTATAATACCGGTTAAAACCTTAACAGGTTAAAACCTTAACCTGTTTCGTTCTCTGGTTAGAATCCTTCTTTATTTTGCTCCTCATGTCTTTTGCCTTTAGCTATGATAATCCTGAAAATCTTGTATGACTCTGGCTATGCCAGAATATTTTTTTTATTTTACAAGTTTTATGATGCATCTTTTTACAGGTTTGATATCCAGTATGTAGCCTCCAGGATGTGCAGAGGTCTGTGAGTGCACACATGAAAGAGCTGATCTTCTTTACAGTTGGTGGATCATCATATTTTCTGTCTTTACTGCTGTCATCAGGTTCTGAACTTCCAGACAACTTTTCACCTTGAGTGACAGTGATATCCCAAAGTCATTTTTGGACAGTGCCTAATTGGAAAATCAAGGTGTGGTGATTTCTTTTGTGTCCGTAGCAAAAACTTTGTTTTCCATAAACTTATTTGGCCTTGAAGTAAATTTTACAGAAAACCCAGACAAAACCTGAAGCAACAATCCCCCCAGTTCAGAAGGCCTTATTGAGTGGATCCCTCAAGCTCACCGTTTTTACTGTTTGCACCAAGTCCCCAGCAGAGATGCTCATGTTTCAGTTCACGTCTGGCCTTTCAGAAAGGATACTTCTCTCTGTTTTCTTGTTTGCAAATTTCATTATTGTTCTCATTATCGTTTCATTATCAAAATAAATCCTTAACAGTAAAAAAAAAAATTCTTAGTTGTGCTTAAAGACAGCTGATCAAAATCAGCAAGATATTTTTTATTTAATACAGATCATTTAGATTGTTTGTGCCAAAGTAAGGTTCAAGCTAAATGCCTGGCCCTCCGATGTAAATATAGTATGGAAACATGATACTGATGAACTGTCAGAGTGTTACCAGTCTGTAAATTTGACATGCACACACATTCCTCAATCTTGTCAGATTTATGACCCTGCTCTCGGCAGTTACTGAACACCTAAATTATGAGATGTTCCTAAAAAAAAAAAAAATTGCTGGTGCTTCTGCAGATTGGATTACAGCAACAGCTACAGTAGTTCCTATTGCTGACAACCATAGTGTTCTCTCCCTCTGCTACAAGAGTGGCTTATTATGAAGATTACACTTGAAAATATGCTGCAGTGCATCTGGAAAATATTCAAAGCGCTTCCCTTTTTCCAAATTTTGTTATGTTACAGCTTGATTCCAAAGTTGATTAAATTCATTTTTTTCCTCAAAATTCTACACACAATACCCCATAATGATAACATGAAAAAAGTTTTGTTTTGTTTTTCTTAGATTTTTGCAAATTTATTAAAAATAAAAAACTAAGAAATCACATGTACATAAGTATTCACAGCCTTTGCTCAATACTTTGTTGATGCACCTTTGACAGCAATTACAGCCTCAAGTCTTTTTGAATATGATGCCACCTGCTTGGCACACCTATCTTTGGGCAGTTTGGCCCATTCCTCTTTGCAGCACCTCTCAAGCTCCATCAGGTTGAATGGGAAGCGTCGGTGCACAGCTATTTTCAGGTCTCTCCAGAGATGTTCAATTGGATTCAAGTCTGGGCTCTGGCTGGGCCACTCAAGGACATTCACAGAGTTGTTCTGAACCCACTCCTTTGATATCTTGAGTGTGTGCTTAGGGTTGCTGTCCAGCTGAAAGATGAACTGTCACCCCAGTCCAAGGTCAAGCGCACTCTGGAGCAGGTTTTCATCCAGGATATCTCTGTACATTGCTGCATTCATCTCTACCTCTATCCTGACTACTCTCCCAGTTCCTGCCACTGAAAAACATCCCCACAACATGATGCTGCCACCATCATGCTTCATTGTAGGGATGGTATTGGCATGGTGATAAGGGGTGCCATGTTTCCTCCAAACATGACGCCTGGCATTCACGCCAAAGAGTTCAATCTTTGTCTAATCAGTCCAGAGAATTTTGTTTCTCATGGTCAGAGAGTCCTTCAGGTGCATCTTGGCAAACTCCAGGCAGGCTGCCATGTGCCTTTTACAAAGGAGTGGCTTCCGTCTAGCCACTCGATCATACAGGCCTGATTGGTGGATTGCTGTAGAGATGGTTGGCCTTCTGGAAGGGTCTCCTCTCTCCGCAGAGGAATGCTGGAGCTCTGACAGAGTGACCATCGGGTTCTTGGTCACCTCCCTGACAAAGGTCCTTCTCCCCCAATCGCTCAGCTTAGATGGCCGGCCAGCTCTAGGAAGAGTCCTCATGGTTCCGAACTTCTTCCATTTATGGATGATAGAGGCCACTGTGCTCATTGGGACCTTCAAAGCAAAAGAAATTTTTCTGTACCCTTGCCCAGAGTTGTGCCTCGAGACAATCCTGTCTCGGAGGTCTTCAGACAATTCCTTTGACTTCATGCTTGGTTTTGTTCTGACATCCATTGTCAACTGTGGGACCTTATATAGACAGGTGTGTGCCTTTCCAAAACATGTCCAATCAACTGAACCACAGGTTACCACAATTAAGCTGTAGAAACATCTCAAGGGTGATCAGTGTAAACAGGATGCACCTGAGGTCAATTTTGAACTTCATGGCAAAGGCTGTGAATCCTTATGCACATGTGATTTCTTATTTTTTTTTTTATTTTTAATAAATTTGCAACAATCTAAAAAAAACAAACACTTTTTTACATTGTCAATATGGGGTATTGTGTGTAGAACTTTGAGGAAAAAATTAATTTAATCCATTTTGGAATAAGGCTGTAACACAGGGGTGTCAAACTCATTTTAGCTCGGGGGCCATATACCACCAGATTTATTGTCGAGTAGGCCGGACCAGTAAAACAACCTAATGGTAAGTACATTATGAAATATTTACATTTATTGAACCATTGATCTTTTAAAAAACATGAACAACCTGAATGTTGAATCTTTATCAAAGTATGAACAACCTGAATTTTTTTTATTTTCTGCTCTCTTTTGAACTGAAGCTGCTGATGAACAATATCTTAATCACGATAAAAAGAAATGCCATTTATGTCATGTGTCTGAGCATCTGTCCTCAGCACTCAGACTCCACTCATTTTTTCACTCAGTCTGTTTTTGTCCATCGGCTGTGAGTGATTGTTTTTCAGGACACCTGTTATTTCCCCCCCCCCCCGCCCCCCCTGCCCTTGATGATCTTCCTGCAGCTGGGAGCAGTTAGGTAATTAATTCCTACCAGCTCGACACTCGCACCTGTGGCTCATTACATTCTCATGTATTTATACGCTGCCCTTTCCCTCTATTATTGTGGCAGTCACGAATGTGCTCAGACTGAACTTCATTTCTCAGCTCAGTCTCCCCCTCCTCTTCTCCAGAGTTCCTTAGCTCTGGAGCATCTACTCACTGTAAGTTTTTCTGCATTTGCATTTTGGGATTTTGTCTTCACTGTTGATTGGACTGTTATGTTTTCTTCCTGTCAATAAATCGTCTCACTGTAGTCAAGTGCCTGGGTTTGTTTCTGCCCCGGAGGGGTGTACATGACAATTTAAGGAACCATATATTGTATTGCTGCCATCTACTGTTTAGATGTAGAACTTTGTATTTTGAATAATGTCCCCAGTTACTTCATCACAAACAGATTACTGGCAATAAACTGGTAAAGCCAATAATCAGTTTTCTCGTGTTTATATGCACTGAATAAACAGATTATTGGAAGGTAGCTCCAAAGCTCCGACAAAGCTAGCGCTAAGCAATAACTAGCTAAACTAACAACTAACACTCTGTTAGTGGATCTATGCTATCTGAGCAGCCACGGCTGGATGTAAGGTGGAAATACTCTTTTCTCAACAGTCAGGGCTGGATTTCAAGCACAGGTATGCATCTGAACAGTTTGTGACCCAGCAAGAATTAAACCGACTGACTGCCAAATATGTCATTACAGACTGAAGACGTGATATAAACAGGGACTTTCCATCAGACAGCTGAGACTGTGATCCACTGAAGATAAAACACATTTACTTGCTACCTGAATTAAAATTAGTCAAAAATGGATTTTGATCTTGTGGTCACCTTGGTGACCACAGGATCTTATCTCTGTTGTTTGCAGATGATGTTGTCCTGTTGGCTTCATCCAGCAATGACCTACAGCTCTTGCTGGGACGGTTTGCCACTGAGTGTGAAGCGGCTGGGATGAGAATCAGCACCTCCAAGTTCGAGTCCATGGTCCTCAGCCGGAAAAAGGTGGATTGTCCTCTCTGGGTTGGGGACAGGCTCCTGCCCCAAGTGGAGGAGTTTAAGTATCTTGGGGTCTTGTTCACGAGTGAGGGGAAAATGGAGCGAGAGATTGACAGACGGATTGGAGCAGCATCTGCAGTGATGCGGACGTTGTACCGGTCTGTTGCGGTGAAGAGGGAGCTTAGTTCTAAGGCAAAGCTGTCGATTTACCAGTCAATCTACGTTCCTACTCTCACCTATGGTCATGAGCTTTGGGTAATGACCGAAAGAACAAGATCACGGATACAAGCGGCTGAAATGAGCTTTCTCCGTAGGATTGCTGGACTCACCCTCAGAGATAGGGTGAGGAGCTCAGTCATCTGGGAGAGGCTCAGAGTAGAACCGCTGCTCCTCCACATTGAAAGGAGTCAGTTGAAGTGGTATGGGCATCTGATTAGGATGCCTCCTGGACGCCTCCCACTTGAGGTGTTTCAGGCACGTCCCACTGGGAGGAGACCCCGGGGCAGACCCAGGACTCGGTGGAGAGACCATGTCTCCCAGCTGGTCTGGGAACGCCTTGGTATCCTCTCTGAAGAGCTGGAGCAGGTGGCTGGGGAGAGGGAAGTCTGGGCTTCTCTGCTTGAACTGTTGCCTCCGCGACCCGGACCTCCGGAAAAATGGTAGAAGATGGATGGATGGATGGATTTTGATCTTTAAAAGGAGTTTGAGGGACTGGATCATGTCTCTGTCACAGCAGACATTTGGACTGTGGATAATGGACATTTTCTTTGGATCACTGTACATCAGATTAAATCCATATCATAAAGGTCAAACATGGACAGCTTTATGCAGTGTTGCCAACTCTCTGTTACGACCCGAGTGCTGGGTTCTGTCCGCGCTCAGGCTACGCACAGCTCGCTGCCGGCCTTGACAGCTGTGGGTTGTATTCTGGCCTCACCGGGCTCTTATTGTGAAGGCACTCGGTGGGGCTTCCGCCTGTCAAGGTTGGTCAGCTGTCTGACATTACTGCTCATTAGTGTTTGCCTTTATAAGGTGGGCGCTGACGGCAGTTAGATCGCAGGATTATCGTCAAACAATCCTCGTTAGACATCGTCTAAACCTCGTCATGTCAGGTTCGTGTGTATATTCTCGTGCTTATGCTTGGTCTTGTCATGTCATGTCTTAGATCGTAAGTGGCTGGGGTTAGCCTTACGGTCCCATGCTCTATGTTTAGTGTATCTTCGCCACAGTCTATCATAGTCTTGTGTTACGTCTTGTGTCTTGTTAATAAATTACCATCATTGCAAAACTCACCGGTGGACTCTTAGCGTCTTATGATGGTCCGCGAGGGTCACCACATGACAGTATACTCCTGCCAGACGTCTAAACGGAGACGCCACACCGAGACGCCTTTTTCACCGTGAGTTTTTGCTTTTTTGGACGTTTGTTCTTTTCCTGTCTGGGTACGGTGTGCTGGAGGAATGCTGTCGCGGAGGGGCCGCGCTCGGAGTCCGAGCCACGAGCTGACGGACGTCCTAGAATACGTGGATGAAACGCTCATCTCTGCTTCCCTCCTCGACTACGACAGCGAGGTACGCTGGTACCTGGACTGCACTGAGGATGTGCTTAATCATCTTTCTCCCCGCTACGCTGACCATCCTGAAGTCGGCGCGAGGAGGGATGACATCGCCGCACAGCGCGAAATACTCCGTGTGGTGGAAGAGGACTACGGCAGGAAGCAGCGGAGGAGGCATCCTCGCTCCCCGTGCTGGGATCCCGCTCCTGCCCTTGACCCGGTCCAGGAGTTTGAGCCATCTGGGGGCCGCCGACGACGTCGGCGCCGCGGCCCAGGCAATCCTCAGCAGAATCCCCGGCTGGACCCGCTGCCGGCAAAGCCCGTCAGCGAACTTCTGAGAGCGGCTCCACCTCGTCCTTCCAGGGGGCCCTCTGTCGCCATCCAGCGGGGAGAAGGAGGAACAACGTCTCCTACAGCAGGAACCATCCCTCCTCCGGGAGAAAGGCAAGTGCATGTTAATTAATTTATTACATCATGATTGTAACCTGCCTCGTCTGACTCCTGAGGGCGGAGTTCTGGGTTCGCAGCCCCCCGAGCTCCCTCCACCTGCTGTAGAGATAATGACTAAACCTGCTGCCTCTGTGTCCCCCCCTGTTGAGCGGTCCGCGACGCCAGGCCAACGTCGCCGGATGAAGAGGGGGCCTGCAGTGCTGGAAAGCCTGGATCCAGCCCTGCAGCCACGTTGTGGATGGAGGAGAAGAGCGGACTGCGGCCCAGAGCCTGAGCCGACGATGAATCGTCCCTGGGTCTCCTCGCCGGAGCGGTCCGAGTCAGTGGGTTGAGTGTCCCCTGCCCCCACCCCATACGGGTCATCGGCATGGACAGCAGCGCGGGAGGAACCTCAGGCTGCAGACGACATCTTGCCAGATGCCAAGCCCGACGCAGCTGAGGTTCAGGTTCAGGTTCAGGTTACTTTATTTGTACCCGTAGGTAGATTTGTTTTGCAGTCTGGTGACATCCATATTTACAAGCCACAAATTACATTCAACATAGACACAAACACAGGCACACATGAAGCTGACTATAAACATGATAAGAATACTCAAGGCTCCATCAATCAGGCTATAAAAAGAAAAAGAGATGAGAGAAAAACCAGAGGTAAGAGAGAAGGGTCATATTAAAAGTTAAAAACTAGTCAAAGATGTTAAAAACTCAAAGGTCTAAAACCCAATAAAATATTTAGAACCCAAGTGACATCCTACAAAAATAAGTAAATATAAAATGGAGTTAAGAAATAGGTACCTAAATTATGTGCAATATATTTTTACAGCTTGTTCAACTCTTTGACAGCAGCAGGGACAAAGCTGTTTTTGTAGCACTGGGTTCTACTTTTTGGGACAGCAAACCTCCGTCTTGAGGGAAGAAGCTGAAAGTTGCAGTGCAAAGGGTGGAAGTCATCATTTAAAATGGAGGTAGCCATCCTCTGTACTTGTCTGGTGTACAGGGATGTCAGGCTCAGCTGTGGCTCACCAAGCAAACGACTGGACCATCTAACTACCTGATCCAAGGATTTCCTCTGTTTCAGTTTTATCTGACCAAACCATGACACTAAAGAAAAGGATAAAACAGATTCAATAAAAGCCCTGATAAAACATTGTCATTATGGTTCAGTCAACTTGGAAGCGTGCAAGTTTTCTCAAGCAATGCAAATGTTGCTGACCCTTTTTGCACACCCTTTCACAGTTCTCTTCAAAGTTTAAATTACTATCAATAATCGTCCCAAGATATTTGTAGGATTGTACACATTCGGTGGTCTGGCCTTTTAGTACGGTGACTTTGTGCCTGGGATTTTTCCTCCTAAAGTCAATAATCATGTCTTTAGTTTTTGTCGTATTCAGCTGCAGGTAGGAATCCTCACACCAGTGAACAAAATCATCAACTACTGGGCCGTGGCCACTCTCACCATCCTGGAGGAGACTGACAATAACTGAGTCATCAGCATACTTTATAATGTGTCTGTTGTCATGTCTGCTCCGACACGTGTTTGTGTACAGGATGAAGAGTAGTGGTGACAACACACACCCCTGAGGAGAGCCAGTAGAAGAGCACTTTAGGTCAGACAATGTACCATTGACCCTTACTCTCTGCGTCCTGTTGGTTAAGAAATCCAGAATCCAACCCACCAGATTATTGCTCAAATCAAATTGCTGCAGGAGCCTTTCAACTAAGATATGAGGATGGATTGTATTAAAGGCGGAGGAAAAGTCCACAAATAAAAGTCTGGCGTGTGTCCCATTAAAATCCAGATGTTTAAAAAGCATGTTAAACAGAGTGACAGTGGATTCCTCCACTCCTCTGTGAGGCCTATAGGCAAACTGCAGAGGATCCAATGCATGCTCAGTCTGCTTTAGGACCTCACATCTGACCAGTTTTTCAAAAATTTTCATTAAAATTGAAGTCAGAGCAACTGGTCTAAAATCATTTACCATTTTAGGACAGCTGGATTTTGGAACGGGGACAACCACAGCATCTTTCCAGATCTTAGGCACATGTTGTGTCTGTAAGGACTTATTGAAAATGTAGTGAAATACAGGACTCAATTCATGTGCACGGGACTTTACCAAGCGCCCACATATATTATCAGGGACCTCACTTTTGTTCACTTTTACAGCGCAGAACTCCCTTTTAACATCCTGCACCTCAATATTAAAGTGCTGATTGTCTTTGAGTTTCTGTTTCAAATCTTGGGTTTCTGTGCTAAAATCAAAAGAGTCAAAACGACCATAAAAACAATTAAGAGCATTAGCCAGCTCTGTGTCTGAATTAAAACAATCTAAAAACGCACGATTACTGCACTCTGTGCTCTGAAGGCCTGCAATAGTTTTCATACTCGCCCAAGTGCTTTCCTCTGTAAGCAGGATTTAACTGATTTTGTAACCCATGGCTTGTTGTTGGGATATATTTTGACACGTTTACGTGGAACGATCATATCTCTGCAGAAAGCCATGTATGAGCATGTCACGTCCACTAAAGAGTCCAAATCATCTCCGCAGGACAGTGTGAACACCTCCCAGTCTGTACAGTTAAAGCATTCCTGGAGGCAGTGCACTGAATCCTCTGTCCACACGTTTATGTCTCTGGTATTCGCCTTGTCTCTTCTGAGAGCAGTTTTATATGTGGGCAGCAAATGTACACAGTTGTGATCTGAGGATCCTAAAGGAGGAAGGGGAATAGATTTATAGGCCCTCTCTATGGATCCATAGGACAGGTCCAATGTCTTTTTTCACCTGGTTGGGCAGGAGACATACTGATAAAAGTTTTTAAGTATCTTCTTTAAAGAAACATGGTTAAAATCCCCAAGGATAAAATTTGGAGCCTCTGGTGAAATCGACTGCAACCACTGTACCACATCAAAGACGGTGCTGGAGGCGGATTCAGCATTTGCCCTTGGGTGAATGTACACAATTGTTATGAAAAGTTGGGGGAACTCGCGGGGCAGATAAAAGGGGCGTAGCGATATGGACAGAAGCTCCACATCTGGTGTACAGATGCGCTCTCTGACCGTGACAGATGTACAGTACTGTTTATTAATATATAAACATACGCCGCCCCCCTGACGTTTCCCCGTTACCTCTTCCTGCCGATCAAAGCGAAGTGGGGCTCCAAAGCCGTCAATACACAGGTCCGGGTCCCGGTCATGCCCCGTAAGCCACATCTCCGTGTAAGCCATGACACAGCAGTTCTTGAAGTCCTTCTGATATCGTACATTTCCTTGAATTTCATCCACTTTATTTCTCAGGGATTGTACGTTCCCCATAATAATGGAAGGAAGAGGAATGCGGTTAAGCTGACGCCTCTTCAGGTTTAATCTTACGCCTCCCCACTTTCCGCGTTTCCTCCTCTTGTCTCTGTTTTCATCGCTGTGTCCATGAAAATCTCTTAAAATAAAGTCCGGCAGTTGTGGCACAGACTCAAACACAGATGTTACATTATCCATGTTTAAATGCAGTAACATGTCTCTGGAATACTGTATTCTTACCGGCGTGACCGCGATCGCGCTTACCTCCAAGATAAAGAGCCGGTAGGAAAGAAATAACAGTGCAAAAACAAGAAGGAAATCCATACTGATGGAACCAGGGAGCTCTTCGTTATATAGTCCACAAACATTCAAGGACAAAAATGGCACAGAGAATCACGTTAAAACACCTTAAGGTGCATAAAAACAGAGACACAGACGTTGAACTTTTTTCACCCGCTGCCGGTCACTGCGTGTGCACGCGCCCAATCCCCGATGCGTGGCTTCCTGCAACCCTACTACCTGGAGCTCTCATCTCACCAGGGTGGAGTATGCCATGGACTCTGCCATCTCTTCTGCCGCCAGTTTAACACCTTTTGCGGCCTCTGTGGGGTATACTCTACCTCTGCTCCCTATGGTGGAGAGGGAGGTTGTGGTGCCATCTGTGGAGGCCCATGCTCACCACTGCCATCAGATCTGGAGATCGACCCGGGCTGCTCTTCTCCACTCAGCTGAGTGGAACCGTCTGTATGCAGATCGCAGATGCCCACCGGTTCCCAAGTACGCTGTAGGGCAGAGGGTGTGGCTGTCTGCGGAACAGGTGCCTCTGAAGACTGAATCCCAGAAACTATCTCCACGCTTTTTGGGTCTATATCCCATCGCTGAAGTCATTAATGATGCCCCCGTTCGACTCAAGCTTGCGCTGGCACTCCACATTCGCACAACGTTTCATGTTTCCCGGATTAAGCCTGTCTCCGCCAGCCCCCTCTGCCCTCCTACAAAGCCTCCTCGGATCCTGGACGGTCAGGTCACCTACACCGTCCAGAGCATTTTGGACGTCCGTCATCAAGGTTGGGGCTTACAGTACCTCGTCCACTGGGAGGGGTATGGACCGGAGGAGAGGTCCTGGATTCCCGGATTGTTTTTCCACAGTAAGGGCATGGTTTGAGCTTTCCTTTGTGCAAATCCTGATAATTGATTGGGGCCGGCGGAGGCACAAGGGTAGTGTGACCAACTACTGATCGGAGGGTCATGGGTTCGATTCCCGCTGTCTGCTGTCCACTTGTTGAAGTGTCCTTGAGCAAGACACTGAACCCCCAGTTGCTCCTGGTGGCCTGATTAGCGCCTGTGTGTATGGCAGCTCTGCCACCATCAGTGTGTGAATGGATGGATTGCAGGATCTGTAAAGCGCTTTGGTCATCCTAGATGAGAAGAAAAGCGCTGGGAAATTATCCAATTTAACTTAATTACTCGAGTGAGTGGCTATGTTTACATGGACACAAGTAACCGGATTAAAAGCCTGATTGGAATAAAAATGCTTCACGTAAACACGGCAATCTGAATATTCTGACCCGATCACGCTCATTCGGATCAAAATTTCATTCCGATTGGGAGGGGTGGGTTATGCCAATTGTTAATCCGAATGGTGCGCATGAAAACACTTATTCCGAACACAGGGCAGAAAATATGTTTACTGCGCATGTCTGTACACCAGCCGCACGTCGACGTGACGTATTTCCGCCTTAGCAGCAGCTAGCAGAAAACATAGCGGGAGTAAAACAAAACTGGTCTGTATCGTCCTGCTGTCTCCCTCTGTTCATCATATGCAGAAGTATGTACTTGTAGCTTCATTACGGAGACTAGCAGAAGCAAAAGTACAGTCTGAATAACACGATACAGGTCAATTTCGACACGAAGCGGGGCTCGCTAACACCGGAAGTTGCTTCTTCTTCTACTATTTTTTGAATGTCGACCTGCGCATGTCAAAATGATTTATTCCGTTCAAACCTGTGACACATGAAAACGCACGTCCAAATCAAATAGCTTTTTCAGGATCCATGTAAACAGTAAAATTATGATCTGAATTGTAATCAGATTGAAGAAATTTTGTCCATGTAACTGTGGCCCATACAGCTCAGCATCAGTTGTTGGAAACGACATGACTTTACAGGAGCAAGAAGAACTCATTGAACTGAAACAAGATCATGGTTTAAAGCTAAACTTTGCTGATCTTCCTTTGGACAGTTTTGAATGAATGAATGAATGAATGAATGAATTTATTTCGGATAATACAGTACAGGTTAAAAGAAACTGTATAATATAACAACAAGGTCAAATTAGACAAAGACTCCTTCTACTATACAATTCCACGTGAGTTATCCGAAATGGGTGATGGCTGAAGCCGCAGCTTATATTGCCCACCCATATTCCATCCAAGAATTCAAAGAAAAAAGAGTAAACAAGACAAGAGTGATTACAATTTAGAACAAAGCTAAGACAAAGTGTGACTGAGAGAAAAAAAAAAGAAAACTAAGCTAAGCTAAGTTAAGCGGTTACTATTCAAGACAAATCTAAGACAGAATGTCACAGAGAGAAAAAAAGAAAAAACTAAGCTACAACACAACACAGGCTGGAAATGTCAATCCTTATGTGAGTTTACATGTCGTCTTGTAAATATGTTTGGAGTATTTCTTCCTTTAGTTTTTGTTTAAATTGTCCAAGCGTTGTACATGATTTTAATTCAGGTCCATAATCGTTCCATAATCTGACTCCTTGCACTGAAATACAGTGTTGCTTGGTGGTAGTTCTCACTGTAGGCTTTTGAAATATACATGTTCCTCTGAAGTGATATCGTTTCTCCCTTGTTTGGAACAACTTTTGGATATTTGCGGGCAGTGATAAATTCTTCACTTTGAACATTATTATTGCGGTTTTAAAGTCAACCAGATCTTTCAACTTGAGAGTTTTTTGTTTAAGAAAAAGTGGGTTTGTTGGTTCCCTGTAAGCTGCTTTGTTTATTATTCTAATAGCTCTCTTTTGAAGCATAAAGAGTGGATATATGTTTGTTTTGTATGTATTTCCCCATACTTCATTACAATATGTCATGTATGGGAGTATTAATGAATGATACAAGGTGTATAGTGTGGGTTGATTCAGCAAATATTTCACTCTGTGTAATATTGCAATTGATTTGGAAACTTTACCTTTGATATAATTAATATGTGACTTCCAACACAGTTTGTTATCAATTATTACTCCAAGGAATTTAGTTTCAGATACCCTTTCAATCTCTACACCATTTACACTGAGTTTGGGCACTGGATTGTTGTGATGGTTGTTAAAGACTATAAATTTTGTCTTACTTAAATTGAGCGTTAATTTGTTTGAATCAAACCACAGTTTAAGCTTTCCTAATTCCTTCCCGAGTGTATCCAGAAGTTGTTCCAAATTGTTTCCACTGCATAGCAGATTAGTGTCATCGGCAAACAATATTAAGTCCATTTTTTCTGAGACTTTACATATATCGTTTATATACATATTGAATAATAATGGTCCCAAAACTGAACCCTGTGGAACTCCACAGGTGACCTTCAGCAACTCTGAGTTTTTGTTGCTAACACATACATACTGGTATCTATTCTTTAAGTAACTACTTAACCAGGACAGTGCTACCCCTCTAATACCAGAATTTTGTAGTTTCTTTAATAATAAATTATGATCTACTGTATCAAATGCTTTTTTAAGATCCAGGAATACTCCAACTGAATACTCTTTATTTTCAATGGCTGTTGATATTTTTTCTGTAAATTCCATTAGGGCATATGCAGTTGTCCTCTTGTGTCTGAACCCATATTGCTGCTCACATAATAAATCATTCTTCAGTATGAAGTTGTCAATTCTCTCATAGAATATTTTTTCAAGTATCTTGGAAAATTGCGGTAATAGTGAAATTGGTCTATAGTTTGAGAGTTCCCCTCTGTCGCCCGTCTTGTATATCGGAATTACTTTAGCTATTTTCATTGCATTGGGAAATATACCTGATTGGAGAGACAGGTTGCAGATATACGTCAGTGGTTTTACTATGCATTCGATAACAGTTTTGACTAGTAGCATGTCGATACCATCACAGTCAGTAGATGTTTTACTTTTGAACGATTTAACAATTTCAATGACCTCTCTTTCGTCTGTGTTCTTTATGAAGATGGAGTCTTTTACAGCAGTGTTATTGCATATTGTATCACCTGTTGGCACCGTAGTGGGTATTTCTCGGGCCAGTTTAGGTCCAATGTTAACAAAAAAATTATTAAATTCATCTGCAGGTGAAGCAATATTCACACTCTGAGTCGTTTTATTATTTTTTGGAATATTAGTTGGGTAGCTTGTATTTCTGCTTTTATTTCCAAGGATACTGTTGAGTATTGTCCATGTATTTTTAATATTGTCTCTGTTTTTCTCCAGTTCTTTACTGTAATAGTCTCTTTTACTACATCTTATTATATATGTTAACTTATTTTTGTATGTTTTATACCGCTGCTCTGCTTCTTTTGTTCTTTTCTTTAGGAAAGCTTTATATAATAAATTTTTCTTTTTACACGCCTTTTGTAGTCCTTTGGTTAACCATGGCTTATTAGCAAATTTGTGTTTAAGCTTTTTTATTACTAATGGGCAGTTTTTTTCATAAAGAGTGGTTACAATGTTTATAAATGTGTCATAGGCTTCATTTACATCTGATACATAGACTTCTGTCCAGTCTTGCTTCAGCAAGTCCTCTTTAAAAGAACTGATTGCATTTGGCAATTTGCGTCTGAACGATTTTGAAGTTTTTTCTGCGTTGGGCCCCGTGTGGCCATGGATAAGTGCAAAGGTTGGCAAGTGGTCACTTATATCATTTATCAATAATCCACTTTCTATTTTCTTATCGAAAACATTGACAAACAGGTTGTCAATAAGTGTAGCAGAGTGAACTGTGATTCTACTGGGATGTGTTATTGTGGGATATAGACTCATGCTGTACATAGAGTTCATGAACTCTGTAACTACATTTTGTTGATGAGGATTCAGTAAGTCAATATTGAAATCTCCACAAATTGCTACCATTTTCTTACTAGTATTATTATTGTACAGCTCGACTAATTTATCTCTGAATGTCTCAATGCAAGTTCCCGGCGTTCTATATATGCAGCTTATGATTAGATTTTTTGTTTTGTCTAGGTCAATCTCAACAGTAACACATTCCAAAATCCCTGGTAGTGCTGAGGACATTTCATTTACAAGCTTACACCTGTACAGGTCATCAATATACAGTGCAACACCACCACCCTTTTTTTGAGTTCTGTTAATATAAAACATCTGATATCCCTCTATTGCCATCAGGGGAGCCTGCTCTTCGTTAAGCCAAGTTTCAGAGACTGCGATAGCTGTAAATTTTCTGTCTAGCTGTTTTAAATAGTCCTGAATCTGTGGAAAGTTTTTGTTTAGACTTCTGCTATTGAAGTGTATTATTGACAGTTTACCATCTAATTGCATTTGACTTTTGAATTGTTTTTCAGTGTAATATTCACAGTGGTTATGAATATTGTTGAAAAAGTGGTTATCAGGATCAATATCATTCTCCATCTCTTGTGGTTTATGTTCAGCATAATGGTATGTTTTCAGAGTTTGAGTTTCCTCATTCTGTGTCAAATGACTTCCTCCAACTGGGGATAATTGATGTCTACTTGAGTCGGTCATAAGTTTTTGTTTGTTTTGGTTATTTTTATTAAAGTACTTTGGCATGGTGTATCAAAAGAACTATTCTTATCGTGTGTATGAATATGGATTATCATTGGCTCATAATTTTCTAATCAGTGTTCATCTGTATCTGGCTGCACGGTGGCGCAGTGGTTAGCACTGCGGCAGCACAGTTTACCCTTGGCCGGGGGATTGTGGGGATCGTGGGATCGTGGGTTCGATCCCAGCCCCCGACCAACAGTGATCTGTGTGGAGTTTGCATGTTCTCCCCGTGTTGCGTGGGTTTACTCCGGGATTTCTCCGGTTTCCTCCCACATGCCAAAAACATGCATGTTAGGTTAATTGGCTGTTCTAAATTGTCCCTAGATATCTGTTTCCTATAGGCCCTTAGAATAGAGGGTTAGTATTAAAAAGAAAGCGCTTTGAGTGGTCTTTGTGACTAGAAAAGCGCTATATACTGTAAGTGCAGGTTAGTTAGTTAGTTAGTGTATTTATCTAAGTCAGTAGCATCTCTGATCATTATACTCTTTGCTTGCTCAGGTGATCCATTTAGTTTAATCCAAATTCTACAATTTCTTGTCCAGGTTGCTTGTATCTTATCTTGTTTTTTTAGCATCCGTGCCTGTCGTGCTAATTCAGCGTTTTTTTTTTGTCAGGTGTTCATTTATGTAAACTTGAGTTTCCTTTAGCTTTTTGGCCTGCCTCAGTATGTTATTCTTTACCCTTCTGTTCACAAAGCGCATCACAATTGATTTCTTTGTTTTGTTATCTTTCTTCGGTAGAGCATGGCGGGCTGAGATTGCATTGGCTTCTACCTTAATGTCTTTATTGTCACCATGGGTTGAGATGCCGTCTCGGCACTCAGCCCGTTTTCCCTCATCCCTGCTTCCCATTGAGCAGCGTCTCAGCTGGCCCCCAGCTGGCAGCATTATGGACGGCTGGGGCCAATTAGTCTTCATCAGCTGGGGCGCTGCCAATGAGGATAAATAGGAGCAGCCTCGATGACTCGGGGCTGCGACATAAACACATTGCTAAGCTGAAGCCCCTTCGTCTGGTGTCAGCTTATACTCCTCTTGCAGCATTCCTGTGTTTGTATCCCGCTGTGAGTATGTACGTCTTGTTACCCCCACGTCCGGTACGAGCTGCTTACCTCTGCGCTGTGCAACCTGTGAGTGTACGTCTGCATGAGTATCTGTGCTCTCCTCATCCCTTCCCCTTTACCCTGAATAAAATATCACGACTCACTGGCTTGCCCCTGGCTCTGATTGCCCGGCTCCCTAGAGCCGGATATGACAGTATGTCGCAGCCAGAAGAGTTGCCGGCGGCCGTGGGTCGCTGTGGAAACGTACCTTTCTGTCGGGGTGTCAGCGCTGCTAGCATGCCGTTTCCCAGGAGTCACTTCCGGCGCCAGGGCGACGAGCTGAGGTCCATCTCGGAGGCTGTCGACGGGACGCTCTTCACCCTGCACGACGCCTCCAACGCGAGACGCTGGCATCCGGGCCGTGCTGAGGAACTCCTGGACTGTCACCCTCACTCTCTGTACCATCTGGAGGACAGTGCCAGGATAGACGCTGCAGGTACACAGCGAGAGAAGCTCCACGGGGTGGATGGAAATCCCGGCAGGGAGTCGAAGTGGGCGACGTCTTTCCCCGCTTCGGAGTCCCGTTCCTGCCGTCATTCCAGTCCGGGAGTTCGCGCCAACCAGAGGACTTCCCCCGACCTGCGCCACGTCACTCGGGATTCCCTTCAAGGAGCCGCAGCTGACAGCAGTTATGTCCAGGGTCGAGTGGCTGTCGCGAGCTCTACTGTGTTTCCTGTCACCACCTTCAGGCATGTGGCGGCGGCAGTGAGATTGATGGTGAGGACTTCAGGGCTACGAAGCTTTCCCGTGCTCGACGCCTTCCTCGTCTCGATCTCCGATCTGGAGCGGCGAATCCTGGGTTTCCCCCTCGCTTCGTCCCCTGGGAGTAGTCGTCATCACATCGCCGAGTCACCTCTGCACGAACCTCGTCCGGATCCAGTTCTGGGTCATCGTCAGGACCGTTCCTCCCACGCAGCTGTCATCCCTTCGCCTCGTCAGTGTGGAGATTCTACAGCCTCGTCCCCTGAGCCTCATTCCCCCGCTGTCATTCCTGGACATTCGGGCTGGCTCACCCCGGCTGTTTCCCCCTCCTCCTCGACACGCTTCCTGACCGCTGTGTGTGCCTGGAATCCCGGCCTGGTGAGCTCTCTGCTGGAGACAACGCGAGCGACCCTCAGACGAATTCCCGGGGGGTCCTCCGTTATCGCCGGGCGGGGAGAGGAAGAAGCAGATTCCACTACAGCAGGCGATACTCAACCTCCAGGGGGCAGGCAAGTCATTGTTTTTTCACACCTGCTTAATGATTTGCTCTGTCACATCCCTGGAGGAGAAGTTCAGGGTTCGCAGCTCCCTGAACTCTCCCCACCTGCTGTAACCTGTATGCCTAATCCCGCATCCTCTGTGTCTCTCTCCGCCGAGCGGTCCCCGGCTCCGGGTCAACGTGGTGGGATATGGAGAGGGCCTGTGGTTCCGCAGCTACATTGCGGACGGAGGAGGGGGACTGACTGCTGCGTGGAGTCTACGCCGACGACTGAGCGTCCCCGGGTCTCCACGGAGGAGCGGTTCGGTCCGGCGGGACGAGATTCCTCTGGCTTCACGCCGAGTGGATCGTCGGCGGGGTTACCTGAGCTGGAGGGATCTCAAGCTGCGCTGACCATCGTGCTGGCTGCGGGACCCGACGCGGCTAGATGGGAGCCTGACAACGACCTCCTGACGACGGATCCTGGATCTTCGCAGTCCTGGACGGCGTCAGAACCCGAGATCAGGCGAGTGCTCTCCTTTCTTTTCTCTCTTTTTATCCCCGAGCACTTCAGCCTATCTCCAGGGGAGACGAGCCGGGTGCAGCCGTCCGCTGCGTCTGAGCTCGTCTCGCCGGGTTCTGGCGCTGCCGGTGATCCTGATCCCAGTTCTGTTTTCTCTTCTGAGCCTTCTTCCAGGGTCACCGGCAAGGAGTTGCTGTTCCTCGTGGTGCTGGAGGGTCCGGGTTCAACGTTGGAGGTCGGTTCTGGTGCAGTATTCAACGTGGGTTCGCCCGAGACCCAGTCGGGGTCCAACGTGGGTTCGCCTGAGGCCCGATCGGGGTCCGACGTGGGTGCTGCCCCAGTATTGTCCAGGTCCGGTGAGGAGGTGGCCGTTTTCCTGCGGCCTGACGCCCGCCGCCCTCGTCATCGGCTCTCCCCTGAGCCTCTTCCACCGGGATCCGCGCTGATCCTTCGCCCGTCTCAACGGTCCTGGTGGTTGAGTGATGCGGGTCGACGACCCGACCCACAGAACTTTCGGTTCGGTGATCTGGTTCCCCCCACTGGTCTGTTTCCCTCTGGGCAGCCTGGTTCGGCTGCCGGTGGACTGGATTCCTGGGATCTGGGTCCAGAGTTCGCCGTCCGAACACTTCTCTTCCCCTGATTCGCCAGCTGGACAATGGGCGGGGAGATCTCCGGAGCCATCTCGGCTATTTTTGGACTCTGCCTGCCATGCACCTCGGGTGTCACTTTCTTTTATCGTTATTAAGGTCACTTGGGTGTAGTATTTTTGTCCTGTTGGTGGATTCGTATTTATAGTGCTGTGTGTTTTCCATCGCTCATGCTCAACATTTTACTTTTTGTACTATGTTTTTAGTCCCGTTTTTGCATTGTAGAGTTATGTTTTGTTTTCCGTAACACCATGCTCTGCAGTTATCCATTTATTCCAGTCACTTTCATTTCTTTAGGTGACTGGGTATTTATATATTCGTGTGTGTGGGTTTTTCTTTGCCTGCACTCAGTATTTCTCTTATGTCCTGTTTGTTCATTAGAGTCCTTGTTTTTCGTAACACCATGCTCTGTAATTGTCTATTTGTTCCAGTCACCCTCAATTTTCTTGGTGACTGTGTGTATGTACTTAAATTAGCGCTGTGTATAGGTTCCCTTTTATTTAACCGTACTCAGCATTTTTGCCCTGTACCTTTTTGGTGGTTCTTTTTTCCTTGCTCTGGGTCACGCATGGTTGGTACTCTCTGGGTAGTATGTAACCGGCGTGCTGACCCAGTTCTTCTCCCCATCTGTACCTGGGTTAATTATTCTGTTTTGTCAGTATTGTATTTGGGTTTTTCTTTCCCGCTACCCTACATTGCCCCATTGGTGTTGTCCTTCCCTTGGCTTCTTCCCCTCCGGTCCGCCTCCCTTCCTCCCACCCTAGGTGGGGGGGGGGGGGGCTGGGATGTTCCTGGTCGTTCAGGAGCCCGACCTTGAGGGAGGGGCTCTGTCACCATGGGTTGAGATGCCGTCTCGGCACTCAGCCCATGTTTTCCCTCATCCCTGCTTCCCATTGAGCAGCGTCTCAGCTGGCCCCCAGCTGGCAGCATTATGGACGGCTGGGGCCAATTAGTCTTCATCAGCTGGGGCGCTGCCAATGAGGATAAATAGGAGCAGCCTCGATGACTCGGGGCTGCGACATAAACACATTGCTAAGCTGAAGCCCCTTCGTCTGGTGTCAGCTTATACTCCTCTTGCAGCATTCCTGTGTTTGTATCCCGCTGTGAGTATGTACGTCTTGTTACCCCCACGTCCGGTACGAGCTGCTTACCTCTGCGCTGTGCAACCTGTGAGTGTACGTCTGCATGAGTATCTGTGCTCTCCTCATCCCTTCCCCTTTACCCTGAATAAAATATCACGACTCACTGGCTTGCCCCTGGCTCTGATTGCCCGGCTCCCTAGAGCCGGATATGACATTTATCATTAAGGAACTGAAGCACTTGATTTTCTAAGGACAATGACTCCCTCATGGGTGCATCTTCACCACTCAGACCTACTGTGGCATGGGCGTATGACTGATATCTGATGTCTAGTCCACTTATAACTAGGTCATCAATACGAGAACCTTGTTCAAGATCCTCGACGCGTTGCTCCAAAAGACGCCCGTGTTGCTCCAGGTCCATAATTTTTTTGTCTTTTTCTTGAATTATTAAATTTAGGGCTTGTACCTGTTCTATTAGGCCTATTATTTTGTCCTGTTGGCTAGTCAATTTGGCCAATTGTTCTGACATAAAGCTCAGAGCTTTTTTGATTTCTTCCATTTCCTCTTTCTTTGGTGGCATCTTACTGACCTGTAGATAGAAGTAAACAGAGAATCCGGCTAGGCCTCAACTAGCCCGGCCGCTGCTGAACTCGCCGCAACAGCTCCTGCACTGCTCCTCCACCAAGTAGCGCTGCTCAGCTCCGCAGATCACCCCCGTCATTCGCCACCGCCTGCCGCCGTCTGCCTGGCCGGTTATGCCGCACACCGCCGGCGCAGCCAAACTTCACCGATCACCGCCGCCGCTCGCCGCCGTCTGGCTGGGTGGCACCTCCGCTAGGCCCCGTCACCGACCGCCGTCAGTCTGGTAGTTCCTCAGCTGGACCTCGCAACTGGGTTCCGGCTCAGGCCACTGTCCTGCTGGGTCCAGGTGGCCCCGTCTCTCACCAACGCCGCGCTCGAGCTCCCAACTGCCGCCTCGATTGGTTCCTCCGATAGGCCCTCACATTGCCCCATCTAACAACCATAGACTGCCTTCTGTACCAGTATAGCAGGATGCTAACAATGGGATATAAAGTGCACCAACTTAAGTTTATCAAGATAGCTTTGAAGCCCAACAGGAGAGTCGTTCAACGAGGCTGATCGTTAGGTTGGCGGGGCTAGCGTTAGCTAGCGTTGGTTAGGGCTAGCGTTAGCTTAGCATTAGCTTAGCATTAGCGTTAGCATAATATAGACTGTAATTGTACTCATATGTGAATTAATACACGTGCGCCAATGGTTCCACCTTACTGCAGATCAGATCGCCCTCCGGGGAATAACGGTAGACGACACCAGATTTTACTTCATCTCGTGCAGGTGACCATTTGCCGGACCTCGTGAATACCTTCTCACTGCCGCTGTATCTCTGGGGTAGCAGCAGGGGCGAGGATCAGACTTTAAAAGTCGGAAACGGGGCGAAACGGGGCCAGAGCTGCCAGAACCATCACCGGGTCAGCACTGGGTCCCAAGAGTACTCCACACATTTGTTGGTGGCCAACAAAAGTCCTTATTTTTGAAGGTTTTGCTTAGAATTCTCGGCTCGTAACAGTCATTGCAACTTCACCGGAAACTGCACCGGAAACTTGTTTTTAGTTGACTGCTGCCAAGGAGTTCCCCATTCTGGCCAACAAAGCTATTTCAACATTGCTCCCATTTTCCACGACATATCTGTGTGAGCTGAGCTTTTCAAGCTTGACTGTGATAAACACTAAAAACAGAGAGAGACTAAGAGCTGTTGAGGAAGAGCTTCGTGTGTGTCTTTCTTCCATTCCTGCCAGGATATCCACTTTGTGTTCATCTAAACAGGCCCAGGGTTCACACTGAGTATAAATACATTTAGAAACTGTATTGCTAACTATATGTTATTATTTTTACTGTGTTAGGCTATAGAGTGTCATTTTGGTTGGTGGTGTGCCCCAGGATTTTGTCAATGTAAAAAATGTGACGTGGCTTAAAAAAGGTTGAAAAACACTGGACTATACTATTCTTTGTCAAAATGCACTGGGATGTGATTTGTTGAAACAAAATCAATAAATACACGTTTCTAAAAATATTCAGAGTCAAATTTCATAAAATAGTTTATTTGTATGTAATTTATTATTATTTTAACCTTTAACTATCCTGGTAATGCAATTGACAACAGATTCTCATTTTCAATGTCAACCTAGCTGCAGACAGCAAAGTGATGTAGTTACATATTTACATGGTAATTTACAATGGTAATGGTTCGAGGAATGTCAGTCTGAATGGTCGGCCCCCATACATTTTCACCTGACCAAATCTGGCCCTCTTTGCAAAAAGTTTGGACACCCCTGCTCTACAGACACAGGTGAGAATCAAACTGGGAAAATGTCCTTCAACGCAAACAGGCGGGACAGTAGCGGGAGACAGACTGGGGAAGCCCAGGAAAGAACCTCCAGGCAGAACTGGATGGCAGGAGCAAAGCAATTTGTACTCACAAGGCTGGAGCAGTCTCAGTCTGAGTAATAATCCAGGCGAACAAAAAAACAAATTGTAGAAGATGATCATCGCCACACAGAGTGATGTGGTACCGAACATAGGCAGGGCATCTAGTCATGTGTGACGGAGTACAAACACTGAGAAAGTAATCACAGTGTAGGACAATGATCCAGCAATCTCTTCCAGTAGACACAGGGCTTAAATAATGCCAAACCTAACGAGGAAAGCGATTGCCGGTGTGTGTATTGTGAGAGGAAGTGAAAACCAATAATCACACACAGCTGATCACATTGACAGGAGAGGGAGGCGTGGCTGAACTGTCAGGGAGCCGAGCAAACCCCAGAGGCTCCCTGAAAGCGCCTGATGGAAAATAGGAAACAAAAATATACAAAAGAGCAAGCAGCCACCGCGTCATAGAACTGGGTTTGAAACATCAACCCCAGTTCATGACACAAAATTATAAGACAGTGAACTAAAGGCCCTTTTCCACTAGCCTCACTTAGCCCTACACCGCACCACTCAGCCCGCTTTAGGCGCTTTTCCACTAGCCCCAGCACCGGTTAGCAGGTACTTTTTTCGTACCTGATCCAGGGCAGGGTCTAATCGAGCTGAGTAGGGCTGAGTATGGCTGTGATATGACTTTAAGAGACTGGTCGCCGCTGATTGGTCAGGTCGTAATGACATGAAAGCGACTTTTTCTGCTGAATTTACTCCACGACCGCCATTTGTAATTGTTCAGCCAGTGAACACAGTGCACCCCTTTAATATGGTATATTATATTAATATACTGTATAATATACTTATATAATAATATACTCCTAATATTATATATTAGGAGGTGCGCAATTTTCCTTCTATATTAGGCGACGATCGCATCCAGCGCGAGTTGGACGGATCTACTTGAAATGCAGGTGTCCGAGCAGATGGCTTCCCAAGGGCACATCCGTACTGCCAAACAGTGTCGGGAGAAGCTGAAAAAGCTGAAAAGCGATTACCGAGCAGTGAAGGACCACAATGCTCGAAGTTCAGCGGATCGGAAGGAGTGGAAGTGGTTCGCTGAGAGACATTGGGCTCGACACGTCACTGTCACTGTCACGGTCACGGTCACAGCCTTGGAAACCGTGGATGGTGAGTGTTGTTTTGATATTGCGCGTCTTTTCGCCACTTTATCCTTTCTGTGCCAAGCTCACTGTTTTTAAGAAATAGGAAGGTTGTTAGATTGTGGGTAATGGTTGTTACTGAGGCTTGCGTATTGTTTTGCAGCCAACTGCAGATTCACGCTTGCTTTGTGTTAAGTATTAGCGCGAACAAAACGCTGAATTACGCTTATTGTATTCCGGTTAAAAACTTTAGAGTGTTGTGTACATGTTGCACTTTGGTGTTAAGTTTTAAATTGCGTGCATTTTCTTTCTAGAATCGCAGTTCATATCACAGGGGTCCACCTCAGTGGACATGGACACAGTGGACTCTCCTGGCGCTGCGTGTGCGTCTGGCTGAGCGCCAGCTGAATCGACTCCCATGTCAGCCACATCACCAGCTCCATCTGGATCACGTTCAAGTGCCGGTAAGGCACAATAACCACGATTTTTTTTTTTGGTTGAAACAGGTCCAGCAGCGGAAACCAGGGTCGAAAATCCATCCATCCATCCATCCATCCATCTTCTACCGCTTAATCCTTTACAGGTCGCGGGGGGGCTGGAGTCTAACAAGTTATGTACCAAATTGATTAATGCAAATTCCTGTAGCTGCATATTAATTAATTGAAAATGTCTTTTTAAATGTACAAAAAGGTTATTCTTTGGTCTTCACTTATCGGTGTTCCACAACCATTTTTAGGTGTGGTGATTGGTGCTGTTGTAACTCCTGTTTTAGACAAACAAAGTGCATGAACTGCCGTTGAAATCAACATGCTTCATTGAAATGCTTCGCGTCAGCTGACTGTATTAACCCATTCAGATTTCTGCTGCCACACTACAAGCAACTAGTTTAAACATTACCCATCCATCCATCCATATTCTTAATCTTAATCCTTTTTAGTTTTGCAGGGGGGCTGCAGCCGAAGACAGCACCCTGCGTGTTGCAAAATCTGCTCTACTGAGGGGCAGCAACATGACAGTTCAGCTTATATACAGCAATGAAGCATAATATAATAGTGACATTCCACCACAGACTTTCACCTGTGTAATTCCATAATATATGTAGTGATCCAGCTTTAACGACCATGCCTTTCTGTCTTTCCATCTAGGCAAGAGGAAAACAGACAACTCCCATCGCTGACCTTACATTAGCGATGGTCAACATGCATGACGAAGAGATGTGGCTCTTGGAACGGCAACATGACCAGCGGCAAGAATCAAGAGTACATGCAGAATTTGCGACAGGTGGCCGCAGATGTGTGGGCAGATGTGCGTGAAGCCCTGGGGCAGGACGCTGCGTTACGAAGGGAAGAGCTCGCAGAGATGTCATCGCCCAGTCTGTTTTTTTTGTTTGTAAATTTTGCTTCTGGAATAAAATTGTATTGTTTGCATCAGAAGTCTGGTTTATCTGTTATGACACCATATGAGAAAAGCCAATAATTACATACACATTCCATTCTCTGTTCACTCCACATGCTGCTGTTCATCAGGTCAGATGTATAGCCTTCTAATGGTAATTTAATTTTTAACAACACAACGAAACGTAATGTCTTGGTAGGTTTTTTTTTTTAATTTTAAACAAATCTGCAATGCTGAATCCATTTCTCTTGAACGGGTACATTTTTTATGTTATAAGCAGTTGTACAGGTGTGCTTGAACTTGTAGACACTGCTAAAGGTAAGTACGTGTAAGTTGAATGTTGCATCACCAGTCAAAATTTAATAAATTAAGAAGGAATCTAGCAAAAAATTTGGCACTAATAACAGTGGACAAATCGGACAAGGATACACAACTGTGTTTTTGTTGCACACAACTGTTGTTACCAACAAGTGCAAAATTTATATTCCCTTTTCCCAAAAATTAAAAATCAATTTGTAAGTAAAAGTGGGAGACCTTTACATGGGAAAATATGACATGTATCAGCACATGATTTATAGTTCAATTTGCATTTCCACCTAAGCAAAAGTGGCTTGTCGAGCTGGATTTTTGTGAAGATGGCCTGTGCGGTGTTTCTGCATGTAATTACATACCTGTCAAGTGATACAGTTTCGCCGTATTTTAATACGGGGAAAATGCAATTTTAGCAAATACGGGCGTATTGCTATTTCTGTACGCCAAAGAGAAAAATATACGGGAAAAAAAATTGAGAGTGTGGGGAGGAACACGTCGTGTGTGACCCCCACAGCGTACGGGGCTGTCAGAGCGCTCAGCGTGAGCAATTATCACAACAGAAGTGTGGACTCATCATTAGGCTGATGGCTTCGCACCTTCTTAACAGATAAGCGTTATGAACAAGAGGAGAGGTAGATGGACCATGCACAACATTTTATTTACAAAAAACATTTTTGAAATATGTATGCACATAAATGTGGACAAAATAGACAAGTATTGCATCACAGCATCTCGTGTTATATTGTAACATGCAGCTCAACATGGCGACGTCCCACCGGGAGGTTGGAACTCACGCCTCTCGCTCCGGAGTCCTGCACTCTACCTGTGTCGCCAATAGGGTCAACCCGCTTGTCAAGCCAAGTAGGGTGCTTATATTGAGTTCACTACAATATCACCACCCTGCTCCTCTGCTCTCTGTGCCGCTGCCACCACTGGTTCATCTACTGCATCATCCAATGTAGTGTCAAACGTCTCTCCATGACTCTCACACAGATTGTGCAGAGCACAACAAGTCAACACCATAGATTTAACCAGTTTCATGTCACAGTCATTCCTCTCTCCTTCCTCCTTCCTTCTCTCCTCCTCATCAGCCATTTTGTTTGTTGTGGGGATTTGGTCGCGTGTTTCACGTCATGAGGGTGTGGCGCCACCTGCTGTTCAACAAATCCCACCCACAGCAGGTGTGCCAGCAGGTGCGCCAGCAGTAGTTGAAAAGCAACTGAGGCTGAACCGAACCGAAGTGAGTAGAGCCGGGTTTTCAATCGGGGCTGAGCGGGGCTAGTGGAAAAGGGCTTTTAGATACCATTTTTGACAACGCAGATTTATTTTTATAGAGGATTTATAGCCACCGGAGTGCATCTATAATAAATCTGAAATAATTGCCATTTTAGACACATTGAAATATTTTTGGCCTTCGAATGTGTGTAGAAATATTCATCAGTGTTTGATAGTTTCACATCCTAATGTTCCAATTTTAACATGGGGTTATGTACGTATGTCCATGGATTGTTATTGTCTAAAACAAGTCAGTTACGTTTATTTGTGAAAATGTATATATTGCTGATATAGATTGCTTGTATAGTAACCTAAAAGTATTAAAAATATTGGACATTATTGCCTTTCATATGTTAAAAATTTACTGTAAATACAAGCATAACCTCCTTCCTCCTTTTCTGGCCTCTCTGCCTCTTGTACCAAATTATGGTGTTGTTATGTAAGTAGAAGTCAAAGCAATTTGCACATTCAAAGAAGTTTTAAGAAATTTTCATCTAATCGTGTGGCGCATTATGTCGCACCAATAATAAATAAGACACCCAGTGTAATTACTCACTAAAGCAATGCCCATCGTATTCATGGCTGTAGAAGTTTTGTCTGTGAATAACCTCTGTGTGTGTGTGGGGGGGGGGGTGCGTGCATGTGTGTGTGTGTGTGTGTGTATCCCCCTTAATGGATGAGTCTTGTGTCCACCTCTAGCCTCACTTACATGCAAATGCTAAGGTTTATTGTCCATAGCATGTGACAATTTTGTCTGGAGAAGCTTTGACTAATCACAGCGTGATAGCTTTAGTGTGGGCGTGTGTTCTCTGTGTGCACTTTATTATCATTGGTTTGAAGATGCAGCAAAAGGCTGTCCCTGCCCACACTGAACCTCATGAGTTGCTCTCGTGGTCTCACATTTGAACCACTTCATCCTGAAGTTAACTGATGAAGCCTTAAATATACCTCTACTATCAGTTCTTTACAATTTGACCTTGTGTACCCCCTGAATACTACAAGATGCACTTGGACATACCCATAAATGAATTTTGCACATTTGACAATGCACTATTTATTAGATCGGCCCTTACTCTAATCCCGGCAAAATATAAAGCACACACTTTTATGATTCAAATTGCTGTTTTGTTTTAAAGCCACTACACACACATTAACAATGTCTTCTTCTTCTTCTTCTTCTTCTTCTTCTTCTTCTTCTTCTTCTTCTTCTTCTTCTTCTTTTAGATTTGACTGGCAGTTGGCAACCAGCTTGCAGGTGCATTACCGCCACTGACTTGATTATCATCACTCTATATCTTTGTATAAGGAGTTCTTATAAGGAGTTCTGAACAACTCCTTATGTGTTAAAAAAATCATCCGTTGACTGTGTCCTACTGCCACCAACTTGGTCCAACCCTATGAATACACAGCAATGTTGTCAGATTCTGTACTACAAACAAGCAACTCTGTCTGAAAAAAAATATTGAAACAAGCATAACTGCTAACTAAAGATTTATTTATTTATTTACTTATTACTTATTTTTTTAAAAAATAACTAAGGAGGGGCAGCTCGGTGGAGCAGTGGTTAGCTTCACAGCAAGAAAGCCATGGGTTCAAGCTGACAGGCATGGCCACAACACTACCATCACCACAGCTGTCAACATAGAAGTGGTAACAATGTTCCAATCCTTTTCAAAAACACACTCACCCAGCAGAACTTCATGTTTCGGTCCTTGCTTTGCTTTCAGCACAAGTCTTCTTCTTCCTCTTCTTTTTGATTTGATTGGCAGTTGGCAACCAGCTTGCAGGTGCATTATCGCCACATACTTCACTCTATTTTTATAACCATCGCTCTATATATAATTCAGGAAATCTCTCTTCAACACAAGTCTAAAGTATGAGCTCTTTTGTCATCATCTACTGGGAGCATTGAGTCTTCTGTGTCTTTCCTGTTCCATAGTGGTTGTAAAATAAGTCTTTTTCAGTTCGAGCTTGGAAATTGAGTTACTAAGTCTGTGTGACAAAACCAGCCCAATGGTTTTGTCACAAACAAACAAACAAACAAAACAGCTGTTTAGAATGCAAGATTTGTTTTTCTTCCTGAAACTGAATATTTAGTTAAAGTGACACTCTGGTCACAATCAGGTTTTTTTCTTGTTAACATGTCTGCAACAAGTTTTTTATGACTTACAAGACATATCAAGAGCTAAATCACTCTTCTGTGTCATGTCTGAGTTTCTCTGCTGCAAACATTCAGTTAAGCTCCTCCCCTTGGAAAAAGGCAAGCTCAGAAGGACTGTTTTTGTGATGTCACTGTAACAGGTGAACCAATCAGGACTAAGCATTTGCTATGACCTCGAAGGAAGAGCGCAGAACTCAAGAGTCAACTTAGCCTCCAGTGCCAGTTAGCATTTTTGTCCAGCTGCCTTGCAAACTGACCCAAATTAAGATGATTTTACCATGAAACTGCTTTTAAGGACCGATGCAGTTTCAGTCATTATCCTCGGCCACTGTGCATGCAAGTGGGCATGTCGTTCATCCGGTAAGTCTGTATTTTATCACAGGATTTTTTCTATTTGTGAAACATAGCGCTAGCCACCACTAGCCTAATGTGCCCTGGATGTGGGTGGGCCTAATTTGAATATTCATGGCTCCTGGCATTTGAAGGAGGAGGAAGGGGAAAAAAAAATTTCAGTCGTTGTAAGACTATGAAAGTTTTGTTTTGGTTTTTTTTTGTGAAAAAGGGCCATCAGATACCATCTAGACAATGCAGATTTGTTTTTAAGGGTAATTAGACCCACTGCATTGTGTCTTTAAATACAGCACTGTAGTAAGGCAGTTGAATTGACCTGAATTTGGATCACCATCCAGCATAAATGATGTCACTGTATTGGGCACATCGCTGTGGAAACCAGACAACGCCAGACACAAGTGCTTCAGTGGAATCCACAAGGCAGCACTACAGAGGTCACCCAAAACACACCTGGAAGAGAAGCCTAGAGAGAGACACGCAGAACATCCAGACAACCTGAGAACAAGTAAAGAAAACCACAGCAAACCAAATGAAGTGGCTGATGCCCTGTGCTCACAGTCATGGGAAGCGGAATAATGGTATGCGTCCACTGGATTTGTAGTTTCTCCACTTCCTATTCAGTGTCTATGTGAAATGCAATGCAAAGCATTTGGCTGTGGTGCACTTCCGGCTGCAGTGTGTTGAGTTGCCCATATCCCTCATTTGCATAAAGTTGCGCTTTTTTAACTTTGTGCAAATGAGGTCTGGCATCTGGCATGTGTTGGCTGCAGCAATGCTGTCGTGAATGTTTAAACCAGTGGTTCCGATGGATTAATTAAATATACCTGCTATTTCTCACCTCAGATGTTATAAACACTATTTGCTGGTTTGTTTTTGAGATATCAGAAAAAGTTAACTCACAATCTGCCATGTTGTCCTGAAGTCAGGTGGAAGAGCGTCCACGGCTGTATGTGTAAACCAGTCAGGCACCGCCTTTGTGTCCTCAGCAGCAGGACTAATAAGAGTCTTTCCCCCAGGACACAGATCTTTGACTACTGGTTTTGCACTATGTCAATCATTTTCCGTCACTCCACCTGGTTAGGCCTCATCTTTTCATGCTGCTTCACAACATTATAGTCGATTTATTAACGCATATTCAACATGATCAGTTAATCCACAATATTTTAGAGACATACTGTATTTCAATTGCATGCTTGAACTGGATAGAATTACAATAACTTCAGCATCCGCTTTACATGCAGATTAACTGGTAAAAATGTAAGAATGTGCCATGTTACAGTTTTTCTAATGCAGTTTTATTACAGAAAGAGGTCAGTTGACTGTTTGTACAAATCTAAAATGCATTATAAAAGCTGAATTGTAGCTCTGTAAGGTCATTTATTAGTGGTGACATAGATGGAGTTTATTTTTTTTTTAACAGTGAGAAATGTGCATGAGACAGAGTATAGGTTATATGGTGAGTGGGTGTGTGTGGAGTAGGTGGGGGGTGGGGGGGGCAAACACACTGAATAAACTGGGAACTAACATTTGAACCCAACTCACATTTAATCAGTGTTTCCATTTTATAAAGCAGTCTTCACCAAGGCCCTGGAGGCTTCACACACACACACACACACACACACACACACACACACACACACACACACACACACACACACACACACCTGATACAACCTATACTCTATTAAGGCCTCTGCTTCTCACCACCCACCCTGCCTCTGTGACATTTACAGGCTAGGAGAAACAATCACAGTATAGACTGACCGCCCTGAAATGTCAATCAAACCCAGAAGTGGGAAAAAAAGACAGAAACAGCTCAAGGTCTGAAGTAATTTGTTTTGAAAAAGGTACTCTGGTGTACTGTAGTTAGCTGTATGTTGTGTATGTGTGTGGATATAAGATAGACTATAGCAAAACCCATACATCCATCTTCTACTGCTTGTCCAGAGGTCCAGGTTGCATTTTAAGCAGAGAAAGCCAAAGTTCCCATCCCCGGCTATTTCTCCAGGTCTACAGAGAGGATACCAAGGCACTCTCAGGCCAGCCAAGAGACATAGTTACTGTAGTGATAATGCTATATTTACATCAATATAATTATAAATGTTATTAATAATTATTAAATTACTTCATTTTAACACTAAGGGGCAGCACTTACAGTGCTAGAAGACTGTAATAACTGAGCTTACGGATTTGGTGATTAATGAGCAAAGACAGATTAGTCCATCTTTGACTGATCAGTCTCTTAATCTGTGCATAAGTCATTGTCACTGAGTAATTCTGAAACCTTGGACACAAAATCAACACGTTTAACTCGGTTTAGCAATTTAATGAAAGAACCAAAGTGATTGCACGCGTCTGTGAAGTTGTGTAAAATGAAGAAATAACCAGATGTTATAGCAATGACTGCAATTTAACATATATAAGGAAAGAACAATATTTACATATACAAGGGAATAAACATATTTACGTCTTGCATGGGTGAAATAACGCTGAAGTGTGACTGTTTATTTGACTGGGGAATTAGTAAAACCACTGGAGGAAAATTGAGGATAACACAAGGTTGAAAAGGGAATTTTTGGAAAAATGTTTTGAAAGAAAATTAACTTTACATTAGCCTCAACAAGGAATGGCAGTTACAGAAAAGGTTATGGACAATGTAAATAAAAGTTTATCCTAAAAATGGTACTTTGGCTGTCTTAATTTCATGGAAGTTGCACAGGAGTTTCTATCTTGTGATACTGAGATTCCTCAGAACAAGATGGCTAAGCCTTGCCATTTGGTAACAGGCCAAAGCAGGAGCATCTGGCCACTGTGGTGGACTGTTCCAAAGGAGGTAGGACTCTGCCTTCAGAGCTCTACTTGTGGGTCTGCTCCAGGAAGTCATGACACATGCCTCCTCAGAGGTTGAGGGCCCAGTTTGGCTTGCTTGAGTCTTCTTGGGAGAGAGAGAAGTCATCAGCACTCACTCAGATGGAATCTTGAGGTTAGCAGGCAGCTGAAGAAAGCATTTAAGCTATTAACTAAAGGTACAGTCACAAAGATTCTTATGAACAAATGGTTCATAAGAATCTCCTAATTTCTAGGAATTCTGGAGTTTGCAGACATTTGTGGAGGGGGCAATAGTTTCTTATGACTGCCCGTCAATTTGCAAGAGCAGCTTGTTGAGAGATGAGGTGCTTTTCTGTCGTACGATGGCTCTAGAGTTCTTACGTTCTTCATAAGGGTGCCTTGGGATCTTCCTATGGCATACTTACTGCCATCTTACGAAAAATTTTGTGCAACTCACAACAGCACTCTCAAGTCGTTGGTAGGAAGATCTTACAGCTTTTGGCACATTTTTTTGGCAAAAAATGTCACACAAATGACATACTTTTGCCTTATGAGCACCCAGAAATAAAAAATCACAAAATGGACCGTTTGAAGGAAAATTTAAAGGGACTATACTGCGCCAAACTGAACAGGACTGCAAAGGCTCGCTATTTGGCGAGGCTTTAAGGGGTTAACGGGCTGGCTCCCTACCAACATACAACGTGGAATTCAGACGTAAACATTCTGCCTAACTCCGACCATGCCTTCATTTGTTTTATTTTATTTATTTTAACTTTAAGTCCATATACACAGGAAGTTTTCAGCAACTTTTTAGGTCTTTGCAGCAGCCCAAGTGCACTTCACAGATGGATGGGTGATGACTGGAGATGAACAAGGCAGACCTGAAGACAGCTGTGAGCACAAAGGGAAGTTTCTTTTTATTTTCTCTCTTGTTATGCTAAACATTGTTCTTTCCCTCTACAACCAGATGACATTAAAATGTGCAGCACTCTGAAAATATCTTTCAAATAGTACAGTGTTATGGTTCGAGCACCGACCTCGTCTGCGCTCGAGCCATGCACTATTTTCGCCCATCTGACGGCTGTGTGCCCCTTTTGGCTCACCAAGCTTTTATTGTGACAGCGCTCGGAGGGACTTCCGGCTGTCAGAGCTGTCAGCTGAGCCACATTTCACCTCATCAGCTGCTCCCTACTTGAAGAGGGCAGCTGGGAGCGAAATATGCGACAGTCTCGTCAAAAACCTTCCCATGGTCAGACGTTATTCGAGCATCCCGCTGTTCAGATGTAGACTATCCCTCGTCTTTATTCGTAAGTGTGTTTCCTTATGTGTCCATTCTCCCCTGTCATTGACTGTATTCATTGTAGTGTGTTTTAGCCCCCCGTGGCTTGTTATTTTGTTCCTTTTCTGTTCTGTTAATAAACTGTGCAAACTCACTGGTGATTTGTGGCGTCTTATGATGGCTCGTGAGGGCCATCCATGACAGTAGACTGCCGCCAGACTGAGACGCCTGTCACCGTGAGTTTTGCCAAAATTGGACTTGTTTTTCCCTGTCTGGGTGCCTGTGCGCTGGGACATTATGTCATCATTCAGGGCCCGCGTTCGGAGCCTGGGCTATGAGCTGGCGGAGGCCCTAGACTACGTAGATTTTTTTTTTTTTTTTTTTTTTTTTTTTTTTAGTTACTTATTTGTACCCATAGGTAGATTTGGTTTGCAGTCTGGTGACAAGCCACCGGCTGCCGGTCACTGCGTGCGCGAGCACCCTAAACCTACATGTTTTTGGTATGTGGGAGGAAACCGGAGAAATCCCGGAGTAAACCCACGCAACACGGGGAGAACATGCAAACGCCACACAGCTTACTGTTGGTCGGGGGCTGGGATCGAACCCACGATCTCATGATCCCCGCAATCCCCCGGCCGAGGGTAAACTGTGCTGCCACAGTGCTAAACCACTGCGCCACCGTGCAGCCCGTTCCAGTAGATGGAACGCTCTTCACCGCTACCCTCTACGACTCTCCCTGCGACGTACGCTGGCACCTGGACCTCGCTGAGGATATCCTTAATCACCTTCCTCGCTACTCCGACCACCTCGAAGTTGTTGCGAGGAAGACGGACATCGCCGCACAACGGAAGATACTCCGTGGGCTGGAGGGAAACTCCGGCAGGAATCTGAAGAGGAGGCATCATCGCTCCTTGCTTTGGAATCCCATTCCTGTCCCTGCGCCAGGCCAGGAGGTCGCACCGCCCAGGGGTGATTCCCTAAGAAGCCCGAACTTCTCCTTCACCTTGCCCTCTGCCGGTGACCGTCGTCACACAGCGAACAAAAGGACTCAGCAAGAAGCCTTTCCGGGTCCTGCTCCGGGTCGTCGCAAGGATCTCTCTGACAGCTGCCGCTCCTGCGTCTTGTCAGGAGGGAATTCCCGCAGCCTCACCCCCCCCCCCGGGTCATCTTTCCCTGCTGTCCCGTCAGCTCGTCGTGCCCAAATCGTCTCGGCTGTCGTCCCCTGCTCCTCGACGTCTTCTCCAGCTGCTGTGAGTGTTTTGAGTCCTGCTCCAGTGAAACCCGTTATTGGACCATCGCGAGCGGCTCCTCCTCGTCCTCCCAGGGGGCCCTCTGTCACCATCCAGCGGGGAAAGGGAAGAACAACGTCCGCTACAGCAGGCACCACCCATCCTCTGGGAAACAGGCAAGTGCAAGTTCATGTTTCTCCCCGTAGTTGTGATTTGCCTTGTCTGACTCCTGGGGGTGGAGTTCGGGGTTCGGAGTCCCCCGAGCTCCCACCACCTGCTGTAGCTTCTGTCATTAAACCTGCTGCCTCTGTGTCTCCCTCCGCTGAGCGGTCCACGACGCCAGGCCTACGTCGCCGGACAAGGAGGGGGCCTGTGGAGGGAGCCTGGTTCCAGCCCCGCAGCCATGTCATGGGCAGAGGAGGAGAGCGGACTGCAGCGTGGAGCCTGCGCCGACGACGAAGCGTTCCCGGGTCTCCACAGATGAGCAGTTTGGTCCAGCGGGTCGAGGGTCCCCTGCCACCATGCCGTGCGGGTCGTTGGTGTGGACGTCAGTGCCGGAGGGTCCTCAGGCTGCGGAGACCATTATGCCGGCTGCAGAGCCTGCCATAGCCGAGTGGGAGCCAGATGATGACCTTCTTCGTCCTGAGCCCGGATCATCGAAGTCCTGAACAGGTACAGCCGAGACCCAATCGGGGTCCGACGTGGGTGCAGCGCCGGTGTGGTTCAAGTGCAGTGAAGGAGCTGCAGACCCTCTGCCGCCTGACATTGAACTGGCTCATCGTCATCATCATCTTCATCATCACCGTCATCTTTCCAGCTCATCTCCACCGGGGGCCGTTGGGGTTCTCAACATTCGGCCCGGCTCTCCCTCGTCTTTCCCTTTTCCAGGGAGGCCGTCTCCAATTGTTCCCCCACGGTTCTGGGGGCTGAGTGATGTGGGTCAGCCACCTGGGGAGCTGTTTCGCCGGTTCGACGTTCTGGGTCAGCCACCTGACATACGGTGCTTCCAACTGGGCGACCCTGGCTTTCCTTTTCCCCTTAATCACCATTTGGCCATTGGATGCAGGGAGACCGCCGGAACTGTTCCTGTTTAATTGGACTCTGCCTGTCATCATCCTCATGTGTTTTGTGGTCCCACTGAGGTATAAGGTCATTCTGTATTAGTTGTTCTGATCCGTGTATTTACCGTTGTTTAGCATGTCTTTTTTTCCTCCTTTCCCCTCTCCTGTCTGAGGGATGAATTGTATCTAACTCTTGGTGTCTTGTGGGCCTGTGGGTTTTAGTTATAGGCCTCCTGTTTACTTTTTGCCCTGTTCATCTATCTTTTGTGCACTATGGAGTACTGTGTTTTTATTTCTAACCATACTCTGTAATTACCTCATGTGTTCCCTGTCATCGTCATGGTGTTTTTTTTCTCTGCGTCTTCTTGTGGGCCTGTGGGTTTTAGTTGTAGGCCTCCTGTTTGCTTTTTGCCCTGTTCAATGTGTCATTTGTGCCCTATGGAGTATTGTGTTCTTCTGTTTAACCATTCTCTGTAACTGCCTCAGGTGTTTTCTGTCATCGTCATGGTGTTTTTTTTCTTTCCTTCTGCGCTTGCTGGTTCTCGCCCTCCAGGCCTTTTCCCCCATCTGCCCACCCTGGGGGGGGGGGGGGGGGGGGCTTGGGTGTCATACGGCACTCATAGTTCGCCGCCTTGGGGGGGAGGTACTGTCATGGTTCGAGCGCCGACCTCGTCCGCACTTGAGCCATGCACTATTTTCGCCCATCTGACGGCTGTGTGCCCCTTTTGGCTCTCTGAGCTTTTATTGTGACAGCACTCGGAGGGCAGCCGCATTTCGCCTCATCAGCTGCTCCCTACTTAAGAGGGCAGCTGGGAGCGAAATATGCGGCAGTCTCGTCAAAAACCTTCCCATGGTCAGATGTTATTCGAGCATCCCGCTGTTCAGACGTAGACTATCCCTCGTCTTTATTCGTAAGTGTGTTTCCTTATGTTTCCATTCTCCCCTGTCATTGACTGTATTCACTGTAGTGTGTTTTAGCCCCCTTGGCCTGTTATTTTATTCCTTTTCTGTTCTGTTAATAAACTGTGCAAACTCACTGGTGATTTGTGGCGTCTTATGATGGCTCGTGAGGGCCATCCATGACATACAGCAATTATATCATTTTCAAGTACTGTAAAAAAAATGTGTGAACTTGTCATTTGTTTTAAATCTGTATGAAACATTTATCAAACTGTTTACTTTGTTTTGATTATACAAATTAGCTTGTTATGATTATAGCTCTTCTGCTTAATGTGCTGTAATTGTGAAAGTGTTGTGGTGGACTTGCAGGCAGCCAGAAGAGTTGGATAACATGGTTCCTGTGAGAACCAAAACTGTAAACCAGTGGTTCCATCTAGGATATGGGACTCAGTCCAGCAGCAGCCACACAGTAGCCGTGGTTATACCTCATGTGAACACTAGAATACTATAGCATGAGTCTGGTTCTATAGTAGAACGTTGTGTGAAACACACTGATGCATGTCATTTTTTTTTTTTTTTACTACAGGTGAAACTACGGGGAAACGTCAGGGGGGCGGCATATGTTTATATATTAATAAGCAGTACTGCACATCTGTCACGGTCAGAGAGCGCATCTGTACACCCGATGTGGAGCTGCTGTCTGTGTCACTACACCCCTTTTATTTGCCTCGCGAGTTCCCCCAACTTTTCATCACCACTGTGTACATTCATCCGAGGGCAGACGCTGACTCCGCCTCCAGCACCATCTTTGATGTGGTCCAGCAGCTGCAATCAATTTCTCCAGAGGCGCCAAACTTCATTCTTGGGGATTTTAACCATGTTTCTTTAAAGAAGACACTTAAAAACTTTTATCAGTATGTCTCCTGCCCAACCAGGCGAAAAAAGACATCGGACCTGTGCTATGGATCCATAGAGAGGGCCTATAAATCACTCCCCCTTCCTCTGTTAGGATCCTCAGATCACAACTGTGTACATTTGCTGCCCACATATAAAACTGCTCTCAGAGGAGGCAAGGTAGAGACGAGAGACATAGATGTGTGGACAGAGGATTCAGTGCACAGCCTCCAGGAATGCTTTGACTGTACAGACTGGGAGATGTTCACACTGGCCTGCGGGGATGATTTGGACTCTCTGGTTGACATCACATGCTCATACATGTCTTTCTGTAAAAATAAGTTTGTTACACGTAAACGTGTCAAAATATATCCCAACAACAAACCATGGGTTACAAAATCAGTTAAATCCTGCTTAACGCTCAAGCGACCAAGCTATTTTACGGACTGAAATGACCAAGTGGGGTCATTTATGACCCCATTGTGCTCTGTACAGGGATCCTTATTATAAATGGCTGATTGGAGGTTTATCATACCAAAACTACTCCCTGTATTTAAGACAGGTATTTTATAATGATCTAATGTAAAATGTGTTTGCTAATAATACTTTTATTGCAAGAAATAACCAAAACGCAGACTGTAAGAACAACATTACTTT
Source organism: Pholidichthys leucotaenia (assembly GCA_020510985.1). Lineage (NCBI taxonomy): Eukaryota > Metazoa > Chordata > Actinopteri > Cichliformes > Pholidichthyidae > Pholidichthys > Pholidichthys leucotaenia. The sequence continues at coordinate 428,296,128 of CM035841.1, read as the reverse complement.
TATTTAGACAGTCCTTGTCAGTTCACTCTTGGAACATCATCATCATCATCATAGTTATTATCATCATAGTTACAATAATAGGTATCATCATCATCATCATAGTTACAACAATAATAGGTATCATCATCATCGTAGTAACAATAATAGGTATCATCATCATCATCATCATCATCATCATAGTCATCATTGTCATCATATCATCATCACGATGATGATGATACCTATTATTGTAGTTACGATGATGATCATGATACCTATTATGGCATTTTGCGTAATGGCGGTTTTCTTGTGGACGGTGATCCAGATCACCACCAAATTCTAATCATCTGTAGGATACCCCATTTCTGACAATCTGTGAAAATTTCATGAAAATCCGTCCATAACTTTTTGAGTTATCTTGCTAACAAACAGACAAACAAACAGACAAATCCAGACAAACAGACAAATGTAAATCTTTTTTCTCTCGGCGCCACACGAGTAGGCTGCCTTTTGCAACAGCGGCTCGATTCCGAGTCTTTTTCCCTTCCTCTCTCTTTTGATCCGTCTTTTTTTTTTCACCCCACTTATATCACGGACACACAGATCGTCCTAAATGTCTCCTGAGCCGGTGGACGGAGCCACTGTTTATAGCAGGATACGATACAGCAGAGAACAGCTGCTAGCATTCAACCGCCACCCGGTCCCATTGGAAAAACTCGACATACCGAGAGAACTGAGGCGAAAACGCCGCGGCTGCCGGGCTGGAGTAAGGCGGAGGACAAAAAATATAAGGTACAGACCCTCCCTTCCATCTGTTGTCATGGGAAATGTACGGTCGATACTGGGAAAGTTAGATGAGCTAGCGGCTATCTCCCGTTATGATAGCACATACCGGGAGTGCTCTCTCCTTTTGTTTACTGAGACGTGGCTAACTGAACTAGCAGCAGATGCTAACATTGAGCTGGAGGGTTTTCACATGATACGAGCTGACCGAACACCAGACAGTGGCAAGGCTAGGGGCGGTGGAGTGATAATGTATGTTAACAACAACTGGTGCAGACCGGGACATATCACTGTTAAACAACGACACTGCAGCAAAGACATTGAGTTGCTAGCTGTTAGCATGAGGCCTACATATCTCCCGAGAGAACACTCACACGTGATCTGCATTGTTGTTTATGCAAATCCGACGGCGAACGCTGGGACAGCACGTGACGTCATCCATTCAGTAACCAGCAGGCTGCAGACAGAACACCCAGATGCTCTTCTCCTCATCTCAGGCGATTTCAACCATGTTTCACTGTCTCCCATTCTACCCACGTTCACCCAGTATGTCACATGCCACACTAGAGACAATAAAACACTGGATTTATTCTACGCAAACACTAAGGAGGCGTACACCTCATCACAACTCCCCCCACTCGGGAGATCGGATCACAACTTGGTTCATCTCCGGCCGGTGTACAAACCCCTAGTGCACAGACAACCTCCGGCCATGCACACTGTGGAGTTATGGTCTGAGGAGACAATGGACACCCTAAAGGGCTGTTTTGAAGCCACCGCCTGGAAGCAGCTCTGCGATCCACATGGTGAGGACATCGATGGCCTCATTCACACCTTCACGGGCTACCTCAGCTTCTGTGTGGACAAATCCATTCCCACCAAGACCATACGGCGTCACTCAAACAACAAACCCTGGATCAATCCTGAGATAAAAACACTTCTGAGAGAGAAGAAGAGGATCTTCAGGTCAGGGAACAGGGAGATGCTGAAGTCCGTACAGAGGGAGCTGAGGAGAAAGATCAGAGAAGGCAAGGACAGCTTCAGGAAGAAGATGGAGGACAAGCTGCAACAGAGCGACATCAGCGGGGTCTGGAGAAACCTCAAAACCATCTCGGGGCTCCAGAATACCTCCCCCCAGGCCACAGGGGGCAGGGAGTGGGCGAACAACCTGAATCTGTTTTTCAATAGATTTGACCAACCGCCCTCCCCCCTGACTGCACAACAACCACTGCTGCCTCTAAAGAAATCAAGTCCTGCTGCCCACTCCCCACTCCACCAACACCCCCCCCCACTCCCAACACACAGCCCCCCATCCTGACCCTGACCAGGACCCAGGTGAGGACGGAGCTGAGGAAGATCAAGGCGAGGAAGGCGCCGGGACCGGACGGCATCAGCGCAAAGCTCCTCAAGTCCTGTGCAGACCAGCTGTGTGGGATTGTGACGTATATCTTCAACATGAGCCTGAAACTGGGGAGGGTACCACAGCTGTGGAAAACATCTTGTGTGGTACCTGTACCAAAAACTTCCCACCCCAAAGACCTGAACAGCTACAGACCGGTGGCCTTGACGTCCCACTTGATGAAGACCCTGGAGAGACTGCTCCTTGCTCACCTCCGCCCCCTGGTGGAACCAGCGATGGATCCACTCCAGTTCGCCTACCAGCATGGCATTGGGGTGGAGGATGCGGTGATCTTCCTCCTTCACCGTTCTCTGTCCCACCTGGAGAAGCCCGGGAATATGGTGAGGATCATGTTCTTTGACTTCTCCAGTGCTTTCAACACCATCCAACCGATGATCCTGAAGGACAAGCTGCTGCGCGCAGGGGTGGACCAGCACCTGTCATCATGGATCCTGGACTACCTCACGAACCGGCCTCAGTTTGTGAGAACCCGGGACTGTGTGTCCGACACGATCATCAGTAGCACGGGGGCCCCCCAGGGAACGGTGCTGGCTCCCTTCCTGTTCACTCTTTATACTGCGGACTTCTCACACAACACAACACACTGCCATCTACAGAAGTTCTCTGATGACTCTGCGATCGTTGGCCTCATCTCCAATGGAGATGAAGCTGAGTACAGAGGGCTTATCCAGGACTTCGTGGACTGGTGCCATCGGAACTGCCTCCAGATCAACGCGAGGAAAACTAAGGAGCTGGTGGTGGACTGCCGCAGGCATGGGCAGCCCCTCACAGTACCAGTAAATATACAGGGAACAGACATCGAGATGGTGACATCCTATAAGTACCTGGGTATTCATCTGAACAATAAACTAGACTGGTCACACAATACTGATGCACTCTACAAGAAGGGACAGCGCAGGCTGTTCCTGCTGAGGAGACTCAGGTCTTTTGGTGTACAAGGGGCGCTGCTGAAGTCATTCTATGACACGGTGGTGGCATCAGCCATCACTTTTGGAGTGGTCTGCTGGGGCAGTGGCATTACTGCAGCCGATAGGAAGAGACTGAACAAACTGATTAAGAAAGCTAGCTCTGTCCTGGGGCAGCGCCTTGATCCGATGGAGGAGATAGGAGAGAGAAGGACGGTGGCTAAACTGTCATCTCTGCTGGAGTCCGAGTTCCACCCTATGCAGGACATACTGAATGCACTGAGGAGCTCATTTAGCAGCAGACTACATCATCCCAGGTGCACAACCGAGAGGTTTCGTAGGTCCTTCCTACCAACGGCTGTCAGACTGTACAACCTAAGCAGGGCTGCTCGCAGAGATAGCAAAAAGACGTAACAAACTAATAGTTTTTTGAATGCAAAAGATGCAATAGACTTACACAATGGTCCCCTCCGGCATACAACTAGGAACTTACCGGTCGCTATGGAGGGTGAGAATATGTGTGGGCACATGATCATACCATGTAGGATAACTGGGTAGACGGTTGTGCTGTTTCATTCCATCTAGCAACAATGCTCTGCACTGTGTGTGTTTATATATTTGCATATTTATTCCATCTAGCTACAATGCTCAGCACTGGGTGTGTTTATATATTTATATATCTACATATTATTCCATCTAGCTACATTGCTCCGCACTGTGTGTGTTTATATACTTGCATATTTATTCCACCTAGCTGCAATGCTCCGTACTGTGGGTGTTTATATATTTACATATTTATTCCATCTAGCTACAATGCTCTGCACTGTGTGTTCATATATTCATATATTTATTCCATCCAGCTACAATGCTCTGCACTGTGTGTCTGTGTGTGTGTGTATATATATATATTTTATAGTAATATGTACATATGTATATTAGCTGCTCTTGCTTGCTTGTTTTTTTCTTGCCTTCTGATTGTTGCTCTGAGTGTTGCTATCCCTGTGCTGTTGCAATCCTGGAATTTCCCCGTTGTGGGACTAATAAAGGCTTATCTTATCTTATCTTATCTTATCTTGCTATCCTAGGTCTGTTCGCCATGGTTCACTGCAATACAATATAAAGTACTGATTAGAAGTGGAAACCGGAGTGGTGGCTCAGTTGGTAGAGCATCCGCCCCACACCCGGGAGGCAGGGGTTCAAATCCCAGCCGGGTCATACCAAAGACCATATAAAAATGGAATGGGGAAAGTAAAGTTGCACACAGAGCTACCAGAGGACTGACCCCCCGCTGCAGCTTTCACTACTTACAGTAGCTGTGTGGCCTAGGGTCAGAGAAACGGAGATAGGCGCCGCCCATATACACCTTCAGGTGTGAAGGGATTAACTAACTAACTATTACAAGTGGAACATTTGAATAAAATTTATAAAACCAGTGCTTCTCTTCGGGGTCATAAATGACCCCACAAGAGTTTGCGATGTCTACGCCACACCAATTGGTTGATCCCTGCAAAAAACTATGACAGTGTGTAGGATTAGTAGACTGACAAATTCATGCTAGGAAAGAAAATTTGGATAAAAAATAAAGAGACGGCACATTAAATTATATGGCTGGGGTCGTAAATGACCCCACTCGGTCGCTTGAGGGTTAAAGAGGAAAGCACTTGCCTTTAAACAGGGGTCTGTTTCTGAGCTGCAGATTACCACAAAGGAGCTGAAGGCCGAAATTTTAAGAGCAAAACAGAATTATAAATCAGAATTGGAAAGCAAGATGGCAACAAAGAAACTTGGTTCAGCCTGGGCCTGTATGAAAACTATTGCAGGCCTTCAGAGCACAGAGCGCAGTAATCATGTGTTTTTAGATGGTTTTAATTCAGACACAGAGCTGGCTAATGCTCTTAATTGTTTTTATGGTCGTTTTGACTCCTTTGATTTCAGCACAGAAATCCAAGATTTGAAACAGAAACTCAAAGACAATCAGCACTTTAATATTGAGGTGCAGGATGTTAAAAGGGAGTTCTGCACTGTAAAAGTGAACAAAAGTCTGGGCCCTGATAATATATGTGGGTGCTTGGTAAAGTCCTGTGCACATGAACTGAGTCCTATATTTCATTACATTTTCAATAAGTCCTTACAGACACAACATGTGCCTAAGATCTGGAAAGAAGCCGTGGTTGTTCCTGTTCCAAAATCCAGCTGTCCTAAAACGGTAAACGACTTTAGACCAGTTGCTTTGACTTCAATTTTAATGAAAATTTTTGAAAAACTGGTCAGATGTGCGGTCCTAAGGCAGACTGAGCATGCATTGGATCCTCTGTGTCATAACCCGAGTGTCGGTTCTGGCCACACTCGGGTCTCATATCTTTTTGTTCCCTGGCTTTGGCAGCTGAGGGTTCCTTCCAGCTCCTCGGGCTCTTATTGTGAAGGCGCCCGGGGGAGCTCCCTGCTGTCAAAGTCAGCTGCTGCTCTGCTGTCATTAGCAGCAGCTGTGCCGCGTTGGGGTCATTAGCCGCCAGAGATATAAGCGGGTGCTAAATGTCCTCCAGCGCGGCAGTCTCTGTTATATCCTGTTATACCCTGTTATGATCATCGGTTACGATCATCTGTTATATCCTGCTACGTTTTGATGGTGCTCCTTTATGCTCAGGTATGTTCCCGTTTGCCTAGCTCATCATTAACGTTGTCGTCTGGCGCATCGGGTGTTCCCCGGCTCAGACTTCACTCAGCCGCTGTATGTGTTCTATGTGTGTTCATCCTTATCCACAATAAATTACCACTGCAAACTCACTGGTGACTGAGGCGTCTTGTGACGGTCCGTGAGGGCCGTTGTGATAGTAGACTGCCGCCTAACGCCCGGAGAGGAGGCGTTGCATCGAGACGCCATTCACCGTGTAGTTTGCAGTAGTGGACTGTTTGTTCCTACCTGTCTGGGTGCCGTGTTGAAGCATGCCATCGTGGAGGTCTCGTGCTCGGAGGCAGGACGCTGTTCTCGCTGACACCCTCGAACGCGTGGACAGAGTCCTTGTCACCGCCTCCCTCCTCGAATACAACAGCGAAGTGCCCTGGTACCTGGACCTAGCCGAGGAAATTCTGGATTCTCTCCCCCGCTTCACTAATCATCCAGAGGTAAGCGTGAGGAGAGATGACATCGCCGCCCAGCGTGAGATTCTCCGAGGGCTGGAGGGAAATCCTGGCGGGAAGCTGAAGCGGAGGAGACGTCGCCCCTCGCTTCGGGATCCCGCTCCTGCCTCTGTTCCGGCCCGGGAGTTCGCACCATCCGGAGGTCTTTTCCCACCGGGCATGTCGTCACTCGGGATTCCCCCAGAGAAGCTGCAGATGACAGCAGACAAGATCTGGGACCGGGTGGCAGCTGCTTGCTCCGCTGAGAATCCTCCAGCGTGTATGAAGCATGTGGTGGCGGCGGTTAGACTCGTGGAGAGGAATCCAGCGCTGCGTGAGTTTCCTGAGTTTGCTGACTTGCTTGCCGCCGTTTCTGCTCAGGAACGGCGATTTCCGGACCTCACCTTCGCCTCACCCCCTACAAGGAACCGTCGTCACTCCGGCTTCCAACCTCGGCTAGAGCCCCGTCTGGATGCTGCTCCGGGTCGCCGCAAGGGCTCAACCCCCCACACAGCTGTCACTTCTGCGCCTCGTCAGAGGGGAATCCCCGCAGCCTCGTCTTCTCCCGGGCCCTCGCCCGCTGTCCCGTCAGCGCCCCATGCCCGACTGACCCCGGCTGTCGCCCCCTCCTCCTCGTCGCCTATCCTGGCTGCTGTGTGTCACGAGAGCTCCGTTTCGGCGAGCTTCATCCCCGATCCGCCTCGAGTGGCCTCATCTCGTCTTCCCAGAGGGCCCTCTGTCGCCATCCAGCGGGGAAAGGAAGGAATGACGTCCCCCACAGCGGAGACCATCTTACCCTTAGGGGAAAGGCGAGTGCATGATAATTTCTCTCCTCTTGACATTGTTGTGCCTTGTCTGACTCCTAGGGGTGGAGTTCGGGGTATGCAGCCCCCCGAGCTCCCTCCACCCGCTGTGGATGAAAGTATTAACCCTGCTTCCTCTGTGTGTCCCTCCGCTGAGCGGTCCTTGACGTCAGGCCAACGTCGCTGGATGAGGAGGGAGCCTGCGGTTCTGGAGAGCCTGGTTCCGGTTCCACAGCCATGCCATGGGCGGAGGAGGAGAGCGGACTGCAGCATGGAGCCATCGCCGGTGAGGAAGCGTCCCCGGGGTTCCACGGAGGAGCGGTCCGGTCCAGCAGGGCGAGATTCTCCTGCCACCACGCCATGCGGGCCACCGGCGTGGACATCGGTGCCGGAGGACTCTTTGGCTGCACGCACCATCATGCCAGCTGCGGAGCCCGACGCAGCTGAGTGGGAGCCTGATGACGACCTCCTGACATCTGAGCCCGGATCTTCGCAGTCCTGGACGGCGTCAGAACCCGAGCTCAGGCAAGTGCTCTACTTTGTCTTTCTTTTTCACCCCTTAGAGCATTTTTGCCTGTCTCAAGGGGAGATGAGCCGGGTGCAGCCGCCCGCTGCGTCCGAGCTTATCTCACCGGGTTCTGGCGCTGCCGGTGATCCTGATCCCGGGTTTTCTCTCTCTTTCGAGCCTTCTCCCAGGGTTGCCGGCGAGGGGCTGCTTTCGCCTGCTGTGCCAGAGGTTCCGGTTTCGGGGTTGGAGGTCGAGTTTGGTGCCACGCCGACCCAGTCGGGGTCCGTCGCGGGTTTGGTTCCGGAGGCCCAATCGGGGCCCACCGTGGGTTTGGTTCCGGAGGCCCAATCGGGGTCCACCGTGGGTGCTGCACCAGCAGGTCCTAGGTTCGGTGAGGGAGCTGCAGATCCCCAGCCACCGGATGCTGGACAGGCTCGTTTTCTTCATCACCCTCATCTCCACAGTCATCCTCCTCGTCTCCCTGAGGAGCACTACCCATCTCCACCTGGGGCCGTTGGGGTCCCGAACGCTCCGCCCGGTTTCCCCTCATCTCCCCCCTTTTCTGCGGGATCACCGGCTGCTTCCTCCCAACGGTTCTGGTGGGCTGGTGTTGCAGGGCGGCCGCCTGAAGGGCTGTCTCGTTGGTTTGGTTCTCTGGGCCGGCCCCCCGACCGGTTTATCTTCCTGTGCGGCGACCTGCTCCGGCCGCCTGAAACTCTCTTCCCCCGAGCATGGGACTGGGGTAGGCCGCCCGAACTGTCCTCTTTCCCCTCCCTGTTCTGTGGCCTCTTGTTGCCGGACGACCCCCCCGAACCTTTTGCCCCATCCCTCCGGGCCTGGACTGCGCCCTTTCCGGGTTCCTGATCTCGTCTGTGGGACTGTTGGGGTGTGTGTGTGTGTGGGGGGGGGGGGGATTGTTTTGTGTTTTTGTGTCCCTCTGTTTGCCCAAGGGTGTGTTGCCTATTTTGTACTTATTGTGGTTTTGTTCTTGTTACCCGGGATTATGGGTTTTTTTTTTCTATAGCCTTGTTGGTTGTTTGTCTCTCTCCCTCCTGCCAGCACCCCATCCACCCACCCTAGGGGGGTGGTGGTGGGGGGGCCGGGGTGTTACTCTGGCCGCTCAGAGCTCGGCCTTGAGGGGGAGGAACTGTCATAACCCGAGTGTCGGTTCTGGCCACACTCGGGTCTCATATCTTTTTGTTCCCTGGCTTTGGCAGCTGAGGGTTCCTTCCAGCTCCTCGGGCTCTTATTGTGAAGGCGCCCGGGGGAGCTCCCTGCTGTCAAAGTCAGCTGCTGCTCTGCTGTCATTAGCAGCAGCTGTGCCGCGTTGGGATCATTAGCCGCCAGAGATATAAGCGGGTGCTAAATGTCCTCCAGCGTGGCAGTCTCTGTTATATCCTGTTATATCCTGTTATGATCATCGGTTACGATCATCTGTTATATCCTGCTACGTTTTGATGGTGCTCCTTTATGCTCAGGTATGTTCCTGTTTGCCTAGCTCATCATTAACGTTGTCGTCTGGCGCATCGGGTGTTCCCCGGCTCAGACTTCACTCAGCCGCTGTATGTGTTCTATGTGTGTTCATCCTTATCCACAATAAATTACCACTGCAAACTCACTGGTGACTGAGGCGTCTTGTGACGGTCCGTGAGGGCCGTTGTGACACTCTGCAGTTTGCCTATAGGCCACACAAAGGAGTGGAGGATGCCACTGTCACTCTGTTTAACATGCTTTTTAAACATCTGGATTTTAATGGGACATATGCCAGGCTTTTATTTGTGGACTTTTCTTCTGCCTTTAATACAATCCAACCTCATATCTTAGTTGAAAGGCTCCTGCAACAATTTGATTTGAGCAATAATCTGGTGGGTTGGATTCTGGATTTCTTAACCAACAGGACGCAGAGAGTAAGGGTCAATGGTACATTGTCTGACCTAAAGTGCTCTTCTACTGGCTCTCCTCAGGGGTGTGTGTTGTCACCACTACTCTTCATCCTGTACACAAACATGTGTCGGAGCAGACATGACAACAGACACATTATAAAGTATGCTGATGATTCAGTTATTGTCAGTCTCCTCCAGGATGGTGAGAGTGGCCACGGCCCAGTAGTTGATGATTTTGTTCACTGGTGTGAGGATTCCTACCTGCAGCTGAATACAACAAAAACTAAAGACATGATTATTGACTTTAGGAGGAAAAATCCCAGGCACAAAGTCACCATACTAAAAGGCCAGGCCACCGAATGTGTACAATCCTACAAATATCTTGGGACGATTATTGATAGTAATTTAAACTTTGAAGAGAACTGTGAAAGGGTGTGCAAAAAGGGTCAGCAACATTTGCATTGCTTGAGAAAACTTGCACGCTTCTAAGTTGACCGAACCATAATGACAATGTTTTATCGGGCTTTTATTGAATCTGTTTTATCCTTTTCTTTAGTGTCATGGTTTGGTCAGATAAAACTGAAACAGAGGAAATCCTTGGATCAGGTAGTTAGATGGTCCAGTCGTTTGCTTGGTGAGTCACAGTTGAGCCTGACATCCCTGTACACCAGACAGGTACAGAGGATGGCTACCTCCATTTTAAATGATGACTCCCACCCTTTGCACTGCAACTTTCAGCTTCTTCCCTCAAGACGGAGGTTTGCTGTCCCAAAAAGTAGAACCCAGCGCTACAAAAACAGCTTTGTCCCTGCTGCTGTCAAAGAGTTGAACAAGCTGTAAAAATATATTGTACATAATTTAGGTACCTATTTATTAACTTCATTTTATATTTACTTATTTTTGTAGGATGTCACTTGGGATCTAAATATTTTATTGGGTTTTAGACCTTTGAGTTTTTTAACTTCTTTGACTAGTTTTTAACTTTTAATATGACCCTTCTCTCTTACCTCTGGTTTCTCCCTCATCTCTTTGTCTTTTTATATCCTGATTGATGGAGCCTTGAGTATTTTTATCATGTTTATAGTCAGCTTCATGTGTGCCTGTGTTTGTGTCTATGTTGAATGTAATTAGTGGCTTGTAAATATGGATGTCACCAGACTGCAAAACAAATCTACACTACCGTTCAAAAGTTTGGGGTCACCCAGACAATTATTTTGTGTTTTCCATGAAAAGTCACACTTATTTACCACCATGATTTGTAAAATGAATAGAAAATATAGTCAAGACATTGAGAAGGTTAGAAATAATGATTTGTATTTGAAATAATAATTTTTTCCAGATACTCAACCTGCTCAAAGGAAGGTCAGTTTTATAGCTTCTCTAACCAGCTAGACTGTTTTCAGCTGTGCTAACATGATTGCACAAGGGTTTTCTAATCATCCATTAGCCTTCTGACGCAATGAGCAAACACATTGTACCATTAGAACATTGGAGTGATAGTTGCTGGAAATGGGCCTCTATACACCTATGTAGATATTGCACCAAAAACCAGACATTTGCAGATGGAATAGTCATTTATCACATTAGCAATGTATATTAGATATTAGAGTGTATTTCTGATTAGTTTAAAGTTATCTTCATTGAAAAAAACAGTGCTTTTCTTTCAAAAATAAGGAAATTTCTAAGTGACCCCAAACTTTTGAACGGTAGTGTACCTCCATCCATCCATCCATCTTCTACCGCTTTTCCGGAGGTCCGGGTCGCGGAGGCAGCAGTTCAAGCAGAGAAGCCCAGACTTCCCTCTCCCCAGCCACCTGCTCCAGCTCTTCAGAGGGGATACCAAGGCGTTCCCAGACTAGCTGGGAGACATAGTCTCTCCACCGAGTCCTGGGTCTGCCCCGGGGTCTCCTCCCAGTGGGACGTGCCTGAAACACCTCAAGTAGGAGGCGTCCAGGAGGCATCCTAATCAGATGCCCATACCACCTCAACTGACTCCTTTCAATGTGGAGGAGCAGCGGTTCTACTCTGAGCCTCTCCCGGATGACTGAGCTCCTCACCCTATCTCTGAGGGTGAGTCCAGCAATCCTACGGAGAAAGCTCATTTCAGCCGCTTGTATCCGCGGATACAAGCGGATACAAGCGGTAGTGTACCTGCGGGTACAAATAAAGTAACCTGAACCTGAACCTGAACCTGAGGTTCTCCATAATCCTGGGCTGTTTTTAATTTCACTTGTATGTTCTGTAACTGTGTTTTAGCTAATCCTTCTCTTATAGTTAATTGCACAGTAGCCTGGTGGAGCACCCACAATTTGGTTAGACTGTACAACTGTACAATGACAGTAAAGCCTATTCTATTCTATTCTTTGTGACTTGAAAGTGTTCCATATTTTACAAAGCTTTTGAAAAGTATTACAGCCAGAAAGACTCATTTTTGGACTGCACTTTGCACATATTCTGTACAGTGTAACTTAAGTTACACTCAGAATTTTGCACCTTATAAATAAAGAGCTGGAGTTTGTAAACCATTGTGTACTTTATTTTCAAATTGTCACAAAGCAGTTAAAGACATTTTGTCTGAAGGGGTAAACCATACCTAAACATGTGTCTGCATTCTAAAACTATGGCTTTATAATGACACTTGGGCACATATAGATCAAAGCACAGTTTGCAGCAACAATCTTATCCAGTAAAGTCATGTTGTCACCTTCACATGGTACTACGAAGGCCAGACCTATAGTGTCATTCAGTATTGTGTATTTGGAGCGCATGTACCCTTTTAGTCTCTCAATTCAATTTGTTTATATAGCACCAATCACAACACAGGGTTTTCTCAAGGCACTTCACAAAAGGGTGGGATTGGGCCACCCTCTGGCATCAAGCTGGCTGTGGCCCCTGGTGGATGCAGGCATTTTCAGTGTGGCACCTACAAGTGCAACACTTTCCTTAATATCAAATCCACAGTCTGCCAATACTGTCTTTTGGTGACAGCTTCTGAAGAAAGCCACAGTCCCACAATTTTTTTTGTGCTGTACTACTGTACAATGACAATAAAGCCTATTCTATTCTCCTCTTGCAAGAGTAAAATTTGGTTAAGCCTAAGGTGACACATGCTACAGTTCTGCTGTTCTTGCACATTTTCCACTGGAGCATCATCAGCCTGACAGATCTGTGCTGCTTCATCAGATGTTCTTTCCTCTATCTCAGCCAGAGGTGTGGTGTTATCTGTTGGTGATAAGGACAATATACGACTTTAGTTAATATATTTTGTAATCAAAAGGAATCCCAAGACACATTTTAGAAAGAAAAACATAGGCCAAAAAAAAAAGACTATGTGAATATAAAGGAGCTACATTATCCACCTCAGTCACGGGGCCAGTGGTGTTGGGAGTCTATGTTGGGGGTTCACTTGCATGCCCTGCCCATTCTTTTTGTCATGATCTCGTCCTTCTGCATAAGCGGATAAACCTGTCAGGAGTGGTAGCTTGAAGCTCTGCATGGCCAAGGTTTAGAGAAGGTGCCCAGTCAGGATCACAGTCTAGCATTTCATAAGCTGGTCTGCCTGTTAAAGCAAAGGAAACGGTAAGAAAATACTTTGGTGTAGAACAAATTAAACCCACTTACACATGTGTGTAAGTGGGAACTTTTTCTAGCTACTCGGATATCAGAGTCTTTCTTTATCTTAGCTTAGCTTAGCTTAGCTTTGTTTAGCTTAGCACTGCTAACGTAGGCTAAAAGCTATGACCAAGCAAGTTTTAACCACTCAGCAGCAACAACAGACTTATATACAGTAAATCATAGCGTACTTGTTATGGATGAATCCTGGTGCAAATGAGGAGGCCGTGGATAAAGTAGAACGTTGTTTGTTAACAGAACAACTCAAGTAGTACAGGCACTTCTACAGCAAGGGGTCAACGGCCGAAGAGAGTCAGCCTTCTTCTTCTTCTTCTTCTTCTTCTTCTTCTTTTAGATTTGATTGGCAGTTGGCAACCAGCTTACAGGTGCATTACCGCCACTGACTTGATTATCATCACTCTATATCTTTGTATAAGGCGTTCTTATAAGGAGCTCTGAACAACCCCTTATGTATGAAAAAATTATCCGTCCTTGGACTGTGTCCTCGGGGGCGTCCATAGCTGTGCCAGCCAGCCGGCCAGCCTCCTCCAGCCATGCCCTTTATACCCCGGGTGATGTCATCACCAGAAAGGTGGTCCACCACCCCACACCATTCCGCAGCAAACCCGGCCGCCATATTACTACTTAACGGTACCTTTATGAAAATGCTCTGAACACACCACCATCGATAAAGGAGTGTAGTTGAAAGTTAATAAAATGCAAGAAAACACAATTTCCTATGTACACACTCATCGGCAGACCCCACCCCAACACACCCACCCATAACCCGGGCATACACAATACAAATAGAGTTAGGTCATCAATTCGCATACTTTTTTTTTCTTTAACACAATCCACACAGGGTACACACCGGATAGTTACACACAGTAAACTATATACATATGCCTAGGGCAAAAAAAAAACTTGTTAAACATACCTACTAGGCAAAATATGTGGTTATCACACATTATTAGCAGGGCTCTGGGGTCAAATGGTACATAATGACTACATAACAATGACCAGTAATCCCCCCCCCCTTTAAGATCACCATTCAGTCCCTCCTGGAGGCTCACCCCGTGGATTGCCATCACGCAGATCCCACCCCAACTGCCTTCGCCTCTTCTCTGCTTGGAATGAGCTGACCTGGCATCTCCCCTTCCCCACTCGCCGCAGCTCATTGGGATGTCTCCAGGACTCATCAGACAGCCCCAGATAGCCGTCTTTCTGGGTAGCCACCACTGGTAGCCGCACCTGGTCATCACGTCGATTTCTCCTCTCGTGTTTTCCTCTCGCCCGAGCCTCTTCCCAGGGCCAGATGTCATCTCCGATCCGCAGGGAAATTTGGGTTGGCCTCGAGTGTCCACCACGACATGACCGGGCCTCCTTACTGTGCCGGGCCAAATCGCTGGCCCAATCCGAAGCTCTCGACGAACGTCGATGTCTAGCGCACCATAGCACTGCTCCTGCTGGTCCTGCCCAAGACCTCTTCTTCACAACCCCAGCAGCCGTTCCAGGGGTCCCGCTGTGCCGTCCAGCTCCCACATCCAGGGCTGCTTGGACACTGGCATCAGGACTCTCCCAGGATGGGTCGTCACAGCGCCGGTCCTCCTTACACTCAGGAATGGCAGGCCAGTCACTGTCCTAGACCGCATCATCCTCCATGTGCGGAACAGGTCGGTCCCACAACCCGCAGCCCAACCACTCCTCACCAGCACTATTGGCGATCTTAAATCCCAGGCCATAAAATAAATCACAGCCCAGAATGTTCGACCCAGAGGCGGTTACCACGAATTGGACTCCAGTCATCACCACTGTCTTATACCTCACCACCAAACCTACAATGCTCATCTTGCTCCCTCCATAGCCATAACACAGCGTTGTGAACTCCTTCGGCCAACAGTGAGGAAACAGCCTCTTCACCGTGGTGAGGTTCAGCACCGACGCTACCAGTAGCGGCACTTCCATGCCATCAAGCAACACGTTGCAGAAGATGTGACCACTCATGCTCGAGGAAAAAGTATGGATGATCGTAGGCTCCGCAGCAGGACTCTCCACTCCGCCTTTTCCAACCTCCCGCTCGAAGTTCTTACAGGTTCTGGCGACCTGGTGTAATAGACCACATTTCCCACACTGCTTGCCTCTCACCAGACACTTTCTTGCTTTATAACGATGCTTAGCGGACCTGCGGCCATAGCATTTCGGCGTTCCTGGGGCGGATCTGATCCTGACAAAGGCGGCATATTCTTCATCCTCTGAGCTGGCATCGTTGTCCGGGTCTGCATTTAGTGCCTTTGCCCTTGGTTCTGCTTCCCGCAGCGTGCTTTTCTTGCCGAGGTCCTTAGCCAGTTTTTCTGCTGCCTTGCACTGCTGCGCTCTCTCGATGGCCACTGCCAGCAATAGTTCACTCGCAAACGTTAGCAGCCTGGAGCGTGTAGCTGAGCAGAGAGTGTGTTCCGCCAGTTGGTCGTGGACAATCTCCTCTTCCAAAACTCCAAATTGGCACACTCTTGCTAGCTGCCGCAAGTCAGCAACGAAACATTGGACTGTCTCTCCATTACGCTGGTGGCACTGTTGGAACTGAATCCGTTTCACAATCACATTCTCAGGGGTGCGAAAATAGCACACCATTAGCTCTACTACAGCTTCGTAGGTATCCGCTATGTCATGGATGGCCCTCATAAGCCATCATAAGACGCCACTCAGCCGGTGAGTTTGCACAGTTTTATTAAAGGGAACGGTGAATGATAAAATAACAAGCCACGGGGGGCTAAAACACACTACAACGATATACAGTCAATGACAGGGGAGAATGGATACATAAGGAGACATGCTTACGAATATAGACGAAGGGTAGTCAATGTCTGAACAGCGGGATGCTCGATAACTTCAGACAAGGGGAAGTTTTTAATGAGACTGCCGCGCATTTCGCTCTCAGCTGCCCTCTTAAGTAGGGAGCAGCTGATGAGGCGAAATGCGGCTCAGCTGTCCGCTCTGACAGCTGGGAGCCCCTCCGAGCGCTGTCACAATAAAAGCTCGGCAAGCCAAAAGGGGCACACACATGTCAGATGGGAGAAAATAGTGCATGGCCCAAGCGCGGACGAGATCGGCGCTCGAACCATGTCACGCTACTCCCAATGTTTCCAAAATCTTCTGGCTTTCCATACCGAGGTGATGCACCAGAATTGCCTTCGCACACTGCTTCCTGAGCTTGCCGAGGTTCAGAGTCACCAGAAAATTCTGGAAGGCTGAGTACCACTGAGTCCACGGGACCGGTGGCTCGCCAGGAACCTCCAAAAATGTTCTAAAGTCAGAAAAAGCTCACTCTATGCCAATTTACCTCATCGCCAAATGTTATGTATGAATTCTGGTGCTGTGGATAAAGTAGAACGTTGTCTATTAACAGAACCACTCAAGTAGTACAAGCACTTCTACAGCAAAGGGTCAACGGCCGAAGAGAGTCAGCTTCCTCCAGCCATGCCCTTTATACCCCAGGTGACGTCATCACCAGAAAGGTGGTCCGCCACCCCAAACCATTCCCCAGCGAACCCGGCCGCCATATTACTGCTTAACAGTACCTTTATGAAAATGCTCTGAACACACCACCATCGATAAAGGAGTGTGGTTGAAAGTTATATTGGGTCTTCTCACTGCTGCAATCCAGACCAGATCTTGCCTCTTTGTTACATTCGAAACGTGGGCTGTGCTGTTCTTCTTCCATGCTGGAAAACGATAAAAGCCTGGTTTATCTTTTTTCCACGGTGGTTGTAAGAATGACTATAATAGTTTACAACACAGCTGGCAAGCTCTATTCTTCCCTATGTCTGCTACGTTGACGTAATCTCAGTGAATTACCAAGGTTTATGGTTCCCAGAATGCACTTGGTCAATTTTGTAAATGCTACTTCACACTGGCGAGCCTAATTCATGAATAAATGCTCAAAGTAATTAATTAAGATAAGAGGTAAGATAAGCCTTTATTAGTCCCACAATGGGGAAATTCCAGGATTGCAACAGCACAGGGATAGCAACACTCAGAGCAACAATCAGAAGGCAAGAAAAACAAGAACAGCTAGTAAACATACAGTATGTACATATTACTATAAATATATATATAGACACACAGTGCGGAGCATTATGGTTGGTGAATGTGCAGCAGAAAGTCTAAGCTCTCTCTCCACGGATGTGGCGGGCCAGCTGGAAGTCTTTGGGCATGATGGTGACCCTCTTGGCGAAGAAGAGACCCACCAGGTAGGCCTCTCTGGTCTCCTGCAGAGCCATGATGGCTCAGGAAGCGCAGGTCGGTCTTTAAGTCCTGAGCGATCTCCCTCACCAGGCGTTGGACGGGCAGCTTACGGATGAGCAGCTCCGTGGATTTCTGGTAGTGACGGATCTCTCTCAGAGCCACGGGCCTGTAATGGCGAGGCCTCTTCACTCCTCCGGTGGCCGGAGCGCCTCTCCAAGCAGCCCTGGTGGCTAGCTGCCTCCTGGGGGGCTTCTTCCTCCAGTAGATGTTACGGACGGTCTGCTTGGTTCTTGCCATCGCTCTTTATTATTCTGTCTTATATTTCTTGCACGCCGCCTAAACTCCAGCCCGGCACCCGCGTCGTTTTCGCTACAGCTCCCGGTATGTCAAGTTTCCCATTAGCACCAGGCGGCGGCCAAGTGCTAGCTAGCACCAGCTCCTCCCCGCTGCAACGTCTCCCGCTGCAAACAGTGGCTCCGTCCGCCGACACGGGAGACCCCCGGGGCGATCCGTGCGTCCGTGATATATATACAGAGTGAAAGGTGTAGAAAGAAGAAGGAAGATTAAAAAAAAGGCTGTTGCAACGGGCAGCCGACTCGTGTGGCGCCGCCGGTCCGGCGGAACCGGAAAAAAAAAAAAAAAATTATCACAAAAGACTAAACACACTCTGAAATGGATGCTCAACGTATAACTAACACCTTTACTTAGAAAAGTACTTCTAACTCCTAAAACTTGCCTACTTTTATTATAAGGGTTCATGAGAAAAAGAAACATGTGTGGCACATATGTTGGGTTCATATTTTCCACAAATGTATTGCTGTATGTGTATTGGGTGCTTCACGTCTCGCAGGACAAAGAAGGTCTGGATCAGCAGAGATCTGCAGGAGATAACGAGGTGTGAGATTTGGCCTTTTGTCTCAGAGAAGATGCCCCAGAAGGATTTCCGGATCATTGAAGAATGAGAGACAATGGTGACAGATCAAAGAGTTGCATTGTGACTGGGATTAAGTACCATGTGACTGTATGTTTGCTAAAGCACCATGTGACTTAGGTTTCGATGCTCCAGGAGTATAAAAGTGTGATGTTACATTGATCAGTCTCTTTTCTTGTTGAGAGGTTGATAGAGCATGTGTTCTGACAATAAAGCTGAACCTGAGAAATAAACTCAGTCTCATCCTTGAGCACATCCTCTACACATGCATAAATACCTTAACAGATAAACAGTACACATAACAGTAAGAGTCAATGATTTGTTTGATTTCTCTCATTTGTGGATGAAGGAAGTCCTTAGGCTGCATTAAGACCAGGATAGTCCAGGAGTCTCGGTCTGACTGGGCGGCGAATGCCAAGAATTTTCATACCTTCGTTTGGTTTGGTTTACATTCACACTGCAGTGGACCAAACTGCCTGGACAACGTCACACAGTTACAACAACTGCTTGTTTGGGGCGCTGTAGCCGAAACCACTACTGACCAGGAAGAAAAAAATCTCGGCAAAGAAGAAAAATCAGGCTCATCGATTGGCCAAGACCGAAAATGGAAATCCATTCTCTTCAGCCGGGTTGTTTGTCCGTCACAAACAAGACAATTTTAAATTTTTCTCCTCAGCTTTCTCCGGTAAAAGGATTTCTTGGATTTGCGTGGTTGTCTTTATTGTTATTTTCTACCAAAAATGTACTACGGTAAATGCCAGTTCCTCTTCTCAGACTACGTGTTGCTATGGTTACACAAACGCCGAGGGGCACTTCCACCCTTTGGTCTATTGGATAGTCCGTTTGGATTCACACTGCAAGTGGAGAGCACCAAACTTCGTTTGCAAGTGAACCGAGACCCCTGTTTTCAGGTGGACCAGACTTTGCTTGTTTGGTGAGCAGCAGAGTTCCAACGTGTGTTCAGATTGCACCAAATGAACCGAACTATCCGCAGAAGCCACTGTTTGGTCCTTTGGTCCAGACTAAACAGTGGCTCTTTGAATGTGCCTTTAATGTCCATGGAAGAGTAACAGGTTAATGTAGCTGAGATATTAGTGAAGTCATTTCTGTTTGTCTGAGTGAAGTGTTGCT
Source organism: Pholidichthys leucotaenia (assembly GCA_020510985.1). Taxonomy (NCBI): domain Eukaryota; kingdom Metazoa; phylum Chordata; class Actinopteri; order Cichliformes; family Pholidichthyidae; genus Pholidichthys; species Pholidichthys leucotaenia. Next base: position 428,276,814 of record CM035841.1, on the reverse strand, counting down.
GGTGGTCTGAAAGATTCAAGAGGGTCTCATGCGAATGCAATTACAGCCCTCGATGTGTGTGAGATTCTCCTATTCTTCCCAGCGGTGCATTGTTGGTCAGTCTCTTTTAGCACAGACATGGGAAGTCTGTCTTGATGAGTGGAGGGGGGCAGTTCTTATCCAAAGAGAGGCCTCTGGATCCTGTGAGATGAAGCTTGGCACAGGGTTTCTTTGATACCACCGTACATTCAGTTTTTTTTTCACATTCCATTTGCTTCACTTGCAGTTGTGACCATAGTGAGAAGAGTTTGAACACCATGTACTGAATTAGCAATGAGCGTGGTATTGTTGGCGTATCTTAAGTTGTTCATATTTCTGCCTCCAATTTTTACACCTTGAAGATCATTGATATCACCAAAATTGATCTCACTGTGTTAGTTGAATAAATCTGTGGACATGATACATTCCTGCCTTACGCCTCTACAAATCATGATAACTGCCTTTTGTTCCTAATATACGTAAATTTCTCAGGATTTTAAGATCTTTGCCATCATGGTTGAGTCCATTTAAAATTTCAAAAAGGTCTCTATGTCTGACTTTGTCGAAAGCTTTTGAGTAGTCAATGAAACACAGGCAGAGATCTCTCAGAACTTCTATGGATTTTGCCATGATCTTTGAGAGTGTGAAAATGGCATTTCTGATGTCTTTGTTTGCTACAAAGACAAACTGTGTGTCTGATATTTCAGAATGTAGCTTATTTCTGACTCTAGCCATTATGATTCTCAAAAGGATCTCTATAGTATGGCTCATTAAACTGATTGTTCTATGTTTTTAGCAGTCAGGTGTCATGATCAGGTGTGCGATGAAAAGGACCAGTTTGTGAACGCTCCAGCGCTGGCTTGTTGGGTATACTGCCTAAACAGCAAGTAAGTTTATGTCTCACTGTCTGAAGAACTTTGATCTAATTCCTCTTCTCCTCTTTTCTCCTCCAGGTTGCTGCCATCTTCATGTTGCTTTATTCCACCTGGTCAGACACCTCACCCAGCTCCACTCCTGCCATTATCTCTACCAGCGTCCTCTCCGCTGGTTTGCCTTTTTCCTCCTGGGTTCCACTGCCGGGCTTGCTGCTCATCTCATGTGAGTGTTGTCCTATTTCCCCTTGTCCAGTCTCCCTCCTTTACTAATCAGCTCTCGTCTCCCTTTACAGGCTGAGTCCTCCTCTGGCGAGTGGCATCTTTTCTTAACTGTGTGCTCTTTTGGATCAGTAAATTGTGGATACGCAGCTTCTCTGTGTCGTGTGAGTGATTTCTCTGGTGTTGCTCCCTACACGTGAGCTGATCATTCTTTCAATATGACAGAATGAGCCAGCCAAAGTGCAAGCTCAGCAGGAGCGGCATCAATGGAACACTCCGCTCTAGACCGCCTCAATGCCACTGAGAGGCAGGTGGCCATGCTCACACAGCAGCTGCAGACAATTATGCAGCAGCTGGGCACGGTTGCCGAGCATTTGGCCCTTATGTCTCGTCTGGGTTCTATCCCTCCACCTATTGGCCCGTCTTCTTCCACTATGCGCCGAACCACCTCCGTTCCCTCACCTGCTCCGTACGCAGGGGAGATGGGAAAATGTAAGGGGTTCCTTTGCCATGTTTGGCTTTATTTGGGCCAGGTGGGCGGGGAGTATCCGGATGATACCTCCAAAATTCACTTCATGACCCTCCTGCTGTGAGACCCAGCCCTCAGCTGGGCCCAGTCTATTCTCAACAGTCCAAGGGGTCCTAGTTATTCTTTTGATAAATTTGTAAGTGAATTTGTCCGCACTTTTGATCGAACAGAAAGTGAGGGTAACATCATGAGCCGGGTCATGTCTCTCCACCAGGGGAGTTGGTCTGTCGCTGACTACTCTGTAGAGTTTTGGGTTGCTGTGGCAGAGTCTGGCTGGAATGACGTTGCGTTGCACAGCATCTTCCTCCAGGGTTTAAAGGAAAACCTCTGCGATGACCTAGCGGTTCATGCTGTTCCCTCCTCTCTGGATGGTCTCATTGATCAGGCCATCAGTTTGGACAACCGATACCGCGAGCGCGCGAGGGAGCGCAAGACCTCCTCAGCCTGTCCAGTGCGCGCACACCTACCCCGGCTACAGATTCAGGTGGAGCCGACTCTTCCCCCGAACCTATGGTGCTCGGCCGAGCTCATCTGGCTCTGGAGGAGCGCCAGCAGTGGGGAGAGCTGGCACATTCATGTACTGTGGCTCTATGGAGCACACACTGTCTAAGTGCCACCTGAGGCCAAAAGACGCGGCCCGTCAGTAGCCGTGGGGGTCTGAAGGGCAGGAATTCATTTCATCCCCCTGGTAACTTCTCCATTTCTGCCCTCATCCAGTTGCTGGGGGTCGAGAGGAGAGTCATAACATCAGGAGCAGAGCAAAATTTTGTTTCTTCATAGCTCATGTGGGAAGTAGGCATCCCCACAACCAAACTGCCTACGCCTCTCAATGTCACGACCTTATCGGGCAGTAACGTAGCTTCCGTTACCGAATGCACAGCATCGGTTTCCATCCTCCTTTCTGGGAATCACCGGAAGTCACTATCATTCCTCATTCTCCCTAAATCGTCTCACCCGGTGGTTCTAGGGTTCCCGTGGCTCCGGAAGCATAACCCCATTATTAATTGGGCACATAATTCCATCTTTTCCTGGAGCCCCTTTTGTTTGGCATCCTGTCTCAGCTTGGCTGAATGTTCACCATCGCTGCCCATCTCCTCCCCTCCAGTAGAGCCACAGGACCTCAGTCTCATACCCGAGGTCTATCACGACCTCGGGGAAGTCTTTAGCAAGTCGAGAGTGCTTTTTTTGCCTCCTCATTGCTCCTACGACTGTACCATAGACCTCCTCCTGGGTGCACGGCTGCTGTCCAGCCAGCTCTACAGCATTTCTGTGCTGGAGAGGGAAGTGGTGGAGAGCTACATCAAAGACTCCTTGAACACCGGTCTCATTTGGTCCTCCTTGGCCCCTTTTGGGGCAGGATTCTTTTTCATCCGGAAGAAGGACAGATCCTTGCATCCGTGCATAGACTACCATGAATTAAATGCCATAACAGTCAAAGACAAATATCCTCTGCCCCTAATCAACTCCACGTTTGAGCTCCTTTAGCGCACGCAAGTATTCACTATATTGGATTTGCTTAACGCCTACCATCTGGTTTGCACTCGCGAAGGGGAAGAATGGAAGATGGCCTTTAAAACACACTTGGGATAATTTGAGTGCCTTGTGATGCCTTTTGGGCTCACCAATGACCCCGCTGTCTTCCAGCATATGATCAATGACCTCCTCCGCAATATGGTAAATCAATTTGTTTTTGTCTACCTTGACGACATTTTGATTTTTTTCCTGCACGCCAGAGGAACACGCAGTCCATGTCAGGGCCGTGTTACAGTGGCTCCTGGAAAACCAGCTCTTTGTTAAAGTTGAGAAGTGTGAGTTTTCCACCCGCTCCACTTCTTTCCTTGGTTTTATAGTAGCTGAGGGGGAACTGAGGGCTGGCCCGGCCAAGGTGAAGGCTGTGCTGGATTGACCTATGCCCTGCAAGGAGCTCCAATACTTCTTGGGGTTTGCGAATTTTTATCGAAGTTTCATTAGAGACTACAGTGGGGTAGCACAGCCTCTGACGCAGCTGACTTCGGTCAAGGTGCTCTTTAGTTGGTCCGAGGCAGCCGAATGGGCCTTTTCCAAATTAAAGGGCTTGTTCTGTTCTCTAACACCCCCATCTTGGCCCAGGTCAACCCTCAGCTCTAGTTTATTCTTGAGGTGGATGCTTCTGACTCGGAGATGGGCGCTGTCCTCTCGCAGCGCTTGGCCTCCGATCAGAAGCTCCATCCATGCACGTATTTCTCTCGGCGGCTCACGCCGGCTGAAAGGAATTACAACGCAGGGGAGCGAGAGCTCATGGCCATTAAATTGGCCCTTGAGGAGTGGAGGCACTGGCTGGAGGGAGTGGTCCATCCTGTCATAGTGTGGACTGACCACAAAAATTTAGAATACCTCCGGTCGGCCTGCAGACTCAACACCAGGCAGGCCCGTTGGGCCTTATTTTTCGCTAATTTTAATCTTACACTTACAGGCCTGGCTCTCGTAATGTCAAACCAGATGCTCTCTCCCGCCAGTTTAGTGCCGACCCCCCAGCCCCTCATCCCCTCCTCCAACCCCTTATCCCGCCTTCATGCATCCTTGGGGCTCTTACCTGGGAGATTGAGCAGAGGGTCCGGCAGGCTCAATCCACTGAACCCAAGCCCCAACGACCATCTGTTTGTCCTGTCTGGCCTCTGCAGCAACGTCATCCAGTCGGGCCACACCAGCCATTTCGCCTGCCACCCTGGAGTCTACCAGACTATTAACCTTATCTGGGGGGTGTTCTGGTGGCCCACCCTGTGGATGGACATCCGGGACTACGTCAAGGCTTGCCAAGTCTGCACCCATAACAAGTCCGACTCCTCGCCCCCTGCTGGCCTCCACCTACTACCTATTCCCAGCCGACCTTGGTCCCACATTGCCCTGGTCTTTATTACTGGACTCCCCCCTCACAAGGCAACTCCGTTTTCCTCACCTTCGTGGATTATTTTTCCAAGACAATCCATCTGGTGTCTCTTCCCAAATTACCCTCCGCCTCTGAAACAACCAACCTATTAACCACCCATGTCATCCGTCTGCACTGCATCCCCCTAGACACTGTGTCTGACCGGGGTCCACAATTTACCTCCCAGTTTTGGAGATCCTTCTGCCGCTCCTTAGGAGCCACTGTCAGCCTTACGTCTGGGAACCATCCTCAAAGCAATGGGCAGGCTGAGCATGCCAACCAATCCCTGGAGGCTGCCCGAAGGTGCGTAGCAGCCTGCAATCCATGCACGTGGAGCACCCGTCTGACCTGGGTGGAGTACTCACATAATTCTGCAGTCTCAGCATCTACGGGACTAACTCCTTTTGAGGCTTCCATGAGGCATACTCCCCCCCGTTTCCTATGGTGGAGAGGGAGGTCGCTGTACCATTGGTGGGGGCTCACGCTTGTCACTGCCGCTGGCTTTGGAAGGCCACCCAGGCTGCTCTTTTCCTCTCTGCTGAACGAAATTGCCAGTATGCGGACCGCAGGTGGGTCCCTGTGCCTAAACACTCTGTCGGGCAGTGCATATGGCTGTCGATGGACCAGGTGCCCCTGACAACGGAGTCCCGGAAACTCTCTCCCCACTACCTGGGCCTGTTCCCCATCTCCCGGGTCATTAATGATGTCATAATCTTTCCTTCCTACCTTTTATGTCTCCAAAATGAAGCCCCTCTCTGCCAGCCCCCTCTGCCCCCCCCCCAAAGCAGCCTCCTCCCTCTTGGGTCCTTGACGGCTAGACCACCTACATAGTCCAGAGGATTCTGGACGTCTGCCGTCGGGGCTGAGGGCTACAATACCTAATCCACTGGAAGGGCTACGGCCCGAAGAAAGGTCATGGATCCCAGGTTCCAACTTCCATGATAAGGGGATGGTCCAGGCCTTTCACAAGGCACACCCCAACAAGCCCAGTGGACTGCCAGGAGGCGCCCCTTGAGGGGGGGGGGGGGAACTGTCATGATTAGGTGAGCACGTGCTCCCCCTCCCTTCCTGCAAGGCTTTCCCCTGCTCCGCAGGTAATCATCACACCTGCGTGACTAGACGCATCTGCTGCCACTTCTCTGCCAGTGCTGAAAAGGACCAGTTTGTGAACGCTCCAGCGCTGGCTTGTTGGGTGTACTGCCTAAACAGCAAGTAAGTTTATGTCTTGCTCTCTGAGGAACTTTGATCTAATTTCTCTTCTCCTCTTTTTTCCTCCAGGTTGCTGCCATCTTCGTGGTGCGTCTCCGGGGTTCGTTGTGCGCTCACCTGCCGCATCATCCTCATCACCACTTCAGCTGCCTTATTCCACCCAGTCAGACACCTTACCCAGTTCCACTCCTGCCATAATCCCTACCAGCGTCCTCTCTGCTTTTCCCTGCTGGGTTCCACTGCCGGGCTTGCTGCTCATCTCACGTGAGTGCTGTCCTATTTTCCCCTTGTCCAGTCTCCCTCCTTTACTAATCAGCTCTTGTCTCCTTTTACAGGTTGAGTCCTCCTCTGGCGAGTGGCATCTTTTCTTAATTGTGCACTCTTTTGGATCAATAAATTGTGGTTACACAGCTTCCCTGTGTCTTGTGAGTGATTTCTCTGGTGTTGTTCCCTGTATGTGAGCTGATCATTCTTTCAATATGACATCGGCAAGTGTAATAAAAATGGACTTCTTTAGGTCTTGGGTTATCGTGCCCGTATCATAGATAATGTTCAGGATCTTGGTTAGTTTTTCTATGCCCATTTTGTCTAAAGCTTTTAAGATTTCAACAGGAATTTCATCTGGGTCCACTGCATTGCCATCTTTCATTTGTCCTAAGGGTGATCGAACCTCATCTTTCAGTATTAATAACCCATCCAGATTGAATGGTGATGGTAGAAAAGCTCTTCAACATATTCCTACCATCTATGGAGGAAGTCCTCTTTGTCCATTAGGATGTTGCTGTCTTTAGATTTGATGCATCCTGTTGTTATATTGGCTTTTTGCCTTGAAACATCTTTGATTTTTTTAATATTTGGAATTATATGTTCATAAGTTACTAAATCATAAATCCAATATTTTGCAAAATGGCAATAATGTTTGTAAATGTGATCAAAACACTCTTATTTGGTTTGCCAGTTAGGTTCACCTTTGGTACCTATAGTAGAGTGTCCCAAACAGCTGTGAGAACTCTTGAGTATGATTACCAATAGATGCCACACAAAAGTGTGTCATGCAAAAGAGCTAGTAGAAACAAATAAAATTGTCATAGATTAACTTCACACCACAAGCCATTTTGTTAAACTCTGTTGTTGGTTTTTTTGGTTTTTTGGTTTTTTTTTTTTTTGTCAGATCAGACTTGCCTGTCATGACAGGTCACATTCATAATCTGTTTGTAATCAGGAATCATGAGCACAGCTACCAAGAGCCAGTAGGTACTTTACCACAGCAGCTGGAGTGATGGATTTTGGAAAGGCAGAAATATCACAACAGCTTGAGGCTGTTAGCATCTTATCATTTTTTTCAACATACAGTATGTGTTAACTACAATAAAGTTTATTGTAGTCTATATTATACTGTGCTTGTATTTGTAAAATTCAAGTGTAGAAGTCGGGAACGCCTTATTTTCATGACACTTGTCTTTCTGGAACATAAAAAATAAATGAATCATAAATCTGTTGACATGGTGATGTGACGGTTTCAGCCCTTTGTGCACATCAGGCCTAATACCAAGTTGCTGCAGTGCTATATTCATGATACTGCACTCCCTGGTGTATAATATTGCTTAAATATACAGTTGATTTGTCTTGGTTGTGTACACCAGTGTTTTTCAACCAGGGTTCCTTGGAACCTAGAGGTTTCGTGAGAGAACGTTCAGGGTTCCACGGGAAATTGTCAAATTTCACTTCTTAACTGGTTCAGTTGTGCACTGGCGCCTGAAGTGGCTCCTACATATCGGCGGGCTGTAGCATGAGTGCAGTTGCTCCTCTTCTTCTTCCTCTTGACAGAAAAATGGACTGACAGAGAGACAGAGCCACATTCAGTCCCACAGTCACCTTGCATCTGCCATGGAAATCCAATAAACACTGCCATGCCTGAGCCCACAACACAATCCAGACAGGACAACATTATCACTGCCCCAAAAACCGCATCCTGATGTTGGCTTTCCCCAGTACCAAACAAGTGGTCAATACAACCGTCACGGAGGTCTGCCGTTGTTGTGTCGAGCAAAGCACATCTGCCTTGAAAAGAACACCCTTCATGGGAGCACGCATCTGACGAGAGATGTTTCCGGTCTAGTACTCTTCCAGCAATGGTGGAACAACAAACTTGCATGCACTCGTGTGACCCAGAGCAAATGCATGCATTCATGTCTTTCCATTCACTTTGTTTGTAATCACACTATATATTGTGCTGTGTAGAGTATAAACAAATTACAAGACTAAATTGTCATTAGATATGCCGTAACAGGCCACAGTGTGTCATTTTATAACATTTTTGATTGGTGGGGTGCTGTGGGATTTCTTCAATGTAAATAGGGTTCTGTGGCTCAAAAAGAGTTGAAAAACACTGATGTACACAAAGTAGATCTCTTTGCTAAAATAATTTTAGAGCGCTGACTAAGCTCAGGGTTTTAGCTGAACTAAGATATGTCAGCATTTGACAAGTGTTGTGTGCTGTGAACAAGCCTGTCTGTCTGTGAAGCATTGTCTAATGGATGAACACTCAGTCATAGCCTCCATACTGCAGGAATAATAAGATGCTACATCACAGCGCTGAGAGGCCTGCGAGGCTTGACATCTACGTGCGTGCACACACACACACACACACACAGTCCCACACCATAACTAATGGGCATGTTTCACAGTGGTGACAGCGAGCGGCATGTGTGTGTCTGTCTGAGCTTTATGGCTGTTACGATAATAATGAGAACAAATGAGAGCCATCCATTTCCTGCCTTGCTGCTGATTGGTCCTGATGGCCAATATGGCAATGGCTAATCCATCTTCGAGCCCCTCCCCCAACAGCCCATTGGCAATGAGGGAGGAGAGTTTTTACTGATAGAAAGAGAAGGTAACATCGGCTCTTCAAATATTATTTGCTCCTGCTACGTATTAACTAATAACATCAGTAATGTTTCTACATATTCACAATTGTTACTTTATAATGAGGTAAGATGGAAATCCCTTTTTAGTTACTTGTAACAGTTAATTATGTCATATGTCTTAATGAAGTGTTTGTGACATAGCTTATTCACGTTTTTTTAATTTTTTAATTGTTGAAGCCATTTTTTTTTATTTTTTCTTGGCTTTATTGAAACACTCTGATTTAAAGCCTGTCACTTTAAAAAACATCCTTCAGCCGTTCAACTCGACCCTCCCTCTTATTAGATGAGTAGCTTCTAGCCTTCTTCTAGCTTGGGTGAGCAGCGTTGGTTCATTGATCCCCAGTCGTTTGTGCATATTGCATCATCCTGGCTTACCCCACAACAACCCCGCCGAGATGCCACAACAAATCGCCTGCACCGCGCGCCAGGCAATTCACCAATTGCCGCAACCCGAGGCCGGTGGTCGAGCCATGGGGTCTCAAAGGGCAATGTCTCGCTCCACGGTACTCTGCCCTGTTACGAAGCGGCTCCCCCCGCTACCCGTGAGAGTATGCCCAGAAGATGGTGGGGTTGCTGAGCCAGCAGCTCCAGGCAGCATCCCTGGGTCGCAGCAACTGCCTGCGCTGTAGGCAGTAGTACTACTTCCCCAAAAGCACCCCATCCTACCCCCAGAGGTCCTACCTGCACTGGGGTCTTCTACTGTGGCACCAAAGTCTTAAGCCATCCTGCTCACTGTCCAACTACACCTCAGCACCTGTAAGCAGACAAGCAAATCATTATCATTATACATCTTTGAAATATCACCATACTTACCCCTTGTCCTCTCTCTCCTACCACAGGGTTGCCAGACTTCTTGCTGCAGCTTATCACTTTACACTCAATAAAGATTATTATTAACCACTACTTGTTCTCTCTGTTATCTGCTTTTGGATCTGTTATTGTTAAATCATGTCACAACGATCTCTGCACAAAGACCCTGCAGCTGCAACAGGGGGAGCCGTAGCAGCTCGGTTAGACACACTTGAGCAGCGGATAGTCTATTTAGCGCTGCAGAACTATTCTATAAACACTCAGCACTCTCGAGTCACCGACAGATTACAACAGCTTTCACTTACCATTAGCACTATATACGCATCGGTGCCTCCCCCAGCTCCAGTTGCAGTTGTTCCCTGTCCGGGTCACTCCATGGCTGTTTCCACCCCCTGTCTATACCATGGGAAATTGGGAGAGGGTGGGGGGTTTATCCTACAATGCAGTCTGGTTTTCCAGTGTGTACAGGAGGATTTTCCTTCAGAGCATAGCAAAATCAGCTTTGCAGTTAATTTGCTGGATGAACGGGCACTCACCTGGGCACAAGCAGTTTTGTTGAGCCCGGAATACCCCACCTACACTTTTGATCAATTCACTGCCGAGTTTCTCTGAATTTTTGATCATTCTGACCACGAGGGAAGCGTTGCTGCCCAGCTTTTAAATCTCTGCCAGGGAGGTCAATTGGCTGAGGAGCACTCGGTTGATTTCCGGGTGCTTGCGACCAAGGCGGGTTGGGATGATACTGTGTTAAGATCTGTTTTCATTGGTAGCCTTAGTTCCCAGCTACGAGACGAGCTAGCCAGCTGGGATGAACCCGACTCCCTTGATGCGCTAATCACGCCGGTAATTCGCCTCGGCAATCACCCCAAGCAGCATGCCCGAGAGCTCTAATGTGAAATGCGTGTGCCCTCTTCCGCCACCACCTCATTGGCCACGTGCCTTCCAGCTCTTCCTGCCCTGGCCACCTCCAATGTTCCCAAGCCTATGATGCTGGATCGATCTTGGCTCTCATCCGAGGGGGGGCCTTTGTTTATATTGTGCGGGGCATGGCCATTGAGTAGAATCACCCCCCATTAAGTCAAAAGGGCCGGTCCATCCATCACAATAGGGGGACTGGCGGGCCTTCCATCCAAACACCCTGAAACCAAATTCACCCTTCCAGTTCTCCTCCAGCTATCCTCACTTGAACATTCTGATCATGCCTTAATAGGTTTGGGGTCGAGCAAAACTTCATGTCCGAGGGTCTGGCAACCCGGCTCAAAATTTCCTGCTTTCTGCTCCCGGTGCCCATTAAAGTGGTTGAATTATAGGCCACTACTCACTCTCACCCAAATAACCAACTGACTATCCTACCTGGCAACCACAGAGATGAGATGATGAGATGAGATGAGATGAGATGAGAGAGTATCTCATTTCTCATTCTCCCCTCATCCACTCCACCAATAATTTTAGGGTATTCCTGGCTTCTTCTGCACAACCCCACCATCGACTGGCAGAGAAACACTATCACATCTTGGTGCACCCTCTGCTACACTGCCTGTCTGCAGTCCGCTGCCCGCTCTCCCTCAGTCACTCTGTCGCCCCCTGCTGTTGACCCACCAGATCTAACTAATGTACCTACATGACCTAGCCTCCGTATTCAGCAAGGCCAAGGCTCTCTCTGTTCCTCCTCACAGGTCATATGACTGCGCCGTTGAGCTCCAGCAGGGGGTGCCTCCCCACCAGCAGGCTCTACAGAATCTCCGGCCCAGAGAGAGAGGCCATGGATTAATACATCAAGGAGTCACTCAACGCCGGCCTCATTCGACCCTCCTCTTCTGCTGTTAGCGCTGGGTTCTTCTTTGTCAGGAAGAAGGATGGTTCTCTCTGCCCCAGCATCAATTACAGGCAGCTCAATGACATCACCGTTAAAAACAGATATGCCCCCCCCCCACTTATAAACTCGGCATTTGAGCTCCTGCATGGTGCTACCATCTTTACCAAATTGGATCTGAGGAACGCATATCATCTGGTCAGGATTTGCGAAGGCAAGGAGCAGAAGGAGGGCTTCCGAACTCGCATTGGCCACTTTGAGTACATGGTAATGCCATTCGGCCTAACTAATGCCCCTGCAGTCTTTCAGAATCAGAATCAGAATCAGAATCAGAATCAGCTTTATTGCCAAGTATATTTACAAGTAAACACACAAGGAATTTGACTTGACATAAGACGCGCACGTTAGGCGCATCCAATGACGCGTCGCCATACAAGGCGCCTGTCAACAGTGGAGGTAAAGAGGGGGGAGGAGGGGGAGGAAAACACAATAGGAGAGAGAAAAAACATAGTAATCAGAATAAACGCTCATATGTGAGCCAAATTTTGACTACACAGAAAAAAACCCTCATGCATTAGCATACAATAGAATTCACAAGACACAAGAGAGCAGTGTACAGTATCTTTAATCAGTTCATGAATCAATGTGTGTGCGGTGTTGAGCAGTGTTGATGATAATAAGAGAGACCCAAGGACCCTTGGCAGAAGATGTTTTGTCTGTCTGGCGCCCAGTCTTATCTGGCGCTGCAGCTGGCTGTCCAAGGCCTTGTGCCTTTATCAACGGCTGATAAATGATGTGCTCAGGAATTTAATTAACACCTTCATCTTTGTATAACTTGACGATATCCTGATCTTCTCTCGTTCCCTAGCAGAACATCAAATCCATCTCCGCACCATCCTTCAATGCCTGCTGGAGAACCAGTTATATGCCAAGGCAGAGAAGTGCGAGTTCCACACCTGTACCACAACGTTTCTGGGATTCATCATTGCCAAAGGGCAGATCTAGCTGGACCCCCAGAAAGTTAAGGCCATCCTCAACTAGCCCATTTCATCATCCCAGAAATACTTTAAGCAGTTTCTTGGATTCACCATCATTTACCGTCACTTCATTCGCAGTTACAGCACTGTAGCCCTTTCTATCGTTAGCCTCATGTCAACCAAGGTCCCCTTCCATTGGTCCAACGAGGCGGAAGAGGGCTTTTCCCAGCTGAAGGTGAGGTTCACCAATGCACCCATCCTGGCGCAGGTTAACCCCAACCGTCAGTTTATTGTGGAGGTTGACGCTTCTTACTCAGGGGTGGACAGAGTCCTGTCCCAGCGGTCAGCTGCTGATGGCAAGCTCCACCCCTACACCTATTTCTCTCGGGATCTGAGCCCCACCAAGAAGAACTGCGACGTTGGTGACCCGGAGCTACTGGCAGTGAAGCTGGCATTGGAGGAGTGACGCCACTGGTCGGAGGGCTCTTCCCTACCTTTTCTTGTGTGGACTGATCACAAGAATTTGGAGTACCTCAGGACGGCCAAGCAACTCAACTCCCGGCAAGCCAGGTGGGCTCTCTTCTTTGGGTGTTTCAAGTTCACCATCACCAACTGCCCCAGCTCCCGAAACATCAAGCCTGATGTTCTCTCCAGGCAATTCTCTGCAGAACCCACTGATGCCCACTCAGAGACCATCATTCCAGCTGAGTACGTGGTCAGTGCACTCTCATGGTGGCCAACCAAAGGGCGGAAGTGCCCCTTGGCATTTGTGTAATTATAGCAACACGTAATCTGAGAAGCGGAAGTGGCGTTTACTGTAGTATATTTTGGGTAGAAAATAACAATAAAGATAACTGTGCAAATCCAAGAAATCCTTTTACCAGAGAAAGCCAAGGAGAAACTTTAAAAAGTGTCTCATTTGTGGCGGACAAACAACCCAGCTTGTCATAGTTGGGCCCTTTCAGGGCAGAAATAAGGCACCATTCACCTGCGGTGAGTTTGCTCATTTAATAAGAAATAAACACAATAACAGCCCTGAAGGCAACTTAAAAAAAGGCAAAATAAAGGACCATGAAGGACGTCTACAGAAAAATACAAACACTGAAAACCACAAAAGGTAACTTACATATATCAGGCAAGGATAAAGACCTAAGCAGAAGAAAGACTGAAATCAGGGATGGGGATTCCAGTCCGAACAAGACGAGGTCGCTGCGAGGAATAATCCCTGCAAGTGAGCTTAAATAGTAATACCAGAAGTCAAACATGAATCAGGTGTGGAGTGAAAGTGATTAACCCAAACACAAACAGCTGTGACAACCATGAAAAGGTTTGACAGCCGGAAGTCACAAACTGAGCTGTCAAAATAAAAGCATGAAACATAATGAACGAAAAATCAAGACTAAATACAAATACAGAAAAAGAGGAAAACTTCAAAGACCTGAGCATGGTACAGGACTGTGCTCGGCATCATTACACGGCTGAAGGGAATGGATTTGGAGAGACTGCTCCTTGTTCACCTCAGCCCCCTGGTGGGACCAGCGATGGATCCACTCCAGTTCGCCTACCAGCATGGCATTGGGGTGGAGGATGCAGTGATCTTCCCTTCCTCCTTCACCGTTCTCTGTCCCACCTGGAGAAGCCCGGGAATACGGTGAGGATCATGTTCTTTGACTTCTCCAGTGCTTTCAACACCATCCAACCGATGATCCTGAAGGACAAGCTGCTGTGCGCAGGGGTGGACCAGCACCTGTCATCATGGATCCTGGACTACCTCACTAACCGGCCACAGTTTGTGAGAACCCGGGACTGTGTGTCCGACACAATCATCGGTAGCACCGGGGCCCCCCAGGGAACGGTTTTGGCTCCCTTCCTGTTTACCCTTTATACTGTGGATTTCTCACATAACACAACACACTGCCATCTACAGAAGTTCTCTGACGACTCTGCAATCGTCGGCCTCATCTCCAACGGAGATGAAGCTGAGTACAGAGGACTTATCCAGGACTTCGTGGTCTGGTGCCATTGGAACTGCCTCCAGATCAACGCGAGGAAAACTAAGGCGCTGGTGGTGGACTGCTGCAGGCAAGGACAACCACTCACAGCACCAGTAAACATACAGGGAATAGACATCGAGATGGTGACATCCTACAAGTACCTGGGTGTTCATCTGAACAATAAACTAGACTGGTCACACAATACCGACACACTCTACAAGAAGGGACAGCGCAGGCTGTTCCTACTGAGGAGACTCAGGTCTTTTGGTGTACAAGGGGCGCTGCTGAAGACATTCTACGACACGGTGGTGGCATCAGCCATCACGTTTGGAGTGGTCTGCTGGGGCAGTGGCATTACAGCAGCCGATAGGAAGAGACTGAACAAACTGATCAAGAAAGCTAGCTCTGTCCTGGGGCAGCGCCCTGACCCAGTGGAGGAGATAGGAGAGAGAAGGATGGTGGCTAAACTGTCATCTCTGCTGGAGTCCGAGTCCCACCCTATGCAGGACATACTGAACGCACTGAGGAGTTCATTTAGCAGCAGACTACATCATCCTAGGTGCGCAACCGAGAGGTTTCACAGGTCCTTCCTACCTACGGCAGTCAGACTGTATAACCTAAGCAGGGCTGCTCGCAGAGATAGCAAAAAAACGTGACAACCTAATAGTACTGAATGCAAAAGACGTAATAGACTTACACAATGGTCCCCTCCAGTATATACATCTAGGACAGTATCGGTCGCTACGGAGGGTGACAATATGTATGGGTACATATTCATACTATGTAGGATAACTAAGTAGACGGTTATGCTGTTTATTCCATCTCGCTACAATGCTCCGCACTTTGTATATATATTTATATATTGATGTGTATGTATGTATATCCACTGCTTTTATTTATATCTTCCGTATCTTCTTAATTATTGCTCTGAGTGTTGCTATCCCTGTGCTGTTGCAATCCTGGAATTTCCCCATTGTGGGACTAATAAAGGCTTATCTTATCTTATCTTATTTCCATTTTTGGTCCTGGCCAATCGATGAGCTTGATTTTTCTTCTTCGCCGGAATTTTTTTCTTCCTGGTCAGTGGTGGTTTTGGCTACAGCGCCCCAAACGAGCAGTTGTTGTAACTGCGTGACATTGTCCAGGCAGTTTGGTCCGCTGCAGTGTAAATGCAAAGCAAACCAAATGAATGTGTGAAAATTCTCGGTATTCCCCGTCCAGTCGAACCGAGACCCCCGGACTATTCTGGTCTGAATACAGCCTTAGTCCCAGCAGCTGACTCAGTGTAACAGAAGAGAAGGTCTTGCTGTTTTTTAGGGTTTAAAATGGCCTTTTCCTAGTTTTCAAAGTTCAAACAATACAAAGATTGTAAAACTGCTAAAATCGCTTTTGAAGCTCAGTTGGTCCTTTGTTTATAAAGCTAAGCTCTGATTGTTGGTGTAAATAAGACAGTGGCGCTTTATTTTGCCCTCTGTCATAAATTCAGATACTCTAGCATTATTCTGTTGAATGTGTGATTAAAAGTTGCTTAAAAAGCTTTCTTTTTCATTATTCCTTAAGGGGGTCATTGACTGCACTTTTTTATACATTTTAACAGCTCACTCATGTCTTAATTGGCTGTTCTAAAATTGTCCCTAGATATCTGTTTCCTATAGGCCCTTAGAATAGAGGGTTAGTATTAATGAAAGCGCTTTGAGTGGTCTTTGTGACTAGAAAAGCGCTATATAAGTGCAGGTTAGTTAGTTAGTTAGTTAGTTAATGAAGTGTTTGTGACATTTTGTTTACATTTTCTTTAATTTTTTAATTTTTGAAGCAAATTTTTTTTATTATTATTTTTCTTGGCTTTCTTCAAACACTCTGATTTATAGCCTGTCACTTTAAGAAACAGACTTCAGCTGTACAAGTTTGCCCTCCCTCGTAAGTCAGTTAGCCATTAGCTGAGTAGTTTCTAGCTGGCCGGCTCCTTCCAGCTCAGATGAGCAGCAATGGTTCACTAATCCAGTCGACTGTGTATCTCACATCACTCCAGCCTATCTCCCAATAATTTAACCATGATTCCACAACAAATCGCTAGCATTGTGCACCGGGCACCCCCGTGATCGCCGCAGCCGACCTGGTCCGGGACCTGAGGCTGCTGGCCAAGCTGAGCGACTGAGCCACAGGATCTCAAAGGGCAGTGTCTCGCTCTGTGGGACTCTGCTCCACTCCCACGGGCAGCTGGGGGATGCCTTGTCACAAGGCGCCTCTCCTACGCTGCGCGCGAGAGTGGAGCGGAGTCGTGCGGAGGCCCGGAGGACAGTGGGGGAGCTGTTTGTGAGAGCCAGCAGCCTCCAGCCAGCAGCCTCAGGTCCTTGGTGTAGGTGGTTGCTGCAACCGGCGTGCTGGTGCTGGCTATTTGCTGTGGAATCACGGCAAAATTATTGGGAGATGGCCCGAAATGATGTGAGGTATATTGTGGACTGTGGATTGGTGAACCAACCAGCTGGTAACAGGGTGCTCGGTTTAAGCTTCCTGTTACCAGTGTTGGTTTAGGGGTTAATGGCTCAGGGTTAATAGGTTAACTTTAGTACCACTTCCATCTACGTGACAGACAGCTAGGTGGCCCAATAATAGAGCAGTGGGTTGGTCTCAAGGATGGTGGTGAGTTGGCTTTTTCTAGACGTGACGTTAACGATGTCCACAAACAAGTCAAAAACATTTCTGGGAGAGAAAAACAAGATAAAGGCTGTGTGTTTTTTTTAAGAGAATTAACTGTTCTGAAAATTTTGGGATCATTAGGTAACCAGCTGACTCATTTCAGACAGTTAAAACCTACAAACAGGACATTTTTCAGTCAATGACCCCTTTAATTGTAATTTTAGAGTTTAATCACAATTAATGAAAAAAATGTGCAATTAGTTAACATTCTTAATCAATAACCACCTCTTAGTAACTCTGGAGTCCAGGGTATAACTTGCTGTTTTTGACTACTTTTGATTTTATCTTTATATTTCACATTAAAAACTGTTTACCTTGACTTTTTGGTGTAATTTTTTTCAGGTGTGTGAGTTCACATGAATTTACAGTTATTTTTTTTCATTTTGGCACACTGTATTAACACACTTCAAGTCAGGTCAGGCAATGGTTTGCTTGCTACCGGATAACCATGAAAACCAGTACTACCTGTCTCATGGGTCGGGCCATCGGCGACTCAACTGGCAACCCAGCCCTTCCGAGGGTGTGGAAGGTGAAACTGGGCCTCCTGGCAGAACTAAAAACAATATCTGTTGCAAGGTCTGTGGTGGACTTTTGCCAGTCTGTGCATCGTGACATGCACTACACAAAGAGCAGAGATAAACAAACCTATCATCTGGTCAGTCACTGCAACAGACACTGGAGTCAGTTTGTGTTGGCCTGTCCTTGCCACTGATAATACCTCTATCTGCCAAGAATGTGCCACTAGTCCAGCAAAAGCTAGCAGTACTTAAATACTTTGCAAGCAGTTTCATGAAATGCTCAGTCAGAAAGCAACTCATACTGGCTCGGACGTTGCCCGGGTTAACAAGGTGAGGAGTTCCTGGCAGCAGAGGGCAAAGGACAGAGCTGTGTGGAGGAATCTGATCAGACCTAAATGAAACAGTCATTGTCGCCCCCGACAGACTGCTATGATGATGATGATGATTATTAACACACTGGACCTAAAATCACACTAAAAACAAAAAAAGTTTAATTTTTTACTGTGAAAACCACAAACATCTTTAATGAAAAATTTTTAGAACTCAGGATGCAAATACAAAGTGTAAATCTCAAAAACATACAAATATTTAGTAAACAAAGTTATATACAAGTATTTACATGAAAATGCAGGGAGTACCTCAGGCATTTTTTGTACAACTATTTACAAAAAAATCAAGTGTCACAATAAGATAACACAAATTATTTGTGCCACTCCAAAAAAAACAGTTCCTATCCACCACAAGACACTCCCTGTCCCTGTCACTCCTCCTATTGTCAACCTCCATGCAGCGTTTGCATTTCAGTCTCATTGAGAAATCACTTCATTTTGTTCTGTCGAATATATGTAAGAACTAAGAACACATTACTACAGTAATATCAAGTACGTTTTCAGCCAGTTTTAAAATTAGTGAAAACAAAAGTTACTGAAAGAGTGCAAACAAATTTACTTAAGTAAAGTACAGATTTTTCCTAAAAATATAAAGTATCCTGGGATGAAAATACTGACAAAAATCCAATTGTGTGAAAAAGTTGAGTAAATATAACTTGTTACTTTACCCACCTCTATAGAATAAATTATTATTAAACTTTTTTTGTTGTTGAGTTCGTCTTATGGCAATTTTGGTTTCCAAGGATTTGTCTTTATTTAGTTTTCATCTTGTTATCTAGTGCCGTGATAGACGTGTGGACATTATCTACAGCTTAGTCTTTAGCGTAGCCAGCTGTCTTTAAGCTGTTCATGTCCCACAGCTGCCTCCCCTGCCCCACAGGTCAGTAACAGCACCGCTAGGGGGCCTCGATGATTCAGTGCAGGCAGTTTGGATGGAATGTCTAAGGGTCACATTCCAGGAAAGTTAGCAGAGTGACAGAGTGGTGAGAAGAGAGCAAACCAAATATGAACGATTGACTGAATGTCCACGTGAGAGTCCAGTGTGGAGAATATTACAAAGATGGGAATGCAGTACTAGAGGAGAGAAATGAAAGTTTTAAGAACCTAGCGTATGACAGGACAGTTAAAGCAGTTATTATCAACAAAGGTGAGGTGTAAGCCTATTCTGTAAGCTGATCTCTAACAAAATATTTGCATATTGATTGTTTTATGTATAATTTGACATTTACAGTAACTGTATATTGAAGAAGACACCTCTGTTGTCATTCAGTCCATATAGCCAATCATGTACAGTAGAACAAAATTACATTTCTCTTTTCTACAATGTTAACTACATGTAGAATCAGAGGGGTCGCTGCCATGCAAGGCGCCACCACAACTTCTCCTTCCCCCATTCTGTTATGCTGAGCACCAAGCTAGAAGGCAGGGAGTACCATTTTTATGTGGTCTTTGGTATGACCCAGTCAGGACTTCAACCCCCAGCCTCCCAGTTATGGGGCAGATGCTCTACCAACTCGGCCACTGCTCCAGTTGAGCCCATTGAGGTTTTTTTTTTTTTTCTAACACAAGGGCATGAATCTTTATTTTAAACTAGAATGTCATGATGCTGAGCACGGTAGGAGAACCGTGCTCACACTTTCAGTTATTTCTGATTATTTTCTGTACTTTCCTTAGCTCAGTTTTATTATTGTATTTGAGCATGGTTTTGTTTGGATTATGTGTACTGAGTTCACCCTTTGGCTCTGTTTGTTTTGAATTGTGTGGTTATCGTTATCTTAGGTTAGTTATTATAGTTTTGTCTATTTTTTTATTATGTGTCTGTGGCCATCTTGTTTTGTATTATAAATGATATCTTCATGTGTTTATGTTTGAACCTTCTCCGCCTTCGCCTTCAGTTACCCTTTTTGTAACTTGGGTATTTATTAGCATTGTATTATTTGCATTTCTGGGTTGTGTATTGTTCTCTTGTTCTCGCTTTGGTGGCTTATTATTATTATTTTCTCGTTTTGTATTATTTGGTTTGAATGGTGTTTTTGTAATCATTTCATATTTATAGTTGAGTTACCTTTGACATTATTTCTCCTGTGGTCTATATTACTCATATATTCCATACCTACATATGTTTGAACATGTGAAATGCTTAGTGACTGCATATGTAAGGAACTTCACACCTCTGAAAGGACAAAGGAATCTCACCCGCCGTGTGAAGAACAAAGACGTCCCAGGACGCGATGGCAGAGACTGAGGAGTCACCCTCACCCCCCAAGGCGAGGAGGGGAATTTCCATCACCTCCCAAGAAGAGGAAAGGCGATAACAGGACAATGGGGGGATTAAGATAACGAGGGATATCAGCCTTTGTAATGCCTGTCTTTTGATGTGTGCCTGTATTTAACCAGCGAGCTGGCAGAACTCTGTCTCTTTTACCTTCTGCCACGCTCTGCACCAGATGAGACAAGTTAGGAGAGCTGATCATTAAAATGCTGTTTTTAAACAAAATCGCCTCGTCATTTCCAGCTCCTCTACACTCCTGTGCTTTTATTTTGATAAGGTTCTTTGTTTACTTCCTTTTCAAGTTCAGTTCCCGGTTTGTCCCAGCTGTCATTATTTTGGACTGATTATCCTCGCTCCTGTTACCCACACCTGTTTATCTTTTGTTTTGTTTGTCTTTGTCCTATTTCAGGGATGCTGTCCTTCATTGTTACCTGGCATGTGTCCCACACTTCTATCACTCTGTATCCTGGCGTGTATCCCACGTTTCATCTTATTTTTGGCTACTTGGTCTGACCGGCATGAGTCCCACACTTCAGCCTTTGTTATTTTTCCCGACGTGTGTCCCACGTCTTAGCCATTTGTACTATTTAGCATTTTTGTCTATTGCTGTCTGTAAGTTATTCTGCCTGTTATATTTTGTGTTTTTATTAAACCACTTGCAACTCACAGTCTAGCGTTTGGGTCTCCCTTACGCCCTGAAGAGCAATTCGTGACATAAAATGCACCTCATTCAAACTACAATCCTTCCTCATAGATTGATCTGGCCAGCTGCCTTCATTGCAGCAGTAGCATCGTACAGAGATACCCCCCCTTTTGAAAGCAAGCTGTCCTTATAACTGTATCCTTTGAGGATTTCATTTGACCTTCACTTGCACATTTTTGAAAATATGCTGCAGAAAGCTTCATTTTTAGAGCATAAGATCAGTGGAGAAAAGATTTCACAGACTAGACTTCTGAAAGAATTTTGAGTATAGGTCCGGCCATTCTTGAGATATGCAACAATGTAAAACTGATTAGCGCTACCTATGGGTGCAGTACCATGATTTTTGGATCTCTGAGTAGTGTACTGTAGACAATATCTGACCAGACTGTAAAATTTCCTGTTTCTGTCTTACGGTTTTTGCAGCACATGCACTCTTAGTGGAGAAAAATGGGAAGAAGCATCAGAACAAAAACAATAAGTTCCCTGCAGGAACAATTTCAAACAAACATACCTGTACAGTTGTAAACTTGCAATCAGAATGCAAAATGCATTTGTCAGTTAGCCATCCGTTTATTTTGAGGTTCTTCTAAATTAGCTTGTTGACATTCTCTACAGAAAGATGACAGAGGTTTGCATTTAAAATATTCTCCGCAGTTTAGAGAATTCAACCCATTTAACCCTTGGAAATTAACACATTCAATTTTAGTTATTATTTCCACATGAATTTATAGAGAAGAATGTTCTGACCAAGGGCACTTGGCATGTTGATGGAGTGTCATGGATGAATTATTATCTGCATGATAATTTTCTTTGGAAAAGTATTTATGAGTGACTTTCGGACCCTATTAAAAGGCATTTTGTGAACACCCTTTGTAAAATAGTGACCCAAGCTATCACTTGATCCTACAAGTGATGCTCATTAAAGATTCATTTCCCATGGACTGAAAAACCAAACTTGGCTCATTTATTAGTTTTCCTCTGCATAGGTACCACCAAGGGTCACACACTTCTCCCATTGCTTTATGCAGCTGTGGAGACCTTTTTTTTCTTTGATGGTTCACTTTGTAATTATAGCTCCTTGTTTACATTAGGCCTCTGTTGCTGAATACAGCTCAACATTTCCATCAACACAGGGAGGAACCCCCAACCAAAAAACTGAGCACACTGCCCAAGATCCCCCACCGCCCACCTGAGGAGTGTGACCACCACCCTAAGGACCCCAACTGGGAGGAACCGACCCACCACCATACGAGGCACAGCCAAGAGAGCCCCCAGCCAACACCAAGCCAGCCCAACGCTGGCATGGCCACCACCGGCGGGAGGTCCCAGGAAAAAACAGCCAAAGCATAGCCCCCACCGACTCCCCTGTACACCGACTCCCCTCCACAGGGAAGGACAAGGGAGGGGAGACCTGCCAGAACACCAACAGGCCACCCTGCAGCTTGTGTCAGAAGACATGACTTGACCACCGAAATCAGTGTTTTGTCATCCTGGTGGTGCTTGCCCTTCAAAAATGACTTCATAGTTGCAAAGTGTCATGTCCGCTGCATAACTGCGCAGCGAACACATGAATAGGTACGAGCCCAAAATGCAGGTGAAGTGGACGAGTTTATTAACAGAATGGGATAACTCAAAAACACACAAAATGCAGGGAAAATGTTCAATTGGGAAAACACAGTCAGGCACACAAGCGCTGGGAGTCCAAGCTCAGTTGGAAACAGGGGAAGCCCCACGCACTCCCAGACGGAACCGGGCAGTGGAAAGAAGGGCAGTAAATAATAAGGGAAGACATAACATAGGGCGATGGAGCTCAGCGGGCTCTGGGGAAAAACAACACCGTAGTAGTCCAAGGAAAGGAGAACCCAACAGCTTCAGGACATCAACATAGGCAGGTGACCATAACTAGACTGTGCATTGAAGACTGACGCCACAACACTGAATACCCCCACTGTCACCCAGTAAATACCAAGCAGGCTAATGGGTGACAAGTGGATGCAGGTGTGTGGCGGGAGTCTGTGTATGAGTGTGTGTGTGTGTGTGTGTGTGTGTGTGTGTGCAAGCATGTGTGTGTGTGTGCAGAAACAAATGAGAAACAACTGACAGCCGGTGAGTGTCTGGCAGAGGGAGGGGTGTGGCTGTAGACTGGCGAGGCCCAAGGCTAAGGGCTCAACCCGCCAGCTGGAACCAATTAGCAACAAATCAGAAGCTACAGCCACAAATCATGGGCGGAGCTGAAACACCAGCTCCACACATGACAGAAAGAGGTGGAAGTCAGTTGGTGCAAAGACGGTGAGCATGATCTTGCCCACTGACAGCTGGACACATGCCTTCTTTGAAGCTGGTGAGTCGTAATGCTTTCATTGCTTCAACTGGACTTCAGTCTCTGGATCATATTGATGGACCCATGCTTCGTCCTATGTGATTAGTTTGTCAAAGAAGTCCTCCTGGTTTTATTGGCACATGGTCAAAAGAGCCTGGCACCACACTTAAAACTACTGATGCCATTGGTTGACTACGTCACACAATGGGGCATCTTCCCTATAAGTTGCTTTCATCTCATCAAACGTCTCCCGTGGTGTCCGGCCTCTCAAGTACAGGAATCTGATGACTGTTCTGCGTTCAACTGACTTCATTATCACACTTTACTCCAACTTAGCACCTGTAAAAGACAAACTCTTTGGAATTCAGAGCTGCAAATTAACACGTGGGCTACAGACATATGGATTATTATACATGTGCAATTTTAGCCTCCTACAATGATCGGAAGTGGGTCAGGGGAAATCTTTAATGAGCAGCCCTTGTATTACTACACAAGTCTATAGGACAGCTGCATATTTGTTTTAGTCTGAATAACTGACAATAAGGAACAGACAGTGTAGGCTTTCATGTGGTTCATGCAGTAAACAGAAAATCACAACCTAGCCAGCCTTCATCCACTCGTGACAGGCTGTCCTGCGTTCACAGGCCAGCTGACTGAATGTACAGATATTTATTCTGTGATATTAGTTAAGCATAATGCAGAGTATTTGTGCCAAAGGCTGGATTTTCTGAACAGACCAGCCTTTCAAGGGCAGCAACAGAAAAGTCACAGGATTAAGAACTGAGTAATGTGAAGCAGGTGATTATTCACATTGAGCGCACACACAGCCCTGTTTCTTTTAACTCGAACCCAAATTATGAGTGCCTGAACAGTGAAACTGCTGTGTGATGAGTTAACAACACAAACATTATACCCCAAAAAATAAAATCACAATACAGGAACAGATGATGAGTAAAATGAAAGACTTAAGTAAAGTGTGCTTCTCCCTCCTGGGGACACATCAATATTCACCTAAGACTCAGTCTGTTGGAATCATTTCACCATCAACGGACTCTGTACTCACTCTGCAGTAGAACTGCCATGAAGATGTGGTTGCTCAGTAGAAGAAGATGATTAAGAACTCATGTATACCTGCCTGAGCTCAGTGGTCTCCTACCTTACCAGCTGTGCTGTATTAATATCTTTATGACAATCTCCATCGTCACTTTTTGTGCTCACGCTCTCCTTTTTCTCGTTCACTTCCATGGAGAGGGTCCGTCTGTGTTTAATTCCAGTCTGTTTAATAAATCCTTCTGAATATGTTGAAATGTGACAGAAAACAACCTAATTAACAACATAAACCAGCTGAGGAAAAATATATCTCAAGAAAAACCAGACTGACCAGACTGCGTAAAAAACCTCAATAAAAACCACCCGTAAACTGATCACTGAAAAAAAAAAAATTGGAGTGGCATTTACTAAAAAAACCTTGTTAATATTTTCATTCATAATTTCTAATAAAGATTGCTCAGGTTTGTCTTAAGTTTACTTAGTACAACATGTATATTTTACAAATATATTTTAGTAAAGTTTACCAAGAACTTACTTTATTTTTCAGGAAAATTTACTTATTCTTTGTTAGTAAATTTTACTCAGTTCTCCTTAGTTTGTTTCTCCAAAACCTTACTAATTATTTATTTTCAGTGTTGATTTTTTTTAGGGGTTAAACAAGTGATTTTTACTTTATATTATCATATATGAATAAACACCTCTAAATTATTACAGATCTAATGCCATTTTCTCCAGGGCAATGTACGCAAATATTGTCAAGCCATATCTTTTCTTTTCTTTTATTTATTTATTTATGCAAGGACATGCACAATATACATTGACCTTAAAGAGGAAAGATGCATTGTACCAGGTTATAGCATAAGTGCTAATTTCCACCTGTAGTCCCTGGGCAGGCTGGTGTTAGCATTAAAAAGCAGACATTTGCTAAAACTACAAGTAAGCATTGATAAAAAAACTAAAACCAAACATTGATTAAAAAACTAGAACCAAGCATTGCTAAAAACTAAAAAACATTAATATCATTGATAAGAACCCAAAACATTGATAAGAACTAAACATACAATAATACATTTTTATAACTAAGATAAGATAAGCCTTTATTAGTCCCACAATGGGGAAATTCCAGGATTGCAACAGCACAGGGATAGCAACACTCAGAGCAACAATCAGAAGGCAAGAAAAAAACAAGAGCAGCTAGTATACATATGTACATATTACTATATATATATATATATATACCGTATATATATATATATATATATATATATATATATATATATATATATATATATATATATATATATATATATATATATATATATATATATATCACATGACAACTCCATCCATATAAACAATTTTTCACATCAAACCACTGACTCTTATTGGTCCCACTGTCAACATCACACACTCTATGTATGTCTATATGAAGACATACACAGCGCAAAATATCTGCCATTTGATTACTCATTCAATGGCAAACAAATCTACACTATGTTTGTCTTTTATGAGCTGCCAGGGGATGCACATCCACCAGGAGGCAGCACGTGGTTTCCACACCTCAATGAAGGGAAGGACGGGGCGGGGGGTGGAGGGTTGGGGGTGTATCTTCAACGTCTCATGCTCAGTAACGGTGAAACAAAAACAAAAGTTACAAATATCAGCCAACAGAAATAGCTTTGACATATGCACAGCACTAACACACATTAAAGTGAGAGTCTAACAGAGGAAAACATGTTTATTTTCCGATATTTCCCATTTCCATCAGCCCTCTTTCCCCCCAAAAATAAGAAACTTTTATTTACATTTGTAAAGTCAATAAATTACTTTTTCTGTTTTAATAATTGAAACTTGATTTTAAAAGTAACATTTTTATATAGAAATAATTATTCAAAATTACTATCAAACATCAAGTAGCACATCAAATTAAGTGATATTTTAAATAAGAACATTTAAATTATATTTCTACTTAAAATTGAAAAAGAAACAATGTAAAAATTACAGGTTCAAAAAGTCATTTTTTTTTCAGGGGAAATGCTTAGAAAATTAAACAAGAATCAAGTTGACAAACTTGATTCTTGTTTCTTGATTCTTCCCAACAAGTTAAACCCGACTTAAACAAGAACTAGATATAATATTAAAATTAAGGATCCAGACTTCCGGTCTGGACGCCATGGCGACTGCAGCTTAACACTGAAGCTCTCAGACTCAATCCAGGATAACACCTTGAAAATCAAACTTAACGGATTTTTGGAGGAGTGAAAATCAAAAGACAAAATCATCATGTCTAAAGGAAAACAGAAGAAACTGAAATTCTCCAGGCCAGGACACGTATCGGCCGGAGAATCTGAACTGGAAGATCCCCGTTCAGAAGACGAGGAGCTGGTGATAGCTAACAAAAGGGTTAGCCTGAAATCACTATTTGAGGAACTACGACGATTTCGCCGAGATGTTACGGCCGAATTTCGGGAATTCAGAGAAGAATTGAAAAGGACAAACAGCAGAGTGGACCAGGCCGAGAACCGAATCTTGGAAACAGAGGATCGAATAAAAGTGCTCGAAGATTCTGTGCTGGACCTACGCAAAAGACAAGCAGCTATAGAGGCTAAGCTAACCGACCAAGAAGGAAAACAAAGAAGAGACAACATAAGAATTCATGGTCTGATAGAAGGAACCGAAAATGGTTTTAACTCAATGGCAGAATGCGTGGAATCCTTACTAAGAGAGAAATTGGATATTCCACAAACCACCGACTTGAAGATAGAAAAGGCACATCGTTCATTAGCCGCTAGGCCGGCGGCGGAAGCGCCCCCACGTTCGGTGTTGGTAAGATTTTCCAATTTCAAAATAAAACAAGAGGTTGTAAGACTGGCCTGGCAGAAAAAAGGATTTATGCACCAGGAGAGAAAAGTCTACGTGGAACACGATTACGCCCCGGAGGTCCTTAAAAAGCGCAGGGAATACAATGACGCGAAAAAGGTGTTAAGAGAGAAGAAATTGCGCTTTCAGACACCATTTCCTGCGAAGTTAAGGGTCTTCTACGGCGATGAAACGTGTCTCTATAATTCGGCGGAAGAAGCAACAGCTGACATGGCGAAAAGAGGGCTCCCGGTAACGGTATTTAAACCCGCGGCAGACCCGAGTGTGAAGATCAAAGCGCAAACATGGACAACACAAAGACCCTCAAAATCCACGGACCAGCAGCGGGAAACCCAGCACCAGAGCGTCGCGGATAAACTATCCGTTTTCAGGTTGGAATAGCGACCTTTTTTTTTTTTTTCCTCTTGAATCAATCCGCACATCCAACCCCCCTCATACAAGGTAACAAACATTAAAGGAGATGCATATTCAGCATGTGGTAAAACATTTCATGGAACAATCATATTATTTGAAACAAATAAGTCTTTGTAATAAAAAAAAAAAAAAAAAAAAAAACTTGTTAAAATAGAAATGTGACAATAATCCACATGTTCTCCTCATACTAACAAATACTGTTTTTGCGTGAATGTTTGATGTGATGGGGGTGGGAGGGTGCACACAATTTCACAGGGTTTAGGCATAAAAGGAAAAAAAAAAAAATCATTACAAGTTTGGATTGGGTTCTGAAACTCACGTTAAAAGCATGGGACAACTTTCAGTGGTAAGAGAGGGCCCTCAACACGTAACAGAGTTTGAGGAATTTCCCTCAGAGCCTTCACTCCATCAAGGCTCTTACAGGGTCTTTAAAAAGACCTCAGCTCAGGAAGTTCTTTTGACAGCTTTTTGTTTTAAAGTTTTTTACACTATGTTCTTAATGTTTTTCTTGTTTTTAATGTTCTTTCAGTTTCTGAGTAGCACAAAAGAGGGCCACCACACAGTTATACTAAACAAAACAACACAATGGAGAAACAGGGTGTAACCAAAATAATTTCATATAATGTAAAAGGAATCCTGAATCCAGTTAAAAGATCCAAGATTCTAGGCAAAATGAAAAAAGACAAAGCAGGAATAATACTTTTACAAGAAACCCACCTAACAGACGTGGAACACAATAAACTCAGTAGACAAGGGTTTAAAATGATCTCTTCATCTTCATATAAATCAGGGAGGAGGAGGGGAGTAGCAACATTGATATCAACCAAAATTACATTTGAAAAAAAATCAGAACACAAAGATAAAGAAGGGAGATACAGTTTGGTAACTGGGCGGCTAGAGGGAGAAGATATCACCCTGCTGAATGTGTATGCTCCCCCAGGGGCTAACTGGAAATTTTATAAAAATGTATTCGACCTAATGATAACTAAAGCTCAAGGTTTAGTGATATGTGGTGGGGACTTCAATCTTAGACTGAATCCATACTGGGATGCTTCTGGTAATTCCCCACATCAAAATAACACCCAAAACAGGAATACTCGGATGCTACTAAAAGAATTGGGAGTCTGTGACGTGTGGAGGGAACTCAACCCCAGTGTAAAAGACTATACATTTTACTCAACTCCACATTCATCTTACTCAAGGATTGACTATTTTTTTATGTTTAATAGAGACATTGGTAGAGTAAAAACATGTAAAATAGGACTGATGGATCTCTCCGACCACAGTCCGATCTACATGGACTTAAATATCCAAAAATACACAAATAATACATTTTCTTGGAGGTTAAATTCAAATGTCCTGAAAGGACCATTGAAAGATGAATTGGAGTCAGATATTCTCAGATATTTGGAAGATAACGATAATGGAGAAGTATCCCCTTTAATACTGTGGGATGCATGTAAAGCTGTAATAAGAGGAAAGATTATTGCAAAACTGGCAACCCAAAAGAAACTACGACAAGAAAAACTATCCACATTAGAGTCAGAACTTAGGAACCTAGAAAAAGAACACAAAGGCAACACTCATTCTACTGACTCGCTCAAGATTAAGGAAATTAAAAACCAAATAAATGAGATCTACACAATAGAAATCCAGAAGAAACTTACATTTCTGAAACAAAAATACTATGAAGCAGGCAGTAAATCGGCAAAATTGCTAGCCTATAAATTGAGGAAACATCAAACAGAAAGAGCAATCTACAAAATCAGAGACCCAGTATCAAAGGAAATAAAATTCAGAATTCAGGATATTCTTAAAAACTTCGAGAATTACTATAAGAACTTATACTCCCACAAAAAACATAAAAATGCATCCGAGGCATTCCTAAACACATTAAACCTTCCCCAACTTACGGAGTCACAAAATAAAACACTACTGTCAGAAATACATCCTAAAGAATTGGAAAAAGCAATTATGAAACTTAAAGCTAACAAATCCCCAGGAGCTGATGGCTATACAGCAGAGTGGTACAAAACCTTTAAACAGCAACTATCTCCTCTCCTCCTGAAAACATTTAATTATGTCCTCCACACAGGGGAAATCCCCCCCTCCTGGAGAGAAGGGGTCATTGCAGTTATACCTAAACCTGAAAAGGATAAACTAGAGTGCTCCAACTACAGACCAATCAGTGTACTAAATCAGGACTATAAGCTTTTTACCATTATCCTTGCCAAAAGGTTAGAGAATATACTGACAGACCTAATTCATTTAGACCAAACAGGTTTTATAAGACAAAGACAGACACAAGACAGCATTCGACGCACTTTACACATAATTCATCATATAAAAAAATATAACTTAAATGCAGTCATATTAGGATTAGATGCTGAAAAAGCATTCGATTCGGTTGACTGGTCTTTTCTATACAGAATCTTATCCAGTTTCAATTTTCATAACAACTTCATTAGAACTATACAGGCATTATATAAAAAACCAACAGCTAAAATAAGGATTAACGGTAATTTATCATCATCTTTTGAACTGGAAAGAGGATGTCGTCAGGGCTGCCCCCTGTCTCCACTGCTCTTTGCAATCTTCATAGAACCTCTGAGCCAATGGATAAGACAAAACCAAAAAATTCAAGGTATTACACTTGGTCAGAAGGAACATAAAATAGCACTCTTTGCTGATGACATTTTAATATACCTAGGGCAGCCGGACACTTCTTTACCAGAACTAACCTCAGTTTTTTCAGAGTATGGAGATTTATCGGGGTACAAATTAAATATGCATAAAACCCAAGTTTTAACATTCAACTATGACCCAAATCATTATTCACTAAGCAAACTCAAAACTAACTGGGAGTCGGAATCTATGAAATATCTGGGGGTCAATATCCCGAAACAACTCAACAAAATTATATCACTAAACTATGATCCACTGGTGACAAAAATAAAATCTGACCTAGCAAGATGGAATATGATACCATTCTTGGGTATTGCACAAAGAATTGAAGCAGTCAAAATGAATATACTTCCACGTCTTCTATACCTTTTCCAAACAATACCGGTAGAACCTCCCAATAAAACATGGCAGGAGCTGGACAGAAGGATCTCAAGATTCATATGGCAGGGCAAGAGACCTAGAATCAGATATAGAACCCTACAGCTAAACAAAGACAAAGGTGGGCTCGCGCTGCCAAATATCAGGGACTACTTTAAAGCCGCACAAATTAAAACTTTAGTAGAGATATGTAACCCAGTCTACTCTGCACAATGGAAGGAGATCGAATGCCAAATAACAAGTGACATCCCCCTACAGGCGATAATAGGGAACAATGTCTTACCTAAGCTTTTGAATAACACTAACCCGTGGATAGAGACCCCGCTAAAAATTTGGTTTA
The DNA here is from genome assembly GCA_020510985.1 of Pholidichthys leucotaenia. NCBI lineage: Eukaryota > Metazoa > Chordata > Actinopteri > Cichliformes > Pholidichthyidae > Pholidichthys > Pholidichthys leucotaenia. Next base: position 428,245,892 of record CM035841.1, on the reverse strand, counting down.
AGATAGTCAGAGAGAATCAAACTAAAGAGCCCTATCGACTTCTGCAATGGATCGCCTATGATCAGGACTTTACTCCTAATAAAACAGACACCAGATTTAAAAAGTGGAAGGAGAAGGGGCTGATAAAATATTACGATTTTTTTAAAGGGCAAATCTTAAGAAGTTTTGAAGATTTGAAAAAACAAGGCCTAATAAATCAAGACCTTTACAGGTTCTTCCAGCTTAGACACCACATAAACAATATACTTAAAAAGGAGGTTTTGGAAAGGGCCCAGTCAGGTGTTCTGAAGGTCTTCTTAATGGCATATAAAGGGATCCCAGGGATCAGATACATTTCTAAAATATACCAAGGTCTTCAAGACTTAAAAGGAGACAACACATCTTATATAAAAGAGAGATGGGAAAAAGAGGGGAATTTCACTTTACATCTGGAAATATGGGAAAAGCTAAATAAACAGCAATGGAAAAGTACCTCATCCCTGCAGTGGAGAGAATTTGGATGGAAAAACTTGGCAAGATTTTTCAGAACACCTGCACAAAACAAATTTACCCATAAGGGATTGAACTGTTGGCGCTTGTGTGGTGAAAAGACTGCAAATCATTTTCATGTGTTTTGGTCATGCCCAGTTATCCACCAATATTGGACCAATGTACAGACAATATTGGGGAAAATATTCAAAATTACAGTTCCCTTTTCTTTTGTAACTTTGTATTTGGGTTTACTACCGGACTCACTGGAAAGACGAGGAGAAAAATACTTATTCAATGTTTTAATATTGGCAAGCAAAAAAGCTCTAACTAAAAAATGGATGTTGAAGGACTGTCCTACACCTGAAGATTGGACTAACGTGATCCAAGACATTTACTCGATGGAAAAGTTGACATTCGCACTGAGACAGGACATGGATGGGTTCATGAACTTTTGGCAACCCTGGACCGCATATGTGTCTTCCATTAGATCTAATCTTTGACAAATACCATTTCAATAATGGTTCCTCTCTTTGTTCCAAAGCTACTCAGATGCTCTTTTATCTTTATTTACTTACTTTTTCTTTTTGTTTGTTTTTTACTGGTTTGTTTGTTTTTTTTATTTGTTTTTTGTTTGTTTTTTTTTTCTCTTTTCACTTTTTCTTTCACTTTAAAAAAAAAAAAAAATAAGGGGTGTTGTAAGAATTAATCTTCCAATGTTGTCAGATATCAGGAAATAAGGGAACATGTGATGAAAATGTAAACACTGCATTGCTGTAACGACCTGTATACCCTTTACAAAAACTTAAATAAAAAAAAAAAAAATTAAGGATCCAACAACTAAATTCAACTCAACATCATGAAACCAGGATTCAAGTCCCAAAAATAAGAAGAGAACAAATATTCAACAGCCTCCTGCTTTAGGATGTGGGAAAGCCCCCCCCCCCCCCCCCCCACACACACACACCCTCTAAATCTGTCCCTGGATTTTACAGAAACAGAAGGACTCACAGACCTCAGTAGCACTTTCTGACCAAACCACTCTTTGATTTTCCTTTCTCATCTGTGTTTCCTGTCTTATCAATTCTTTTCTCACTTCTCTCTATCTTCCTCTTCCCCCGAGCTTTCTTTATAAATTCAGTTAGACTTAATTGCTTCCAGCACGCTTTTCTCCCGGTCAGTCACGCTGCTCCCCATCATGTGATGACACTGTGGGTTTGTTATTGGGGGCCCGTGGACTTCTGCTGCCTGCACATAAGCCAGCCCACCTCGGCTGCCACTACAGCCATGATATCCTCTGCAGTGTAGAGAAAAACCCCTTCTGCTGTTTTACCACTTGGACTGACTGACAGAACTCTTAAATGGCTGAGGAGGTTTTAATTCCGTCAGCGGAGAAGATCACATCGGTAAGTTGAGTGTGACTGCATTAATGAGGTGAGAGACAGAGCTGGGGCCATCAGCTGACTGATCTCCTACTGTGTTGGACAGAAAATTCTGGTCCTAATAGGCATTTGCTACTGACTTGCAGCCTGGGCTTAGGAAAACCAGGTCACTGAGGCTGCTTTAGATGAGGAGAGATATTCAGAGTTAATCAGAAAATGCTGGGATTATATCAGTGTGCAAGAAAACAATGTATGAATTGTTGGTTTTGCCCTTAATTTTGGAAGCAGTGGCAAATCATTATTATTTTTGCAAGACTAAATATTGAGGTTGACACATCAGGACTGTTTCTAGATTTTGGGGGGCCCTATAGTTTTATACCAATACTGAACCAAACAGTGTCTCATACAGCACATGGAGACACTGTTTGGTTCAGTATTGGTAAAGGAGTTTGACAAGGCTGTATCCTGTCCCCGTACCTTTTCAACCTATATGCTGAGCGAATCCTACGAACAGCTGACTTGGAGGAAGATAGAGCCAGAATCAGACTGGACAGTTGAAGGCTGACAAACCTACAATATGCAGACTATAGAACCATCCTTGCAGAGAACAGTCAAGACCTGAAGAGGATGATCGCTAAGGTCAAGCAAGAAAGTGTTTAAGCTGGATTGCATCTAAATATCAGAAAGATGAAAGTTATGATGACTGATGAAATAAGGGACTTTGAGGTGGACGGGAAGAACATTAAAGTTATACAATAATTCAATTTCCTCGGCAGCTTGATCACCAAGGACAGTACAACTTCTGCAGAGATCAAGAGAAGGCTCAACCTGGCAAGAATAGCTGTGATAAAGCTCAAACGCCTGATGAAAAGCAATAGACTCAACAAAAAGACCAAGATCAAGATGGTGACTACACTTGTGTTTTCTGTGGCCATATATGGATGTGGGACTTGGACCATCAGGAAACAGGACAGACGTCATGTAGATTCATTTGAGCTATGGTGCTGGAGGAGAGTACTGAAGATTCCTTGGACCAGGAAGAAAACCAACATGTCTGTACTTGACAGAATAAGTCCTAAAACATATCTTGAAGGTGAAATTGTGAAGAGGAAGCTCAAGTACTTTGGCCATATAATGAGGAAAGACGAGAGTCTGGAGAAAAGTCTCATGCTGGCCAGGTGCGATGGAAGATGACGAAGAGGAAGGCTGCGACAAAGATGGAAGGATAACATTACTGAAGCCACGGGCATGTCACTAGTGCTCCTGAAGGAAAAGATGAGGAATCGAGAAGGATGGAGAAAGTTGGTGTGTGAAGTCACCAGGGGTCGTACATGACTCAGCGGAACTTGAGAAGAGAAGATAGTTTTATATTGGGAGGAGTTCAAACCATTTCAAATGGAAAAAAAAAAAAAAAAACCTCTCCCCAGCCAGCATGTCCATGTGGGCCCCACCATACAGGTTAAATCTGGGCTGTCCTATGGGTTCCATATGGGTTTGTCCATGGATTCCATGTTGGCCTCATTAAATTAAATTATCCTTATTGTCATTCAACTGTACAACCAGTCATGTACAGCAGAACGAGATTGTGTTTTTCCTCTCTACTGTGTTAATCACACACACCCCAAGTGCAGAATCAGAGGGCCGCTGCCATGCAAGGCGCCGCCACAGAGTTCCCTCCTCCATTCCATTTATTGCTGAGCACCAAGCTGGACGGCAGGAAGTTCCACTTTTATATGGTCTTTGGCATGACCCGGCCGGGATTTGAACCCCTGCCTCCCGGGTGTGGGGCAGATGCTCTACCAACTGAGCCACCACTCATCTGTGTTTGCCCACATGAACTTTACCTGTTTACCTATTTTCAACTTATTTTCTCATACATTTGATATTTTCTGGTAAATTTGTGATTTTTATCCCATAGATTTGATACATTTTTCTTGAAAATTTAAGCTTTCTCATATATTTGCAACTTTTCCTCATACATGTGTTTATTTTTCTTGTAAAATTGTGACCTTTTTCTTGCAAATTTGCTAACTTTTTCATGCAATTTTGGAACTTTATTATAAATTTGCCACATTTTCACTGTAGTCTTGTAACTTTTTCCTCATAAATTTGTGACTTTTTTCTTTTTTATTTGTAACTTTTTTCTCAAATTTTCAATTTATCTACTCATATTTTTTACTTTTTTGTTAATTTGCAAATTTTTCTAATTGTTTCCTCAAATTTCTGACTTTTTTCTACTAAATTTGCTAAAAAAAAATTGTAAATTTGTAACTTTTTTCTTGTAAATTTCCTTTTTTTTCTCATAAATATCTGACTTTTCTCTTGTAAATTTTGTAACTTTATTTCCCATTTGCTACTATTTTTTTTTAATTTATGCCTTTTTTCTCATAAATTTTCTCCTCATAAATTTGCAACTGTTTTCTTATAAATTTGTGACTTCTTTTCTTGTAATTTGGGTGCCAGTGTTACTAAAACCTGCTCACGTTTGTCAAACCCTGTGGGACCAGATGAGTTTAATGCACGTAAGCAGATCACCTGCTTACCTAAATATCAATGTAGGAGTAAAGAAACTGAAAATTATGAGAAAAAAGTCACAAATTTATGAGAAAAAGTTGCAAATTTACATTAAAAAAAGCTGAATTTTTTTGAGAAAGTTCCAAATTTACAAGAAAAAGGTTGCAAATTTGTTTATATTTCTTGCTTTCTGTGTGGATGACGTTTGCATCTTCCCAGTCCATGATATGATTTTCTCTTTTGCAATGGTTGGAAACGGCAGATTTCAGGTTCTGTTGTTCAGCTGTTGCTTTTTGTGCTCCTGTGTACCTTGCTATTGTCTCTTGTTCACATTCTTTCCTGTGTTCCTTTTTCTGGTTCCAAAGGTTCTTCCCGTTTCTCCTATTTTGTTGCGTGATTGGCATGGTATTTCATAAATGACATTACTTTTGTTTTCTGTGGGTATTATGTCTTTGGGATGAAGCAAGAGTTGCCTCAGAGTAGTGTTTGGTTTTACTGGGGTATTGATGTGGTATTTTCATTGTGCTCTGTATTCTTTCAGTGATGCCTCTCAGGTATGGGAGTGTGACTGTTTACGTGTTGTTCACGTTTTGGTGGTCCTTCCTTCTCTCCGTTTTATGGCTTTCATCTCCACTTGCTTCCTTCCCCTCTCTATAGCTCATTTGGGGTAGTGACAGTTTTTCAGAGCCTTCATTTTGTGCACCTCTTCCTCCTCTTTATCCTGTGGATTAGTAATGATGTTGGTCCGGTCGTATAACGTTCTGATGAAGGAGAGTTTGTGGGCTGTGGGGCGTTCTGAAGTCCGTAACAAATACTGACCAGTGTGTGTTGGTTTCCTGTATATTTTGATGTTGATGCTGCTGTCGCCTGTGTGGGTGATTTTCATGTCCAGAAAAGATAGGGATTTGTTGGTTTCTTCTTCATGGGTGAATTTCATGTTTTGTTTTTGTTTTTTGTTTTTTTTACACTTAACAGTTTATTCACACACACACACACACATCACACATTATCAACAGCATGAATGAATGACAATATGAATTATCAACAGCATGAGTAGCAGTATACAATAGGCTTTTTTCACATTGTTTTGGAGTGTGAACGGGTCATCCCAAATAAGCTATTTAAAGCTTTTAGTAGGGAGCCCATTTCTACAATAAAATGATGGAAATCAGTCTGATATCTTTGTGTACAGGAGCAAACATATGACAGACATATAGCACATAATCCCAGCATTTGTTTACATTGAATTAGTAGGTGAGTTCAAGATATATAGTCAAGTTATTAAATACTATTGGAGTGATATCAACATATAAAACAAAATTACAATGGCGTAACAACTCATCAGTAAGAAAGTTTTGTGTAACAAATAGCAGATTAATTATATAATGATAGGAGTTGCATTTTTAGTTTTTTCATGAAGATGGAGATGGAAGGTGACATTTTTAGATTCTCATCAAGCTCATTCCAAATCTGTGGTCCTCCGCACACAATACTAAACCTGGTGGATTTTAGTCTTCGTTTTTTTCCCCAGTAATTTGGTTTTTATTTCTAGTAGTATAGGTGTGCATGGGAAGGAAGGTTGGAATGAGTTCACATAATTTATAGTTGAGTTTGTGGACAACCTGATACATTATACAGGCATTCTGGAAGTAATTATGCTCAGCAAGTCTTAGAAAATTATAACGATGGAAAAGATGACTAGTAGGAGAATTATATTCAGACCGTGATAAAGCACGTATGACTTTCTTTTGGAGAATTTCTAGCTTTTTTTAGGTGAGTTGGAAATGTGTTACACCATAGGATATTGCAGTAATGTAAGTGAGGCTCAAATAAAGTTTTATATAGAGTGAGAAGTGCTGAAAGTGGTAGAAAATGTCTCACTTTAAAAAACAAAGTAGTGTATTTGGCCATTTTCTTGGTTAGATCATCAATGTGACATTTGAAATTGAGAAATTCATCAATGAGGACCCCCAAGAATTTTATAGAGCTAATTCTTATAATATTCTGTCCATTAATTTGGGGGCAAAGTTCCTTGGTGTCTGTTTTTTTATTGGAACGGAATACAATATAATTCGTCGGCCTCCGTCAGTCTATGATGACCATGGAAGAGAATCCTAAACGTCTACTCTGCTGGGACAGCACTGCCTGTGGCTGAACAGGCCGATGCGCGAATGGCAGTCCTTGTCACACAGGTCGCACTTGTGGGTGGCCTCCGTGCTGCTGGGTCTGTGGCGGTTCTTCCGCGGGTCCTTTTTTCATCTGCTGCAGCAGTCAGTCTCTCTTCACGCGCCTTGAGCTGTCTGGTCAGGGTGCCTCTCCATTTGGAGCAGTCCGGTGCGAGGTCCTCCCAGCGCTCTGTGTTGATCTCCAGAGCCTTCATGTCTCTCTTGCAGACGTCTCTAAAGTGCAGCTGTGGGCGGCCAGCGTCTCTCCTGCCAGTTGCCAGTTCTCCGTAGAGGACGTCTTTGGGGATTCTGCCATCCTCCATACGGTGAACGTGGCCTAGCCAGCGGAACCTGCGCTGCCTGAGTAGAGCGAACATGAAGGGAAGGCCAGCGCAGGACAGAACTTCTGTGTTGGGCACTTTCACTTAATATCAATAAAACTATAATTAGTTTTATTGATATTAAGTGAAAGTTTGTTACACTGAAGCCAGGTGTCTATTTTCAATAGTTCACTATTTATTATCTGTTCAATTTCATTTGGATTCTGGTGAGCAAAAAATAAGTGTCATCAGCAAACAGTACTTTATGTAGTAGAGACGAGGAGTTAGCAATGTCATTTATATACAGAATGACTAGAACTGGTCCTAAAATGGAACCCTGGGGAACCCCATGATCGATGGATTTATATGATGACTTGTGGTTATTTGTATAAACATACTGAAGTCTTCCAGACAGATAATTAATAAGCCAATCTAATGCTGGGCCTCTGATACTGTAATTTTGTAATTTATTAATTAGGATGTCATGGTTAATGGTATCAAATGCTTTAGACAGGTCAAAAAAAAAAAGCCAATTCCATAGCTGTCTCTTTCAGTTGCATCATAGATTTTTTTCAATTTGGTCAAATATTGACATATAGGTAGTGTGTTTCTTTCTGAAGCCATACTAAGATGGGATAATAACTGGTTAGTCTGTTAAAAACTACTCTTTCCAAAACCTTTGAGAGAGTAGGCAGAATGGATATTGGATGACAATTAATCAAATCGTTTTTATCACCTGATTTGTAAAGTGGTATAATTTGTGCAATTTTTCTATTTGTGGCACTACTCTGGAGATTAGAGACAGATTAATGCAGTAGGTAAGAGGTTCCAGTATTAAATTAATGATATTTTTTCAAAATTTTGCTGGAAATTTCATCAGCTCCAGCAGAGTTTGAGCTCTTCATGTCCTTGATGATTTTCCAGACTTCCTCACAATCAGGTGGTTTCAGGAAGAAAGAATTTGGGTAGTTTCCTGATAGATAGTGTTTGAAAGAGGCAGCCTGGGGTTGGTTAATTTTATTAGATTAATTTTTTCCAGTGGAGACAAAATAATTATTAAATTTGTCAGCAAGAGTGGCATTACTGGTGAGATTACTGACCACGTTATTGTTAGGAAGTGTGGGGGATTTTAGGTCCCTATATATAACCTTATTTAGTACTCTCCAGGATTTCTTGGAATCACCCTGTGATGCATTTATAAGTTCTGCATAGTAATTACTCTTAGTCTTTCTAATAAAATGTGTCAGTTTATTTCAATAATTAGAATATTAATTTTTATTGTTAACATTTGGATTTTTTTTATGTAGCGTTTATATAATTTATTTTTGTACTTATTAGATTTTAGTATGTCCTTCGAAATCCATGGATGTTGAATGGTACCACTACATGTGACAGTCTTGACAGGAATTGTCCTCTGGATGGATTCTGTTATTTCCTTGGTCAAGGCATCAAATGCAGCATCAGCATCACTACAACTGTAGATTTTATCCCATACCTTGACATGCAAGTCCTCACTCAGTTGTTTAAGGTTTCTTCATTAAGTATTTTTATTTTTAGTTTATGATGCAAGATTGAGGGCCTAATAGCAAAGTCAAGAAACAGAACAATAGGGAAATGATCAGAAATCTCGGCGAGCATGACTCCAGATACCAGTGTGGAATTGCAGATGTTAGTAATGATATTTTCAATAATGGACTTGGTGGAGTGAGTGATTCTAGTATTAATTATTAATTAAGTATTAATGGTAGAGAAGAAGGAAGAGGAGTGTAGTGTATTCATAAAGTCATTTTTAGCTGCATCATCCCTGGAGAGGTCAATATTGAAGTCTCCAAGGAGGATACAACTTTTATTTTTGTTGTTGATTGAGGATAAAATTTATTCAGGGGGCAATAAATCACACCTACAATTAAATTTTCCCATTTTTGACATGTATCTCAACAAAAAGAGAGTCAATATAACAGTCTGCCATGACAATATCATCATAAACACCAACATCATGTCTACAAGAGGTATACAGACAGACACCACCACCAGATCTGACACATCTGTTCTTGGTGAACAGTTTATAACCATCAAGGTTTACAATGTCTATGTATGACTTTTCGTTCAGCCAAGTTTTACTTCATCTAATTACATCAAAGCTGCAGCCTGTTCTGGTAAGTAAAGTAACTAGATCACGATGATGTTTATTCAAGCTCCTGATGTTTAAATGCATGAAAGAATAATTGTATTGGTTTTTAAAGGATGCTAATTGCTCAGAAATATACTAATCACAGCTTATATTCCTATTATAGTCTATAAATTGTGTCGCATCCACTCCTTCAATAGATTCATTGAAGATCATTATGCACGACAGCTGATAAAATTTACTAAGATCATACAGCAACAATACACACTTAGAGACATAGACATAGACAAACCCTCATCCATATGGAAGATGGTCGGACAAACACACAAACAAATACTCACACTCACATACACAGAGACACACTGTCAGCACAACAGTCCATTAGTCCGAGAGCACAGAGATACTGGCCTCGTCGTACCAGGCAGCAGGTCTACCCAGTCAAACGAGCAGAATTTAGGCCAATTCCCAAACCAATATGAATATACGGATAAGAGGGAGAGATAGGAGGAAGAGGGAAAGAGTAAAAAAAGAAAGTAAATCATTCACCATCTTTCAGGTTCAACAGTTGTCATGGCAGCGGGGATGCGTTGATGACGCCATCATCACGCATCTGTGTTAACACTGCTGGAGAGGCAGTGGGCTAGTCCCGGTGGCTCCTCCTGAGGTTCAGCAGTGATGTTTTGGTCACCTCCAGTTAGCCAATATGTGATTTGAGGATTCCTATACAGTTTTCCATCGATGTAAAGTTTATCAGTGAACAGACAAGCATGTTTCCCATGCTGTCTGTCTGGCTTAAATGTTCAGTGAATGTGGTTGTTTGTCCTTTGTTGATTATTTCCAGGATGTCACCCATGTACTGGTTCCATAAGCTTACAGCCATGGACAAAATTGTTGGTACCCCTCTGTTAATGAAAGAAAAACCCACAATGGTCACAGAAATAACTTGAATCTGACAAAAGTGGTAATAAATAAAAATTCTATGAAAATTAACCAATGAAAATCAGACAATGCTTTTGAATTGTGGTTCAACAGAATTATTTTAAAAAACAAACTCATGAAACAGGCCTGGACAAAAATGATGGTACCCTCAACTTAATATTTTGTTGCACAACCTTTTGAGGCAATCACTGCAATCAAACGATTCTGTAACTGTCAATGAGACTTCTGCACCTCTCAGCAGCTATTTTGGCCCACTCCTCATGAGCAAACTGCTCCAGTTGTCTCAGGTTTGAAGGGTGCCTTCTCCTGACAGCATGTTTCAGCTCCTTCCACAGATGTTCAATAGGATTTAGATCAGGGCTCATAGAAGGCCACTTTAGAATAGTCCAATGTTTCGCTCTTAGCCATTCTTGGGTGTTTTTAGCTGTGTGTTTTGGGTCATTATCCTGTTGCAAGACCCATGACCTGCAACTGAGACCAAGCTGTCTGACACTGGGCAGCACATTTCTCTTTAGAATACCTTGATAGTCTTGAGATTTCATTGTACCCTGCACAGATTCAAGACACCCTGTGCCAGATGCAGCAAAGCAGCCCCAGAACATAACAGAACCTCCTCCATGTTTCACAGTAGGGACAGTGTTCTTTTCTTGGTATGCTTCATTTTTGCATCGGTGAACATAGCGTTGATGTGTCTTGCCAAAAAGTTCCAGTTTTGTCTCGTCTGTCCATAGGACATTCTCACAGAAGCTTTGTGGCTTGTCAACATGCAGTTTGGCAAATTCCAGTCTGGCTTTTTTATAATTTGTTTTCAATAGTGGTGTCCTCCTTGGTCGTCTCCCATGAAGTCCACTTTGGCTCAAACAACGACGGATGGTGTGATCTGACATTGATGTACCTTGATCTTGGAGTTCACCATGAATGTGTTTAGAGGTTGTTCTGGGCTCTTTTGTTACCATTCGTATTATCTGTCTCTTCCATTTTTCATCAAGTTCCCTCCTGCGGCCACATCCAGGGAGGTTGGCTACAGTCCCGTGGATCTTAAATTTCTTAATAATATGTGCAACTGTAGTCACAGGAACATCAAGATGTTTGGAGATGGTCTTATAGCCTTTACCTTTAACATGCTTGTCTATAATTTTCTTTCTAATCTCCTGAGACAACTCCATCCTTTGCTTCCTCTGGTCCATGTTTAGTGTGGTACACACCATGTCACCAAACAGCACAGTGACTACTTGTCACTCTTTAAATAGGCCGACTGACTGATTACAAGTTTGTAGACACCTGTGATGTTAATTAGAGGACACATCTTGGTTGAACATGTCCCTATGATCACATTATTTTCAATCTTTTCTGGTGGTACCATCATTTTTGTCCAGGCCTGTTTCATGAGTTTGTTTTTTAAAATAATTCTGTTGAACCACAATTCAAAAGCATTGTCCGATTTTCATTGGTTAATTTTCATAGAATTTTTATTTATTACCACTTTTGTCAGATTCAAGTTATTTCTGTGACCATTGCGGGTTTTTCTTTCATTAACAGAGGGGTACCAACAATTTTGTCCACGTGTGTATTTTACATGATGCTGGTGCTGTTTGCATAGTTCTGGTCTCTAGGTCCTCCATGAAAAAAATACTCATGATTGCTGAGAGTGGATCTCCCATTGTGAAGCCCTCTTTCTGTTTGTAAATGGTTCTTCTGAACACAGTGTAGCAGCTTCAGGATGTCTTCTACTGTCAGTTCTGTGCATTTGTGTAGGGCTTTGTCATGGCTGAGATGGTTTTCAACAATGTGTAGAATGACTATGACCGGTGTTTTGTAAACAGGGATATCACATCGTGTGATACTAATATTTCATATGCTTGTATCTTTTTGTCCTTCAAGTCTTGTGCCAATTGTTTGGCGTTCTTGCAGTGTTGATCTGTGAGGCCAAGAAGAGATTTAATTATTTCATCTAGTGCCTTTGATAGATTGTAGGTTACTGATCCTATGCTGTCCACAATTGGTTGTAATGGGGTGGCTGGTTTTCTGATCTTCTGAGTGCCATATATACGGGGCGTGATTCTTGCTGTTGGAATTACATGATTATAGGAATCCTTGTTGATCTTGTTTCCATCCAAGAGTGGTTTGAGCAATGTCTTTAGAGTCCTCTTTTTTCTTCTGTTGGATTTTTTTGAAGTATTTTGTATGTATTGATTCCATTTAATAATTCCTCCATCTGTTTATTGTATTTATTTGTATCTATGATGACAGTGGTTCTGCCTTTGTCAGCTGGGAGAATTGTGACGTTCTTGTCCTTTGCTTGCATTTGTATGGCCTTTGTTTCTTCTCTTGTGGTGTTGGGGTGTCATATTTTGGCTGCCTTGAGTATGCCTGCAACCTCATTACAGAATTATGATTTCTGTCCCTGATCTTCTATGTGTGTACATGCTAACGCTGTTGCTAATACAAAGTCCTCATACGGCATTTTTTGGTGAGTGATGGCATAGTTCAGGCCACGTGCTAGGATGTTTGTCTCCATTTGTGTAAGTTTTCAATTTGACAAATTGCATACCCATTTCCTGCGCGTGGTGTCCGAATTCCCTTTTTTTTTTCCTTTGGTTATAAGTGTTTCCACTTTCAGGGTTTGACGTTTTGTTTTTCCAAATTCTTTTTTCGTGTTGTTTCTCTAGATGTTGTTCTAGCTTCTTCTTGTTATTTTCATCCAACTGAAAATCATGCTGAAACTGCTTCATTAATTTGGTTATCCCATTATCAATGTCATATAACTTGTGTACGATGTGTCGTATCCATTCTTTTATCAAGTCCTTCCATGTTCTTTTTATTATTTTTCTTGTGGGGATTGGGTTCTTTATGTTTAGGCTTGGTGGTATTATGTTTTCATCCAGACAGCCTAGGGTAAACCTTAGATGGTTTCAATAACAAGCTCTCTTTTAAGATAAGATAAGATAAAAAAAAAAAAGGAAGCTTTTATTAGTCCCACAGTGGGGAAATTATTACAATTGGTACAGTCTGTCATGACCTGGCTCTCACGAGCCAGAAAGGAGATGTGAGGGCGACCAGTGAGTTTGCGTAATTAATTAATATTCACACACAAAGAACGAACACAAAGTAAAGAGCCTCGTGGGGCTATAACACACATAACACTAGACAACAAACTGAAAGGAAAAGAGCCACGTGGGGCTAAAACACACACAGAACAAAAGACAATGTACAACCCGGAAAGAATGGCTAGAGAGGCGGCGAGAGGAAAACACACGCCGAGTCGCAGCACTTACTTTGGGGGTAGCGCCGAGGTAACGGCGGACTGAAGCTAGGCATAGGAGCTACAGCCGAGGAAACACAGGGCACGTCTTTCCATAGCGAGGTCGCAGCGACGAGTAACTCTCGGCTGCTCGCTTAAGAGGGGAAGATAATTGATAATGAGAGACAGCTGTCCCAGCGCAGCTGAACTAGACAGCTGGGAATCAGCTGGGCGCTGTCAAAGTACGGGCCTTGGAAGACCCGGCATGGACTACCACAGAGCAGGAGCGACACTGGACAACCTGAACGCTGAGAAGGATAGCGTTCAGGTCGTGACACAGTCCTTCCAAACGGAGGAACGCTTTAACACTGCTTCGTCCAAACTTTTCTGGTAATCATCCAAAAGGGTTCATACTGTCTTCTAAAATAACTCTAAAAATATTTTCTTTTCAATCAGACAGTGAAAATGGTTGTTTTTACCTTAACCGGTCTGGGTAACTTCTTGCAGCCTTAGTCAGAAGGGTCACGTGATGTTGTTATGACAATCAGCTGTTTTATCCAGGTTTACCAGACAGCAAAGGACGATGATACTCCCTGCTGTCTGGTATCATAAAACAGCCGATGAAACAGCTGATTTTCACAAAAACATCACATGACCCTTCTGACGAAGGCTGCAAGAAATGGCTGAAACATGTCAGGGTAAAAACAACCTTTTTCACTGTATGATAGAAAAGAAAATATTTTATAAGTAAAAAAAAGTTGAAAATTTATGAGAGTTTCAGATTTTCAAGAAAATGTATCAAATTTACTGAGGACAAAAGTCACAAATTTATGAGAAAGTAAGTTGAAAATGGGTAAACAGGTAAAGTCCATGTGGGCAAACACAGATGGGGCCAACATGGGACCCATAAGACAGCCCAGTTTTAACCTTTGGTGGGGCCCACATGGACATGCTGGCTGGGTCCCAGCAAAAATTTAAACAATAAAGCCAAGTCATTGTCTCAATGAACAGAAAAATTAAACAATCACAGAGAAAAAACGGTTAAGAAAAATCCATATCAATATTGAAAAATTCCATGACAGAGTGGCAAATGTACAAGAAAAAGGACACATTTATGAGAAAAAAAAAAAGAAGGAAACATTTTTTCTTTTTTATAGATTGTAGGTGACTTGTCCTCCTGTCCTTCCTTGATTTACAGTGGGGAAAATAAGCACTGAACACGTCAACATTTTTCTCATTAAGTATATTTCTGATGGAGCCAGTGACTTGAGATTTTCACCAGATATCAGTAACAACCCAAGTAACCCATATAGACAAAGAAATCAAGGCAACTGTGTTCTCTCTGATTCTCGATGTAATTAACATTATAGATAGGATAGCAGCTAGAGTGAAAAGGAAGATTTACAAGACTGTAGTAAGACCTGCTACGATGTATGGTTTGGAGTGATGTCAAAGGAGACAGAGTGCTGTGTGGCTCAATGTGTCACTCTTCAGCTGCAGACTTCCCTAGTGGTCCGCCTTGCCTCTCCACTGTGTTCGACTTCGTCGACTTCGTCGATCCAGGCTCAGGATGGAGAAGTTCGTCATCAGGCTCCCACTCGGCCATGGCGGGTTCCGCAGCCAGCATGATGGTCTCTGCAGTCTGTGGATCCTCCGGCGCTGACGTCCACGCCGATAACCCGCACGGCGTGGTGGCAGGGGACCCTCGACCCGCTGGCTCGAACTGTTCCAACGTGGAGACCCAGGGACGCTTCATCATCGGCGCAGGCTCCAGGCTGCAGTCCGCTCTTCTCCTCTGCCCACGACATGGCTGTGGGGCTGGAACAAGGCTCTCCAGAACCGCAGGCCCCCCCTCGTCCGGTGACGTAGGCCTGGTGTCGTGGACCGCTCAGTGGAGGGAGACACAGAGGCAGCAGGTTTAGTGAAAAGAGCTACAGCAAGTGGTGGGAGCTCAGGGGACTGCGAACACCGAACTCTGCCCCCAGGAGTCAGACAAGGCAAATCACAACCATGATGAGAAGAAGGAACTTGCACTTGCCTGTTTCCTGGAGGAAGGATGGTGCCTGCTGTAGGGGACATTATTCCTCCCTTTCCCCGCTGGATGGTGACAGAAGGCCACCTGGAAGGACGAGGGGGAGCCGCTCGCAAGGGTCCACTCACGGGCTTCGCCGGAAGCGGATTCAGATGGGGGTCTAGCTGAGGATCACTTTGGGCATGGCGCCAACGTCTTGGATGGCCCCCGGATGGCGCAAACTCCTGGACCGGATCGGGGACAGAAACGGGATCCCATAGCGGGGAGCAAGGATGCCTCCTCCTCGGCTTCCTGCTGGAGTTTCCCTCCAGCCCACGGAGTATCTCGCGTTGAGCGGCGATGTCATCCCTCCTTGCGACAACCTCAAAGTGGTCAGAGTAGCAAGGGAGGTGATTAAGGACATCCTCAGCGAGGTCCAGGTACCGGCGTACATCGCTGTGAAAGTCGAGGAGGGAGGCAGTGACGAGCGTTTCATCTACGTAGTCCAAAGCCTCCGCCAGCTCGTTGTCCCGACTCCGAGCGTGGCCCCTACGCGACGGCATTCTCCCAGCATGCAGTTACCCAGACAGGGAAAAACAATCGTCCAATTAAGCAAAAACTCACCGGGACAGGCGTCTCAGTTTGGCGGCAGTCTACTGTCATGCAGTGGCCCTCGCGAGCCACAATAAGATGCCAGAAGTCGCCGGTGAAGTTTGCATAGTTGTTTATTGTTAACAAAAGAACACAAAATGATGAGCCACAGTGGACTAAAACACACTACACTACAAATGCTTGACTATGAGGCAAACAAGAAGCACACTTACGGTCAAAACTCAAGGATGGTTGATAAGCCAGACTATGAAAGGCATAGTTGACGTCTGAGCCGAGAAACACTCACTCAACGTCTGGCAAGGAATAATCGTTGACAAATTGTTGACGAATATTGACGAGACTGCTGCATTATTCTGCTCCCAGAGCTCCACTTAAATACAGAGCTGCTGATGAGCCGAAAATACAGCACAGCTGTCAGGCTTGACAGCAGGAAGCCCCTCCGAGCGCTGTCACAATAAAGGCTCGGGGAGCCAGAAGTTAAACACTGCTGTCAAACCTGGTAAAGATGATGCATGGCTCGAGTGCGGACGAGATCGGTGCACGAACCATGACAGTACATTCTTCGGTTCTCAGTTGTTATCATATCTTTGGCACACACACATAGAACAGAGAATGTTCATGGCCCAGTTACAGAGGTGGGGTGATTTTACTCAGCAGTTCTTGGAGACGATTGCCACAGACGAAGTACGCAGAGATGGAGTTATGTTTGTCACTCAGCAGTTCTTGGTTACAGGTAATTGCCACAAGCAAAGCAATACTGGCCTGTTGCTGTCTTCAGCCACCCGTTGGTGACTAGCAAGAGAGTTCTTAGTCCATTGTGCAAGAGAGCTGCTCATTCAGGAAGTGTGAATGCTGTAGTGCTGGTTGATGGACGGATTTGGTGATGATGTCGGTGTTGATACTGGGTGATGATGCTGGGGTGAAGGAAGCAATGAGACAATAAAGATAGCACTGGTCTGCCATGGTTCAGTTCACCCCTAAAAAATACAGAGGAGAAAAAGATTCCTGAGATGTATATTCTGTTCATATATCATCCACATGGAAATTAAAACAAGGACTTAAATAAAATGCCACTGTTCCTCTGTTGTGGGTATCAGTCTGTGAGGTTACTGTCTTAATACAAATAGAATATGTGATTCCTTGAAATTGATTAAAAAATGTGTCAAATTATAAGATTATTAAGTACAATGAAAAGGGTAAATTAGGTCATAATATATACCTTGATAAATGATACTATTATGTTGTCAAATGTTGCCCCCCCCCCTTTTTTCCAGGGGTAAATTGCAGCTTGTGGTGATGTTTCCTGGGCGTTAGTAAGCATGTCATGTGATAGTTGTTCTGTTAATGCAGGCATGGGCAAACTATGGCCCGGGGGCCATATGCGGCCCGTTAAGCTTTTTAATCCGGCCCGCCGAACTTGAAGAAATTATATTAATAAACCTTGTTAATGTTTTATTTTCCTTGCAATTCTCACGCTTTTCCACTAGATGGCGCATTCTAGATACATTGACCCTTGTTGAGGCGCAGTGTATTACTCCACATTTGCGCTTTACTCTTTGACCCCTCAGTCCTTCTGTAAAGATGAGCGGACCTAAGGGTCAGTTTGTGCATGACATGAACACAAACGTGAAAACCTTTAAATCCAAGCTGGCTTTATTCTCCAGACAAAGTTTAAATAAGTCATTCCCTCATTTTCCCACACGAGCCACGGTGAAAGAGACCCAAAAGTGAAGAAGCACAGCGAGTCGCTGGATGTGCTGCACGGAGAATTCTGCTGTTGGTTTTCTGATTGTGAACAAACTGACAAGTGACTTCAGCTGGTGGCCTGTCCACTGTCACAAGAGCCTGAAAGAGAACCAGAGGAGCTGCAGCTGGAACTGATGGCTCTTCAGTCTGACCCCGTCTTAAAAGAGAAGTTCAGCTCTGAAACTGAAGGACTTTTATGCTTCACTTAATGAAGCCTCGTTTCCAAACCTCCGGAGGACGGAACAGAAGATGGTGGCGCTGTTCGGCTCCACCTACGTGTGTGAACAGACGTTCAGCGTCATGAACATGAACAAAGGCAGCCGCAGGTCCAAGTTCACAGACCAACACCTCAGATCCATCCTGAGAATCGCCACAACTAAACTAAGTCCAGACTTTGATGCTCTGGATAAAAATGGAGACCAGCAACACTGTTGCCACTGAAACTGAAAGTAAGTTTCTCCCTTCTGTTATGGGAAAAATGCATTTGAAAAATAATTTGTTCAATAAGCCTTACATGTTGCACATCATTTCTGTTAAGGGGTGCATATAAGAGGTGCACAGGTGCACGTACGTTCTCCAAATAAACAATGTGCACCAGATCAAATATAACGCGCTCCGCATACTGGCGCGCCGTGACTCTGTTCCGTCTGCGCTGGTTGTTGTTGAGTTTTGGAGCTGGGGACGAACATTGAATAGAAGAAGAAGGACAAGAGCATATGCATCTCCTACCGTTTAGAAATAAAGACTGTCAGGAGGAGAGAAATGATGATGAGATCCTGACAGATAACAGAACTTTAAGTGCTTTTAAATAGTAACTGTTCCATTTCAATAAAGAGCTGAGTACTGTAGGGCTTCAAAGACAGATATTTTGTTGTAATGCCTTTGTTCATTTTCAGTTGATATTAAAGCACATGTTTTCTACATATCCCATGATATATTTTGTTCTCCTATGAGGCGGGTCACCAAAATACTCCATCCATCTGCTCCTGGTGTGGCCCCCCTGTCAAATTCTAGAACCCGTTGTGGCCCACGAGTCAAAAAGTTTGCCCACCCCTGTGTTAATGTCAAAAGAAGAGATTCTGAGGCGTAATTTCCTGTGTGGCCTTGTGCAAAAAAAAAAAACAAAAAAAAAACGTACTGACTGTCAGAGTATACTGTGAGTGCTTTTCCCTGGCCTAATTTATAAGCTTCATTTAGTGCAACTAATTCAGCTGCTTGAGCAGAATAATGTGATGGGAGTTTCATGTTTCTTTATGAACCACAATGAACCTAAAATGAATCAAAATAAACCAAAATAAAATGAAATAAAACATGTTTTCTGCTTAGATATGTAGGGTCATATGAATTTCTGCATCCATCCATCCATCCATCCATCCATCCATCCATCTTGTTCAGCAGCGCTGACACCCGGACAGAAAGGTACAATTCCACAGCGACTCACGGCCGCCGGCAACTCGTCTGGCTGCGACATACTGTCACACGGGGCTCTAGGGAGCCACGCAATAAGAGCCGAGGGCGAGCCAGTGAGTCGTGATGTTTTATTAAAGGTAAGGGGTGAGGGATGAGGAAAGCACAGATACTCGTACAGAGGTTCACTCACAAGTTGCACAGCGCAGGAGCAGGGAGCTCGTACCGGACATAGGGGTAACAAGGCATACATACTCTCAGCGGGTAACAATCACAGGAATGCTGTAAGGGGAGTAGAGACTGACACCAGACGAAGGGGCTTCAGCCTAGCAGGGCTTATGTCGCAGCCCCGAGTCATCGAGGCTGCTCCTATTTATTCTCATTGGCAGCGCCCCAGCTGATGAGGACTAATTGGCCCCAGCCGTCCGTAATGCTGCCAGCTGGGAGCCTGCTGAGACGCTGCTCAATGAGAAGCAGGGATGAAGGGAAACATGGGCTGAGTGCTGAGACGGCATCTCATCCCATGGTGACAGACACAGCAATGGTGATAGAAGAACTATAGCTCCTGACCAGATAGAGAGATGATATAGAGGGAAGTACGTGGCGGTAATACACCTGTGAGCTGGTTGTCAACTGCCAATCAAATCTAAAAGAAGAAGAAGAAGAGATTTCTTTAATTATACATAGAGCGATGATAGCGAGACACACAGACAGGAGTTATTATTAGGAGTTCTGCACATCCAGACCAAGGATATATAGAGTGATAAGCTATGTGGAGTCCAGGGATGAAAAAGAAGAAGAAGTTATAATGCAGACGATATATAGAGTGATGTGACAGAGATTTCTTGAATTATATATAGAGTGATTTGGGAAAGCCCAGATGATGGACAGACACACAGAGATTTCTTGATATATATAGTCATGCACCTGTAAGAGTGATGTCAGAGAGTCCAGATTTGATGATATAGAGTGAAGTACGAGGAGACGAAGAAGAGTGATGTCTGAAGATAGAGTTGAGGTTCGATTGGACACAGCAATGACGATAGAAGGACTACAGCTCCTGACCAGATAGAGTGAAGTATGTGGCGGTAATGCACCTGTAAGCTGGTTGCCAACCGCCAATCAAATCTAAAAGAAGAAGAAGAGTTCTGAACAACTCCTTATATGTGAAAAAATTATCTGTCCTTGGACTGTGTCCTTGGCGGTAGGACTCACTATGCCATCATCAAAGATCAAAGGCAGGCATCACTCACGATCATAGGACTCGCTATGACATCATCAAAGATCAAAGGCAGACATCACTGAATGAGTGGTGATGTGCTTGCTTACACCTGCTTTCTACGGGCATGCAGAAATACTTGCTTATACTTGGTTTCTACCGGCATGCATGGGCATGCACAGGTATGCACTAGTATGAATAAAAAGTAAACATTAATAAGTTAAATATTTTGTGAGCCAGAGGAGAAGAGCAAAAAAGAACAAAAAAAGACAACATAAAAAAATGTCTGAAAATTAGAAAATTACCCATGGCTGTCACCTACAGATATAAATTAGCTGTTAGTTTATGGTAAATCAGTGAAAATGTATGTAGAGCTGCAGACTGCCATTCTGGCCTAATTTAACCTGTTTGCTCCTTAATAAAAAATAATTCGGATTGGTCATGATCTGAAAATCAAAGACACAAAAGCTCATTATCATTATAGCAGTCTATAGTCTATAGTCTATTCTCAGGGTCTCAGGGGGCGACAATGACTGTTTCATTTAGGTCTGATCAGATTCCTCCATGCAGCTCTGTCCTTCGCCTTCTGCTGCCAGGAACTCCTGAGTTTGTTAACCCAGGCGACATCCAAGCTGGTATGAGTTGCTCTCTGATTGAGCATTTCATGAAACTGCTTGCAAAGTATTTGAGTACCGCTAGCTTTTCCTGGACTAGTGGCACATTCTCGGCAGATAGAGGTACAGTGATCCCTCACTTATCGCGGTTAATGGGTTCAAGAACCGACCGCGAAAAGTGAAAAACCGCGAAGTAGCGTCACCCCTAATGACGTCACCCATAAATAATACGTACGTTCATTCTCTCACTCTCTCTCTCATATGATACGTGTGTGTGTGTGTGTGTGTGTGTAAGTGTACATACATACGTAGATGTAAATAAAGTGTACATAAATGTGTTTTTAGAACTCTTTTATTCTTATAACAAGATACGTAACTCAAGATGAAGATGATTTACTGCACAGGTTAATGAGAGCTTTACTGCTCCTCAGGTGACGCCTCATCGTCAGGTGCTAGAGGTGCAGGATCATCGAGGGCAGCTTCCGATAGAGCTGGAGAAGCTGCAGGAGGCGGCGTAGTGGCTCGACGGGAAGACTATTTCGCACAAAATGGCACAAGAGAACAGCAAAAAGTTCCACGTGGCGAGACTAAGCAACACGAGCGATAAAGAGCAATGAATGCGGTCTTCCTTCGCTGGGTGGGCGCTCGGCAGGGAGAGAAGCTGGGTAAAACGTCTCGGCCAATCAGCTTGCGGGGTGAAACGTCTTGGCCAATCAGCTTGCGAGATTCCCGAGCCGAGCCAACACGAGAACAGCGAACAGAGAGGTGGATTTTGAGTTGTGCGGCTCTCCGTGTTGATACCTGATGTTCTAATGTAGTCTACCTGCCTTCTGCTAGCGCCCGCCCATTATTTCTCAATTTTGAATTTTTGATGAATATTTTTGAAAAATCCGCGATGCACTGAGGGCGCGAAAGGTGAAGCGTGAAGTAGCGAGGGATCACTGTATTATCAGTGGCAAGGACAGGCCAAGACAAACTGACTCCAGTATCTGTTGCAGTGATTGACCAGATGATAGGTTTGTTTATCTCTGCTCTTTGTGTAGTGCATGTCACGATGCACCGACTGGCAAAAGTCCACCACAGACCTTGCGACAGATGTGCTTATCTGCCAGGATGTCCAGTCTCACCCCATGTAACTGGGAGTGGTCCACCACGGACCTGTGACAGATATTGTTTTTAGTTCTGCCAGGATGCCCAGTTTCACCCTCCACGCCCTCGGAAGGGCAGGGTTGCCGGGTGAGTCGCCGATGGCCCAACCCATGAGACAGGTGGGTCGTACATTACGCAAAAGGTAATGTAATAAAATACATGTGATGACTTTATTCATTATCACTA
The DNA here is from genome assembly GCA_020510985.1 of Pholidichthys leucotaenia. Lineage (NCBI taxonomy): Eukaryota > Metazoa > Chordata > Actinopteri > Cichliformes > Pholidichthyidae > Pholidichthys > Pholidichthys leucotaenia. The sequence continues at coordinate 428,223,791 of CM035841.1, read as the reverse complement.
CTTCCATCCATCCATCCATCCATCCATCCATCCATCCATCCATCCATCCATCTTCTACCGCTTTTCCGGAGGTCCGGGTCGCAGAGGCAGCAGTTCAAGCAGAGAAGCCCAGACTTCCCTCTCCCCAGTCACCTGCTCCAGCTCTTCAGAGGGGATACCAAGGCGTTCCCAGACCAGCTGGGAGACATAGTCTCTCCACCGAGTCCTGGGTCTGCCCCGGGGTCTCCTCCCAGTGGGACGTGCCTGAAACACCTCAAGTGGGAGGCGTCCAGGAGGCATCCTAATCAGATGCCCATACCACCTCAACTGACTACTTTCAATGTGGAGGAGCATTGGTTCTACTCTGAGCCTCTCCCGGATGACTGAGCTCCTCACCCTATCTCTGAGGGTGAGTCCAGCAATCCTACGGAGAAAGCTCATTTCAGCCGCTTGTATCCGCGATCTCATTCTTTCGGTCATTACCCAAAGCTCATGACCATAGGTGAGAGTAGGAACGTAGATTGACTGGTAAATCGACAGCTTTGCCTTAGAACTAAGCTCCCTCTTCACCACAACAGACCGGTACAACGTCCGCATCACTGCAGATGCTGCTCCAATCCGCCTGTCAATCTCTCGCTCCATTCTCCCCTCACTCGTGAACAAGACCCCAAGATACTTAAACTCCTCCACTTGGGGCAGGAGCCTGTCCCCAACCCAGAGAGGACAATCCACCTTTTTCCGGCTGATGACCATGGACTCGGACTTGGAGGTGCTGATTCTCACCCCAGCCGCTTCACACTCAGCGGCAAACAGTCCCAGCAAGAGCTGTAGGTCATTGCTGGATGAAGCCAACAGGACAACATCATCTGCAAACAACAGAGATGAGATCCTGTGGTCACCAAGCATGACACCCTCCATTCCCTGGCTGCGCCTAGAAATCCTGTCCATAAAAATTATGAACAGGATCGGTGACAAAGGGCAGCCCTGGCGGAGTCCAACTCTCACTGGGAATGACTCCGACCGAGTGTTGGCAATACGAACCAAACTCTCACAACGGTCGTACAGAGACCAAATAGCTCGTAACAACAAGCCCGATACCCCATACTCCCGAAGCACCCCCCACAAAAATCCCCGAGGGACGCGGTCAAATGCCTTCTCCAAGTCCACAAAACACATGTAAACTGGTTGGGCAAACTCCCACAAACCCTCGAGAATTCTCAAGAGGGTAAAGAGCTGGTCCGATGTGCCACGGCCAGGACGAAAACCACATTGCTCCTCCTGAATCCGAGGTTCGACCAACGGCCGGACTCTCCTCTCCAGTACCTTGGCATAGACCTTCCCAGGGAGGCTGAGGAGTGTGATCCCTCTAAAGTTGGAGCACACCCTCCGGTCCCCTTTTTTAAAGAGAGGAACCACCACCCCGGTTTGCCATGCCAAAGGCACTGCCCCCGACCTCCACGCAATGTTGCAGAGGCGTGTCAACCATGACAACCCAACAACATCTAGGGCCTTGAGGTACTCAGGGTGAATCTCGTCCACCCCCGGGGCCCGGCCACCAAGGAGATTTTTAACCACCTTGGCGACCTCAGCCCCTGTGATAGGCGAGTCATCCCCCTCGTCCCCAAACCCTGCTTCCACTGTGGAAGGCGTATCAGTGGGATTGAGGAGATTCTCGAAGTATTCCTTCCACCGCCCGACGATGTCCCCAGTCGAAGTCAACAGTGTCCCATCCGCACCATACACAGTGTGGACGGGGAGCTGCTTTCCCCTCCTGAGCCACCGGACAGTTTGCCAGAATCTCTTTGAGGCCGACCGAAGGTCTTGTTCCATGGCCTCACCAAACTCCTCCCATACCCGGGTTTTTTCTTTAGCAACCACCCGAACTGCACTCCGCTTGGCCTGCCGGTACACCTCAGCTGCTTCGGGAGTCCCACAAGCCAACCAAGCTTGATAGGACTCCTTCTTCAGCTTAATGGCCCCCCTCACCACTGGTGTCCACCACTTGGTTTGGGGGTTGCCACCACGAGATGCACCGACCACCTTGCGGCCGCAGCTCTGGGCTGCCGCTTCAACAACAGAGGTGGAGAACATGGCCCATTCAGACTCCATGTCTCCAGACTCCCTCGGAATGTGGTTGAAGTTCTTCCGGAGGTGGGAGTTGAAGACCTCCTGGACCGGGGCCTCAGCCAGACGCTCCCAGCACACCCTCACTATACGTTTGGGTCTACCAGGTCTGAATGGCTTCCTCCCCTGCCATCGGATCCAACTCACCACCAGGTGGTGATCAGTTGACAGCTCTGCACCTCTCTTTACTCGGGTGTCCAAGACATACGGTCGCAGGTCTGATGATACGATAATAAAATCGATCATCGACCTGCGACCTAGGGTGTCCTGGTGCCAGGTGCACATATGGACACCCTTATGCTTGAACATGGTGTTCGTTATGGACAGACTGTGGTTAGCACAGAAGTCCAATAACTGAACACCACTCGGGTTCAGATCGGGCAGGCCGTTCCTCCCAATCACCCCCCTCCAGGTTTCACTGTCGTTGCCCACGTGCGCATTGAAGTCCCCTAGTAGGACAATGGAGTCTCCAAGAGGAGCACCCTCCAGCACCCCAGTCACAGACTCCAAAAAGGGTGGGTACTCTGAAACATCATTTGGTGCACAGGCACAAATGATGGTCAGGACCCGTTTCCCAACCCAAAGGCACAGGGAAGCAACCCTTTCGTCCACCGGGGAAAACTCCAATATAGAGGCAGCAAGGTGGGGCGATACAAGAATACCCACCCCTGCTCGTCGCCTCTCGCCCGGGGCAACTCCAGAAAAGGCCAATCTCCAGCCCCTCTCCAGGAGACTGGTTCCGGAACCGGAGCTGTGTGTTGAAGTGAGGCCGACTATATCTAGCCAGTATCTCTCAACCTCGTACACCAGCTCAGGCTCCTTCCCCAACAGAGAGGTGACATTCCACGTACCAAAAGCCAGTTTAGAAAGCTTGGGATCAGTCCGCCAAGGTCTCCGCCTTTGACCGCAACCTGATCCACATAGCACCGGACCCCCATGATCCCTCCTGCAGGTGGTGAGCCCACTGGAGAGTGGACCCATGTAACTCCTTCGGGCTGAGCCCGGCCGGGTCCCATGGGTGGAAACCCGGCCACCAGACGCTAGCCTTCGAGCCCCTCATCACCCCAACCCCCTTATCACTACTTGACTAATTAAAATGATTGATTAGAAATCAAATAAATTACATTGAGAGCCAACTTGCTCCTCCAACCAATTTTAATTTTTTTATTATTTATTTTTGTGGGTATTCAAAGATTCAAGATTCAAAGATTTTATTTGTTTATACTGCTATATGTACAGGACATACAGGAGAAATGAAATGGTGTTTCTTTCTCTCTTTAGTGGTGTGCAAAATACAAAAAAAGAAAAAGGAACAAGGCTGGAAAAACAGCAACAGCAGTCCATGTACAGTAATGCTACCTGTAGTGCAAATGGTGACAAAAAATAGACCCAGACCTCCCATAGTGCAAATAAAGGTAAATGATGAACGGTGAGACCCAGCAATCTTATATACAGAAAAGTAGAGCAGTAATACTCGTAGTACCAAGTTCAGTGCAGTAGTGTAGGTGCAGACAGTGACAGATAAGACTGCATATGGTCAGTATTGCAATGACAGACAGACAACAGCAGATATGGCATTTGTGCAAATGGTTGCAGTAAAGTGCAGAGACATACAGCAGCAAATGGTGGAACATGGTGCTGCTCACCCTCTCCACAGCTGCTCTATCGATGATCAGAGGGGGATTCTGTGTGTGCCCCCCCCCCCCCCCCCTGAAGTCGACCACAATCTCCTTGATTTTTCCCATGTTCAGGAAGAGGTTATTGTCTTTACACCACTGGACCAGTTGCCTCACCTCATTTCTGTAATTGGTGTCATGGTCTGAGCGTTGATATTGTCCGTGCTTGGGTCATGCAGTATTGTCCTCCCGTTCTGTGTTAGTTCCTTGTTTAAGGGAGCAGCTTTGGTTACTCCGGGCTGCAACCTCATACTCACTACGTTGGACTTCCATAACGTTGGGCTGGAATTCCTAACCCTGATTCCAGTCTTCCTTCCTCTTCATTTCCCAGTAAGTTTATTCCTTAGGTTGTGTATATCGTCATTGTGTCTAGTGTAGTCTTCATCTGTGTTCTGCCCCTCGTGGCTCATTATTTTGTCATCTTAGTCTATTAATAAATATGCAAACTCATTGGTTGCCTACAGCGTCTCATTAGTGGTCTGTGAGGACCACGCCATGACAGTAGGTCACAGCCAAACGAGATGCTGGTAACCGTGAGTTTGTTTTATTTTGGGCTGGTAGTTTTCACCTTTTCTGGGTGCTGGTATTTTTGACAGTATGTCTGCATTCAAGCGTGGGTTCTGCCCCGAGTGGTTGTGGGAGGTGGATGGCTACCTGGCTGATGCTCGCCTCCTTATGCCCACCTACGCTGCATATGAACACCTGAATCTTGCCCAGAGGACATTGATAAAATATCACCTAACCTCCTTTCCGGAAGGGAGGGAGAGAGTGACGTGGATTGTGGCGCTATGTAAGTAGAAAGAAAGGGCGGCCAAGGAACCCTCACCTCCTCACCGGAACACGGCTGTCCCGATGAGGGAGGAGATCCATGGACTGGAAGGAAACTCCGGCAGGAGGCCAACGATGAGGCATCCCCACTCCTCGCCTTGGGATTCAGCTCCTGTCACCTGTCCAGCCCAGGGGCGGGGTTTCCCTGACCTCCCCTCCGCCTCGCCCTCTGCCAGTAAACGTCGTCGCCGCACCCATAGCAAGCCTCAGCGAGAACCCTGTCCAGATCCAGTTCTGGGTAGCCGCACGAACTCTGTCTCCAAGCCAGCTGTAGCCTCTGCATCTCATCAGAGGGGTAAGACAGCAGCCTCCTCCGGGTTGTATGTTCCTCGTCCCCGGACCACCTCTGCTGTTCCTTCCTCCTCCTCGACGCTCTCCCCAGCTGCTGTGAGCTCCACGAGTCCGACTCCGGCTATCTCCATTCCTGATCCCGTGGGAACGGCTCCTCTTCATCCTCCCGGGGGACCCTCCATCACCATCCAAAGGGGGAAGGAGAAAACTAAGCCCACCGCAGCAGCTTCCATCGGTCCTCAGCGGATCAGGCAAGTGTCTTTTCATTCTTTTCTTTCACTGGGTGAATTGCCTTGTTTGATCTCTGGGGGTGGAATTTGGGGTTCACAGTCCCCCGAGCTCCCTCCACCTACTGCAATTATTAATTATGAACCTGCTACATCTGTGTCTCCTCCCCCTGAGTGTTCCCCGGTGCCAGGACTATGCCGCCAGAAGAGGAAGGAGCCTGTGGCCCTGGAGAGCCTGGTTCCAGCCCTGCAACCATGACACAGGCAGAGGAGGAGGGCGGACTGCCACTTGGAGTCTGCGCCGATGATCAAGCGTCCCCGGGTCTCCACGGAGGAACAGTTCAACCCGGCAGGTCACGGATCCCCTGCCACCACGCCGTGCGGGTCTTTGGCGTGGATGTCAGCGTCAGGGAATCCCCAGACTGTGGATGCCATCATGCCGGCTGCGGAGCCCACTGCAGTCGAGTGGGAACCAGAACTGGACCTTCAGCGCGCTGAACCCGGATCGTCGAAGTCCTGGGCTGCGGTAGAGCCCGAGATCAGGCAAGTGCTCTATTTTGTCTTCCTTTCTTCTATTCTGGAGCATTTTTGCCTGTCTCTCGGGGAGACGAGCCGGGTGCAGCCTTCCGCTGCGTCTGAGCTTGTCTCGCTGGGCTCTTCTCCCAGGTTCACCGGTGACGTGCCTGCTCCGGTCGTCGCCTTGGAGGTTCTGGGTTTGGGTCTGAAGGTCATCCCTGATGCTGCGCTGGCCCAGTCGGGGTCCATCGTGGGTGCTACTTTGACCCAATCGGGGTCCGACATGGGTGCAACGCGGACCCAATCGGGGTCCGTCATGGATGCTGTTCTGGCCCAGTCGGGGTCCGCCGTGGGTGCAGCACGGTTCTGCTGGAGATCCGGCAAGAGCGCAGCGCCAGTCCGTGTGGAGTTCAGAGAAGGAGCTGCATATCCTCCGCTGATCGACACTGGACTGGTCCCTCATCTTTTCCCGTTTCCTTTTTCCCTCCATCGGGTGCCGCGGGGATTCCCCGTAATCGGCTCGGCTCTCCCTTGCTATTCCTCAAGATAGGGAGGCCACCTCTGAGTTCTCCCCTGTGGTCCTGGTGGCCAGATGACGCGGGCCGGCCGCCTGGGAAACTGTTTCGCCGGTTTGGCATTCTGGGTTGGCCACCCGACAATCTGGAATCTTTGTTCGGCGACTTGGTCCGGCCGCCAGAGGTACTGTTTCTCCAGGCCTGGGACTGGGGTAGGCCGCCCGAACTTATTTGTTTTTCCCTGCCAGCCATCTGGACGCTGGATGCTGGAATACCTCCAGAACTATTTGTTTTTTGATTCATTGTGCTCTGCCTGCCGACATCCCTTTAGTGGGTTTTTTTTTTCCCTCCCCTGTAGTTCTGGGATGCTCTTGTGTTTTTTTTCTATGAACTATATGGTACTGTGTGTATATCGCCGCTCTTTAGCGTGTTTTTTCTTTCCTCCTTTTGTCTAGTATTAATAGGGTACATTGGATTTTTGTAATATGCCTGTATTTCAGTTTCTCGTTTCCTCTGTGGTTTGAGAGATGCTATGTGGTTGCCTTTTGTTTCTTTTGGCCTTTGTATCATGGTCTTTAGGCATAGTATTTATGTTATTTGCATTCAGTCTGTTTTTCCACCTGTGCATTATAGAGTATATTTGTGTTTTGTTTTTTTTTTCTGTATTCGCCCTTATCATTTTTTTCCCGGTTCCATGTCTTGATGGGGTTTTTTTTTCTGGTTCTCGCCCTCCTGGCCTTTTTTCCCCTCCTCCCACCCTGGGTGGGCCTTCTTAGCCTTTTGGGTGGGGGGGAGGCTTGGATGTTAAGTTACGCCCAGAGTGCATCATTCGGGGGGGGGGGGAGTACTGTCATGGTCTGAGCATTGATATTGTCCGCACTTGGGTCATGCAGTATTTTCCTCCCATTCTGTGTTAGCTCCTTGTGGCCCTTCCGAGCTTTTACTCTGACAGCATCTCGGAGGGGCTTCCGGCTGTCAGAGCCGAGCTCAGAGGTGACAGGTGGATTACATTCAGCTGATGACGTCCTCATCAGCTGATTAATCCTCTAGCCGTATTTAAGGGAGCAGCTTTGGTTACTCCAGGCTGCGACCTCATACACACTACGTTGGACTTCCATAACGTTGGGCTGGAATTCCTAACCCTGATTCCAGTCTTCCTTCCTCTTCATTTCCCAGTAAGTTTATTACTGAGGTTGTGTATATCGTCATTGTGTCTAGTGTAGTCTTTATTTGTGTTCTGCCCCTCGTAGCTCATTATTTTGTCATCTTAGTCTATTAATAAATATGCAAACCCATTGGTTGCCTACAGCGTCTCATTAGCGGTCTGCAAGGACCCCACCATGACAGTTGGCCTCCTCATTGTTGATGATGAGGCCCACCACCATCGTGTCATCTGCAAATTTGATGATGTGATTGGTGTTGTAGGCTGGTACACAGTCATGGGTCAGCAGAGTGAAGAGCAGCAGGCTGAGCACGCACCCTTGTGGGGCCCCTGTGCTCAGTGTGATGGTCTTGGATGTGTTGCTGCCAACCCACACATTCTGTGGCCTCCCTGTGAGAAAGTCCAGCACCCAGTTACAGAGAGAGGCTTTGAGTCCCAAGTATCTGAGTTTTTGTATTCTGTGCTGGGGGATGAATGTGTTTGAATGCTGAACCGAAGTCCAAGAACAGCATTCGCACATAGGAGTTCTTTGTGTCCAGGTGGGTGAGGGCTGCGTGGAGAGCAGCAGCAATGGTATCCTCTGTGTATGTGTATATATGTTTGTGCCACCATCATGCACTTATGCAGCTTTAATACATTTTTTCAGACAAAACTAAGAAACTCAGCAGTAATTTAAACCAAAGAAATGATGGTCGGCTACAGTTTCCAGTTAGCACAACTTAGCATTGTCATTTAGCATTCTATAATTATATATGGTGTTAACGTTACTTACCTCCTATTAAAATGAGGTTAGCGAACTATCCTCTCTGATGCAGCACAATGGAAAACAGTCCCACATCCCTTGCAAACAGGAGTAGCAGCTGGCTCCCGAACTTTGGATAGTGCACCCATGCTCCAAGCTCCTCCGGGAAATATTTGGCAAAGCATGTTTTGAAGTGTGTATTGCTGGCATATGTGATGGCATCGTTAGCCTCGCCGGTCAGTCGTACTACATGACTGGGTCAACAAGCCGTTCATAATTTTGCACGCAATATTAAATAAAGTGAGGAGTGATACACAATGGAAATCCCTGTCCCTCCTGTTTTGTGTTGTTGATCTTTGACTGTGTGAGGGATTTGTCACAGCCAATTTTCAGATGGAGCCACCACCAAAAACATGGACTTCTCCCATTTGGGAACATTTTGATCTCATTTCTCCTATTGGTGCATTTTTCACAAATAGTGGATATTTCTTATAACAAGAGTGGTAGCCTAGAGGTAAAGCATCTGCCCACAACTGGGAGGTCAAGGTTCAAGTCCCAGCTGGACCATCTTATAATTATTTTTATTTGCAAGGTGAAGTGTCTGTTGTGTTTCAAAGCGCTTGGATACAACAATAACACATCATTATGCTGAGGCACTATTGTGCCCTCCATGAGAATAAGGGCAACAGAAGTGAATGTACTGGGAAAGACAGAAACGTGTCTATCCTACACTGTACAAATTTGCAGTAGCCTTCCTTTGCACTCCTGCATCCTCTGTGCTCTGTGACAGAGTATTCTTCAAAGTTGGTGAAATAATCTAAAAAAAAAAAAAAATCATCTTAGTCCAAAGACTATTGAAAAGCACATTCACTGTAGTCACCCCAGTTTCATTATTTGTTTTTTTTTCCCTTATGATCATTCATATTTCTTAAAGGACGGTATATTTATTGAAATGGGAAAAAAATACACACTAAACCAATAATGCTTTTGTAAAAATCTGCATGCTATATACATTCTGTCCACTAGATGGCCTAGTAGAGCAACTGAAGTTTCACATGAGGCTTTGTCTTTATGAACCATTATGATGAAAAGCCTCAAGCCTTCAAGAAAGCCTCATCTGGCCATTACTATCCACAGGACTGAAGCCTAGCAACCCACCTTTTCCACTGCATGCAGTTGTGCACTGCAGGGGAAAGACGGAGCGCTGACAAGTAGTGGTGAGGAGCTTTACTGAGTAAATGGGAGTATGTACATTTTAAGAAATGATAGAGTATTCTATGAAACAATAGACATTTTTATATTGTCATCTGATATATATCGTCATATTGCACAACCCTAGATCCAAACCCCAAAAGGTAAAATGTTACTTTAAAAATGTTCTAAATATAAACGCTAAATCACTTTTCTATCAGTCAAGACAAATATCCTAGTGTTTAGTCACATGGGGCTTATTTGTGAGGTGCTGTATCCTAATTAAATAAAATGGGAACGGAAAACTAGAAATCTGATTTCAAGCTCAATAATTAAACTCTAAATAAATCAATGATGCTGTATCAGTGCCGTGTTTTTAAACTCATTTTAACAAACTATGCAGAGGGTGAAAATTTTGTGGTTTTTTTTCCTTAATGGGGGCGGCTGCAGCACAGGTGTAGTGTGGCTGACTACTGATTGAAGGGTCATGGTGTCATAAGCTCCCCGTGCACTTCTCCACATCACACAGAGGAGGAGAAAAAGGACGAATGGATTTAAGTGCTGAGTTACACCAAACACACATTTATTAACACAAAGTAAATATACAAAAAGACACAGACAGCTCGGGTACACTAAAGAGTCCTTCAGGATGCCCAACACACACTGGAGGATATACTGGGCAATAGCCGAAGCGTAGTAGTTGTGCCGCACAGGGGGAAAATGCTACAGAAAGCGTAGCAGCACAACTACGCACAGCCTGTACTTGGGCTCCACCGCCGTCCAGGACTCCGAAGCTGACATCCTAGGTCCAGCATCCAGAAGGTCCAGCTGGGTGGGTGACTCTGCTGCGGTGGCCCCTGCAGCAGGCATGGTGGTGATCGCAGTCTCAAGGCCCCCAGGTGATGTTCCCCACGCCGGTGGCCGATCCAGCATGGGGGCTGCCTCTCCACTAACCCTGGGACAGGATCCTCCAGGGCCTTGGGCTCCTCCTCTGCCTGGCGACTCAGTTTGGAAACTGGCGAATTTACCGAAGCACACAAAGAGGACATGGAGAGGACAGATGAGGGGTCATCACATGCCGCTGGTGGGGAGAACTCAGGGGACTGCGGGCCCTGAGTCTCTTGACCAGGGAACAGGCAAAATTGCTCATCAACAAAAGAAACAGAATGAAAAGGAACTTGCCTGTTCTCCTGGTGTTCGATGTCTCCAGCGGTGTCAGAAACACTTCTCTCTCCATCCGTGTCCACAGCAGCCCAGGGCTCCTCTATATGCAGAGGGGAAAGCTCCAAAACAGGCACAGGGGTAGAGGAATTCAAGAAAGAAACTGCAGCTCCCACACTGGCAGAGGTAAAAGTGGTGGAGGAGACGGGTGCAAGCGACATCTTGGGAGCAACCAGCGGCTCCACAGCAGGATTCTCCTTCTCAGCAGACGAAGCGGGCCGTCATTCCGGAGAAGGAAACTGAGCTGTCACAGGCAAAGCTCAGGACTTCCTACAGCGCACGCGCCTCCTCTTAATATGGACCTGCTCCGGCGTCGATCCCAACAACGAAGACTTGGGCCCGGCCTCCAGGAGGTCCGGCTCAGGCTCCCACTCCGCTGCAACAGCCACCACAACAGGCGAGATGGTGGCATCAGTCCTATGCTCCTCCTGCAGTGGCTCCAATGCTGGGGATCCCTCCGGCATGGCTGCAGGGGAACCTCTCTATGCTGGCTCCGGGAAAAGATCATCCGAGGCCACTGGCTCCTCTACCATCTGATGGCCCTGACCTTAGGCCAACAGGCCCTCAGGGAGAATAGGAGGAGACACGGAGAGGAGAAAAAGTGAATTAATATTTGCAGCTGGAGGAGAGGACCCAGCGGACTGCTGAAACTGGGCCTCTCCCTCGGAGACAAACAAGGTTTGTAATTAGATTGAGTGGAATGAAAAAAAACTTGCCTGTCATCCCGGTTCCCAATGTTGACAGCTGCAGACAGTTGGCAGTCACCCTTCTCCGTGTCACTGACTCCTTCAAAGGACTGTGGAGGAACCGGCTCCGATGACGCGGAGGTGGGCGTAGCCGGGACAATCTTGGAGAACCTCTCGGCGATTGGAGCGATGACGGCCGCCGAAGACGAGGGGGGCTTCCTCCGGTGAGGCTTCCTTCTCCTCGCGGGTGGTTCGAGCACCAGATAGTCCGGGATTCTGATCACATCAAGTAATCAAGGCCGATGAACTCTGGAAAATCAGCAAATGAAGGCAGTGTAGCCGCGGGGGACTCGAGCACTGCGAGCTCCTCACCCGACCCCTCTCATGGTACAGTGAAAATATCCCGGAGAATCTTGGTCGCCTCTGGATGGTCCCACAGGCTATCCCGATTAATCACTCTCACCGCCACGTCCCGAGCCCATTGAGCTGTCTCAGGTAAACAGGGATCCAGCGTCCGCGAAAGTATGTCCTCCAGCAGACAAAGCGAACGCAGCTCCCTCTCCAGCAGCTCAGCCATCGTGCCCCAAAAGCAGGTGAGTGAAAACGAAACAGTCCAAGAAATGAAAAAATGATCTGTGTGGGTGTAACCTGCTAAATCCTTTTAGGGGGCTGGACCATTCTGTCATAAGCGCCCCATGCACTTCTCCACAGCGCACGGAGGAGGAGAAAAAGGACAAATGGATTTAAGTGCTGAGTTACACCAAGTGAATATACAAAAAGACATAGACAGCTCGGGTACTCTTAAGAGTCCTTCAGGACGCCCAACACACACTGGAGGATATACTGGGCAATAGCCAAAGCGTAGTAGTTGTGCCGCACAGAGGGGAAACGCTACAGAAAACGTAGCAGCACAACTACACACAGAAACGCAGACAGTTTACTCACAGTGTAGGGGCAGTCCGAGTAATGCCAGTCTCCCAGCGAGCACAAACAAAAACAGTCTTTTGGAGACGTGACGGTTAGACGGTGGAGAACAGCCATCTAACGCGTATAATGGTCTAGCGGTGTTTGTCTAGCAAAGAGCTGCTTAAGTACAAACAGCGCTGGCCTAACAAATTGAGAACACGTGGGCGAGGCGCAGGAAAGATGATTACTGGAGCGAACAGCTGATTGTCAGAGAAAGAGGGGGCGTGGCCTGACAGGCCAGAGTGTGGCAGCTACAGGCATGACCAGAAACCATACACAGACATGAAAACAACGTGAAATGAAAACATAACACCACATGATAAACCCACTGCCTGAACCACCAGGAACAATCAGAACTGAGCCCACAGGAAACACGGGCTCGGTTCATGACACGTGGGTTCGATTCCTGCTCTCTCTGTAGTCTGCATGTCGAAGTGTCCTGGAACAAGACATTGAACTCCCAGTTGCCGCTATTGACTCAGGCCAGCGCCTTGCATGGCAAGCCCACTGCCATCAGTGTGTGAATGGGTGGATAGTGGGATCTGTAAAGCGCTTTGATCATCCAGAGATGAAGGGAAAAAGCCACTGTACAATTAAGTAGTCCTTTCAAAAAGTTTAGGTCTATGGTTTGTGTTTAATTCTCTTATATTCATTTAGATACTGTGCTTGTAGTCATTTAACAGTAGGTAAAAGATTTGAAAATGGCAATCATTAAGCAAACATAATCATGTATTATTTTAATTTGGATATTTTATATAGAAATATGGAAATATATACAATAGAAATATATACAGAAGAGACCCAGCATACTCAGTCCATAATTTAAGATGGTAAAACTTGCCTTTTAACTGAAGTCTATAATTATCAAAAACATTTTAAATCAAACATGGCAGGGATTTTTAAGGTGAACTTCAGCTTTTTGGTTTTCATTTTTTTATTTAATACATAGCTAATCAACAGATAGGATATTAATTTTAAATTTAATTAATTTGCCCAATTTTTTTAAAAAAATGACATGATTTAACAAGCCTTTGACCCAAAGTACAGACATAACCACAAGGACACAGTAGCAGGTTTGCGTATACATTGATTTATTTAAGGGTGAATAGTTTTTGGCTGGAACACTCCTGCAGACAGGGAGAGGGAGAATGGTTAGTGTTGTGCAATGAGAAGGTGGAATGGCTTTCTGAAATGTTGCTTACTTGTAAACACCAACAGTAGTTTGAGACTGCAGAATTGGGACTGCCTGGTGTACACGTTCTAGCTGCTGGGAGAGGTGCGGGGCTGACGAGGACAGCAGGCGACGTGGATTCCAACCCGTGGTCCAGGGGCCCAGTCCTGGGCAGTCTGTGAAGTTGGGTATGGATAAGTATAGTAGATGTGAGTCCACTCACGTGAGTCGGGGCTAGTCCAGAAAGACAATCAGCCAGGGAGTCCTTATAGATCCAGTAAATTCCTACAATGACAGTTATTTTACTGAGTGTTCAGTGAGAGCCAGAGTCTTGAGAAATCCTAGAGCTGCAGGCAGGTGTACGAGGAGCACAAGGGCACAGGGAACCTGGAGGGCTGGAGAGCACAGGGCCGAGAGCAGTGTTTCCTCTGGCTTAAAGACCTTGGCGTGGTGGCAACATATTTTTCCCCAGGGGGGTAAACATACCGGAATATGTTAATTTTATACTATTTATTTCTTTTTAAAATTTTACACAGTAATGTTGCATATGGAACTTACCATTTGAAGTATTGTACAACCGAGGCTTGAATATTGGGCCAGTTGGGGTTCCACCCAGACATCCTGTGTTTAGACTTTTTAGTGTTGTTATCCTTCTCTCTTTCCTCTGCCTGAACACTTCCCTCTCCTTGGCTCCTCTCTTCTCTCATCTTGCCCTCTCTGAGCCCTGTTTAATTCAGGTTCTCTCTCTGTCTATGGTGGAATAAGATAAGATAAGATAAGATAAGATAAGATAAGATAAGCCTTTACTAGTCCCACAATGGGGAAATTCCAGGATTGCAACAGCACAGGGATAACAACACTCAGAGCAACAATCAAGAAGACAAGAAAAACAAGAGCAGCGAATATACATATGTACCTATAAATATATAAATATATAAACACACAGTGCGGAGCATTGTGTGTATATATATTTATGAATACAAACAGGTTTGAAAATATCAAGTGTCATGTTTTGTCCTGCAGGATTTTTTTTGTCATGGTTTACATAAATGACAAAAATATGTGTATTTTTTGCATTTTTATTCTAGTGTTTCTTTTTTTCCATTGAGAGAGTAGGGAAGGGAAAGAAACATTCATAATAGTAATGTACTCAATCATACTTAAATTATATGATCAAGTGGGTATAGTAACTAGAAATTCTACTCATGTAAAAGCAGTGCTTTGAAATTAATAATTAAAAGTAGACAACCAAAAATTTCTAATTGAGTTAAGGGTACAAAGAACACCCACTTAAAAACTTGAGCAATGACTTCAGTCTTGAAGGTCTGAGGCTTTTCTCAAAAATTTATAACAATTTTCTTGTAGTTTTCTACTTTTCTCTGTAAATCTAAAGTTAAAACCATGTTCCTCAAATTTTGTAATTTCCTCTTGTAAAATTGACTTTTCTTTTACATTTGAAACTTTATTATAAATTTGTGGATTATTTTATGACTAATTTTTTAGAAATAAAATTATTGTCTTTTGTTTGTTTTTTTTAGATAAATTTGAAACAGACTGTGGTATTTTTTTTTCTTTTTCCTTATAACACTTTACATTTTTGACCATAATTTTGCAGTCAGAACAGAACAATAATTTAACTCATTACAAAGAAAAAATATTAATAAAATTGTATTTAATGAAATAAATTAACTTAAATGACCAAGGATGCCGTTATTTCTGTTATAATATTTCTTTATTATTTATAGCTTGTTTTTTTTTTAAATAAATCTCCTCACCACCCAGACAGCAGGAAAAACCTCCCTTATTTTGAAATCAGATGTTGGCGTGTTTAGTTTGTCTGAAGGCTGCTGACAGATTAAAGTCATTGACTTGGTGAATTTCGGTCATCTTAACCTGCCAGGTACATAATAGGGAACTGTAGTGGACTCTAAAAACATAATTCACCACAATATGTGTTCATGTACAGAATGATCTGTTTAGGCAGTTATAGTTGTGCGCTCAGGCTTTCTCATCAGGCACCTCTCTAGGCAGCCACTGAAGGACCTCAGTTTAGAGCTAGCATTTTTAGCTGTTTCTTTTTGTCACTGCCACTGGAGAATAAAAATGGCATGCCTACTCATGCGAGAAAAGAGAGAAATTGCCAGTCTCTTCATTCCTGCAGTTCCTACAGACCATAACTTAATATTGTAGTGGCTGGTGAAATATATCCTCAGCAATTCATCAGTCCCCCTGCCTTTCCTGTCATATGAAGCTGGCTGCATATGAATTCTAACCACATCCCTTAGCTAAGCGACTCTTCCATTATTGCTTTCGTTTCCAGCGGGTTAAAACCATGATAAACGCCAGTGCTAACATACCTCTTGTGATTTTTTCCATGTTCAAAGTACTTTAATAAACTCATGTTTCTGTCGGACATTCGCACTTGGCGAGACACTGTTTGCTGACTGACTGGAAAACTCGTGAGCGGGGCGCTTCGAAACTCCGCACAGATGACGGCCATGCACGTTGTTCATGTGCACGCTTGCAGAAAGTCATTGCTTCATATATTTTTCTTAATAAATTCATATCGCCTTGGGGTGGCAGTAAAATTTCTGGTGAGGCGGGCCGCCACAAGAAATGTTACCAGAGGAAACCCTGTGAGAGGGTAGAGAGTAGGAGCACACAGAGATCCTTCTTCACAAAGTAAAGTCAGAACAGCAGTTCAATGCAGATGAACCCATACTGCTGTTAGACTGAGCTGGGGTTAGCGGTGTGGAAGATTGCAACAGGTGAATAATCAGATGCAGTTGCAGGCAATGAGTACAATCAGTGAAGGTGTGTGTGTTCTCACCAGGCCCTGACAGTACCTGCTCCTCAAGGGGCGTCACCTGGCAACCCCTCAAGCTTGTCTGGATGGCTGCGGTGGAAGGCCTGGAGCATGTTGGGGTCCAGAATGTAGGAGCATGGGATCCAAGACCGCTCTTTAGGACCATATCCCTCCCAGTCGACAAGGTATTGGAGGCAACGACCACTGCGGCGGACATCCAGAATACGCCTGATGGTTTAGATGGGGTATCCATCCAGAAACCTGGGAGGTGGGGAGAAGGGGGGTTGGAGGGGGGACACAGGGGACTGGACGAGATAGGTTTGAGGTGTGAGATGTGAAAGGTTGGATGAACCAAAAGAGGGGAGTTTGAGATGGATTGACAATACTTTCAATGGAAAAGGACCAATCTAACATGGAGATAAGGGGGGAAAAAAGGGAAAAAAATAGCGTGAAGATAACTTCTTTGAATCAGTCTTGAGGGGAATGTTGCATGTGTAGAGCTATACCTTTGTCCTGGAGAATAAGCAGGGGCCAGGGATCTCTGTCAGTTGGCAATACTGGAGTTTTGATCCACAGTCCTCAGGAGAGATGCCTGAGTGGTCCTCAAAATACGGCAACAGCACCTAATCGATCGGACATCGATGGCCTCACTCACACCATCATGGACTACAACAGCTTCTGTGTGGACAACACTGTACCCACCAAGACCATACGGTGTTGCTCAAACAACAAACCCTGGATCAACCCTGAGATAAAAACACTTCTGAGAGAGAAGAAGAGGATCTTCAGGTTGGAGAACAGGGAGATGCTGAAGTCCGTACAGAGGGAGCTGAGAAGGAAGATCAGAGAAGGCAAGGACAGCTTCAGGAAGAAGATGGAGGACAAGCTGCAACAGAGCAACATCGGTGGGGTCTGGAGAAACCTTAAAACCATCTCTGGGCTCCAAAATACCTCCCCCCCAGGCCACGGGGGGCAGGGAGTGGGCGAACAATCTGAACCTGTTTTTCAATAGGTTTGACCAACTGCCCTCCCCCCCCCGACTGCACAACAACCACTGCTGCCTCTGAAGACATCGAGTCCTGCTGCCCACACCCCACTCCACCATCACCCCCCCACTCCCAACACACAGCCCCCCAACATGACCCTCACTAAGACTCAGGTGAGGATGGAGCTGAGGAAGATCAAGGCGAGGAAGGCGTCAGGACCGGACGGCATCAGCGCAAAGCTCCTCAAGTCCTGTGCAGACCAGCTGTGTGGGATTGTGGAGCACATCGTCAACCTGATCCTGAAGCTGGGGAGGGTACCACAGTTGTGGAAAACATCTTGTGTGGTACCTGTACCAAAGACTTCACACCCCAAAGATCTGAACAGCTACAGACCAGTGGCCCTGACGTCCCACATGATGAAGACCCTGGAGAGACTGCTCCTTGCTCACCTCCACCCCCTGGTGGGACCAGCGATGGATCCACTCCAGTTCGCCTACCAGCATGGCATTGGGGTGGAGGATGCGGTGATCTTCTTCCCTCACCGTTCTCTGTCCCACCTGGAGAAGCCCGTGCTTTCAACACCATCCAACCGATGATCCTGAAGGACAAGCTGCTGTGCGCAGGGGTGGACCAGCATCTGTCATCATGGATCCTGGACTACCTCACAAACCGGCCACAGTTTGTGAGAACCCGGGACTGTGTGTCCGACCTGATCATTGGTAGCACGGGGGCCCCCCAGGGAATGGTTCTGGCTCCCTTCCTGTTCACCCTTTATACTGCGGACTTCTCACACAACACAACACACTGCCATCTACAGAAGTTCTCTGACAACTCTGCGATCGTTGGCCTCATCTCCAACGGAGATGAAGCTGAGTACAGAGGACTTATCCAGGACTTCGTGGACTGGTGCCATCGGAACTGCCTCCAGATCAACGCGAGGAAAACTAAGGAGCTGGTGGTGGACTGCCGCAGGCAAGGACAACCCCTCACAGCACCAGTAAATATACAGGGAACTGACATCGAGATGGTGACATCCTACAAGTATCTGGGTGTTCATCTGAACAATAAACTAGACTGGTCACACAATACTGACGCACTCTACAAGAAGGGACAGCGCAGGCTGTTCCTACTGAAGAGACTCAGGTCTTTTGGTGTACAAGGGGCGCTGCTGAAGACATTCTACGACACCGTGGTGGCATCAGCCGTCACTTTTGGAGTAGTCTGCTGGGGCAGTGGCGTTACAGCAGCCAATAGGAAAAGACTGAACAAACTGATCAAGAAAGCTAGCTCTGTCCTGGGGCAGCGCCTTGACCCAGTGGAGGAGATGGGAGAGAGAAGGATGGTGGCTAAACTGTCATCTCTGCTGGAGTCTGAGTCCCACCCTATGCAGGACATACTGAATGCACTGAGGAGCTCATTTAGCAGCAGACTACATCATCCTAGGTGCACAACCAAGAGGTTTCGCAGGTCCTTCCTACCTACGGCTGTCAGACTGTACAACCTAAGCAGGGCTGCTCGCAGAGATAGCAAAAAGATGTGACAACCTAATAGTTTTGAATGCAAAAGATGCAATAGACTTATACAATGGTCCCCTCCGGTATACAACTAGGAAAATACCGGTCACTACGGAGGGCGACAACATGTAAGGGCACATAATCATACCATGTAGGATAACTAAGTAGACGGTTATGCTGTTTCATTCCATCTAGCTACAATGCTCCGCACTGTGTGTGTTTATATATTTATATATTTATTCCATACTGTGTGTGTTTATATATTTATATGTACATATGTATACTCACTGTTCTTGTTTTGTTTTTTTTTTGTTTTTTCTTGTCTTCTGATTGTTGCTCTGAGTGTTGCTATCCCTGTGCTGTTGCAATCCTGGAATTTCCCCCTTGTGGGACTAATAAAGGCTTTTCTTATCTTATCTTAATGTGATGCTGGATAGAGGGGACCATAATTTCATCCTCAGAAATGGTTAAAAGAGGAGGGTTATAACTTAAGGAGGCTTCAAAAGGGGAGATCCCAGTGGCAGAGGAAGTGGCAGTATTATGTGCATATTCCACCCAGGGAAGATGTGTGCCCCAAGATGTTCCCAGTGTTTTGCAGAAGGCCCACCAGACTTGGGAAATTGGGAAATAAACTGTGGGCCCCGATCAGAAACAATATCCGTGGGGATACCATGGAGCCGAACCACATTATGTACCAGGAGATTAGCAGTTTCAAAGGCAGATGGAAGTTTAGGTATGGCCAGGAAGTGGGCCGCTTTGGAGAAACGGTCAGCTATAGTCAGGATAGTAGTGTTACCGTAGGACAGGGAAGACCAGTAACAAAATCCAGAGCAATATGGGGCCACGGGTGACTAGGGATGGGGAGCGGTTGGAGCAGACCAGAAGGAGAGGCTGTGGAAGCTTTACTTGTTGCGCAGTGGTTGCAGGCACGTACATATTCATGTATGTCGGAGGTTAGTGAAGGCCACCAAAATGCTCTTGCAACATGGGAGATGGTATGGCCAACCCCGAGGTGACAGGTAAATTTAGTTGAGTGGACCCAATGAATGACCTCACCCCTTATGGCAGAAGGAACATACAGCCATCCAGAGGAGCCACCCCTGGAGTTGGGTTCAGCAGCCTGAGCCTCCTGAACCTTTTTCTCAATGTCCCAAGTGAGGGCCCCCACAATGCAGGTAGGTGAGAGGATGTGCTGATCAGAGCGCGGGGTTGATTTTGAACAGAACTGCCTGGAGAGTGCATCGGGTTTGGCGTTTTTGGAACCGGGCCTGTAGGTCATAACAAACTGAAAACTGCCGAAGAAGAGTGCCCAACGAGCCTGTCTGGGATTGAGGCGTCTAGCTGACTGGAGATACTCTAGATTTTTCTTTTGGTCCAAACCAAAAAAGGTTGGGCGGCCCCCTCTAGCCAATGTCACCATTCCTCCACAGTCAGTTTCAATTCAATTCACTTTATTTATATAGCGTCAAATCACAACACAGGTAGTCTCAAGGCACTTTACAGAAAAGAGTGGGTTTAGGCCACACTCTTAGTTTATAGAACCCAGCAGAGACCCCTAAGAGCAAGCACTGCGGCGACACAGGCGAGGAAAACCTTCCCTTTAACGGGCAGAAACCTCAAGCAGAACCATAGCTCATAGAGGAAGGCCATCTGCCTCGACCAGCTGGGTTGAAAAAAAGAGATAAAAAGTAGGAGGCCTGGGAGTAGCTAAATTCAAAACAAACATGACAAATACAATATTCAAAGCCAGACATTCCAGTATCAAGCCTTGTTGGGCTGCACATGCGAGTGAAGGCCTGGCAGCGGCAACATTTTTAACTATAGGCCTTATCAAAGAGAAAGTTGAGCAACAAGTTGTTCAGAAGATAAAATTTTGTTCAGCACCAGAGTCAATGAGTGCTTGAGAGACGAATTCACTGGTTGGCAAACTAATTAGAGCAGCGAGTGTCAGCTTGCTAGGGCCTTTGTTTAGATCGATGCCTGCCAGCCCCCTAGTGTGGCAGACATGTATGATCTTTTGGCTGCACTGGAGATTCGACTAAATAATGCCCAGCGCTCCCACGATAGATACATACACCTGCTGCAAACCAACGCTGGCACTCTGTGGGAGTGAACCGCACGTGCCCGATGGTCATGGGCTCCATGTGGCTGCCAAATCAGTACCCAGAAAAAGATGGGTACCCCATATGCATAAAAGTACTTCACTCGATGTACACGCATGCGTAACGCCTTTACACCATGACAAATGTATTTAATTTACATCTGAACAGATATCATTTTGAATAACTTTCAGATTTTTATTAAGTACTTGGTCACATCTTCAATATACAAATATATAATTTTTAAACAATATTTTGTCTTTGATGCTGGGTCAACCGATCTTGTTCTGGGTACCGAAAAGGCAGTCACACTCTTGAGTGTCAAACGGTGGACAAGGAGGAAGAGCCGGGAGGTGAGACGGGAGAGGTGGAGCTCACATGAGCGGCCATCCACAGGCAGATTCACGAAGGCAATTATCAAGGCAAATGGCAAGAGAAATTAGATCGTTAAGGGAACTAGGCTCATCCGTCGTGGCAAACTCATCCTGAAAGTTGGAGTTGAGGACGTGGACAAAAATTCCTTGCAATGCAACGTCAATCCACCCTGCCTCTGCAGCTAAGACTCGTAAGTCTACAGAGAAATCTGCGACCATACAAACGCCCTGCCTAAGGTTTAAAAGTTGGTTTAAAAGCCAATCCGAGTGGCACAAACTGACTTAAATTCCTTAGAGAACGAGAAAAAGTATAGTTAGGATAGTCTGGACCCTCAATAATTGCCTGAGCCCAAGCAAATGCATGGTCATCCAACAAGGTAGCCACATAACTAATCATACTGTGCTTGGATGGGAAGTCCCCAGGATAGTGTTCAAAAATAAGACAACATTGCAACAAAAAACCTCTACCCCCCCACCCCCAAACAATCACCGTAGCGAGCAGGGATGGAGAGGGAAGTGAAGGTGTGTGCTCTCACCAGGCTCTGATAGAAATCTAATCTGAAGCTGAAATATATGAACTGCTGATTAATTAAGCAAAATCTGTTATGGACTATTTTTAGTCACATTTTTAAAAACATGCTTTAAATGCATTTGCATATTGTCAACATGACAGAACGGTTTAAGATTAATTAAAGTTGAAATTTGTGGTAATGACAATTGATATTTAGGTGCACATGCTATATGAGTGGTTGGAGGCAAGAGTAGATTTTGTTCATAGTTATGAAAAGTTCAGAGCTACTAACATTTTGATGAAATTTCTCTCTGCTAACAGTTTATGAACAAATCCATTCTGCTCACATTTCATGAATGAGGCCCTTCGAAAGCAAGAACGATGCAGTCAAAAACTGGGGAATGATTCTGCCCTCTTCCACTAACATCACATACTGTACGTATTATTATTGAAGATATTTCTGATGTAATCAAACTAGAACTAGCTTCTCTGTATAAAGCCCATCGATTTCTAATTATATGTCTAGACATAGCTAAACCCCAAATCCTACCTATCATCATGAACGTTGCACATGTAGTGTATTTCATCATTGTCATTTTATGTTATTTTTCTAAAATATGCTATCTTGGAAATTGTTACCAGGGTGATGTTATCTTTGGCCTTGAACCATTCATACTTCAATCCACTTTCCGTTACATTTATTGACCATAGTCAAGGTTAATAATGTAGGCCATAGTAGCTAGAATCAAAGACTTTGAAATAGGTCCTACCACCACCTGACTGAACTACACGTCTGTGTATTTGTGCTTATAAAACTTACTTAAGTTGTTATTTGGTTTTGTGCATTTCTTCTCTTCTTAAACCATTTTTTGCTCAAATATACTATACACTACCGTTCAAAAGTTTGGGGTCACCCAGACAATTATTTTGTGTTTTCCATGAAAAGTCACACTTATTTACCACCATGAGTTGTAAAATGAATAGAAAATATAGTCAAGACATTGATAAGGTTAGAAATAATGATTTGTATTTGAAATATTTTTTTCCTTCAAACTTTGCTTTCGTCAAAGAATCCTCCATTTGCAGCAATTACAGCATTGCAGACCTAACATGATTGCACAAGGGTTTTCTAATCATCCATTAGCCTTCTGACGCAATGAGCAAACACATTGTACCATTAGAACACTGGAGTGATAGTTGCTGGAAATGGGCCTCTATACACCTATGTAGATATTGCACCAAAAACCAGACATTTGCAGCTGGAATAGTCATTTACCACATTAGCAATGTATAGAGTGTATTTCTGATTAGTTTAAAGTTATCTTCATTGAAAAAAAGTGTTTTTCTTTCAAAAATAAGGACATTTCTAAGTGACCCCAAACTTTTGAACGGTAGTGTATATACACTACCGTTCAAAAGTTTGGGGTCACCCAGACAATTATTTTGTGTTTTCCATGAAAAGTCACACTTATTTGCCACCATGAGTTGTAAAATGAATAGAAAATATAGTCAAGACATTGACAATGTTAGAAATAATGATTTGTATTTGAAATAATAATTTTTTCCTTCAAACTTTGCTTTTGTCAAAGAATCCTCCATTTGCAGCAATTACAGCATTGCAGATCTAACATGATTGCACAAGGGTTTTCTAATCATCCATTAGCCTTCTGACGCAATGAGCAAACACATTGTACCATTAGAACACTGGAGTGATAGTTGCTGGAAATGGGCCTCTATACACCTCTGTAGATATTGCACCAAAAACCAGACATTTGCAGCTAGAATAGTCATTTACCACATTAGCAATGTATAGAGTGTATTTCTGATGAGTTTAAAGTTATCTTCATTGAAAAAAAGTACTTTTCTTTCAAAAATAAGAAAATTTCTAAGTGACCCCAAACTTTTGAACGGTAGTGTATACAAAATAAGTCCTCAAGAGCCATCACTTGAACAACCCCAACTACACAATCTGGATTAAAAAAACTGACGCACAACACAAAAACTCAAGCAAGCATGAGCAGCGAGACACAACAACCAACACGGAGGATCCACAGATATTCAAAACTGAGGTCAGTCAGCACTTTTGTAGAATGTTCAAAATATGACCTATCGCACTAAGAACTCAGTTTTGTTCAAGAAACATCCAGACCATACAAAGATGAATATCAGAAAAGTAGCCAAATGTAAATAAAACAAACAAACTATGAAACATTAATAAACTGAAGATGCAAACACTGCTGGACTTAGTATCCTGGGTCCATTTAATTTTATAGAGTATGGGTCTGATTTGCTGAAGATTTGTGGGTGCTAAAGCACACGTATAGTTGATAGCACTTGCAAAAATGAAGATAAGAGCTTTTCAAATCAAACTGTTGCAGGAGCCTTAGTTGAAAGGCTCCTCCAACAATTTGATTTGAGCAATAATCTGGTGGGTTGGATTCTGGATTTCTTAACCAACAGGATGCAGAGAGTAAGGGTCAATGGTACATTGTCTGACCTAAAGTGCTCTTCTACTGGCTCTCCTCAGGGGTGTGTGTTGTCACCACTACTCTTCATCCTGTACACAAACATGTGTCGGAGCAGACATGACAACAGACACATTATAAAGTATGCTGATGATTCAGTTATTGTCAGTCTCCTCCAGGATGGTGAGAGTGGCCACGGCCCAGTAGTTGATGATTTTGTTCACTGGTGTGAGGATTCCTACCTGCAGCTGAATACGACAAAAACTAAAGACATGATTATTGACTTTAGGAGGAAAACTCCCAGGCACAAAGTCACCGTACTAAAAGGCCAGACCACTGAATGTGTACAATCATACAAATATCTTGAGACGATTATTGATAGTAATTTAAACTTTGAAGAGAACTGTGAAAGGGTGTGCAAAAAGGGTCAGCAACATTTGCATTGCTTGAGAAAACTTGCACACTTCCAAATTGACCGAACCATAATGACAATGTTTTATCGGGCTTTTATTGAATCTGTTTTATCCTTTTCTTTAGTGTCATGGTTTGGTCAGATAAAACTGAAACAGAGGAAATCCTTGGATCAGGTAGTTAGATGGTCCAGTCATTTGCTTGGTGAGTCACAGCTGAGCCTGACATCCCTGTACACCAGACAGGTACAGAGGATGGCTACCTCCATTTTAAATGATGACTCCCACCCTTTGCACTGCAACTTTCAGCTTCTTCCCTCAAGACGGAGGTTTGCTGTCCCAAAAAGTAGAACCCAGCGCTACAAAAACAGCTTTGTTCCTGCTGCTGTCAAAGAGTTGAACAAGCTGTAACAATATATTGCACATAATTTAGGTACCTATTTATTAACTCCATTTTATATTTACTTATTTTTGTAGGATGTTACTTGGGTTCTAAATATTTTATTGGGTTTTAGACCTTTGAGTTTTTAACCTCTTTGACTAGTTTTTAACTTTTTTAATATGACCCTTCTCTCTTACCTCTGGTTTTTCTCCCATCTCTTTGTCTTTTTATACCCTGATTGATGGAGCCTTGAGTATTTTTATCATGTTTATAGTCAGCTTCATGTGTGTCTGTGTTTGTGTCTATGTTGAATGTAATTTGTGGCTTGTAAATATGGATGTCACCAGACTGCAAAACAAATCTACCTACGGGTACAAATAAAGTAACCTGAACCTGAACCTGAACCTTTCTGTCAGAATGTGCACAATACTTTGTGGGGCAAATATAAATACCTAAACAGACAAGACACAAATATGACTTAGAAAATTGAAAAGAATTGTTTCTTCTGTGACGCAAAATGGTGATGAGTTCATCGGTCAAGCCGAGGTCTGTGCCGACAAAAAGGCGTCCCCTGGCTTCAGTACCTCCAGCTACTCGCCAATCTCCAGCCCTGCCTCCTCCTCCCAAGCAGTGGCCCACACCTCTACGGGCTCCGTGGAGGATGTCCACTGCCGAGTGAGAGCGTTTTTCAGGATCACATTTGGCTCTGGGCGGACCAGGCTGGAAGGGAGGCTCCGGGAAACATTGTTCCTCTTGGTGCTACATTCCAGCTCCTACATCCACACCACCTAGCCAAGTGATCTCTGCAGCCACCATGAGGGATTCCCCTGGGCTTTGAGCAGCAGCAGCCACAGCAGCATGGGAATTAAGGCAACTTCATTCTTTAACATCAATAGATGAAATGTCTTGTCTTATTCCCCCCGGGGGGGGGGGGGGCGGGGGCTCAGCAACAGCCATCTACTTTGGCTGAGCTCTCACCACCTGCTGCTGCATCCATTCATCTATATTCACATGCATCTCCCGTTTCCCCCTCATTTTTGAGTGTCTGCCTATCCTGGGAGGGAACAATCTGACAATGGAAGAGCCTGCTGTTCCACAGATTCCTGTTCCAACCCCACAGCCACATCTAGGACAGAAAAGGAGCGCCTCTTGTATTCCGAAACCTGTGCCGACAACAGAGTGTCCGCTGGTTTCGGCATCTGGGGAACCGGTGCCATCAGTGAGACCTTCCCTGGCTCCGTTACGCATGTCTGGGGTTCCGCCAGCTCCTACTGCCACGTTTGGGGTTCTGCCAGCTCCTGCAGCCATGTCTGGGGTTCCGCCACTTTCTGCCATTACACCTGAAGTTTCGCCTGCCCCTGTCGTCACGCTTGAAGTTTCGCCTGCCATCATGCCTGCTGCTTAGGCTACAGCAGCAGAGTCACCAGAGTCAAGGTCAGCAGTGGAACAAGAGCTCAGGCAAGTCCTCTTTTTTGTATTTATTATGCCAGTATTAGAGAGATCTTGCCTTACTTTTGGCGGGGAGACCCAGTTGCAGCTGCCATCTGCTCCTGAGTTTTCCTTATTGGGTTCTACTGCCACCAGTTATAGTGACCCAGTGTTTGTCTCTTCCTCCCCGTCTGAGTTGGCTCTGTCGGGATGGATTCCCAGGCAGCTGGGCTCGACACACCCCAGCCTGAGTCATCTGGGTTTGCCACTGGTCATCAGTCTTCGTCTGGGTTTGCTGCTGTTCAGTGGTCTTCACCTGGTTTTGCCGCTGGTCAGCAGTCATCGTCTGGTGTTGCCACTTGTCAGCAGTTATTGTCTGGTGTTGCCAGTGGTCAGCAGTCATAGTCTGGTATCGCCGCTGATCGGTCCTCATCATCGGGTGTTGACACCCCTCAGCTGCTGGCTCACAAGATCCATGCTTCATCCCCCAAGGTCCACAAATAGCACGTTTCTTAGCTGCTAGCTCACAAGATCCACGCTTCAGCCCCTGCAGTCCACAAAAAGCATGTTTCTCAGCTGTTGTCTTCAGGAGGGGACGCATCATGCTCCATAGTCCAGTGGCTCTGGGACGCTGGGAGGCCATCTGACACATTGTGCTCTTTGGTTGAGTGACTCAGGGACACTGGGAGGCCACCTGACACATTACATCCTGTGGTTTGGTGGCTCAGGGACTCTGGGAGGCCTCCAGACATATCATGTTCTTTGGTCTGGTGGTTCTGGAACGTTGGGAGACCACCCAGTGTGTTATGCTTTCTGGTTGGGTGGCTCAGGGACTCTGGGAGGCCACCTGACACATTTCAACTTATGGTCCGGTGGTCTTGGGACTATGGTAGACCACCTGAACTGCCTTGCCTTCTGGCCTGGTGGCCCTGGAATTTCGGTAGGCCACCTGACCCTCTTTGTTTTTGTTGGTCTCTGTAGGGTGAGACACTTGTTTTGACCCACCTGGCCTTGTTCCACCACCACCCTCCCTGGAAGGATGATTTTTCTGTTGTTGATGGGGGGAAGGGGGAGTTTTGATTTGCCTTTTTTTTTTTTTTTTTTTGTGATGTTACTTGGGGTGTCTGGAATCCACTCCTTAAAGATGGGGCTCTGCTAGGATGCTGAGCATGGTTGGGGAACCATGCTCATGCTTTAAGTTTATTTTGGTTATTTTCTGTATTTTCCCCCATCTCAGTTTAGTTATTGAATTTGATCATGGTTTTGTCTATAATTATGTCCTCTTGAGTTTGCCGTTTATTTCTGTTTGCTATGTCTGTCTTCTAAGTTTTGTCTTGTTATCTTAGTTTAGGTTTTATGGTCCTGTTTATGAATGTTTTCATGGTCTCATTTGTGTTTTATTTATGTCTGTCTATTATTAGGATTCTGTCAGGCTATGTCCTCTCTTTTAGTTCACGTATGGATTTTCTGTGTTATGTTTTTGGTTTTGCCTGGGTTTTTGTCACAGTCATGATTATGTTTGATTTTGATGATTTGTATTTTTGTAGTTATGTTATCATGGTTATTCCTGTCATGCTTTGAGTTTAGGCTTTTTTTTTGACAGTGTCTCTTGTTTCGGTTTATAAGTTTGTTCTGTTAATTATTCACGGCTGTTTTGATTTCTTGATTACTGCGGCGCAGGTGTCCTTGATTTTCTGGTCTTTATAGACATGCCGCACTTTGCCCTCAGTGCAGCAATCTGCTGTGTTTCTGCATACTGTGCTGTTATGTTACGTCAAGCTAAGTCAGGGGTGTCTGATTTTGTGCCATGGAGGGCCAGGACCCTCCAGGCTTTACCTCCAACCAGTGTCTTCAACAGCAGATTTCACTGCATTTCTTCCCACTGATTACTGATAAGGGAAAACACTTGCTGAAGAGACTGGGTAGGAGAGAAAACCTGCAGGGACTTGGCCCTCCATGGCACATGATTGGACACCCCTGAGCTAAGTCAAGTTAAGTATTATGTCATGTCTATAAACCACTGCAAAACCACAGCTCCAGCTCTTGGATCCAGTTTATGCTCCAGGAGGAGTGCAGTTCATGACAATGTGTACTACAAATCCCAGTAGACTTCTTATCTTCTTTCCACAGCAACTGACTGGGTCTCTGTTAGCAGTGGCCTTCTTCTGTTCCTTTGGGAGCTCTATGCTTTATGGCTACAATCTGGCTGTGGTCAACTCACCTGCTGTGGTAACACACACACACACACACACACACCACAAAAGGTTTACAGACAGTATGTTGGCATTAGATTAAACGTACTGATACTTAATCATATTAACGGCATTTCATCATGATAAAACATATGACAGAAAGTCAATCAGAAAAATAACATAAGCAAATGATCAAAATATTGTAACGTCGGGGCCATTTTAAGGAGGCCAGGGATTTCCCAGCATGCTTTGCCAGTTTGAAACATTACTGTGTGTGTGTTAAATGTGTTATTTCTGAGTTATACTGCTGTGTCATTATAACTGCATTATAATGACCCAGCAGTGTTTAGCAGGATTAGGGCAAGATGTATCATGTGTGTGTAACCATGATTCAAACAGGGGTCTGGGAGAATGACCTCCACTCCTCTGTGTGCTTAGAAGGAGGTTGGGGGTCGGGGTGTGTAAAATAAATCAGGTTGATCACAACCATCTGCTCCATTGTCTTTGTGTGAACCTTGCAAACGTCACACTGGTGTCAGGAGTGGGATATGGAGCAAGATGAGGATCCAGGCGGAGGTCCAGCAGCCGGAGCGGTTCATTGCTCAGCCGGGAACGGAGTGTAGAGCTGAGACACCGGCCCCTGGAGAGCTTCGCCACGATGGACGGCGCAGAGCAAACCAGCCCCGTTTCCCGCCCTTTTCAGGGCAGGACGGGCTGGCGATTTCAGAGCGATTAGGAGCGGCAATCGACCGGGAGATGACCGTCCCATCCATCCAGCAGCGGGCCAAGATTCCCCGCTATAACGGCGAGAACCTGTTGGATGACCGCCTGGCCCAGGTCGAGTTGGCTGCCGCGCTGATCATCGGAGGAAACCACCGTGCTGAGAGCGAGTGGAGGAGGAGCTACGGCAGATCACAGCAGCGCGTGCATGAAGGAAACAGCCGTGGCGACGCGAGGAAGGACGGCTTCCGCTGCACAGTGCCAGGGTACATGGCATGGTACTGCCCCGCACACAGCGCACGACAAACTGGCCCCTCGCCGACATTAAATTAGAGCGAGGTGGCATGGACGGGGAAAAAGCCGCCTCGTGCAGATGCTTCCCCCGGCAGGTGACGTCACAGAGGCCTTTGGAGCGCAGCAGCAGTGGAGCGAGCAGGACAGATCCGGTCTTTTCTCAGGATCGGCAGGGGCTGGACGCCTGGACGTGGGCCAGCGGCCGACTGGGAGGTCCTGGCAGCGGTGGGAGTCATGGGACTCCCGCTGCCAGAGGAGGAACTGTGCGTGTCCTACCGCCACCCGATGCTTTTCCTTTTGGTGACGTCACGGAGGCCCTCGGCGCAGGAACGACGCAGCGGAGCGAGCAGGACGAAGATGCGGCCATTTTCCAGGCGCGGCAAGGGCTGGACGCATGGACGCGGGCCAGCGGCCGCCTGGGAGAACTGGCAGCGGTGGGAGTCGGCCGGAGCAGGCCTGGGACTCCTGCTGCCAGGGAAGGGACTGTGCGTGGTCCTACAGAGGCTGTCAGATGTGTCCATCCGCCCGCTGGTGGCCAAACCGGAACCCTACCCCAACCAGATACTCCGACCGAGACTCAGATGGCCCGCGCATGCCGCCCTGGCACCGGGCTGACTCGCATTGGATTTCTGAAAGTGGACTTTGAATTTTCTGGGGACAGAAACCAGTCCAGGGGGGGGCAGTGTAACGTCGGGGCCATTTTAAGGAGGCCAGGGATTTCCCAGCATGCTTTGCCAGTTTGAAACGTTACTGTGTGTGTTAAATGTGTTATTTCTGAGTTATACTGCTGTGTCATTATAACTGCATTATAATGACCCAGCAGTGTTTAGCAGGATTAGGGCAAGATGTATCATGTGTGTGTAACCATGATTCAAACAGGGGTCTGGGAGAATGACCTCCACTCCTCTGTGTGCTTAGAAGGAGGTTGGGGGTCGGGGTGTGTAAAATAAATCAGGTTGATCACAACCATCTGCTCCATTGTCTTTGTGTGAACCTTGCAAACGTCACAATATATACAAAAATAAATGTCTTTCTGCATATACAGATGCTGATGGTACTGTGTAACTGTAACAAACTGTACAAAAATAACAGTTCTCTGTATGAACTGTGAAAAGACAGCCAGATAACTGATGCATGTACCGTATGTATATCATGAACACAGTGCAGTTCTGCAGGCTTTCATAGTTCCAACAGTGTGGAACAAAAGCCTGTCAGAGGTTGTTCCAGCCGTGCTGTGACTAAAATGGTTAGGATTTTTATTTTAAATGAATTGTAAAGCCCTGAGATGTTAAAAGATTTAGTTGTTTCCACATTGTTAGCTCATTCCAGCTTATTTTTTGCATCATGGACTGGTAACAAGTAAAATAAAATCATGGACTGCTGCTTTGACTGGGCTTTAGTCTC
This sequence comes from Pholidichthys leucotaenia, assembly GCA_020510985.1. Lineage (NCBI taxonomy): Eukaryota > Metazoa > Chordata > Actinopteri > Cichliformes > Pholidichthyidae > Pholidichthys > Pholidichthys leucotaenia. The sequence continues at coordinate 428,192,911 of CM035841.1, read as the reverse complement.
CGGATCATAATGATGGACCCATGCTTTGTGTGTGATTAGTCTGTTGAAGAAGTCCTCCTGGTTTTCTTGGCACATGGCCAAAAGAGCCTGGGAACATGTGATTCATTCCTGCTTTTGGAAGGGTGTGAGCAACCGGAAAATCCATCCTGCAGACGACTTCCACGTGTGCAAATGGTCATGGATAATTTTTTCTACAGACCCCACACTGATCTTGACATCTTGGGCTAGGTGGAGAACAGTTATGTGGCGATCCTCCAAAGTGGTGGCCTTTATTTGCCAAAAGGTGTCTTCATCAATGGCGCAAAGAGGAAAAATTTAGCAATTTTTTGAGGAAAAATATACCCATGAATTTGCAATGAAAAAGTAAAAAAAATTTCAGGAAAATAATTTACTGGAAAAATGGTAGTTTTATCACAAAAATCTAGTAAATTTGTGTTTAAAAAAAAAATGGTGTTTTGCCCAACAAAGGTAATGAATTAAAGAGAAAAATATAATAAATTTATCAGAGTAGTTGAAAATTTATGCCAAAAACAATGGAAAATTAGGGCCTAAAGTTACAATTTAAGGAAAAAAATCCTGACGAATTTGCAAGAAAAAACGTCACATGCGAGCTGCTTAAAAAAAATCATAAAACGCTACAATTTATTTTTTTTAAAAAACTGTCACAAATTTATGTGGGAAAAAAAGGCCACATTTTTACCTGAAAAAGTAAGAATTTTACAAAAAAGAGAAATTCATGAATAAAGCAGAACATGATGCAAAAAAATATAAAAAAAATATGAAAAAAGTTTAAATTTTACTGGGAAAAATGTCAGAGATTTATGTGAAGTCTTTAATTTCAGTCAACAAAGATATTAAATATGCAAAGAAAAACAGGCCAAATTTGTGGAAAAAAGCAAAAGACATTTATGCCAAAACATATTAGTTTAAGGAGGACAAGATCCACATAGAATTGCAAGAAGTATTTTTTTTTTTGGCAAATGATTAAAACATTTTACCAAGAAAAAGTTGCTATTTTGTGAGAAATAGGGAAACAAATTTACCATCAAGAAAGCTGCAAATTTTTGACGAAAACTCTCTTAATTCAGATGTTGTCAGGCCAGCTGTAATTTTGCTGTCCTTCCTTCGTCCTCAGGCTCAGATATTTTTGTGGCTCCATGCAGATTTTTTAACACAAAAATCCCTCAAAGTGGCTTTCTGTGAAGTATAGGTTGCTGACCCCTGTCCAAGAAGATCAGAGCAGCAAATTACTACCTGACCTGGAGAAATATGTATTGTTATACGTGTACATTTTCAGCCTCCTACAATAACTGGAAGTGGGTCAGGGGAAATCTTTAATGAATAGCCCTTGTACAAAGGAAAAATTTGTGCAGCAGCAGCAGGTAATTGCAGCCTCTCCTCATATTCGGAAAAATTAAGTCAGTTCCACCAACATGTGTTATCACATGGTAGACTAATAGAGAAGCTGAGGTGAAAGAAGACTCACAGAAGAAAGAAGACACACAGATCAGAAAATGTCACAGTGGGGAAAAAAAAAGTTTGTTTTGGATCTCGTGAAGCAGCGATATCTCAGCCACATGATTCACAAAGACAAGGTTTACTGTCTAATCAGATGGAATGTCAACGCTGGTTGGCTTGGAGAAATGTTATGGCCTGGATGCTAACTGTTTGATAAACACAGCGTCTGATGTCTGTGGATTAAGTCATTGGTACACTTTAACAGTGGTTGATCATGAAATGAGCGCTAAAGACACTGGTGAATGGCAGGCAAAGCTTAAAAGAATCTAAACACTGCAGAGACAGGAATACAAAGACACAACAGGGATCAGCTGCTCTGTTGGAATGTTGTCTTGAACGGGAAAATTAGCCACATCATTACAAATGTTTTGTATTGATTAATAATGCAGAGAACAGCAATTTAAAGGAGATCATCTAAACCAGACTAAACCAGTCTGGTTCATTTATAAGATGAGGGTTTTTTTTGTTTTTTTTTTAAATTATGAGTTACAGATATACCAAGAAATAGTCTGTCATGATCCTGGGCACGGTGGGCACCGTGCCCAGTCTTCAGTCTAATGGCGCTTTTCCACTAGTCCCCAGTCATCCCTACACAATTTTACACTGCCCAGCACGCATTTGTTTCCATTACAGCAGAGTGCCGCTTGGGGTGGGTGTGATTTTTTTTTTTTACAACAAGGCGGTGCCACACTCCCGTGACATAAAACACGCGACACAAGCAAACCGCAACATGGCGTCTTACAAGGCGACTGCTCGGTGTATGGCTTTTTATCAGAGTAAAGGCAAGAATAGAGAGCCACACAAGGGTACAGGCAGCGAGACCAAACACTCTGGAAAAGTACTGGAGCGTTTAGAAAGCCATAGAGCTGAAGACGTGAGGATACGAACCAGATCACATATGAAGGTAAGCTAATGATTGCTAATGCTAGTTTACTTTAAGTCCGCCGTACTACAACTACTATATCGCTGGAGGACACCACTGTTGAAAACAAATGATAAAAAAAGCCAGACTGGAATTTGCCAAACTGCATGTTGACAAGCCACAAAGCTTCTGGGAGAATGTCCTATGGACAGACGAGACAAAACTGGAACTTTTTGGCAAGGCACATCAGCTCTATGTTCACAGACGCAAAAATGAAGCATACCAAGAAAAGAACACTGTCCCTACTGTGAAACATGGAGGAGGTTCTGTTATGTTCTGGGGCTGCTTTGCTGCATCTGGCACAGGGTGTCTTGAATCTGTGCAGGGTACAATGAAATCTCAAGACTATCAAGATATTCTAGAGAGAAATGTGCTGCCCAGTGTCAGACAGCTTGGTCTCAGTCGCAGGTCATGGGTCTTGCAACAGGATAATGACCCAAAACACACAGCTAAAAACACCCAAGAATGGCTAAGCGCGAAACATGGGACTATTCTAAAGTAACCTTCTATGAGCCCTGATCTAAATCCTATTGAACATCTGTGGAAGGAGCTGAAACATGCCGTCTGGAGAAGGCACCCTTCTCCAGAAGGGTTGTCTCAGTTGTCTCAGTTCAAACCTGAGACAACTGGAGCAGTTTGCTCATGAGGACTGGGCCAAAATACCTGCTGAGAGGTGCAAAAGTCATGTCATTGACAGTTACAGAAATCGTTTGATTGCAGTGATTGCCTCAAAAGGTTGTGCGACATATTAAGTTAAGGGTACCATCATTTTTGTCCAGGCCTGTTTCATGAGTTTGTTTTTTAAAATAATTCTGTAGAACCACAATACAAATGCATTGTCTGATTTTCATTGGTTAATTTTCATAGAATTTTTATTTATTACCACTTTTGTCAGATTCAAATTATTTCTGTGACCATTGTGGGTTTTTCTTTCATTAACAGAGGGGTACCAACAATTTTGTCCACGTGTGTAGCTACTCAATAGTCTGCATACATGGTATCATTTTAGATGAGAAAGCATACTGACCTCTCAGCTATAAGGCTGAGAACATTGTAATCAATTATCTTAGTTTTACTGTTAGATTCACTCCCTGCTTGTTAAAGAGGATGCCACCTCGCAAAATGCCTAATTTAAGACTTAGAGACAGCAAACTTTAATTCACCTAGTAACTTTTCTATTCGTTACTGTCCTACTCTCCCCCTTTGAAACAGAATGGCTTAATATCAAAGCCGTTCTTTTTCAACATCCTGTAGGGGAGGATACCCATTGTGTTGCTAATTGGGGGACCCCCTTGGGAGCCCTTGTGGGTGTTTGAGCCCAGTGGCCAAATTGATGACATAGGAAGTATTAGTCCCATGGGGGCCTCTGACTCTATTATTAAAACTCTGACCTCCTGTGGCCCTGCAGCTGATACTGATAGGGCAGATTAGGTGGGGCATGGGTATGGCTTTTTCTAAAGATACTTCAGTTTGCTCAATATAATTTTCTGTACTTACATTTGCTCAATTGTTCCTCTTTGACCCATCTTTTGATGTCTCTTGTTTTGCCTTCTTTTACTGTTGCTGAGGAGGGAGGAGGAGGTTGCTAGGCGATGGTGTGGAGGGGGAGGGTGGGCGCAGCCACTTCCAGGGTCGCTGGGGGAGGGATGGGGTCCACAGCCACCACATTGTCTCAGATTTAATAGAGAAAGAGACAAGCTGTTAAACAGCGTGTTTTTGTCCTTTTCCATTTTATCGCGTTTATTGATTATTTTGAGTTTGTTCTCACCTTTGCAGCATAAGTCTCTTATTCTTACATTTTTTCTTTCCTTCCTCCAATCATTTCTCCATATTTTCTCTTGTGTCCTACACAAAACTTTAACAATTCATCAGCTTTCAATTTTTCTCAAAAAACAAATTTCCCTTTCCATTTTCTGCCCACTCTCACTTCCACAAGGTTCATCTCCACAACAAAAACTTCTATTACTTTTATTTTTATTCATTCATTTTAGTTTAGTTTATTTATTTACATATTTACTTATTTATCTGTTCCAATTTGCAATTTTCCTTTTCTCTTTAAGTTACCTCACCTTTATATATAGTCTACCTAGGATTTTTCTACACTCTTATTGAGGAGTGAATCCCCTTATCTACAGTTTTATTGTATAAGTAGGAATAGTTATTATTCTTATACCCCCTCTGCCTAATTTAAAGTCGAGCCTTTTCTCTCCAGCCGAATGGGCATGCTTTTTTGCCTCACTACAATCAAACCCACATAGGTGGGCGAGGGAGGACTTTATGTTGCCGTGCACAGACTTAAAGCTTTCCTTTCAGCCAGAGAGATAAAGTTCCACATTTATTAGGACGATTTTAAGCCCTAATTTGCAGTAAATTTATGAAAGGGTGCACTTTCTACATTCGGCCACACGATGGAGGCACTGTGCCGCAGCTACCTGCACATGTGCACTGAATGCCACGTGGCCCCTCTGCCATGCGCAACTGTGAACACGCAAGATGGCTCCGGAGCCTACTGTGTACAAGCCAACCACTATTTTTTTTTAAGAAAATGGAGCATTGCCTTTTTAACTTCAGCTGTAAACATGACAGAATAACGTTACAACTTTAATTTAGTGCTTCATTTTAATACTGTTACATCAAATAATCTCCTGTCAGAAGCCTGTTTTACCAAACGCGGATTACCTCCCTTTGTTGTGGAAAAACACACATCAGCCTTTGTTCTATCCACGTGGACAGAAGAGCGCCATTAGTTTAATCACACTATGGGAAAAATTTAATAGATATTACCAACCCCCAGTATTTCTCAAACCACACATTTATCCCCTCAAGACACAGAATTTAACAGAGATCAGCTTGCACGATGTGGAGAATATACACTACCATTCAAAAGTTTGGGGTCACTTAGAAATTTCCTTATTTTTGAAAGAAAAGCACTGTTTTTTTCAATGAAAATAACTTTAAACTAATCAGAAATACACTCTAATATCTAATATACAATGCTAATGTGGTAAATGACTATCCTAGCTGCAAATGTCTGGTTTTTGGTGCAATATCTACATAGGTGTATAGAGGCCCATTTCCAGCAACTATCACTCCAGTGTTCTATTGGTACAATGTGTTTGCTCATTGCGTCAGAAGGCTAATGGATGATTAGAAAACCCTTGTGCAATCATGTTAGCACAGCTGAAAACAGTTTAGCTGGTTAGAGAAGCTATAAAACTGACCTTCCTTTGAGCAGGTTGAGTATCTGGAAAAATTATTATTTCAAATACCCAAATCATTATTTCTAACCTTGTCAATGTCTTGACTATATTTTCTATTCATTTTACAACTCATGGTGGTAAATAAGTGTGACTTTTCATGGAAAACACAAAATAATTGTCTGGGTGACCCCAAACTTTTGAACGGTAGTGTACATGTACTTGTTTTCTTATAGCTTAATTTTATGTAGAGGGTACTTTCATTGAGACCTCGCCAGTTCATCGGTACAAGAAGTATTGTATCATAAAGTTCAGTCTTATACTGATTTTAACAAGCTATTTTTATTGCTGTGTACTGTAAATTATTATTATTATGGCTGCTCGCTACATTACTCACTCATGATTAAGTTTGAGATTCTTATAATGTATTAAAGTGCCTTATCTAGGCTCACTATTGATGTAAAAAAGATTCTTGCATTTTTTTTATTTATTTATTTTTTTTAATTCCCAGTCACTCACCAAAGATCTTAAAAGTTTCTTGTGGCTGCTTGCTACATTACTCACTCATGATTAAGTTTGAGATTCTTATAATGTATTCCAGTACCTTATCTATGCTCACTATAGATGTATAAAAAGATTCTTGCATTTTTATTTTTTTTTTGTACTGGCCCCAGGCTAGCCCTGGTTCCCTTATTTGAGGAGACAAACATGGTTGATTCCGCTGTTCCCTAAGTCTCGTTATTTCGGCACAGACTGCATCAGAAATTTGCCGGACCAGGCTAGCCCTGGTTCCCATATTTGAGGAGACGAACACGGTTGATTCCGCTGTTCACTAAGTCTCTTATTCCGGCACAGACTGCATCCAAAATACTTCACCCACGTGGCATCGTTCCTTAACAGCATCAGGTTCTAATCCTGACTATTTTCATTTGAGAAGACTGGCACGGCCGTTGCCCCTAAGTCTTATTAAGTTTTGGGTACAGACTGCATCCCAAAACCTCACCGATCCATTTAACTTTTGTTAGACAGAGGGCACTTTCACTGAGGCCTCGGCAGGTCCCCCAAGTACAAGAGGCACTGTGTCTAACTCTTTAAACAGAGGGCATTTTCACTGGGGGCTTGTCCGGCCACCAGTAGGTGATGCCGTGTCTACAGCAGAGGTGCCGTGTCTACAGCAGATTTAAACGATCATGGCTTCGATCTACAGCAGCATCGGGTCGAGCACTGTAAATGGCTTCCCCCCGGCATCAGGACACTAACCCTGGCTCTTTTCATTTGAGGAGATGTACCTGGGTGATTATTAGTTACCCTGGCTTCCCAAGTCTTGTTATTTTGGTTTAGACTGACTCCAAAATGTTTTATTTGATGGACCATACACCCGTGCATTGTACGTCTATGATCGCGACCGTTCTACCTCAGACTGAAAATAGAACACGTGCATTCTCCTTTTAACTTTTTAAACTATTTGACTATTTGTTTAGACTTTACATGTGACTCCCAACTAAATTATAAAATTTGGGGATTGGATATACCCCTTAATCAGACAACTGTAAATTTAGTATGGCCAAAGTGCAGAAATTTGTGTAAAAAAAGGTTTTCTGCTTACCTTTTTTGTTCAGGCGCCACAGCAGTCTGCAAAAAGGGTCTTTCCGACGCGATGTGTTCAGGCTCGCCTCGGAATAATTCAACTGGGTCACTGGCACCAGATTGTTAGAAAAATACCCGATTCTTTGATTGAAAGATCCAAGAACAAGCTGGAGAATTCCTTAATTTAAAGATGTAACATTTATTTGGAGATCACATGTAAAACAAGCAGCGCTGGATCAGTGTGATGCAGCACCCTAGGGAACATCCTCAGACTGATCCCGACTTCCGGGTGCAGCTTACATTAATCTTCTCGGGTTGCCGGGTTGGGCCAACCCTGTACAATAGGATGGGCTTATACGTGACTGTCTGATTGGCCAATTTAACTCTGACATGAACAGACCATCCACTGCTCACCGTATTATTTCTAGAATGTGTGATCAACAGTGTACGTGAGTGTTGGATCTGGGTGTGTATGTAATGTGATAGACCTGATGTGTGAGAGAGAGAGAGAGAGAGAGAGAGAGAGAGAGAGAGAGAGAGAGAGAGATTTGATTTTTAAAAGATCTTTAATAAACACACTTGTCCATCAGTCAATACAATTTCTATATCATGCTATGTTACACAGAAAATTAATCCCCCAAAAAACGCCCAAAAAAAAGCTGTCCATCATGAACTGAACAGAGGACATTCTCCAGGGACCAGAGGGTCCTGAAACCTTCCACATCCCCATTCCCCATAAAAAACTGAAAGTCCAGCCTGATTCTGGCTTTAAGTAGCCTCACAAATAAAATTTTGACATCAACATCATTCTCAACATTCTCAAGTTTTCTTCTCCGGCTTACATAGATAGCCAACTTTGCCTGTCCTAAAACAAAGTTCAGTAGTTGACACTTCTGCTTAAAACGACGATTGTACATAAAACCACAAATGAAAACCTGCTTAGAGAAAACTTCCTTAAAAAAATGAAAAAGTTTTGTGAGAAGTTCAAAGAGGCCACTCAGGCGCTGACATTCAATAAAACAATGAAAAACAGTCTCCCTAGAGGAACAAAAAACACACTGATCACTGACACTGCTGTTAATCACAGAAACAAAAGCATTGACAGCTATAATACCATGCAGGACCCTCCACTGTAAGTCTCCATGCCTCTTAGGGAGAGGGGCTTTGTAAAGAGCCCTCCAGGCAGGCCGATGCCCTTTTCCTAGTTTAAAATAGGCTCTCCAAGGAGTGTCCACACAGGTGTTCAATCGGTCCTTGTTGAGTGCCATCACCACCAGTCTGTAGAGTGCCTTACCACTGGCTCCTCCAAAGTCCACACCAGTGGGAGCACAGAATGCCAGTAAGGAGCAAGGAGCGACGTCAAAGTCCATATAGAGCGTGAGAGAGGGAAAGGGGTCAGTGCTTTCTGGCTGCAGCGTGCCATTGCTAAAGTCCAAGAGTAGGGAGTGCTCAAGTCCATGAAGCTCCTGTTTCCAGTGTGCAAGAAGACCATCGATGAAACGAATCGACCTGACACCAAGATGAGCTGCTAAAGCTGAGGCGTTGTTGAGGCCAGGACCTGTATGAAAGTCAGTCTAAAAGCAGCACCTCTACTAGCTAAATGAATCACTCCTTGCCCCCCCTCCTCTTTGGGAAGAAATAACAGGGCTTGAGGAACCCAGTGGAGTCCACCCCCCCAAAAAAAGTCCACCAAAACAGACTGAATTTTGGACAACAAACCAGCAGGGGGGTCCATGCACATGAGGCGGTGCCACAGGGATGAGGAAACAAGATTATTTAAAATGAGCACTCTTCCTCTAAAAGATATTCTTGGCATTAGCCACTTCCACTTGTTTAGTCTCCCGTTAATCTTCTCTATGACCCCATCCCAATTTTTTTGCTCAAACTGCTGATTTCCAATAAAGACGCCAAGATACTTAAAACCTCCTTGTTTCCAAATCAACCCACCAGGCAGCGTAAGCTGATTTTCTAGTTTCTCCCCCACCATCAGAGCCTCGCTTTTTCCCCAGTTTATCTTTGCAGAGGAAAGTTGGCCAAAAAGATTGACACTCCTAACCAGAACGTCAATGTCACTCTGCTTGTTTAGCAGAATGACTACATCATCTGCATAGGCCGACAGCTTGAGCGTGGTGTCACAGCCAGGAAAAGTAACTCCTGATAGATCCCTTCTCAGGCAGTGAAGCAAAGGCTCTATGGCGAGGGAGTACAGCATCCCTGGGAGAGGGCAGCCCTGCCGAACCCCCCTCTGGACTTTTAAAGGGGCAGACAGGCCCCCATTTATCTTCAGCACACTCTCAATGTCACTGTACAAGACCCGTATCCTGGCTATGAAGCCTGGGCTGAACCCAAAAGCTGTTAAAACTGTCCATAAATATTGGTGTTCAATCCGATCAAACGCCTTTTCCTGGTCAATTGAAATCAAACCAGTTTCTACCGCCAATGAACCAGAGACCTCCAAAATATCCCGAATTAAAGTGACGTTGTCACTAATCAGCCTGCCAGGCACACAGTAAGTCTGGTCTACATGAATGAGCTCGCTCATCACCTTTCTCAGTCTTCGGGCCAGAGCTTTTGAGAGAATCTTGTAGTCTGTGCAGAGCAGAGAGACTGGCCTCCAGTTCTTTAGGCTCTGGAGGTCCCCCTTTTTCGGCAACAGTGTGATGATGGCCCTCCTGCAGGTCGTGGGTAGGGTCCCCCTTTCCAAGCCATCTTGGAGAACCTCCAGCAGGTCTGGACCAAGCAGGGGCCAGAATTCCTTAAAAAAGTCCACAGAGAGACCATCTATGCCTGGTGATTTTCCATTCTGGAGGCTCATTAGCGCCGTATGCAGCTCAGACAGAGACAGTGGAGCATCCAAGCCGGCAACAAGGTCCTCTGAGAGCACTGGAAGACCATCAAGGAAAACCTGGCCCAGTGACGTGTCCTCCCTCCACTCTGCTCTAAACAATTCACTGTAAAAGCTAGCAGCGTGTTTCCTGATCTCTGCTGCTGTGGAGATTGTTCTCCCGTCATCGCCCAACAAGGAGTGAATGAGCTTTCTCTGTCCATTTTTCCCCTCCAGTCCAAAAAAGTACTGGGAGGGCGAGTCCATCAGAGCTACATCCATGTAGCGTGAGCGGACCAGAGCACCCTGTGCGGTGACCCCTAGCAAGCTAGCCAAGGCTGACCTTTTTGACTTGAGAGCCTCTAAGTGCTCCTGTTTTCCTGTAGAACTGAGCAACTCCTCTAGTTCTACCACCTCAGTCTCCAGAACTTTCAAGGATTGGGTCAAGCTACGAGTGACATTTTGAGTGTACTGTTGGCAGAGTTGTTTTATCTGGGCCTTACCAAAATCCCACCACAATTGGAGAGAACTAAAAGAGGGTTTTTGTTCCCTGTGTGACTTCCAAACATCATGAAAAACCTCTTTAAAAAACACATCATTTAAAAGTGTATTGTTAAAATGCCAAAAAGCACTCTTACACTTTACATTTTCAATAAACACAGAACAAAACAGCAGGCAGTGATCAGTGAAACCAACAGGACAGATACAACTATTTTTAAAAACACTCATTTGATGTTTAAAACCATAAAAACGGTCTAACCTAGCCATAGATAAAAGATTATCTTTGACATGGCTCCAGGTGTACTGCCTCTGGTCCCCATGATGTGATCTCCACACATCGGCCCTTTCATGTGTTTTCACCAGTTCTCTCAGCCTATTGGCAGAAGCAGGGTGAGGCTCCTGATGGTTCCTGTCTAGTCTGTGGTTTAATGTACAGTTAAAATCACCCCCCAGAAATAAAAAACTATTTGGATCACAGGACTTAACCGTATCCGAAAGCACGTCAAAGACCCTGATCCTCTCTGCTCTCTGTGTTGGCACATACACGTTTATAAAAACGAAGTTCACGTTTTCAAACTGTACCTTTAATAAGAGGAAATGACCTCTCACCACCTCTTCTACCTCATAAGAGACAGGCACACAACCCCTAGAGAAAAGTACAGCCACCCCCCCACTGCTACTGGATTTGTGGCTAAAAAAAATGCAGCCATCCCACTCTTTTCTCCAATGGCTCTCAATGTCCACAGTGCTGTGAGTCTCCTGGACCATCAGCACGTCAAGTTTCTTTAAATTAAAAAGCTTGTATAAAGAGGCCCTTTTTACATCATCCCTGGCCCCATTAATATTGAGAGTGCCAATTCTAAGGTGGGGCATTAAAAAGGATAAAAATAGGGTACAGTAAAAAAACACACACATAGCATAAAAGGGAAGAAACAAACTAAGAGTCAACATGACTGTTAGTAATTTGCAATTTCAGTTTAGCAACCAGTTTCTTTAAACGATAAATTTCCTGATCAGTGAAAGTCTCATTCCCATCATTCAGTTTCATAAATTTGCGAGCTGATGCCACGAATAACTCCAGATCTGGAAAGTAATTTTCCACTTTCACAGCTCTGCTCCCCTTAGTCACCTGGAGAAATTGCCTAATTTTAGTAAAACAATAGGAGCTTTGCTCCTCCTGCGTCTGCGTCTGCATCAGTTCAGACTCATCTCCACTTTCGTCAGAAGCGCTCTCATTCAGTAAATCTAAATTCCCAACCCTACTAGATTTAGCAGAGCTCTGCAAGTTTTCCGCACTTTTCCTTTTTTGTGCAGCTTTAAAAGGATCCTCTTCAACAAAACTACATTCCTGCATTTCTTCATGAAACGCAACGTTTGTCATGCAGTGTTTGCTCTGTGTGTCCGCTACAGCCTCAAACCGCTCCTCCCCCGCCTGCAAAGTCTGTTCATTCAGGTTCCTTCGTTTAACTGCACTTTTACTTACACCCTCCACCTGTTTACCCCGGGCGACAGGCTCGTCACAATGATCAGAGCTGCCGCCAGACAGAAATTCCCCACCATCACTGTTTGGGGGGGCAACTACCGCGCCCGCCGCGGCCACCCCAGCAGAGGCGGCCGCGGCCGCCCCAGCACAAGCGGACGCGGACGCCCCCGCAGAAGTAGAAGCGGACGCGGCCGCCGACGCGGAAGCGGCCGCCGCAGCGGCATCCGCCGCACCACATGTAGCGCTACCCTCCGGACCACCAGAAACAGCGGCGTCACCTTTCTTACCGCCAGTGCTCTTTGTGTTCGCCTTTTCAGGACATGACCTAATAAGATGGCCTTCTGCGCCACACGCAAAACACTTCATGGTTTCAGATGTTGCAAACACCAAGTAGCTAAAGCCGTCAATCCTGAAATTAAAAGACGCGTTCAGTTCAGCAGAGCTGTCTTTCAACACCATGAAACGCTGCCTCCTATGACATACAACATGCTTCAGCAGGGGTGATTTACTACCCAGAGAGACCATTCTGATAGGGGACACAACCTGGCCAAAACGGGACAACTCTCTAATCAGCTGATCATTTTTAACGAAAGGAGGAGCGTTTGAGATGGTGATCCTCCTAGACGGATTCGCCAGCGGTAAAACGGGAGTAAAAGTGTCACCTAGGACCACTCCCTGTGCCAACACCTGATCAGCTTTTTCAGTCGAATCCAGAAAGATCACAATTGCGCTGTTCATCCTCGATGCTGATTTTATGCTGCCATGCCCAACCACCGGTCCTACAGCGAGGCTGGCCTCCTCCACAGAACAGGGAACTGTCGGGAGGATTCTCACACCATGACGCCGGGTTAAGCGCTCAAACTCCACACCACCATCAATCACCGGCATGATGCCGGCCGGGAAAAACCGGCAGCAGAAGCTACCGTTCCCCAACACACTCACTCCAACACTCACACCCCAGCACACACACACTCAAACCACTATATTAAACACACACACCTCAAACACACAAGATAGAGAAAAAGTTAGAAAATACAAAGTTTAAAAGTACTCACTCGACACCACTCCACACCCCTGCTCCCACAAACGCCCACGCATGCGCACGAGAGAGAGAGAGAGAGAGAGAGAGAGAGAGAGAGAGAGAGAGAGAGAGAGAGAGAGAGAGGACTTTTAAAAAAAAGGCTTTATTGCACATTTCAAAATTGCAGAAAGACCAATATCAGTTGTCCAAGTGTGTCACATCTCAAAAGTGCAAACATAACTCATCCCCCTGACCCACTGAACACAAAACATTCCCTACAGCCCATCTATTGATGAACACCTCCAGATTGTCTACCATTTGATAGTAAGAGAACTCCACCCAGAGTCTGACTTTCAACAAGACCTTGAAAGTGACATAACGTTCGGCTCAGGAGACGCACACACACAGGCTCAGAGTAGTTCAAACTGTTTATTAACAACAGGGATGTTTGGGTGCATGTCTGCGGAATGTTAATGTGTTGGTGGTGGCATCTGCTTCGGACCCAGAGGCAGGAGACCGTTCAGCCGGCAACCCTATGGGAGAAATCAGACACAGGGTGATGAGCACACACCAACACAGGAGGAGAATAGGCGAGGGAGAGAAGCTTACTTGTTGGGACAGATGACTGGCGCTTCAAGGATGGAAGCCCGGGAGACAGCCACCTGCAGGGCTCGGTGCAGCAGCGAGGAGAGACGAGGGACGGGATTGTCCGCCGCCGAGGAATCCACCTGTGCACAGGGGAGCAGACTGGAGAGATGAGGTAAGCGATTTTCTTACCGGTGACGAGGATGCTGAAGAGAATGTGGTAGAAGCCCATGGAAGGGAAATGAAGTCTACGGCTTCAGGCCGAAGCTCAGGGCGAGGCGGCTTTTATCCCTCGCCGCTGACGAGTAGCAGGTGCGTGAGCAGGTAGCGCCGCTGATGAATGGCGCGGCGTGACAGTACTCCCCCCTCTAGCAGCGCCTCCTGGCGATGGCTTATCCGGGTGCGCTCGGTGGAAGTCCGCGATGAGCGATGGGTCCAACACAAACGACGGGGGCACCCACTGTCGATGCTTGGGCCCATAGCCCTCCCAGTCCACCAAGTATTGCAACCCACGACCCCGGCGCCAGGAGTCCAGGATGGAGGAGGCGGACCAGGCCGGATGGCCACCAATCATCCGGGGCGCGGGTTGCGCTGCAGGAGGAGGGCAAAGGGGGTCAGTAACTGCCAGTTTCACCTTCGACACGTGGAAAGTAGGATGAATGCGGAGGGAGGGGGGAATAGCCACGCGCACAGCCACCGGGTTGATGATCCGGGTGATGGGATAGGGACCCATGAAGCGCTGTGCCAGCTTTCTCCTCTCGCCTTTTAGAGTGACGTCCTGGGTGGAAATGTAAACAAGCTGCCCAACTCTGTACGCCGGGGCAGGTCTTCTACGCCGGTCCGCCACAGTCCTGTTGCGCTCCGCTGTGCGTAATAGCGCATGGCGCGCGGCAGCCCAGGTGGAGCGGAACTGCCTGAGATGGGCCCTAACTGACGGGACAGTTACTTCACTCTCCTGCTCCGGAAACAGCGGGGGGTCGTAACCCAGGGACGCTTTGAAGGGGGACATCCCTGTAGCAGAAGAGCGAGCGGTGTTGTGGGCATATTCAACCCAGGCAAGATGGTTGCTCCAGGACGTGGGTTTGGATCTGGACACACAGCGGAGCGCAGCCTCCAGCTCCTGGTTGGTCCTCTCACACTGCCCGTTGGATTGGGGGTGATGGCCGGAGGAGAGGCTCACCTTGGCTCCGATGGCGTTGCAGAAAGACCTCCAAACCTCAGATGAAAACTGGGGACCCCGGTCCGAGACCACGTCCACCGGAATCCCATGCAGCCTGACCACGTGTTGGACGAGGAGGTCCGCCGTCTCCAGGGCAGTAGGGAGGCCTCGCAGGGAGACGAAGTGCACAGCCTTGGAGAAGCGGTCCACGATGGTCAGGATGGTGTCATAGGAGTTGGAGACAGGGAGTCCGGTGACGAAACCCAGCGCGATGTGTGACCAGGGCCTGCCAGGGACGGGCAGGGGCTGGAGCAGACCCGCTGGAGGGGCATTTCCCGACTTGCAGGTGGCACAGATTGGGCAAGCCCGGGCGTAGCGGGCTGCATCCCTCCGCAGGCCTGGCCACCAAAAGGACCGTTGGAGGAGATCTATCATCCGGGAGGTGCCAGGGTGACAGGTGAGTTTGGAGGTGTGGAGCCAGTGGATGACCTCTCCTCGGACCGCGGATGGCACGAACAGCCTCCCCTCCGGTCCGCCGCCAGGGTCAGGTTCCACCTCCTGTGCCTTCCGGATCTTGCTCTCGATGTCCCACGAGATGGCTCCCACGACGCACGACCTGGGCAGGATGGAGTGGGGCGCCTCCTCCGACTCCACGGGGGCGAACTGCCTGGAGAGGGCGTCAGGCAGGACGTTCCTAGAGCCAGGCCTGAAGGTGATGGAAAATTGGAACCTGGCGAAGAACAGGGACCAGCGCGCCTGGCGGGCATTCAGGCGCTTGGCAGATCGTAAGTATTTCAAGTTCTTGTGGTCCGTGAGGACCACAAATGGCAGGTTCGCCCCCTCTAACCAGTGGCGCCACTCCTGCAGGGCGAGCTTGATGGCCAAGAGCTCTCTGTCCCCCACATCGTAGTTTCTCTCCGCCGGGGACAAGCGCCGGGAGAAGAAGGCGCACGGTCGTTTGGCGCCATCGTCCGGTGACCGCTGGGACAGCACTGCTCCCACTCCCGTGTCCGAAGCGTCTACCTCTACGATGCACTGCAGCGCGGGGTTGACCTGGCGAAGGACCCGGGAGGAGGAGAATTCCGCCTTCAGCGCCTCAAAGGCGGCAGCGACCTCTTCAGTCCACCGGAACGGGACCTTTGGGGATGTGAGGCGGGTCAGTGGTCCAACGATGGCACTGAAGTTGGGGACAAAGCGGCGGTAGAAATTGGCGAAGCCAACAAATTGCTGCACCTGTTTCCGGGATGCAGGTGTGGGCCATTCCACCACCGCCTTTACCTTCTCTGGGTCGGGGAGCACCTTATCGTGGGCGATGATGAACCCCAGGAAGGACATACTCCTGGCGTAAAATTCACACTTCTCTGCCTTAACGTACAGACGATTCTCCAGCAGCCTTTGGAGGACCCGCCTCACGTGGACCTGGTGCTCATCCCTGGACTTGGAGAAGATGAGAATATCGTCCAGGTAGACGAACACGAAAAGGCCAATGAAGTCCCGGAGGACGTCATTAATGAGGCGCTGGAAGACTGCAGGAGCATTGGTCAACCCGAATGGCATCACCAGGTATTCAAAGTGGCCGTTCGGGGTACGGAAGGCCGTTTTCCACTCATCTCCCTCCCGGATCCGGACGAGGTGGTAAGCGCTGCGTAGGTCCAGCTTGGTGAACCAGGTCGCCCCCTGGAGGGAGTGGAAAGCAGTGTCCATGAGAGGCAGGGTGTAACAGTCCTTCTCCGTGATATTATTGAGGGCCCGGTAGTCGATACAAGGGCGGAGGGACCCATCCTTCTTTCCCACGAAGAAGAACCCTGCCCCCACGGGTGACGATGATGGGCGGATAATCCCAGCACTTAATGACTCCTTCAGGTAGGCGTTCATCGTCTCCTTCTCCGGCGCAGACAGGCTGTAAAGGCGACCAGAAGGTAAGGGAGCCCCCTGGCGGAGGTTGATGGCGCAGTCATAGGGCCGATGAGGGGGGAGAGACATAGCTTTCGCTTTGCTGAACACCATACCCAGGTCGTGAAATTCTGGGGGCACCAGAGACAGGTCCGGGGGTGCAGCGTCCGTCGCAGGGGGAGGAGCGGATGGAGAGCAGGCAGCGGACTGAAGGCAGGTGCCCATACAGAACGTACTCCATGCCGATATCCCAGCTGATTTCCAATCCAGGACCGGATTGTGAAGGCGGAGCCAGGGATACCCCAGGATGACGGGCGACACAGAGTTGGGAAGGACGTAAAAGCTCATCTCCTCCCGGTGGTTTCCCGAGATGATGACCGGTAGGGGGACAGTTTGATGTGTCACTCTCCCAAGGGTGGCACGGGAGAGGTGGACTAGGGAGATGGGAGTGTTGAGTGCCTGGCAGCGGAAGCCCAATCGGGTTGCCAGGCTTTGTGAAATGAAGCTGCCTTCTGCGCCCGAATCCACCAGTGCGTGGGTGAGGTGCCCAGTGGGGTTATGGCAGAAACGGATGGGCAGCTTCAATTGAGTGAGTGATCCTAACCGATTGACGTCCGCGAGGCTTCCAACAGTGACTCGCGGACCCCACCGACTGGCTTTCCGTGGACAACGCTCCACGGTGTGTTGGTCGCCTCCGCAATACATGCAGAGGCCCAACTCACGGCGGCGTTGTTTCTTCACAGGGGAAAGTTTAGTCCAGCCCGTCACCATCGGCTCCGACTCCTCAGGGCGCGATGCTGGCGGCACCGCCAGGGGGCGAGCTTGGAACAGGTGCGGCGAGGCTCCACGAGGGCGAGAAGAAGAAGACCTCCGCCCCGAGGAGCGCTCGCGCAGCCTGTTATCCAAACTTACCGCTAAGGACGTCAGCTCCGCTAGCGTCCCAGGGATATCCCGACCAGCCAGTTCATCCCTCAGATCACTATTGAGGCTGCGGAGGAACAGGCCACAGAGGGAGCGTTCCTCCCAGCCCAATTCCTCCGCCGCTACCCGGAAGTCGACCGAGTGGTCCGCTGCCGACCGGCTTCCCTGCTGGAGAGCGAGAAGCCGATCGACCTGGACCGTTTCGGTTTGAGAATGGTCAAAGACCTCCAGAAAGCGCCTCACGAATTGGTCATAGGTGAGGGTGGCATAACTGGGCCTCGCCATTACGGCGTAGGTCCAAGTTAACGCACGCCCCTCCAGAAGATTCCCTATGTAAGCAATTCGACTGTGATCCGAGGGAAAATCTCCGGGCACACGGTGGAACACGGACTCACACTGCATAATGAACCCCCGCGCTCCGCCGAGCTTACCGCTAAAGCGGGCGGGGGTCGGAATTGGTGTGAGCCGAACCGGTGCCACTGGAGCCGGCTGGACGGCCACTGGAACAGCAGGAGCCGCGCCACCCTGGCGAGTCGGGAGAAACGGCTGTTGGGGGTCCAAGCGGTTCAATCGGTTAGTTAATTCTAATAATTGATTAAGAACCACCTGTTGCTGATAAACAATCTGATCCACCCGAGCCTCGAGGATGGTAAACCGGTGTGCGAGCCCGCCGTCTGCCGAGCCGCTCTGCTGAAGCCGTACTGACATAACGTTCGGCTCAGGAGACGCACACACACAGGCTCAGAGTAGTTCAAACTGTTTATTAACAACAGGGATGTTTGGGTGCGTGTCTGCGGAATGTTAATGTGTTGGTGGTGGCGTCTGCTTCGGACCCAGAGGCAGGAGACCGTTCAGCCGGCAACCCTATGGGAGAAATCAGACACAGGGTGATGAGCACACACCAACACAGGAGGAGAATAGGCGAGGGAGAGAAGCTTACTTGTTGGGACAGATGACTGGCGCTTCAAGGATGGAAGCCCGGGAGACAGCCACCTGCAGGGCTCGGTGCAGCAGCGAGGAGAGATGAGGGACGGGATTGTCTGCCACCGAGGAATCCACCTGTGCACAGGGGAGCAGACTGGAGAGATGAGGTAAGCGATTTTCTTACCGGTGACGAGGATGCTGAAGAGAATGTGGTAGAAGCCCATGGAAGGGAAATGAAGTCTACGGCTTCAGGCCGAAGCTCAGGGCGAGGCGGCTTTTATCCCTCGCCGCTGACGAGTAGCAGGTGCGTGAGCAGGTGGCGCCGCTGATGAATGGCGCGGCGTGACAGAAAGCGGACACAGGATCCACATTGCCAGCATTGCTTGCCCGATTTTTCCTCGTCAGCCAGATGGCAAGCTTAGCAGTCCCAGATAGGAAGTTCATCAAAGTGTGGGCAGCCTTCCTTGCCACTTTATACTTCGGACCGTAAATGAACAGACCAAAAGAGAATCGTTCACCCAAAGCCCGAAACCACTCACGCAAAATCTCAAAAAGTACAGATAAACGAAAACAGTGGACAAACAAATGGTCGAGGGTCTCAACTTGGGAACAAAACAAACATTCCCCCCCTACAGTCAGATCAAGGTGTGCCCTGTATTTATTTGTGGCTATTGCCCCATGCACAATCCTCCACTGGAGATCTGCTGTGCGTTTCTCAATAGGTTGCTTGTACATGCACCGCCAGCTGCCCTTTGGGGAGACCCCTGGCCCCAAACAACCCGCCCACCTCGACTCCATGACATCCTTCAGAGAGCGCAGATTCAGAACCTTCACACAGATGTGATACACTGCCCTTGTCCCAACAAACTGGAACTTGCCCAGGCGAGGAATCCTGAAGGTCAGTAGGTGATCCTCTCCTCCATGCCACTCCCCCACATCTGGAGTTATGGAAATTGCAGGAAAGGTGGACGCAGTGTCGTCATCCCATTGATTGGAAAGAGTGTGGTTCGTCGCAAACGCTTAAAGTGGCTGCGGCAGGGCGGCGCACACGTCCTCCACCACCCTTTGCAGCAGTCTGACAGATGTAATTTTTGCACTCCGCCTCAGTGTATCCATCGATGTGGTCGACATCCTCATAAGATGACCCAGCTTGGTACAGCGTGCCTCCCGCAAACAACTCTGCAGACTGGCAGACTGCAACACCTCTGCTGCGATGAATCGATTGAAAAACAGTGGTTCATCAAACAGCCACATGCCCGGCGCCTCGTCACGGAAGCGGGCCACGTTGAAGACTCGCCATGCATGCAAAACGGACGTGTAAAAAGCAGATAGCCCAGTAAGGTCCACCTCCCCAGATGTCACAAGGAAGAGCTGCTTATCATAGCCCAAGCGACCAACTCTCCTCAAAAGCAACTTAGCAGTGTCCATCCAGCAGGGTCCGCATCTGTAAAGGAGTCGTTGTGCAGTTCGAAGCCTGAAGCTGGCGATCTTGGAATGTATGTCCACCAGGCCCAGTCCCCCCTCGGCCACAGGCAGGTAGAGAACTGGCACGCGGATCCAGTGGCGACCAGACCAAAAGAAGTCCACGATTGTCTTCTGAATCTCCTCCACGAGGCTCCTTGGCAGTGTCAAAGCCACCAGCCTATGCCAGAGAGCCAAGGCAAACAGATTATTCATGACCAGAACCCTGCCCCTATATGACAGCTGTGGTAGCAACCATTTTCATTTAGAAATGTGAGCACACACCTTGTCCTTAACACCCTCCGAGTTATTTCGTTCAAAAGCTCTCCGTACCCAGAAAAAACCCCAACACTTTGAGACCGGCCGTCCCCCACTGAAGGCCGCCGGGCAGGCGAGGGACGGCTTGACGCGACCAGTGGCCCACCAATAGACCCTCACTCTTGGCCCAATTAACCCGTGCAGAAGATGCCCTTTCATAAACTGTCAAAGTGTCCACCAGACGCTGCACATCCCCATGGGAGGTGATGAAAACGTCGACGTCATCCGCATAAGCAGACAAGACAATCGGGCGGCCACAGCTTGATGGCCCCGGCAGAACCAGACCACCCAGCCGAGCGCGCAACCTGCACAGCAAAGGCTCAATAGCCAAGCTGTACAGCTGACCCGAGAGTGGACACCCCTGGCGTATTCCCCGGTGTACAGGGATTGGCCGACTCAGTCCCGCCCCCACCTTCACCAAACACTCAGCTCCAGTGTATAGCAGATTGACCCACCTCAAAAACATATTTCCAAAACCAAACCCCCTCAGGGTAGAAAACAAATAGGAATGGTCAACCCTATCAAAGGCCTTTTCCTGGTCCAAAGACACAATTCCAAACTGTAAGTCATGACATTTACTGAGCTGGAGAACGTCACGTATGAGGAAAACATTGTCCATAATGTTCCGGTCAGGAATACAATATGTTTGATCCCTATCCACAATCAAACCCAAGACAGTGTTCAGTCTGTTTGCCAGGGCCCTGGAAAGCACCTTGTAGTCCGTGCAAAGAAGAGCCACAGGCCTCCAGTTTTTCAGCAGGGCCAAGTCCCCCTGCTTTGGCAACAGAGACAGCACTGCACGGCGGCCTGAGACAGGTAATGTTCCTTCCCTGTAACAGGCCGTCAGAACGTTATAGAAGTCTGGTCCAACAACATTCCAAAAATGCTTAAAAAATTCTGAAGAAAGGCCATCAAGTCCAGGCGCGCGTCCCAGCGCCAGCTGATTCACAGCCACAGTCAACTCATCCAAAGTCAGGGCACAGTCCAGAGCGGCCCTGTCGTCCTGGCCGAGCACCGGAAGGGCCTCAAAGAGCTGATTTTGAGATTCTTTGCAAGACATTCCCGCAGCAAACAGGGCCCCGTAGTAATCCACTGCATGGCGGCGCATCTCGGACGGGTCCGTAGTCAGTCGACCATCTGGGAGTGTCAAGAAAGCCATCAGCTTCTTTGTCGCAGTAGACTTTTCCAAATTGAAGAAGAAGGACGTTGGTGCATCCATGTCCTGCAGGCGAGTGAAGCGCGACCTCACTAGCGCCCCCTCCACTCTGTCCTGCATGAATGTGCGCAGGGCCGATCTCTTCTCCTGCAGCAAAGGACCAGCGGTAGAATCCCGACCCGTAACCAAGCTGGCCTCCAGCCTCTTTACAGCGTCCTCTAGTTCACTGACCTTGGCGTTGATGATGGCAGTTGAGTACGCAGCGTACCGTTGACAAAAAAGGTGAATTTGCACTTTGCCAATGTCCCACCACTGTTCGAGGGAACCAAAACGAGCTTTCGTGGTCCTCCAGTGTTCCCAGAAGCACACAAAATACTGACAAAAGGCATTGTCCTGTAGGAGCTTGTTATTGAAGTGCCAATATGACTTTGCCCGTTTCCCTGGTGAGTTCAGTAACACCGCAGTAGCCAGGTGATGATCCGTGAAACCGACGGGACTTATGTTACTGTGAAGGAGGCCGGGGCTACAGGTTCTAGAAACATATATCCTGTCTAATCTAGCAGCACTGACAACCCCGTCAGTGACCCTGACCCAGGTATACCGTCTCGCATTGGCATTTTTCAACCTCCACGTGTCCACTAAATCTAACTGCACAGTGAAATTTTCCAAGCATCTAGAAGACCGCAGATGAGGTTCTGCATTAGTGCGATCTACAGTGAAGTCCAAGGTACAGTTGAAATCACCAGCCACAACAAGTTGGTCTTGGTGATAGCGCTGCAATTCAGTAGTCATTGTATTGAAAAAGGCAACCCTTTCCGCGCCGTGGTTTGGCGCGTAAACATTAACCAGACAAAACACGGAATCCCCCACTTGCACCCTAACTAGAAGCAGCCTGCCCCATTTTTTAAACTGCCTTGACTAGTACTACTCATTATTACTAGTATTATTATTATTATTACTTATTATTACTTATTTTTCTACACTTATTGCACGTTTCTAGTCCTTTAGTTTTTTAGTTTATCCCTTTTTCTCATTATGTTTTTAATGTTGCAGCATGGCACCGAGACAAATTCCTAGTTTGTGTATCACATGAACAATGGCAATAAACCTGATTCTGATTCTGATTCTCACTATCTCCACCATCGATAAAATTTGTGCATTTGCTGATTCCCCAAACAAAATGGCCACCCCCGCGCTTAGATTTGTGCCGTGACTGAGTGAAAATGGGCCTTTCCACCACAAGCCCCAGTCGACTTCATCCGCCGAATTGGTATGAGTTTCCTGCAAAAACAAAATGTTGAGACCCTTCCGTTTGAACAGGTCACTAACGAATCCCCGTTTATGATTACCCCTGCCACCATTTATGTTTAAGGTCCCTAATTGTATTTTCTGCATTATGGCGATATTTGTGAGGAGCACCGTGCTTTGCCATGGAAATCATTCCATCTTTGCGCGCTTGGCCTTTTGTCCCCCTGCTGATTTACGCAGGGCTGCGAGGTGCTTCTTCAGGCGGTAGCGTTTTCTTTCATCCAGGAGGTCAACACCAACCTCCTTCCTCAGTACATTAACAGACCGAATAAATTTGTCAGTGTCACTGAAGTAATCTGCGATGTTAACGGCCCTATTATTATAGGTCCCATCCAGGAAAGCATTTATTTTGTCTAGTGAATACAAATGCTCATTGGCATCGCCATTAGCCCCAATAGACTCATTTTTAGCAGACTCTGCGTCAGTTCCACACTCCATTCCCTCGTCAGCACAACTCTGCTGACTGTCAGATTCAGCTGGCACGTCAGCTGGTGCAGCTGATCCTTCATCAGTCATGTGCTGACTGTTAGATTCAGCTGGCACGTCAGCTGGTGCAGCTGATCCTTCATCAGTCACGCGCTGACTGTCAGATTCAGCTGGCACGTCAGCTGTTGCAGCTGATCCTTCATCAGTCACGTGGTCCGGGGCGGCGCCTATATCAGGCGACCAGCGTTTTTCCGCCTGCTGCTGTGAAGTTGCAGCAGGCTGCGGAAGCACAGCCGCTGATGTCACACAGCGCGATGCTGAGTCCACGTCATGGACTGCTTGTGCGCCATCGCCAGTCACGCCCCCAGCTGCAGGCCGCGCCGCGGGCGCCACAGGCCGACTGTCCACAGGCACAGCGGCAGGCCCCAGAGCACGAGTGGTGGAAGGCTCTGCCACGCCGTCCGCAGTCGCGGCAAGTGCCGTGGAGGCCTCGCCGGCAGGCTGTGTGACCTCGCCTGGCTCCGCCACGGCGGAAGCCCCCGCCACGCCGTCTGCAGCAGCGCCACGAGCGGAAGGCGCACCGGCCGCCCCAGCCGCGGCCCCACCAGAGCCCCCCGCCGGGCGCCTGTGCGGGCAGGCGAAACGTTTATGGCCCACATCACCACACTCAAAACACTTCATTTGTCCCGCGCTCGCATACACCATATAGTAGCCGTCCCCGTGTTTGACCCGGAAGGACACTTCCAGAGTCTGAGTGGGCGAGTCTAGAAACATGAACACCTGTCGCCTGAGTGATTTCACATGGTTTAAGTCGGCTTCCCTGATTCCCAAACTGACGTGTTTAAACGGGCCCGCAAACTTCCCGAATCTGCGGAGCTCCGCCGCCAGCTGCTCGTCAGTAATGTAAGGTGGAACACCCGAGACGGTGATAAACGTTGATGGAACTGATAAGGGGGACACCTGCACATACACGTCCCCGATTACAATACCGCTCGCCACACAGCGAGATGATTGTGACGCACCATCAGTGACCTTTTGGGCGACATCGCCATCCCCGCTCCCGACCGCAAGCTGGGCCGCCCGCGGCCCAGCGGCAGGCTCCGGAGCTGGGGCAGTGTGAGCGGAGGCCGCGCCGCCGTCCGCAGCTGCGGCGGGAGTGGAGGGCTCGCCACCGGCACCATCCGCGGCCCCATCAGGGCCCTCCGCCCGCTGCCTGTGCCGACAAGCGAACCGTTTATGGCCCACGTCTCCACATTCAAAACATTTCATCTGTCCCGAGCTCGCATACACCATGTAAGATCCGTCCCCGTGCTTGACCCTGAAGGAGACTTCCAGAGTCTGAGTGGGCGAGCCGAGGAACATGAACACCTGTCGCTTGAGCAATTTCACATCTTTGAACTCGGTGGCCTTGCATCCCAAAGGCAGAGTCGTAAACGGGCCCGCAAACTTCCCAAATCTGCGGAGCTCCGTCGCCAGCTGCTCGTCAGTGATGAAAGGTGGAACACCTGAGACGGTGATTCTCGTTGATGGGACAGATAAGGGGGAGAGAGAGAGAGAGAGAGAGAGAGAGAGATCTATAGCTCTGCCTAATTCCTGTTTAACACAACCTATACGTTCATAAGAATGCAAACAGAATATGTATAGAATCTGTGTAGAGCATAATGGGAGATTACCTACAGAATTATCATTTTGGCACCCTAGCTTTTCATAACCCTTTCACTTTCCTCTTCCCATCATTCTGGTACATTTTGATCTTGGTTTCATCTGTCCAAAGAATGATGTTCCAGAACTAGGTTGGCTTTGGTTTTTTATGACAAAGTCTAATCTGGCCTTTCTATTTTAGAGGCAGATTAGTGGTTTGCACCTTGTACTGAACTCTCAGACACAGTTCAGAGCTCTCAAACACAGTTAGGCCGTGGGACGAGGTCTGAAAAGATGAACTTTCGTTTGACGACTCACCGAACCAAGTTCTGTTAGTTGCATCTTAAAGATGACATATACTGTAATATTAAAACACATTTTTCTGGAAAAATAAGTTGCACATTAAATTATAGAACTAATTTAAAAGCTTATCTTTACAGCGACCCAAAACTGACTCCTGCCTAGTTTAGCACTTTCTCACTAGATGGTCTATGTGCAGTTAGCTAACCATTCAAATTGCTTGTCTCATTCCCAGCCAATCAGAGATGTTTTTACAGTCTGATATTTTCCAAGATGGCAGCCTCCATGGAATGTTGTGTACACGTTGTCGCCGACGATAATACTGAGGTTATAAAGCTAACTGTGGCTAAATATAAGAAGATATGTCAAAGTATTGAGCAGTGGAAGGATATAGATAGCAGAGAAGGGGAAATTGCACTGGAATTGTGTGGAATAGAGGGAAAATGCCCCAACCATGTGACTCTGTTCTCAGGCGAGGATCCCTGCACAGAATGTACCGTATGTTTACCAATGTTACTATCCAACTTTGGCAGTCACAAACGATGTTATGCTAAGTTTACTGATGTCACCAGAATCAGAGATGCGAGAAAGAGGATCGAAAGGCGGAAAAGTGATCCAGAACCAAGTACTTCCAGGAAGCGTCAATCTGAACATTTCCTTCGATCAGCCCTTGGCAATCCACCAAAAAATGTAAGGCGTACAAAATCAGCAGATTTTGAGGAGAACAGGAAGCAGCTGGATCTGTTCCCGGCTGAGTGCTGCATCTGTAAAAGGAATAAATATGAGAAGGACTCTCACAGGAAAGTACGGAAATTAGCACCGCTAACCCAATGCCTGACATATCAAGCAGCTGATGCACTGAAGGAAGCAGCAAAAGAAAAGAACGATGAGGAACTGCTTTTGAAAATAAGGCAAGTAGACATAGTTGCAAAGGAAGCAAAGTATCATAAATCTTGCTACAGGGAATATACAAGAACAACATCTTGCAGCAAAGAAAGAGCAAGTGTCAGTGATACAAATAAGTTTGACAATCAATTTGCAAAATTTTGCACTGACATCATTGAACGACGAATAATTGAAAGTGGGGAAGTCATTAGGATGAACAAGCTGACTCATATCTTTGTAGAATACCTGAAAAAAGAAGCTGGTGATGAGCCATTTGAAGACATATTTAGGAATTGTCAACTGAAAAGGCGACTCGTGAGCAGATATCCTGGCTTAATCTTTGTCAAAAACAAAACTAGGAATTTATGTGAACTAGTTCTTAGTGAAGTAAACAATGTTTCCAAGGTGATAGCTCAGGATTTTGGAAGCACAACTGAGACTGAAACTGAAGAGACAAAGTCTGAAAGTAAGGATAGTTGTGGCAATGCTGAAAATGCACATGTTTATCTAGAAGAACAACGTCACTTGTACACAACATCGCTCTTCCTTCAAAACAAGATCAGTAAACTCCCAGATCAACAAGGACCATGGCCACCTACAGGCAAATATTTGGATGAAAATGCAGTGAAGGCATTTGTACCCCATGAACTTTTTAACTTTCTTGCGTGGTGTATTGGTGAAACAGACGTTATTAACTTTGAGGATTACCTCAGTGTCAACACTGAAGCAGAACGCAAGATTCTTTCTGTTGCCCAAGATATAGTGTATCTAGCATCTTGTGGGAAAAAGTGCACACCCAAACATTTGGTTCTTGGCATGACTGTCCGCCACTTGACTGGATCATCTAAACAGCGCCTATCAGACCTTATTCCAGGCCACAGGTGTCAAACTCATTCCATGGAGGGCCAAGACCCTGCAGGTTTTACCTCCACCCAGTGTCTTCAACAGGTGATTTCATTGAATTTCTTCCCACTGATTGCTGATCAGTGAAAACACCTGCTGAAGACACTGGGTGGAAGTAAAACATGCAGGGTCTTGGCCCTCCATGGAATGAGTTTGACACCCCTGTTCCAGGCCCTCGGTGCTGAATGGGACCTTCCTGAAGCGTACATGGATGATGTGGAAAAATTTGTCTGTGAACTGTATGGCAAGAGTGACAGATTCGGTTGATGAAGCCAGGAATTGTATTTTTAGATACAAGTTCAAAATTGATGCTGCCTTGCCCCCCAACCGAGATACTCTCTTGAACCACACAAAAAGGGTCAACTACCAAGCAGCAATTCATCGCCGGTGTCTGAAGCAGCGCGTGGAATGCCCCAGTCCAGTTGGCTTTGGATGGCACATTGCCGACAACTGTTTGCTGCCAGTCTGGAATACACTACCATGTGCCCCTGATTCTATTTTGAAACATATTAAGTGTGCTTGCAAGAAAACAGGCTGCGCAAAAGGAAAATGTTCTTGCCAGGAGCATGGATTGAGCTGCACAGAGCTCTGTCAGTGTATCGGCTGCAAAAACATAGATGAAGACAATGCTGATGTGACTGTGGAGGCAGATTCAGATCCTGATGACAGTGACGAGGAAAGCATACTTTAGAAGTGAACGCAGGTAAGAATCTATAATTAAAATTTTGTCCCTAAAGGCATTTTAAATCTGTTAAGTATTGTTGGTATTGAGGTCGGTGAGACGGGATGACTTGAAAGGTAGAGAGTTCAGTGAAGAGAAAAGAATTTCTTAGCAAACCAATTTGCATTTAATTCTTATTCAGATATATTCCAGTTTGGATTTTAATGACAGGGTAGGAATGTTTCTTTTAATCTAGTACAGCTCTAAAATATTTCTGTACTGTTATGTATTGGTCTTTCTCAATATCTGCAGACTCGTGTCGGACTCGTCATTTTCCATAATTTGATCAAAATATAATATCTGGGTCAGTCAGGTGACTAAAATCAAACATTTTTGGGGTATTTTTTGCATCTGTGACACAAAATAGTTTCCTAGAAAAATAATATAAACTTTCAGTATGTAAGATACTTAAGAATAGTTTGGTGGACAGCTAGCGTTTTTCCCTGCTCATTAGTAGCTAATTATGTTTTGATTAATAGCTAATTAACGTGCAACTTTACAATCCAGAAAAATTATTTTTGGAAAGAGCACCCTCAAATTACCCTAAAACAAGTGTTCTTTTTTGGTTCGCTCACCCGTCAAACGAAACTTCATTTCCAGCCACAATTTCTGGTCTCGTCCCACGGCCTAAGTTCAGCACCTTGTACTGAACTGTGTTTGCTCTCATGCAGTCTTATATTTATGGTAGACTTAGATCCTAATACACCTACTTCCTGTGTTCTTCATTTGGGTGGATGTTGTGATGGAGTTTTTCTTCACAATGGGAAGGATCCTGTGATCATTCACCACCGTTGTCTTTCTTGGACGTCCAGGCCAATTTGAGCTCCCGAGTTCAGCAGTGTACGCTTTTTTTCCCCCTCAGAATGCGCCAACCTATTGAGCTGGCAACTCCTAACATTTCTGCTGTTTCTCTGATGGATTTCTTCTTTTTTCAGCCTAAGGATGGTCTGTTTTACTTCCACTGAGAGCTCTGTAACCACATGCTGTGGGTTGATGGCAAAAGCTTCCAAATGCAATTGCAGCACCTGGAATCAACTCCAGAGCTGTTACCTGCTTGACTGATGATGGATTAATGAGGAAATAGCCCACGAAATGGCTTTTGAGTCAATTGTCCAACTACTTTTAGGCCCCTGAAATGGGGAGATTTTGTATAAAAATGGTTGCAGTTCCTAAACCATAGCGTCAATTTGGATATGAATACGCTGAAATTAAAGGTGAGTCTGCAATCTAAGCCCATATTGATGATATAACTGTATCTTGAATATACTTTGGTAAACAGCTAAAATAACAAAATTTGACTCAGTGTCCAAATATACTGTATATGCACCTATTTTTTTCAACAGGTTTGTAGTGACTGACTGAGTGAGGTAGGCATCCCTGCAGGTAGCAGAGAAAGGAGAGAGTAAGTATTTATTCTGGTGAGAATGATTTATGTTTCTAGGAAGGGAAGCAGCTTATTGTCATGAATGCTCCTTTGGAGCAGAAGGACAGACCCAGACGCTGGATTGTGTCTGTGACATTTATTAACAAAAAGAACATAGCAGTGCAAAAACGGTGCTGATAATACAAAAATGCAAACAAGAATAACTCACAAGTAAGCCTCAGAGCAGGGAGTGCTCAGGAGAAGTAAAACTTCAGAGGCTGGAAGAAGTAGAGTGATGAGAAGACAATCCAAGACAATCCAAAATAGCCACACTGCAACAGTGAACTGACAGTGCTTAAATACCAAACAGTCCAATGAGCTGCAGGTGTGAGTCAATGAGTGAGCCGGTGACCTAATTAGACCCACTGCCCACAGTTGAGATGGCAGTGGAGTAGCCTGTGAGAAGTATTGGGAGTGTCTGGGAAGAGGAGGCACAAAAGAAAATAATCCAAAATACATATACAGAAATAAACAACTCAAACTAACAGACAACAATACTAGAAATAAAGTGAAGGTCTGAGTTCAGTAAAAACATGAGCTCAGACACATGACAGAAGCCCCCCCCCCCTTTAAAGGGTGGATACCAGACACCCCCAGATAACACCAAGAAGGAACCCCCCCCCCCCCCCAGGGAAGGAGTAAAGCAACAAAAAAAAACAAACACCCCGGGTGGGAGGTGGGGGGGAACAGGCTCAGAAGGGAAAACACAAACCAGCTCATGACCCGCACCTGTGCCTAGTCAGACCCCTAGGCCCCCAAGGTCCCAGAGCTCCAGAGTTCAGCTGGCCGGCCGAAGTCCCAGTCCAGCCGGATGGCCAGGTGGAATGAGTCGGGTGGCCTGCCGGAGAAAAAGGGCCGCCCGACTCAGTGACCCAGTCTTTCGGGCAGCTGGCCAGAGTTCTTAAGCCACCAGGACCTACGGAGTGATCCAGGGGGCGGTCCCACACCGAAAGGCCCAATGGCAGGAAGCAGGGCCTGAGGAGGAGGACCACAATGGTGTCTGGTGGCGGAGGAAGAAGGGGGACCACGATGCCCTCAGTGATCTTAGACTGGGATAATGTTGCACCCATGGTGGCTCCAGTCTGGAGCGGAGCTGCACCCATGGTGGGCCCCAGGCTGGGGGGTAGCACCCATGGCGGGTTAATGCTGGGGCACAGCACCCACGAGGATCCCGACCGAAATGCAGCACCCACGAGGACTTGAGGAGGTGGAACCCAAATGACGACCTCGGGCAGAGGGGAAACTGCACCCACGGAGGACCCGGTCTGGGTCAGAGCTGCACCCACAGAGGTCCCGGGCTGAGATGGAACACCCACGAAGACCTCAACAGGGGGAGCTGGACTCAGGACAACCTCCAGTGGCGAGCCTGGACTCAGAGACCTCTGGCAGTGCTGGAACGTCTCCAATGACCCTGGGAGAAAGCTCAGACACACACAGAGAAGGGGGGTCAGGGTCACCGGCAGAGCCCAGCGAGGTGAGCTCAGGTGCTCAGGAGCCAGGCAAGATTGCTCTAAAACAGATAATAGGAAAACAAAACAGAGCACTTGCCTGAGCTCAAGCTCCACCGCCGTCCAGGACTCCGACGATCCAGGCCATGATTTAATCTCGGGCTCGGTCCTCTGGAGGTCCAGCTCCGATTCCAACTCTGCTATGACGGCCCCCACAGCAGGCATGATGGTAATTGCAGTCTTGGGGGCCCCCAGGCAAAGTGACCCACGCTGGTGGTTCATCCAGCGTGGCAGCAGGGGGTTGGCTCACTGCCGGCCCTGGAACTGGATCCCCCAGGGCCTCAGGCTCCTCCATCATCCAGCGGTTCTGTTTTGGGGCCAGCGGACACGCAGGGACAGATGAGGGAGACATTGAGAGGGCAGGTGAGTTGTTAATTGCTGCAACAGGTGGGGAGAGCTCAGGGGACTGCATATCCTGAGCCTCCCTACCGGGAATCAGGCAAGGCATATCATCATATATAGAAGAGGGAAAAAATGACACTTGCCTGTTTTCCCAGTGTAGGATGTTGCCTGCTGCAGCTGGTGGAGCGTCATCCCTCTCCATGGCTATGGTTAATGTTGGCCCCTCTGAGGATTGTTGAGGAGCCACCCCTGCAGTCACGATGACAGACGCAGCCAGAGAACAAATGTAGGACCTTTCGGCAGCAGGAGAGGACACCGAAGGAGAGGGAGGAACAGCAGCTACAGACCCAAGGGAAGCTGATGATGCAGTTGGAGAAGAGAGAAGGGAGGGCTGCACTGCTGAGAGGAACTCCTGCATCGGTGTTAGAGAAGAGGCTGTCAGAGAGGCAGAGTTATTCCTCCGGCGGTCCGGAGCAGTACGACGGTGCTGCCGTGGAGCTGGTGACGCACACACTGGAGCTGGAGATGGTGAGCCGGGAGAGAGGATGGGCTTCTGCCGTGGGGACCGCCTCCACTTTGGCTCCACTGAAAGCGCACCTACCCTCAGATCAGGAAATGCAGACACCATGAATAACAGCTCTGAGAATTCGAGATATCGCCACAGGCCGGGATGAGCCTCCAGGATTCCCACCACTCCATCCAAACATTCAAGTTTTCTTGGGTCCTCAGGCTTCATCCACAAAATCTCGGAAGAAGACCGCCACCCATTCCTCCTCCACCGTTGGAGATCCCACTGCCAACCTTTCATTGATTTTGCAAGGCCGGCGAGCCAGGGGCATAATGAGCTCCAGGTGTCAGGTGAGTGGGGGGAATAAAAGGCAAAAGGAAAAAAAATGCATAAACACAACAGCTGGGTCCTTCACTGGCGGCTATTTTCTGTCATGAATGCTCCTTCGGAGCATAAGACAGACCCAGGTGCTGGATTGTGTCTGTGACATTTATTAACAAAAAGAACATAACAGTGCAAATACGATGCTGACAATACAAAAAAAAATGCAAACAACAACAACTCACAAGTAAGCCTCAGAGCAGGAAGTGCTCAGGAGAAATCAAACTTCAGAGGCTGGAAGAAGTAGAGTAATGAGAAGAAAATTTGATTTTTTTTTTTTGATTTTGTGTACTTTATTGATCCCCAGAAGGGAAATTCAGGGAATCCACCTGGATGGATGAAGCAGCCACAGTACAGCGCTATCCCTTTACCATTCACACATACATTCACACCTAGGGCCACTTTAGAGTCTCCAATTCACCTAACCTGCATGTTTTTGGCCTGTGGGAGGAAACCGGAGAAATCCCGGAGTAAATCCACACAGACACAGGTTTTTTTTTTTTTTGTTGTTGTTTTTTTTGTTACTTATTTGTACCCGTAGGTAGATTTGGTTTGCAGTCTGGTGACAAGCTACCGGCTGCTGGTCGCTGCGTGCGCGAGCGCCCTAAACCTACATGCTTTTGGTATGCGGGAGGAAACCGGAGAAATCCCGGAGTAAACCCGCGCAACACGGGGAGAACATGCAAACTCCACACAGCTCACTGTTGGTCGGGGGCTGGGATCGAACCCACGATCTCATGATCCCCGCGATCCCCCGGCCGAGGGTAAAACTGTGCTGCCACAGTGCTAAACCACTGCGCCACTGTGCATGCAAACTCCACACAGATCACCGTTGGTCAGGGGCTGGGATTGAACCCGGGATCCCATGGCCAAGGGTGAGTTGCTGTGCTGCCACAGTGCTAACCACTGCTCCACCGCACCTCCCCAAAATCTAAGACAGTCCAAAATAGCCGCACTGCAACAGTGAATTGGCAGTGCTTAAATACCAAACAGTCCAGTGAGCTGCAGGTGTGAGTCAATGAGTGAGCCAGTGACCTAATTAGACCCACTGCCCACAGCTGAGATAGCAGGGAAGTAGCCTGTGGGCTGTAGTGGAAGTGTCTGGGAAGAGAGGCACAAAAGAAAATAACCCAAAATGCATATACAAAAATAAACAACTCAAACTAACAGACAACAATACTAGAAATAAAGTGAAGGTCTGAGCTCAGTAAAAACATGAGCTCAGACACATGACACTTATGTGTAGGTAGGTATGAGTGTGACTGTTTCCACTTACAGATGGTGGTAGTTATTCAGGTAAGCAGACAAGACAACAGAAGTAGGTAGAGAATGGTGCCCCGGGCCCATGGTCTTTTTCCTGTGATGGCTTACATGAGTCCGGTTTCCTCTGAGGAGAATATCCAGGTCCAAATAGAGATGGTTAACAGAGGCAGCACCTTATTTATCTTTTGTTCTTATTAAAAACAAGAATAGAAAGGAGATGTCTTTACCTTCTTAACATGTTTCGACTGTACAATGCAGCCTTCGTCAGAAGAGTCAGCTGATTGCTGCCAGGTGACATTTATCAGCTGATTTTTGTAGGCGGGGCCAGCTCAGCAGATCTGTCAGATCCACCGAGCCGGCCCCGCCTTCCGACGTCAGATGGTCTCTGGAGAATGTGGTCCCAGGTGTGGGAAAGCATAAAGGCCCCCTCATCTCGGTTCATGGTGTCTTTTCCCTGCTTCCTGATTTCTATGGCCTCCTTGATCCAGCGTTTGTGTCTGTTGCTCTCTGATCCAATCATTTTTGCGTTGTCCCAGTCCATGATGTGATTATTTCTTTTGCAGTGATCTGATATTGCTGATTTTAATGTTTCTTGTTCTGCCTTTTCTTTTTGTGATGTTGTGAGTCGTCTTTGTGTTTCTCACATTCCTTCTGGTGTTCTTTTTTTCTTGTGGTGAATGATCTTCCAGTTTCTCCAATGTAGGTTTTGTTGCATGATCTGCATAATATTTCATATATTACATTGCATTTTTTGTCTTGTTCTATTCTGTCCTTGGGGTGTACTAATAACGGTCTTAATTTTTTGTGTGGTTTTACTGCTGTGTTTATTTTGTATTTTTTCATGATCCTTTGAATTGGTTCCGTGATCCCTCATATGTATGGTATAGTTATGGTGTCCTTGTTTTTTATTTCAACTTTTGTTCTGTGTCTTATTTCCTGTTTGTTTTCTTTGTTTTTGACTTGCTGTTTCCCTTTGTTTATGGCCCATACTGGATATTGGCAGCATATAAGTGCATGTTTTATGTGGTTTCCTCCTCCTGTCTGTCTTCTTGGTCTGTGATGATGGTGGCCGGTTCATATAACGTCCTGACAACTGATAGTTTGTGTGCTGTGGGGTGTTCTGATGTCCATAGTAGGTACTGATCTGTGTGGGTTGGTTTCCTGTAGACTGTGATTTTTATGCTGCCATCATCATTGTGGTGGATTTTCATGTCCAGAAAGGCTATGGTGCCATTTTCCTCCTCTTTGTGTGTGAATTTTATATTTCCAGTGTTGTCCGTGCTGTTCAGATGGT
This sequence comes from Pholidichthys leucotaenia, assembly GCA_020510985.1. Taxonomy (NCBI): domain Eukaryota; kingdom Metazoa; phylum Chordata; class Actinopteri; order Cichliformes; family Pholidichthyidae; genus Pholidichthys; species Pholidichthys leucotaenia. The sequence goes on along the minus strand of CM035841.1, from coordinate 428,158,538 downwards.
CAGTGAGTTCTTGTGTGTGTCCTTTCCTTATTTTCTCCAGAATGTCGTCCACATATCTCTTCCAAAGGGTGGGTTTGCATTGTGTAGGTGCTGTGTTGATGGCTTTGCTTTCCAGATCCTCCATGAAAAAGCTGCTCATAATGGCTGATAGTGGGTCTCCCATTGCAAATCCTTCTTTTTGTCTGTAAATTTTTCCTCTGTATTGAAAATAGGTGGATTTTGCAACAAATTGTAATAGTTCGGATATGTCGTGAACTGTGAGATTGGTGCGTCTTTTAAGGGTACTGTCATTACTGAGGCGTCCTTGCACTATATGTAATGTGACATCAACAGGTGTCTTTGTGAATACTGAAATGATGTCATGTGAAAAGAGGATCTCGTCTGATTCCATTTTCATATTTTTGAGTTCTTGTGCCAGTTCTTTTGAGTTTTTGCAGTGGTAATCTGATAGTCCAAGGAGGGGTTTGATGATTTCAACCAGGGCTTTTGATAAGTTGTACATGACTGATCCAATACTGTCTATTATTGGCCGCAGTGGGATGTCCTTTTTGTGTATTTTTGGGATTCCGTAGATCCGGGGGGTGATGCTGGCTGTGGGTATCAGGTGATCATATGCGTCCTTTGTGATTTTTTTTTACTTTCTAATAGGGGTTTGAGAAGGGCTTTTAGCATTTTTTTTTTCTTTTCTTCTGTGGGGTTTGTTTTAATGATTTCGTATGTGCTTTCATCTGCCAACATGGTTTCCATCTGTTTTGTTCCATCCACCAAGGCGGGGCTGGCTCGGTGGATCTGACAGATCTGCTGAGCTGGCCCCGCCTACAAAAATCAGCTGATAAATGTCACCTGGCAGCAATCACCTGACTCTTCTGATGAAGGCTGCAGTGTACAGTCGAAACATGTTAAGAAGGTAAAGCCATCTCCTTTCTATTCTTGTTTTTAATAAGAACAAAAGATAAATAATTAAAAGAAGACAAAATGAACCTACTTGAGCTATTAAGAGGCAGCACCGGTGGGGAGAAACAAGGAATCCTCAGAAGCAGGTAAGTAGAATTGTTCATTTGCCTTAAGTGAATGATCACGGCGACTCAGGGCACAAGGGACAGGAAAGCAAGCGAGCATAGAGCACACATGGAAGTTCAAAGCAGGAGATCTCTGGACATGACAAGCTGTAGTGTAGAGACAATCCCACACAGGAGCGACTGCCTAAGCTGGTTAAAAAGGCAGTGGAGCTGATCAGCAGCAGGTGAGAAGATGAGGTGTAGCTGCAGGTAATCACAAGCAGTTAGTGATGATTGATGTGTTTGCGCGTGAGTGCTTGCTCACCCTAAATACATGACACGACCCATTCATGCTCTTGCCAGATCCCTAAAGAAGTGGTGTTGTGGCACCTCCAAGTTCAAGGTCCTCAGCCGGAAAAGGGTTGATTGTATTCTTCAGGTTGGGGATGAACTCCTTCCCCAAATGGCGGAGTTCAAGTATCTGGATTTTATTCACAAGCGGATGAATTGGAGCAGTATCAGCAGTGATACAGACGTTGAACCAGTCTGTTGTGGTGAAGAGGGAGCTGAGCTCTAAAGCAAAGCCTTTAATATATCACTCAATCTACGTTCCTACCCTCACTTGTGATCATGAACTTTGGATAATGACTGAAAAAAATGAGATCAGGGATACAAGTGGCTGAAATGAGCTTCTGCCATAGGGTGGCTGGACTCACCCTTAGAGATAGGGTGTGCAGCTCAGTTATCTGGGAGAGGCTCAGAGTAGAGCCACTACTCTACCCAGGAGTCAGCTGAGGTGGTTTAGGAGCGTTTGCGAATGTTACATAATTAAAGAAAAAAAAACTTTATTCAAAATTGTACTTCTTAGAAATCAGAACTGAAATCATTGTTCTTTTATGGCTTTTCGCCCTTATGAAAAAATGTTGCAAATATATGTTTAAATAACTTACAATTTATTAGAGAAACAGTAAATTTATTATAAAATAGACAAAAAAATTCAGGGTTAAAAAACAATTTTATGAGGAAAAAAAACAGAAGAACTGTCAGGACTCAGAGGGAGAGACCAAAATGCAGAGGGCACAGATTGCAAGGACACAGGAGAGGGACTAAGGAAACCAAATCACTGGGCCTGGGGGGAGCTCAAGTGAAACACAGGGGCTAAACAAGGAGCAGGGAAGTGGGGTAGGCAGACTGGGGACCCAGGACAAAGAAACTGAGACAAGGAGTGAATCAGGAACAAGATTTGGGTAACAAGGGCAGGAATCGGGGAACACACAAATACAAAGCTGCTCAGAACACCTGTTTAAATCTGCCGCTGACTGTTCTTCTCTTGGTTTACTGGCGGATTGCAAACAGCTTATAGGTGCATACCGCCACCTACTGTACAAGAGTGTGCAGCATCATGTCACGTTATCCTAGTTCCTATGAAAGCTATATTCTTAAAAGCCCAGTATCATTTATAAATCTAAATAGAGCCTTCCTGGTTGCTCTTACTCCCTCTCTGTCTGATCCCAGAACCCCCACTAAATTCCAGTCCGTCCTGTCTCACGTATCCTCTCCTGTATTGCTTCTCATTCAGCTGAATACAATGAGCAGTTAAAAAGAATGTGACCGACATTTTCTTTGCAGCCACAGTGTGCACAATTATCATCAGTCCTTTTTCCTATAACAACTAATGTACTATTTAAGTTTGTGTGATCCACTTGGAGTCTTGTCATGATGACCTCCTCCCTTTTAGTTCTTTCTTTATAGTTCATTGTTGAAACAAATTTTTGAATTTTAAAATAGGCCCTGCCTTTCTGATCCTTCTCCCACATCTCCTGCCAAACCTTCATTCCAGCCTTCTTGATAATGGCTTGAACCTCTCCCTTTCCAAGTGGCACAGTTACTGTTATATCTTTCCTCACAGCTGTTCTGGCAAATTTATCTGCATATTCATTTCCTTTTACCCCCTTGTGTGGCACCCAGCAAAACTGTATGTCTATACCACACTGGTGGAGTCTCATCAAGCTGCAGTTAAGTTCAATTAAAAGATCTTCTCTGTATGAACTTTTTGTTTGAATGCTTTCTAACACAGCGAGGGAATCAGAGCAGATCACCACCCTGTCAGGTCTGACTTCCTCCACCCACTGCAGAGCCATAATAACATCCACCATTTCTGCTGCATACACTGAAAGTTGGTTTGAAAGTCGCTTGGATATCATTATTTTAAAATCAGGGATAAAGACACCTATTCCCACATGATCTTGCTCATTTTTAGAGCCGGCTGTATACTTCCAGATAATTGTAAAAATTATTTCTTTAACCACTTGCACTCCGGTCAATTTCCCTAAAAACGCCAAAAAATAATGTGCCCAAAGTAAATCGAAAGCTGTTCGTCAACCCTTTGCAGCATCTTCATGGGGTTGGTATCATTTAAAAGAAAACACTTTGAATTTTTTGGCAAAACAGTCATAATCTCTCTAAGTGCTCCGGCCACTGAGTTACAGTCATCTAAACATACTGAACTTGAAGAAAATAAATTTCGCCTGGGTGTTTTTTTGGATACAAATGCTTGCAAATAACGCACGGCTTCAGATCCAGGCTGGAAAATGCAAGAGAAATGTAGAACCAAGTGTTATCCAGCTGAGGTCAAAATTTTGTAACAATTCAAAAATGAATATATTACACAGCTTTTTCCTCAGGTAGTTCCCAGGCGTTTTTGAACTGTGCCAAATTGTGCCAAATGGCACAGTTTGGAAAAACGTCTGTAACTTTTGAATGATTCAATATAGAAGCTTCATCTTGGGCTCTAATGAAAGGTGACACTCAGGGCTGTGTGTGTGTGTGTGTGGGGGGGGGGGGGGTTGACGGACATCGGCCATCCCTACATGACGGAATAGACTCATGTGGCGACCGCGGCGCAGTCACCGCGGCTCCCCCCCCTTGCTACAGAAGAGTAGCGGGGTGGGGGGGGCGTTCACGGTCCGGACGTGGCGAACGAACCGTGTACTGCGGCGCACGCACTTCGGACTTCGTGCGCCGCACAGTTGTAATTTACCAATCGGTCAAAAGTCATTTTTTGATTACAATTTTCAGGGATAAAGAATAATTTAGCTTAGAACACTTACCTCTTCACAGCAGTGTCCTGGCGAACTTCTCTTCCTCATTGTCAGACGAACGCGACGCTGGTCCGCTTGTGGTTCCCGGTCAAAACATAATTCCATTATTGCGGTTTTGCGCTTCCATGATTGCGGTTTTGGCGAATGATTTATGACCTTCGTCGGTCTATGATGATCTGTGACGATGGGATGTCACCACTGTTATGACTTATTGTATGTGTGTTTGTGTTGTATTTGTAATATGGTAAATGTTATTATGATTGTTTGTATAGTGCACATATTATTTTGGGATCTGTCTTTGTTTAATTTGAATGCCCTTGGGAGATAATTGGTATGGTTAAGTATTTGGGGTAAAATGATGGATAATGAGTTATTTCACATACCTTTGCCAACATGCTTCCTGTGGGTGTCCAGGCAAAAGACTCTGTGAGGGGTTGAGGGCCTTTTATAGGACACCAGCAGGAAGGAAACATGTATGGTAAGTTAGAGGGGTGGTTTAACATTTGTAAATAGGGGATTGAAATATTTATTGAATTATTTATATTGTTATTTATTATGTTATTTATATTTGTATTGTATATAGTTGGGAAGTATTTATGTATTTTTAGAGATCAGTGGGTATGTGGAAAACAATGGAAATGTTGATTGTTTTGCCTGGGATTATGGTAGGGGCTAATCAGCCCTAATTACCTCCAGTTAGTATAAAACAGGTGTGATGATTGATAATGATGCTGGTTCGTTTGCAGAGTTTTGAAGGATCGTGTCGGATGTTTTTTGGGGGTGGAACTATTTACCTGTAAGATTATTGAAATAAAGTATTGGAAAATTGATTGAAAGCCTCCTACTTGCCATCGCAATTCTCACATTTGGTGGCAGCGGTGGTCCGTTCCCGGGACGTTGTAGCGTTTGGTGGACGGAAGGACTCATGGCGAGAAGGAAAGGGAGACGAGAGGAGCAGCTTGACCTGGACGCAGGTATGGCGGCTGAGGAGCCGGGAGTCAGCGGACTGGGCGAGCTCGAGGAGCTAACGGGTCTGGTGAAATCTCTGGTGCGTTCGCTGACTCTCAGAGATCGCCAGATGGAGGAGGAGGCCGCTCTTCAGGAGCAAAAGCGGCAGACTATGGAGAATCACATTCGTCGGATGGAGTCGCAGGTTGCGGAGCTGAGAGAGGAGTATGGGAGCCAGGCTGAGCGTAGTGGTGACGACGGCGCTTCGAGGGAGGATCCTAGGGTGACGGCCAGTCGGGTCGGCCCACGAGAGGATGATTTGCCACTGCAGGTGCAGCCAAGGAGGCCACGAACGCACCACGAGCCCAGGCTGAATCCTCTCTCTCCCGAGGATGACATCGAGCACTACCTAGCGTCGTTTGAGAGGATTGCTACGGTCTGCCACTGGCGTGAAGAGGAGTGGGCTATTCATCTGGCTCCTATACTTACAGGTAAAGCGCGGAGCACATATGTTCTGATGGACATCATAGACACAGACAATTACGGGAAAGTGAAAGAAGCTATTTTAAACAAATATGAAATTACATCTGACACGTATAGGAGGAGGTTTCGGTCCCTGGACATTCATCAGGACGAAACCCCTCGTGAACTATATGTTCGTTTGAAAGACCTGTTTTATAAATGGGTGAAACCAGAGACCTTATCAGTAAAAGACATTTCTGAATTATTGATTTTGGAGCAGTTTCTAAGGATGGTGAATCCGGAACTGGGAGTCTGGATACAAGAGCGGGACCCAAAGACTGCAGAGGACGCTACTCGTCTGGCAGAGGTTTTTCTGTCAGCCAGGTCTGGGAGCAGGAGAACTACTTTCGGCTGTGACAGCTCTTTCACCTCTTTCAGGAATAAGTTTAATGAGGGTAAAAGGGGTGGTCCAGCTCAAGTTAGACATTCCAATTCCAGACAGTTTTTAAATGGCAGAGATAATAGAAGCAAAAAGTCACGTGTTGTGTCTAATAAAGATATTCATTGTTATCAATGTAATGAAATCGGTCACACACAATACTCATGTCCTGTCATAAAAAATGAGAAACCATCATTACTGTGCTCAGTTCCAAGACCTACTTTGTCAGCACCAAGTCATGGTGAAATATATAAAATTAACGTTCTGCGTAATGGTCAGTGTGAAGAGTGTCAGCAGCTTGGTCATCAGCAGCAACCTGCTCTTCAGGAGACACATCAGCTCTTAATTTGTGCGACGGAAGTGGATGAGGAGAAAGAACAGTCCTTTCCCACAAATATGTCAGAGCCGTGTTTGTTTCAAGTGTCTCATTTGCAGGTGGATCAGCAGAGAGAGTTAGCAACATTATTGGATCCAGAGTTGTTTCAGGAGAGACCTGGTTTCACCACATTGGTGCATCATAAAGTTTATTTGAAAGAGGAAGCTGTTCCACGTAGAAAATCTTATAGGATCCCGGAGCGATTGGTCCCCAAAATGAAGCAAGAAATTGACTTGATGTTGCAGCTGGGAGTGATTGAGGAGTCAGTGAGTGGTGTAGCCCGAATGTGCTGGTCCCCCCAAAAAATGGCTCGTTAAGATTCTGCGTTGACTTCAGATACCTTAACTCAGTATCTAAATTTGAGTCATATCCCATGCCCCGGATTGATGAATTATTAGAGAAAGTGGGCAAGGCTAGATTTATTTCTACTTTGGACCTATGTAAGGGGTATTGGCAGGTGGCATTGGCACCGGAAACAAAGGAACTTACAGCCTTTAAAACACCTTATGGCAGTTTCCAATTTAAGGCCATGCCATTTGGCCTTCAGGGGGCATCAGCAACTTTTCAGCGGCTGATGGACCAAGTGTTAAGGGGAGTATCAAACTTTGTGGCTGCCTATCTGGATGACGTGGTCATCTATAGTCAGACCTGGGAAGAACATTTGATACACCTTAGGCAGGTCCTTCAGTTAATTAAGAGGGCAGGACTGACAATTAATCCACACAAATGTGCGTTCGGACAGCAGCAGGTGGAGTACCTGGGACATGTGGTTGGTCAGGGGGTTATTAGACCAAGAGTAGGTAAAGTAGATGCCATCCGGACCTATCCTGTACCCACCACCAAGAAGGAGGTACGATCATTTATGGGAATGGTAGGATGGTACAGCAAGTTCATCCCCCACTTTGCTGAAAGAGCCGCAGTGTTGACTGACCTCACTAAGGCTTCGGCACCAAATAAGGTAAAATGGACAGAGGAGTGTGACAGAGCGTTTGAGGATCTGAAGAGGGCTATTTCTGGGGAGAAGGTTCTCTACAGTCCAGACTTTGCTTGTCAGTTCATTTTACAGACAGATGCTTCAGGAGTTGGCATTGGAGCAGTACTTCTCCAGGAGAAGGGAGAGAGACACCCAGTACTGTTCTTGAGCCGTAAGTTGTTGGACCGGGAGACAAGATACTCCACAATAGAAAAAGAATGTCTTGCCATGAAATGGGCAATAGGGTCTCTTAAATACTATTTACTAGGGCGTCATTTTGTATTGGAGACAGATCATCGGGCCCTACAGTGGTTGGACAGAATGAAGGGTGTGAACAGTCGTCTCACAGGGTGGTATGTGTCCCTCCAACCATATAATTTTACTGTTTGGTATGTGGCAGGGAAAACCAACTTGTTAGTTGATAGCCTCTCAAGAGTACATGACTCTTAGAGTACTGTACTCTCGGGAAAGGGGGGAGGAAATGTGACGATGGGATGTCACCACTGTTATGATTTATTGTATGTGTGTTTGTGTTGTATTTGTAATATGGTAAATGTTATTATGATTGTTTGTATAGTGCACATATTATTTTGGGATCTGTCTTTGTTTAATTTGAATGCCCTTGGGAGATAATTGGTATGGTTAAGTATTTTCGGTAAAATAATGGATAATGAGTTATTTCACATACCTTTGCCAACATGCTTCCTGTGGGTGTCCAGGCAAAAGACTCTGTGAGGGGTTGAGGGCCTTTTATAGGACACCAGCAGGAAGGAAACATGTATGGTAAGTTAGAGGGGTGGTTTAACATTTGTAAATAGGGGATTGAAATATTTATTGAATTATTTATATTGTTATTTATTATGTTATTTATATTTGTGTTGTATATAGTTGGGAAGTATTTATATATTTTTAGAGATCAGTGGGTATGTGGAAAACAATGGAAATGTTGATTGTTTTGCCTGGGATTATGGTAGGGGCTAATCAGCCCTAATTACCTCCAGTTAGTATAAAACAGGTGTGATGATTGATAATGATGTTGGTTCGTTTGCAGAGTTTTGAAGGATCGTGTCGGATGTTTTTTTGGGGGAACTATTTACCTGTAAGACTATTGAAATAAAAACCTGAAAATTGGATTTGAAGATTTGGCCGCTTCTTGCCTCAGACCGTCCCACATTCTCACATGACCATGGAAGAGAATCCTAAATGTCTATTCTGCTGGAATAAGTGCAGGTCGCACTTGTGGGTGGTCTCCGTGCTACTGGGTCTGTAGCAGGTTCTTCCTGCAGGTCCTTTTTTCATCTGCAGCAGTCAGTCTCTCTTCACCCAGCCTTAGACAAAACAGCTTGCGAACTTCTGTGCTTCAATTGGCTCGCTGCATTCACAGTGTTGGTAGGCGGGTCCTTCTTGCTAGGTTTTCAGTCATTGGTTCTTCAAGGTTTCAGAAACCCAATTCAAGGCTCTTATTAGTCGAATGAGAGGTCGATCATATCTGATCTGTTTGCGGCTGTGTCTGTAGTGGAAGAACTTTTTTTTTTTTTTTTTTTTTTTTTTTTCAGTGCGCGTTTGGACGCAGCGCCCTCGTGTTTCCTAGAGCGCATGAGGGTGCTCTTGTGTGCCCTCGTGCGCTCTGGGATGCAGAGACGTGCCCGTCCGCGGTACACCGGAGTGCAAGAGGTTAATACAGTCTTGTTTCAAAACCTATTTCAGTCAGTTGCCAATTTCTTTCATTTTCTTGGATACTTAAATCTATCTTAATTTCTGGAAATAACCACGGGGAACACTGCTCACTGGAGTAGACTTGGTGAACTTTATGGTCTCCGTACCATACGCTCTAGCTTTATTATTAATTGTCCAGCCAAATCCCCTCCCCTTGAACTTTGAGTACTCCCAGCATTCCTGAACAGACTTTTCCGCTGGATTTTCCTCCCCACTTCCTTTTAGCTTTAGCCAGTATGCCAGTGCAAGCTTCTCTCTTCTCAGATGAAGCAGTATTTCCCCAGCTTCTGTAGCAGATTTAACAGTTCCAACACAAATTCGCAAATGCTATACTGGACTCTGTCCACCTTTAGCAATAGTCTTTGCCGCTGCTCCATACACAATGCATCCATAGTCAATGGCTGATCTCATTATTGCTCTGAAGATACTCATAAGTGATCGTTTATCTGCACCCCAGTTGTAGCCCACAACAGCCCATAGCAGATTGATGACTTTTTTGCATTTTGCTTCCAACTTTGTAATATGAACTTTTCATGTATATTTACTATCTAACCATAGTCCCAGGTATTTAAACTGAGTCACCCTCTCCAGTGGATGACCATATAGTGTCAGCTTGTCAACGCCAATCTTGCGCCTGTTTGTAAAAATCATATAACAGGACTTGCTGTCTGAGAGTTTGAATCCCCACTCAATTGACCGTTTCTCTACTTTTGTTATTGTTTCTTTAAATTTTCTAGCACATATGACTCATTCCTTCTGAGTCCATAATACGAATCTGATGCTAGCACCTAGATCAGCAAAAATGTAATTTATGATGATATTAAATAACAATGGAGTAATTGCACTCCCTTGCAGTATACCATTTTCTATTTTAAACTCTTTAGAAGTTTCTGACCCAACCTTGATTCTGATTATCCTGTCAATTAAGAAGTTCATTATCCAATTATAAGTTCTCCCACCTATATTCAGTCTGCTTACCTTAATAAGTAGCCCTTCTCTCCACATAGACTCATATGCTTTTTCTATGTCAAAATAAACAATTGCCATCAGCTCTTTCATTTTCAGGGGCTTTTCCGCCTCATTACCAACTCAAACTAAGGCATCTATTGTAGATCTTCCTTTACGAAACCCAGTCTGATAGCTGCTCAGTAAATCTCTTTGCTCCAATACATGTGAAAGCCTGAAAATGATCAATTTATCCACCATTTGCGTAAATGTGATGTCAAAGCGATGGGCCTATAGCTACCTGGGTAAGCTGGGTCCTTTCCTGGCTTGTTGAATAGGAGAATGTTTGCTCTTTTCCAGCACTTTGGCAGTTTTCCATTCCACCATATATTATTAAATAATATGAGAACAAGCTTAAGTGATGCAACAGGTAGTTGTCTGAACATTGCGTAGCATAACTGGTCCTCCCCTGGGGCTGAAAATCCTGTACCTTGTAATGCTATTTTAAGCTCTGACACTGAGAAATCCATATTTAAAGTTGTCAAGTCCTCCCCCTGCTTCTCCCTTACATTTTTATTCTCTCTGAACATCCACTCTCTTTTGCCTCTGTGTGTCATCCAGGTGGTCACCACTATGCACTGCAGCAAAGGCCCTCCCTAATAGATCGGCCTTCTCCTTATCTGTCACTTCAAGTGTCTTACCATCAACTAGTGTTGGAATAGAAGATGACTTCCTTTTCCCAGACGTTTGTTTAAACATGGACCATATGGCTCCTAAATTTACTTCTCTGCCAATTGCTGAACAAAAATCTCTCAATGATTTCCTTTGAGTTTTTGACTATCCTCCGTGCCACTGCCCTTTTCCTTTGGTAATCTATAAGATTTTGTTGTGATAAGCATTTCTTTAACACTCTCAATGCTTTGTTTCGCTCTTTGATAGCTCTGCTACATTCCTCGTTCCACCATGGCACCACTTTCTTTTTTTCAAAAGTTGTTCTGTTTGGGATGCTCACGGCTGCAGCATTTAGAATGATTTGTGACTTGGTATGTGCATTCCTCTATGCTCCCAGTAAGTGATACCGATTGTGCTGACTCCTCACAACAAGCTCTAAACAACCCCCAATCTTCTTTATCAAAACACCGTCTAGTGAAAATACACTGATTCTGTCTATATACAGTTTTATTAACTTTGGTGAGTACTGGGTAATGATCACTTCCTACAGTAGACTCTTTTAAAACACACCACTCACATGCATTCACCATGCTGTCTGACACCAATGTGAGATCCAAGCATGACACTTTGCCCCTGTGCACGTCTTTTCTTGTACTCTGATCATCATTAAGACAAACCAAGGATTTTTCATCCAACATTTCTTCTACTATATCCTCATTACTCTGTGTGATCACTACCCCATAAACTGCTGTGTGCGTTGAAGTCTCCACACCATATTTCCTTTCTATGTGACACATTACCCACTATCTCTTTTAGCATGTCCATATTTAGCAACCTACCTGGATTGTAAAAAATAATAATCTTAGTATTTATATCTTTTCCAGGACTGCAGATTTCAATTATGACACACTCTACACTACCGTGACCAGGAACCACCCTATATGCCAAACCTTCTGTTACGATCTCCTGCCTATTTGAGGCAGGAGGAATAAAAACCCACGTGGAGGAGATAGTTGTGCGTATTTATTGACAGGGTGTGATTAAACGGTTCAAAATAACAGATGAGTAGCTCAGGACATACAAGGAATACTTCCAGGATGCACTACAAAACACTGGGTACCAACAGGGAAAAATGTTCCTAAGCGCAGGCAGGCGGAGCTGCAGTGTGGGAACAGATGAGAGCCCAGGGAAGAACCTCCAGACAGGAGTGGATGGCAGGGGCGAAGAAGATTGTACTCACAAGGCTGGAGCAGTCCAAGCAAAGATCCGGTGAAGCAAACAAAGCAGCAGAAAACAACAAACGTCATACAGAGTGATGCGGTGCAGGAAAGCAGGCAGGGCATCTAGTCATGCATGACGCAGGAAAAACACTGAATCGTACAAACGCAGAAAGGACAGTGATCCAGAAATCTACTCCAGCAGACACAGGACTTAAATAATGCCAAACCTAATGAGGAGAGAGATTGCCGGTGTGTGTAATGTGAGTGGGAGTGTAGGACTGAGTGGGCAGGACTAGGTGGAAACAGGTGTGTGAAAGAACGTATGTGAGTGAGGATGAGTGTGTGTGTGTGTGTGTGTGTATGCATGCAAGAGAGTGCATGAATGTAAGAATGAGAGGAAGCATGTACAGTATACGTGTGTGTGCGTGCGTGCGTGCGTGCGTGAACAGAGGAATGAACACCAATATTGACACACAGCTGATATAACTGACAGGAGAGGGGGGCGTGGCTGAGCTGTCAGGGATCCGAGCAAACCCCAGAGGCTCCCTGAGAGCGCCTGATGGTAAGTAGGAAACAAAAATACACAAAAGACCAAGTAGCCACAGCGTCATGGAACTGGTTTTGAAACAATCAACCCCAGTTCGTGACACCTTCCCTAATAAAGGTAGCACACCCTCCTCCAGTTTGATTGTTACTTCTGTCATGTCTTATAGATCTAAACCCAGGAATTACAAAATCCAGTTCTGATCGTAGCCAAGTCTGTTGTACACATATTACATCTGGAACATAAGCAAACTCATAAATATACTTTTTGAGCTCTTGCCCATTGGCTATGAGGCTTCTTGCGTTCCATTGTAATACAGTATGTGTAAAACCATAATGAGAGTCCTAATTCTCACCATGCACATTTCCTTCAGTTGCTGTGAATAATGCATGTATATGGTCTGCTTTGATGTCTTTTATGTAAAGGAATTTTACTGCTGCTTCAACAATTGTTCTAATCCTATCGATTTTCTTTTTCAGTTGCGAGGTAACATTTATGGTATGGCAAATGAAGGCCACAAACTTTGCTTTGCCCACTACCAGAGTATCATCTTTAAGCTTACAATTGTGAGCGCATGCTTTCTGAATTGCCATTGGGTTTGTAGTTTGGGTCTGATTTCCTGTTGCAGTGTCAACCCTGACAGCTGTACCTCTTTGGGCCACTTTCACAGCACTGAATAGGGTTGTTTTGTCTTCCCTGACTTTCTTTAGAGCTTCAGCATAGGAGATTTTATTCATAATCTTGACTCTTTGGGCTTTTCTTGCTTCTTTCTGTATCATACAACCTCCATATGCAGTGCTGTGACCACCACCACAGTTGCAGCACTTAATCTTGGCATCTTTATCACATTTCCCATATTTATGCTGGCCTGCACATCTTGCACACCTTGGTTTTCCTTTACATTGTTGTGCTGGTTTCCCCATTCTTTGACATGTATAACATCTCAGGGGACTGGGAATAAATTCTCTCACATTGTAGTTTATATAACCTATCTGTACTGATTTGGGAAGAGTTTTCTCAAACTGAATTACCACTGACTGGGTTTCTTTCAGCCATCTCTCTTACTTTTGAACGTTGCTGCATCAATTACTTTGCCTCCTTTAGTTTCATTTTTAATATCAGACATCAACACATTCAGAGGAACTCCAGATATTACTCCTCTTAACTTAGATAGTGCTCCTGGGACATAGGATTTTATCCTTTCCCCACCAAGAGATGACATTCTCAGAATCTCTTCCTGCTGCTGTCCATTGACAGCATGGATTAGTGTTATGATTCTCCGTGTGCTTGTACGCAGCACACGGAGGAAGGAATGAAAAACCCAATTGCAGGAGTAGAACGTGCACTTTATTCACAAAATCCCAAAATAACCAGTCCAGCTTACAATCCCGATAATAAACAGAGAGTTGAAATTATGAGGATGAGGCCACCAGACATACAGGGATGCCACCTGGATGATCTGCAGCCTGGGGAAGGGGATGCCTAGTGCCGCCGTGGCAGTTGGTACAAAGAAAAAGGCAACCGGTACTTACGGCTTGAGCAATCCGGGGCTGTCCGTGCAGTCCGATGGATGAGGGTGATCAGGAACAGCCACTAACGCCCAAGAGGTAAACAAGCTTGTGATGCCAGAGAAGACAACGTCGGGCTGAAAATAAATGTAGGGAATAATAACTAATATACACGGAGGTACACGCTGTCGTGTATAAACCTGAATGCTCCAGCGGTCTCTTCCAACTAACACAGTGTTTAAGTAATAATAATACTAATGACGGAAGAGACCGCCAGTGTGAGGAAGCGTGGGCTGAACATAATTAATCCCAGGTGTGCATGAGTGAGTGTCTGAGCGTGTGAATGGGAATGAATGGAGTGTGTGTGTACGTGTGTGAAAACACCCAATAATAAGACACAGCTGAGGGCACTGACAGGAGGAGGGGGGCATGCCCGAGCTGTCAGGGAGCAAAGGACCCAAAGGCTCCCTGACGCGCCTGATGGAAAATAAATAGGGAGACGGGCCAAACAGCCACGGGTCAGAACTGGGTTTGCGACCACCAAACCCAGGTTCATGACAGATTAGCACTTGTTTATTATTCATGCACCTAGCAAACTTAATTTTACCAATCTATTGCTCAATTGCTTTAGTAAGTTTGATCGGGTGAAAATGCCCTCCACCTTGATTAAACTCAGTTATTACTTTCCATTGATTTTCTTGCATTTCATTCAGAAGTATTGGACCGTGGCCAGTTCTACATTTCTTGCCACCGCCACCTGCATTGCTCCCTTCAGACCAGCTTCTTGCTCTTGCGAGCCTCCCTCTTTCTTTCATTGCCCTTTTCTTTTAAGCACTCATTGGCTATTGTCATAACCTGGCTCTCACGAGCCAGAAAGGAGATGCGAGGGCGACCAGTGAGTTAGCGTAATTTATTAATACAAACACACAGCGTACAAAATAACAAAGTAAAGAGCCATGTGGGGCTAAAACACACACACAACACTAGACAACGAACAGCAAAGTAAAGAGCCACGTGGGGCTAAAATACACACAGAACTAAGGATAACATACAACCCAGGGAGAAAGGCTAGAGAGGCGGCGAGGGAAAAACACACGCCGAGTCGCAGCACTTACTTTGGGGGAAGTGCCGAGGTAACGGCGAACTGAAGCTAGACGTAGGAGCTAACAGTCGTGGAAACACAAGGCACGTCTTTCCATAGCGAGGTCGCAGCAACGAGTAACTCTCGGCTGCTCGCTTAAGTGGGGGAGATGATTGAGAATAAGAGACAGCTGTCCCAGCGCAGCTGAACTAGACAGCTGGGAATCAGCTGGGCGCTGTCAAAGTACGGGCCTTGGAAGACCCGGCACGGACTACCACGGAGCAGGAGCGACCCTGGACAACCTGAACGCAGAGAAGGATAGCGTTCAGGTCGTGACAGTACTCCTCCCCCGAGCCGCGCCTCCTGGCGCAGGCTAAACCCCCCCCCCCCCCGAGGGAAGACCAGGGAGGGCGGTGGGGGCCAGATCTGGGAGAAAGTGAGGGACCAGGAAAAGGAGGCAGGGAAGAAAAAAAAAACTAGGTACAGTATAGGATCAGATACCATAATAATTTCAAAAACAGGAAAAAAGAACCATCACCCCCTCCTCTGCAGAGGCCAGACAGTCTATGCAGGTGACCACAGGAGGTGGGGAGAACAAACTGCAGAAAAATAGCGACATAGTCATGGAAAAAAAAAAAAGGTTCACAATAACTTAGGGCGAGGACAATGCAAAACTCATGTCCCGACGACCAAAAAAAATTACAAAACTCAGTGAACATAAGGTTGCAGAAAACTACACATGTAACCCCGGCCAAAAACAGAAAATATAAAGGAACAATCCAGGCACAAGACCTAAAAATAAAGCCTGAGGCCGCTAACTGGCATAAAGATACAAAAAATAAAAAAATCAGCTCCTCAAACACGAATTAGCACAACACAGAAAATCAAACAGTCTGGAGGAGGATATAAATGCAGATGAACAAAAACTACCCTGAATAAGGCCAGGCAATGTGAGGCAAAAGCTACTTAAAGGACAAATTAGAATAAGAATACATACAGGGATCGTAAGACAAAGAAAATAGTCTAAGGAAAATTCTTGGTTGGAATGACACCACAATAAGGACTCTAGCGCAGAAAATTCCTCGATGTCCTGAATGAAATTGAATAATGAAGGGCAAACAAAACACAAGGCTATGAACAGTCAGTCAATCTTTCAGGAACGACAGGTGGAGCGAGGCAGGCGGTGACAGCTTGTCCGGCGGGCGACCCGAGCTCCACCAGACCAGGAACCACAATACCAGTTCGGGCGGCCTACCAGAGCCCCAGGCTAGGAGACACAGTTTCTCCGGAGGCCGACCCAGATCACCGAACCAGCCAGATGGCTCCCCAGGCGGTCGTCCCGTGACCTCAGACCACGGAGAGCTGAGGGAGAAGTCTTGGTGCAGCTTCCTCCCTGAGGGAAAAGGCAGGAGGAAACTGACCCGGGTGAGAAAAACCCCAACAGTAGTAGGGGGAGAGGAGATGGAGGCAAGGGGCAAAGTCAGCCTGACATCTAATGATAACAAGGGCAAGGGGGAACTGGCCCAGGAGAGAGGAACCCCAACAGCGGCAGGAGGAGAGATGATGGAGGCAAGGGACGAAGTCAGCCTGATGTCAGGCGGACACAATCCTCCAGCTCCCTCACTGACCTTTACCCGGACCGGCGCAGCACCCCCGGTGGACCCCGATCGGGCCGGAACAGAACCCCCGGTGGACCCCAACTGGGCCGGAACAGCACTCCCGGTGGACCCCGACTGGGCTGGAACAGCACTCCCGGTGGACCCCAGCTGGACCGGAACAGCACTCCCGGGCGCAGCATCTGAGGCGAACACCGTGCAGAGAACCGGAACCTCCGAGATGGCACCCAGAGCAGGTTCGTCTCCGGTGACCCTGGGGAGAGGCTCAGAGGGACAAAAGGAACCGGGATCAGGATCACCGGCAGTGGCAGAGCCCGGCGAGACAGGCTCGAGTGCAGCAGACGGCTGCACCCGGCCCGCCCCCCCGAGAGACAGGCAATAATGCTCCAGAGAATGAATGAAAGAGGGAAAATAGAGCACTCGCCTGATCTCGGGTTCTACCGCCATCCAGGACTTCGATGCTCCGGGTTCAGCGTGCAGGACTCTGTCCTCCGGCTCCAACTCGACTGCGAATGGCTCCGCAGCCGGCATGATGGTTTCCACAGTCAAACGACCTCCAAGCGCCGAAGACCGCGTCGACAGCCCACCAGACGTGGAGGCAGGAGATCTGGACTCTGCTGGGCCGAACCATTCCTCCGTGGAGACCCGGGGACGCTTAATCGTCGGCGCTGGCTCCAACAGGTAGTTCGACCTTCTCCTCTGCCCATGACGTGGCTGCGGGGCTGGGGCAAAACCTTCCAGGGCCGCAGGCCACCTCCTCCTCGCGCGGCGGTGCACACCTGGCACCGGGGCACACTCAGGGGGAAGAGACACAAAGGACGCAGGTTCATATTCAACTTTTGCAGTGGGAGGAGAGAGCTCAGGGGACTGTGAACCCTGAACTCCTCCCCCAGGAATCAAACAAGGCAATTCACTCATAATGGGAGGAGAATGAAAGGACACTTGCCTGATTCCCGGAGGGCCGGTGGAATCCGCTGCAAGGGACTTGAGGCTTTCCTCTCCCAGCCGGATAGAAGTGGAGGACCCCCCGGACAGACGAGGTGGTGCCACTCGCACCGGATCGGGGCCGGGAACACCTGGAGGTGAATTCACGCCATTCTCAGCAGCCGGAGTGAATGACGAAGAGGGGGGAGAAACAGCTGAGGCGAGCCGGGGGCCCAAAGCTGACGGGACAGCGGGGAGAGCGGGCCCAGGAGCGGGAGCAGCTGATTCGCTTCTTCGGCAAGACACGGGAGCTACAGCAGGCTGGGAGGCGGAACTCATGTGGTTTCCTGGAGCAGGATCCGGACGGGGCTCTCGCTGAGATGAACGGGGAATTTGGGAGCGATGTCTTCTGAATGTGAGATCGGGAAAACGCCGCTCCTGTGCGGAGACCGAAGCCAACAGGTCAGCGTATTCCGGATAGTCAATCAGCTCAGGGTTCTTCTCAACTAGCCTGACCACCGCTATCACGTGCTTCATGGCTACGGGGGGAACGGCGGCGGAACAAGCGGCTGCCACTCGGTCCGCAATGCGAATCGCTGTCATTCTCATCTTCTCCGGGGGAACCCCGGTTGACGTCACTCTATCTTGGGGATCACCCCTGGGTGAGGCGAACTCCTGGACTGGATCGGCGGCAGGAGCGGGATTCCGAAGCGAGGAGCGATGGTGTCCTGTCTTCGGCTTCCTGCCGGGTTTCTCCTCCAGCCTACGGAGTCTCTCCCAGGCCACAGAGATGTCTGCCCTCCTCGCCTTAACCTCGGGGAGATGGAAGTAGCGAGGGAAGTTGTTAATCATACTCTTGGCGAGTTCCAAGCGCCAGCGTATCTCGCTGGGGGAATCGTAGAGGTCCGTAGTGAACAGCGTTCCGTCCACAAGGTCCAGAGCCTCCGAGAGATCGTGGCCTGGGTGCCGCATACGTCTCCTGGAGGGAGACATGATACAAGCCTGCCTGCACCCAGAGGAAGGAAAAAACGACGAGTCCCACAGCAAACTCACGGTCGCGGACGTCTCAGTCTGGCTGCGACCTACTGTCATAACCTGGCTCTCACGAGCCAGAAAGGAGATGCGAGGGCGACCGGTGAGTTAGCGTAATTTATTAATACAAACACACAGCGTACAAAATAACAAAGTAAAGAGCCACGTGGGGCTAAAACACACACACAACACTAGACAACGAACAGCAAAGTAAAGAGCCACGTGGGGCTAAAATACACACAGAACTAAGGATAACATACAACCCAGGGAGAAAGGCTAGAGAGGCGGCGAGGGAAAAACACGCCGAGTCGCAGCACTTACTTTGGGGGAAGCGCCGAGGTAACGGCGAACTGAAGCTAGACGTAGGAGCTAACAGTCGTGGAAACACAAGGCACGTCTTTCCATAGCGAGGTCGCAGCAACGAGTAACTCTCGGCTGCTCGCTTAAGTGGGGGAGATGATTGAGAATAAGAGACAGCTGTCCCAGCGCAGCTGAACTAGACAGCTGGGAATCAGCTGGGCGCTGTCAAAGTACGGGCCTTGGAAGACCCGGCACGGACTACCACGGAGCAGGAGCGACCCTGGACAACCTGAACGCAGAGAAGGATAGCATTCAGGTCGTGACAGCTATGTTTACATGTACACAAGTAACCAGATTAAAAGCCTGATCGGAATAAAAATGCTTCATGTAAACACGCCAATCTGAATATTCTAACCCGATCACACTCATTCGGATCAAAATTTCATTCTGATAGAGAGGGGTGGGTTATGCCGATTGTTAATCCGAATGGTGCGCATGAAAACACTTATTCCGAACGTAGGGCAGAAAATATGTTTACTGCGCATGTCCGTACACCAGCCGCACGTCGACGTGACGTATTTCCGCCTTAGCAGCAGCAAGCAGAAAACATAGCAGGAGTAAAACAAAACTGGTCTGTATCGTCCTGCTGTCTCCCTCTGTTCGTTATATGTAGAAGTATGTACTTGTAGCTTCATTACGGAGACCAGCAGAAGCAAAAGTGCAGTCTGAATAACACAATACAGGTCAATTTCAACACGAAGCGGGGCTTGCCAACACCGGAAGCTGCTTCTTCTTCTACTATTTTCGGAATGTCAAAATGTTGACGTGCGCATGTCAAAATGATTTATTCCGTTTAAAAGTGTGACACATGGAAATGCACGTCCTAATCGGATCAGCTTTTTCAGGATCCATGTAAACAGTAAAATTCTGATCTGAATTGTAATCAGATTGATGAAATTTTGCCCATGTAACCGTGGCTATTGATACCAACCACTCCAGATCCTCCCCATTCTCTCCACCAGAACTAGTTGACATGATACTGGAGCCAGAGTACAGTTTATGCTAATCCACCAGAAACTTATTCAATCCTACCGCCAAAGACCTCTTTTGTGTCCGCCGTCCTTCTCCGAATGTCCCTATCGTGAGATTTTCCTGCCACTGACTGAAGGAAAAGACCAGACTTTATAGAAGGAGGAAATGCTGATGACTGGGCGAGAGCAGCAGCCCAACCCCACACACCTGCATCCACTCCTCAGAATGACCTGCACTCAGCTGCTGTCTCTGCAGCAGTGAGGCACACCTGACTTCACTCAACTGACCCAATTACACTGCTGCAGAGGCAGTAGCAGCCCAAACAAAAACAGGGAAAAAATGAGGAACAGTGTCTAAAATTAATGAGAAAAGCTTCACAAAGTTATAAGAATGAAATCTAAAATTTACAAGGAAAAGTAATACATTTACAAGAAAAAAAATATATAAATTTAGGAGGAAAAACCTCTCAAACTGGCAAGAGTAAAGTTGTTGTTTTGTAACTTTTAAAGGAGATGTTTTCTTAACCTTACTCAAATAAGTGTTTGGGTGACTGTTATTATGTTATTACTTATACTTGAGTAATGAGTTTCAGGAGGTACTACTTTTACTACTGTACACATTCTGTTCACCCTACCCACTCTGTTGATTACATACAGTGGATATAAAAAGTCTACACATCCCTGTTCAAATGACAGATTTTTATGATGTTAAAAAATGAGACCAAGATAAATAATTTTAAAACTTTTTCCACCATTAATGTGACCTCTAACCTGTACAACCCAATTGAAAAACAAACTGAAATCTTTTAAGGGGAAAAATAAATAATAAACTAGAAAAGCACTCGGAGAGCGCAGACCTCCGCCAAGCGCCACAGTTCCCCCCATACAGTGTTTAACATCATAAATATTAATCCTACATTTATTTTGTCTAACTTTATAGATTCCTTGACCATGAAAAAAATGCCATTTGCAAGTGGCATATATTAGCTATACTGTGATGCTTGTTGCGTGTTTATAGCTTCATTTGTTCTTTTAAAAATTTCAAAGGTTCCCTATTTTTTCATTTTTTTGCATCATTATCCAGATTTATTCCATTTCCTTAGGTCTTAAATGTCTTGTAGAAGCTGTTGAAAACTTGTCCTGTATTATGCAAATTACTGTGATTTCCAAAACGGGAATCACAGTAATTTGCGTAATACAGGACAAGTATTTTTTACCTCCGCCAAGGAGGTAAAAAAAACTTACAATAACCTGTTTGCATAAATATGCACACTCTGTTATAACGGCATGTGGCTGTGTTCATAATTAACCAATCACATTCAAACTCATGTTAAATGGGAATCGGCACACACCTGCCACCTGCCCCAAATAAAGTTCAGCTGTTCTAGTAGGCTTTTCCTGACTTTCTTGTAGTCACATCTTACCAGTGTTGGGAATAACGCATTACTTTGTAACGCGTTACTGTAACACCACTACTTTTGCAGTAACGTGCTGTCTAACAAAATTACTGTTTAAAAATTCATTAATGCGTTACACTTACAGAAATTTGGTCAGATGTGTTATTCGCGTTACTCGTTTTATTAATATGGATGGATATTTTTAGCGCAAATAAATACAACTGACCCTATGTAGCTGGCACAGCCGTCAGTCAGCCTGTTGCAAAGAGCCTATTCATCGCTGAGTGGATGAAAAATGAAGCTACTTTGTTTTTGTGGAAATGGATTATTTTTCCTTTGTCATGATTAAGGGCAAAAGCATATCGGTGGGTTGCAAGCTAAATGCGGTTGAGACCGACTGCAATCTTCAGAGGCGCCTAAGAACAGCAACAAGGTCCTACAAAGCTAGTGCTATGCTATGCTAAGCTAACACTGTGTTAGTGGAGCTACGCTATCTGAACACCCACGGCTGGATTTCGAGCAAAGGTATGCATCTGGAAAGTTGGTGACCCAGCAAGAATTAAACTGACTGATTGCCAGATACGTTGTTACAGAATGAAGATCGGATAAGAGTCATTTTCCCTCAGACAGCTGGACTGTGATCCACTGAAGTTAAAACACATTTGCTTGCTACCTGGATAAAGATTATTTAAAAATGGATTTGATCTCCAAAAGCACTGGATCATGTCTCTGTCACAGCAGACATTTGGACTGTGGATAATGGACATTTTCTTTGTATCACTGCACATCGGATTAAATCCATAATATAAAGGTAAGAAACGTTGACAGCTTTATGCAGTGTTGCCAACTCTTTCTTTTGGAGTGATTCTCACTCTCTTTCCCTCTCTCTCTCTCCACAAACCCTATTTCTCACTCCCAAATGAGGAAATTACTGGCAATTTTGTGTTGATTTTCTTCAAATTTTTCCCACGATAAGAGCTCTCAAGACAAGAAAAGCAAACTGAACATTTTCTAAAAGCTCTGTCTGAAACAGTTTTTCAACTTGACATTAATAAGCCCGTAATGTAATCCATTAATTAAATTATCTTATGTGTGCAAGATGATTTAAGTATGCATTTAAAAGTAATGTGTTACTTTTCCAAGTAACTAGTTACTTTAATCATGCAGTAATTGGTAAGTAACTCAGTTACTTTTGAAAAGAAGTAACTAGTAATAGTAACTAGTTACTATTTTTAGTAACTTGCCCAACACTGCATCTACAGCACAAGCCATTGTTCGCAGAGAGATGGCTAGACAGTCATTGTCAAGTGGAGAAAAAATGGCACAACAGTGACATTACCAAGAACTGGACGTCCCTCCAAAATTGATGAAAAGGCAAGAAGAAAACTGGTCAGGGAGGCTGCCAAGAGGTCGACAGCAACATTGAAGGAGCTGCAGGAATTTCTGACAAGTACTGGTTGTTTAGTACATGTGAGAACAATCTCCCATCTAGGGTGGCAAGATGGAAGCCTTATCTTATGATAAAAAACACCCAAGCCCGGCTACATTTGGCAAAAACGCATTTGAAATCTCCCAAACGCATGTAGGAAAATGTGTTATGGTCCGATGAAACCAAGGTTGAACTTTTTGGTCATAATTCCAAAAGGTATATTTGGCTCAAACACAACACTGCTCATCACCAAAAGAACACCATACCTACAGTGAAGCGTGGTGGTGGCAGCATCGTACTTTGGGGCTGTTTTTTTCTTCAGCTGGAACTGGGGCCTTAGTCACGGTGGAGGAATTATGAGCAGTTCCAAATACCAGTCAGTGTTGGCACAAAACCTTCAGGCTTCTGCTAGAAAGATGAAGGTGAAGAGGAACTTTATCTTTCAGTACGACAATGACCCAAAGCATACATCCAAATGGACAAAAGAATGGCTTCACCAGAAGAAGATTAAGGATTTGGAATGGCCCAGCCAGAGTCCAGACCTGAATCCGATCAAACATCTGTGGGGTGATCTGAAGAGGGCTGTGCACAGGAGATGCCCTCGCAATCTGACAGATTTCGATCATTTTTGCAAAGAAAAGTGGGCAAATATTGCCACATCAAGATGTGCCACGCTGATAGACTCCTACCCAAAAAGACTGAGTGCTGTAATAAAAGCCAAAGGTGCTACAACAAAGTATTAGTTTAAGGGTGTGCATATTTCAATTCAATTCAAACGTTTATTTCAAACTCAGGGTTCATATTACAAATAGATAAATAAATAAAGTATATACAGATCAGCAGACACTCGGCGCTCTTGTAACAACAAAAAACATAAAGGGCTCAGTATAAAATGGAACGCCACCACTTCCAAATGCTGGAATGAAGTGTGAGTGACGAGTTGACAATTGCTGATATAAGGTGATTGTTACATTCCAGCAGTCTTCTCAAAAAACTGTAAACATTCTTACGTATCAATTCTCCAAAAGACGGAATGTTCACAGACACAAACAGCTTGCTTGCACTCGACCTTCGTGGTACATCTAACAATATTTACTTGCAATATTTATGCAACCAGGTTATTTTGTTTTTCATTTGTTTTTTTTTTTCCCTTAAAAGATTTCAATTTGTTTATCAATAGGGTTGTACAGGTTATAGGTCACATTAATGGAGGAAAAAGTTTTGAAATGATTTATCTTGGTTTCATTTTTTTTGACATCACAAAAACGTGGCATTTGAACAGGGGTGTGTAGACTTTTTCATAGGTTTCTCATGCTGGCTTCATTATGTGACATTTCCTCCACTGTCTTTCTTCTGCCTTCTTCCCCATCAGTACATAAAGGACTTCTACAACAAGACAGCAGTGAGTCGCAATGGAACAGGATTCAGTGGGGAGACGCTGACCCTCATCTATTCACTCACTGTGTCCGTCTTTGCCATTGGAGGTCTGCTGGGCTCCCTCGTTGTGGGCATGCTGGTCACTCGCTTCGGCAGGTAAAATATCAACTTCCATAGATTTTGCAGAGGAGGATTGTTAACAGACCAGTTCCATGTTCACTGGAGGTTTCTTTGAACTGTGACCACAAAATTTCAGAACACTAACCGAGTAGACTTAAGGAACTGATGTAATCTACACACTGTGATGGGTCATACATATTTTAAATTACAGAAACTCAGCTGCCAGCAGGAGTCAGAGGAGAATGGACACTCACTTATGAGAATCATCTCCATACACAGTCTCCATACACTCCATACATACAGTCTCCGTAGTTCCACGAAGACTGCCAAACCAAGGTAGCAACAGCCCCTCATAGCTGAACAGTTCAGGTTTTAGTAAGGTGTGACAAAAGTCAAGAACACATGTGCTCTCCCTCAGGGGAAGCACAAGCTTGGCAGCAAGATGGTGGTTCCCCAGATGTCTACAGTCTCTGTCTGACTGATGTCATTCTTCTTCATCATGGGGAGCCAATCAGAGTTCACTGGGGGGGGGGGGGTATTGACAAACCCCGCCCCCTTCAACACATGACACTCATCTCCATCACTCCACCCTGGAGGTGAATGCAGTTGTCACATCGTCTGACAGCACCAGTTTTTACATCACAGCACCGGGACATTGCCTGAAAAAATGTATCTGTCATGGGTGGCTCTCGCGAGCCACCATAAGACGCCACACAGTCGCCAGTGAGTTCAGTGAGTTTTATTTACGGTGAAAATATAGTGACAACACAGTCTGCTGAGACAATGACACAAGAATCTACTCACAACAGGAGGCATAGGGCTATACAGCTCACTACAGGTCCAGAGCAGGAGACGGTCATACACAGGCAGGCTTGGTTGTTGAAAATAATAACAATACACGGACTGCTAAGGCAGAGACTCACAGAGATCAGTTCACACCGGGAGGAATAAGGCTAATACAGCACACTTACTAGTTCCGGGGAACGACGGTCAAACCCAAAGCAGGCGTGGTATGAATTAGTCTAGGCATCCGTAGCATGACGGAGAGTGAACTGGAAAGTGAACAGACACTGCTGCGAGATACTGCTGCGAGATGCGATCGCCAGCGTGGGTTAAAATAGCCTGAGCGCTAACTACCACAAATGCTGCACAGCTGTTGAGGGTTTGACAGCTGGGCGGAAGCCTCCCCGAGCACTATCACAATAAGAGCTTGGAGAGCTAGAGTCATAACGCCACTGTCAAACCCTGACAAGAATAACCCGAGCACCAAGACATAGTGCTCGGGTCATGACAGTAGGCCCCCCTCACTTGACGGGCTCTGAACGTCTAGTAACACCTAGCCCCCCCCCCCCCCCCAACCACAGGTGAGCGGATTGAGGGACAGGCAAGGAGGGAACCAAAACAAAACCTAACAAGACCTAAAACAGAAAGGGAAAAGAAAACATCACCCGACATATCCAATCAATTTCCCCCCAGAACAATGACGAGAAAAAACAAACCTGAGAAAAAAAACAAAACAAGACATGACTAAAAGGAAAAAAAACAATCATAAACGGCAAACACCTGACCCTGAAAGTTTTCCCACCGAGACCACAGACAACCCGTCTAACTCCAGTGTACATAACCTAGCCAAAGAAATACACCCAAACACACGGTAACTATAGAAACAAAACAAGAAATAAATGCAAACACATGACTCTGGAAAAAAGGAAAGAAATACATGACTGTAACTATGGAACCAAAAGAAATAAATGCAAACATAACCATGGAAGAAAGGAAAGAAATACATAACTGTAACTATGGGGGGAAAAAAACACATGACTATGGAGAAAAAAAAAAAAAAGAAATACATGACTAACTATGGAAACAAAAAAAACACAAACGAAGCCAGAAATATATGCAAACACCCGGTAACTATGGACAAAACCCCCCATACTATAGCCCCTCAAAAAGAAGAGGGGAGGACAGAACAAAAAAAAACAAAACCAGACTATGGATTGCAAAACACATGAGGCAATGTAAATTGCTTTACCTGACTTAACTAGACTATGGATTACAAAACACATGAGGCAAACTAGATTGCTTTACATGACTTAGACAAAAACCTGACACCATATGGGCCAAAACAAAAGATGATCGGCGGAGATCCAACGCCCCCAAGGCAGAGCTCCGGCGACCTCCCTGCCTCCAATGGCCCACGGATAGTCCCACAAAACAGTACATGATCAGGCGGCCTGCCCCAGTCCCAGGCCCCCAGAAACAAGTCCTCTGGTGGCCGAACCAGGCCACTCAGTAGCAGACACAGTTTATCGGGTGACCAACCCAAGACGCCGAACGCACAAAGCAGTTCCTCGGATGGCCGACCCGCATCCCACAACCACCAGGACCGTGGAGGGATAGCATGCAGCCGCCCGCCTAATAAAGACCAGACATGAGGGCGCCAGTCTGCCAGACAAAACCCTCCAACGGCCCCCAGCTGGTGGCTCCTGAGAGGGGAACAATCACGAAATTGGACCCCCTCGAATCCTGATTGGGTCGCAGCCGCACCTGCGCTGGACCCCCACTGGACCTCGTCGGACCCCGACTGGGTCAGGACAGACCCCGATTGGGTCACCGCTGCACCCACATTGGACCCCGACTGGGTCACCTCAGCCCACGCGTCGGACCCCGACTGGGTCAGGACGGACCCCGATTGGGTCACCGCTGCACCCACGTCGGACCCCGACTGGGTCACCTCGGCCCACCCGTCGGACCCCGACTGGGTCAGGACTGCACTGGCGACGACCTCCATCCCCGAACCTGGAACCCCCAGTCCCGTGACCTTGACAGACTCCAGACCGGTAACGCTGTGGAGGGGCTCAGAGAACAGGAGAGGACAGGGATCAGTTCCACCGGCAGCGCCAGAGCCCAGCGAGACGAGCTCGGGTGCAGCAGACGGCTGCCCCTCGCTCGCCTCCCCATGAGGCAGGCAAAAATGCTCTAACACACCACAAAGGTAAACAAAGAAGAGCACTTGCCTGCACTCGGGCTCTGGAGCCATCCAGGACTTCGTCGATCCGGGTTCAGGTAGACGCTCGTCGTCGGGCTCCCACTCGGCTGCGTCGGGTTCCACAGCCGGCTTGATGGTCTCTGCAGCTGGATCCTCTCGCGCTGGCGTCCACGCCAATAACCCGTATGGCGTGGGGGCAGAGGACCCTCGACCTGCTGACTCGGGCTGCATCTCTGAGGAACCCTGGGGACGCCCACTCGTCGGCTCTGGCTCCTCACCGCAGTCCGTTCTCCTCCTCTGTCCAACACAAGGCTGCAGGGCCGGGATATCTCCCAGAGCCGCAGGCCTCCCCCTCGTCCGACGGCGTGGAACTGACGCCGAGGACCGCTCAGCAGGAGGAAGCACAGAGGCAGCAGGTTCAGTATAATTAGCTACAGCTGGAGAAGGAAACTCGGGGAGCTGCAAACCCCGAGCTTCACCCCCAGGAGTCAGACAAGACAGATCACTATGATTAATAGTAAAGTGAAATTGAACTTGCCTGTCTCCCGAAGGGAAGATGGTGCCAGCTGTAGAGGATGTTGCTCCTTCCCTCGCTCGCTGGATGGTAACACAGGACCCATGGACGGAGCTCACCGGCGCAGGACTCAGATCACTCTCAGCAGCTGGCTGATTGAGTGGGTCACTCCGGTGACCCGGAACTGGATCCGGAACAGGAGCTTGCTGAAGACGTATTTGACCTCGGCGTCGGCGCTTCCGCCGGCCTCCCGGTGGTGCGAACTCCAGGACTGGATCAGGATCCGTAGGCCATGGGCAGGAGTGCCTCTCCTCCTGCTTTACGTCGCGTTCCTCCTCCAGCATCAGGAATATCTCGCGTTGCGCGACGATATCCTCCCTTCTCGCGTCAACTTCCGGGTGGTCGGCCCAGCGGGGAGAGAGATGACGAAGGACATCTTCAGCAGCGTCTAGGTACCAGTGTATGCCATGATGGTAGTCCAGCAGGGAAGCGGAGATGAGCAAGTCATCCACGACTTCCAGAATTCCTGTCAGCTCGTGGCTTGGACTCCAAGCGCGGCCCCTCTGCGACGGCATTCCTCACACACACACAGTACCCAGACGGAAACAGCAACTGTCCAAAAAACTCGAACTCACTGGTGAATTGCGTCTCGGGTTGGCGTCACTGTAAACGCCGTTTTGGCAGCAGTGTACTGTCATGGGTGGCTCTCGCGAGCCACCATAAGACGCCACACAGTCACCAGTGAGTTCAGTGAGTTTTATTTACGGTGAAAATATAGTGACAACACAGTCTGCTGAGACAATGGCACAAGAGTCTACTCACAACAGGAGGCATAGGGCTATATAGCTCACTACAGGTCCAGAGCAGGAGATGGTCATACACAGGCAGGCTTGGTTGTTGAAAATAATAACGATACACAGGCTGCTAAGGCAGAGACTCACAGAGATCAATTTACACCGGGAGGAATAAGGCTAATACAGCACACTTACTAGTTCCGGGGAACGACGGTCAAACCCAAAGCAGGCGTGGTATGAATTAGTCCAGGCATCTGTAGCATGACGGAGAGTGAACTGGAAAGTGAACAGACACTGCTGCGAGATGCGATCGCCAGCGTGGGTTAAAATAGCCTGAATGCTAACGACCACAAATGCAGCACAGCTGTTGAGGGTTTGACAGCTGGGCGGAAGCCTCCCCGAGCACTATCACAATAAGAGCTCGGAGAGCTAGAGTCATAACGCCACTGTCAAACCCTGACAAGAATAACCCGAGCACCAAGGCATAGTGCTCGGGTCATGACAGTATAACTTTCATTATTTTTATTGATGTGTGACCGAGGATAACCGTGGAATTTTATAATTTTTTTTTTATTATTTTTGGATACTTTATTAATGCCAGAGGGAAATTCAGGGCATCCATCCATGGTACAATGTCAATCCCTTCAACATTCACACACACATTCACACCTAGGGCCACTTTAGAGTCTCCAATTAACCCAACTTGCACGGTTTTGGCCTGTAGGAGGAAACTGGAGTACACCCATGCAGACACGGAGAGAACATGCAACCTCCACACGGACGGGTCACTGATGGTCAGTGGGTGGGATCGAACCCATGATGGTCAGGGTGAAATCAATTCCGTGACATCAATTCCGTGACCTTCTTACTGTGCTGCCACTGTGCTAACCACTGCTCTACCGAGCTGCCCTGTTTTGACGTCAGTTTCAGAATGGTAAATGTTGTTCACTTACACAGCGCGTTTTCTCACCTCCAGATGACCAAAGTCCTTTACAGATCCTGCTCTCCACTCACTGATGGTGGCAGAGCTGCTATACACAGGCACTGGCACTGACCCACCAGGAGCAACTGGGGGTTCAGTGTCTTGCTCAAGGACACGTCGACGTGCAGACTGCAGACAGAGCAGGAATTGAACCCCTGACCCTCCAATCAATAGTCGGCCACACTACACCTGCACCACAGCTGCCCCAGAATTGTTACAACCTTCTTCCAGATTCTGGTGCTTAAATCTGTGCAAAACAAAAGAAAACTTGTGGTTTTTACTTTCAATAGTCTAAAAAGAAAAAGAAACACAGCTTTGACCTCAACATATCCATACAGAAGCTTATGCACTGTATCCTCACTGTTTTTTCTGGTTCTTTTATTTTCCTCAGCTGGATGTTGGGTGAACAGTGTGTCCTTAGCAGCTCTCAGAGCTGTGTTCAGATGCGCCTTTTGTTCTGTCCTGGTAACAGTAGCCACCTCAACTGTCCACTCATAAGGGTGGATGGTGCCAGTTGGCAAAAGCAGCCTGGGAAACACTTTGCAGCAGCTGCTGCTGCCCCCGTCCACCATCGCACATGATGCACAGTCACATGAGAAAATCCACAATATTAACATTGCCAATCTGAAAATAACATTGATATACAAGGTGCAGTTTTTTTATATGCGAAGGAAACATGAGCCTGTTAGCCAGGCAGGTGATAGTAGTGAACAGGTCCAGAAGGTATTGGATCAGGGTCTCCATCAATCTCTCTATTGCCTTGAGTACTCTGAACTGTTGCTACGCCTCCTGTCTCTTAGTGTCCTGTTGTCCTTCAGACTGCACCCACAGGGTGACATCCGCTCTGTCCTTCACAACTGTGCTTCTTTTGTGTGTTTAACAAAGTGCAGAGTAAAGTTTTCCACAGCCATGTTAGGGCACAAATGAAATGAAAGCGCGACTCACCTGCCTGCTTTCACAGAACTTCAGTGGCCATTTAAATGCAAATGAAAAGCAGACGATTTATAATCCCATTAACGAGCTGATCACTTCCCTCACGCAGCCATGTTTTATGACTGATCACAGCGTACAACCACCCCTCTGAACTGCATTTGCACTTTATGGCTAATCAGGACTTACACAGACATCCGTGTTTATGCCTATAACTGTGTTGAATGGGTTACTGTCACAGTGATCTACCACTGCTGTCCTTGCTGTTTCATAAACCTCTGGGTAATGTGCTTTTATGTATATTCAGAACCGTGTGTGTGTGTTTTTTAGGAAGGGCACAGTGGTAAACACAACAGTGCTGGTGTTTATTGCTGGCTCACTTATGGGCTTCAGCAGGATTTGCGGTTCTCCTGAGATGGTCATCTTTGGCCGCTTCATCACAGGAATTCACTCAGGTACACACACACACACACACACACACACACACACACACACACACACACACACACACACACACATGCCTATGCAACATTTTGTCGTGAATGGGATACACAAACTGCAGATCATAATGAATGAAGGCTTGTCTGTGTGAAATTAGAGAGGGCATTTTTCGGTTCCAGTATGACTTTGGCTCATGAATACAAAACTATCAGATTGACTATTCAATTCAATTCAACTTTATTTATATAGTGCCATTTCTCAACAACAGTCATCTCATAGCACTTTCAACTGTAGGGGAAAAC
The DNA here is from genome assembly GCA_020510985.1 of Pholidichthys leucotaenia. Lineage (NCBI taxonomy): Eukaryota > Metazoa > Chordata > Actinopteri > Cichliformes > Pholidichthyidae > Pholidichthys > Pholidichthys leucotaenia. Next base: position 428,127,377 of record CM035841.1, on the reverse strand, counting down.
CCCACAATTGCAGAAAGACCCCAGCAATCAGGGAATCCCCTGTGAGCAAGCACTTGGCGACAGGGGAAAGGAAAAACTCCCTTTTAGCAGGAAGAAACCTTCAGCAGAATAGAGCTCAGGGAGGGACAGTCATCTGCTGTGACTGGCTGGGGGGATAGAAAAGAAGAACAGACATGTAGAGAGCAACCAGCATGACAGGGACTCAATCTATGGGAGAGAACAAACCAATGTTAATGACCAGCAGAAATATTTCACTGAGAGTGAAGAAAGGAGTGAAGCCCAGAGCATTGTTGGAGGTCCACTGGCTGTCTAAACCTATTAGCAGCATTACTAAGGGAGGGTTCAGGGGCACCTGATCCCACCCTAATTATAGGCTATATCAAAAAGGAAGGTTTTAACCCTATTCTTAAAAACAGAGATTGAGTCTGACTTCTGAATCCAGATTGGCAGCTGGTTCCAAAGGAGAGGCACTTGTTAAGTGAAGGCTCTTCTTCCCATTGTACTTTTGGAGATTCGAGGTATTACAAGTAATCCTGCATTTTGGAAGTGTAGTGCTCTGTTAGGGTGATAGGGTAGTATCAGATCTTTTAAATTAAAAGGGGCCTGATTATTTAGAGCTTTGTACGTGAGAAGAAGGATTTTAAACTTAATTCTAAACACTATGGGAAGCCAATGAATGGAGGCCAGAACCGGAGAGATATGATCTCTCTTTCTTGCACCTGTAAAAACTCTTGCTGCAGCATTTTGGATCAGCTGAAGACTTTTTAAAGATGTTTTAGAACAGCCTGATAATAAAGAGTTACAATAATCTAATCTAGAGCTAACAAAAGCGTGGATTAATTTCTCAGCATTACTTTGAGACAAGATGCTCCTAATGTTGGCAATATTATGCAAAGGATTGACGGCAGTGTTAGAAACAAGTTTAATACAGTGGGGGGAAAAAGTATTTATTTTTGGAGTCTGTGACTGGGATGCTGGAGGGTGCTCCTCTTGGAGACTCCATTGTCCTACTGGGGGACTTCAATGCGCACGTGGGCAACGACAGTGAAACCTGGAAGGGGGTGATTGGGAGGAATGGCCTGCCCGATCTGAAACCGAGTGGTGTTCAGTTATTGGACTTCTGTGCTAACCACAGTTTGTCCATAACGAACAACATGTTCAAGCATAAGCGTGTCCATACAGTATGTGCACCTGGCACCAGGACACCCTAGGTCACAGGTCGATGATCAATTTTGTTATCGTGTCATCAGACCTGTGACAGTATGTCTTGGACACCCGGGTAAAGAGAGGTGCAGAGCTGTCAACTGATCACCACCTGGTGGTGAGTTGGATCCGATGGCAGGGGAGGAAGCTATTCAGACCTGGTAGACCCAAACGTATAGTGAGGGTGTGCTGGGAACATCTGGCTGAGGCCCCTGTCTGGGAAGTCTTTAACTCCCACCTCCGGAAGAACTTCAACCACATTCCGAGGGAGTCTGGAGACATGGAGTCTGAATGGGCCATGTTCTCCACCTCTGTTGTTGAAGCGGCGGCCCAGAGCTGTGGCCGCAAGGTGGTCGGTGCATCTCGTGGTGGCAACCCCCGAACCAAGTGGTGGACACCAGTGGTGAGGGGGGCCATTAAGCTGAAGAAGGAGTCCTGTCAAGCTTGGCTGGCTTGTGGGACTCCCGAAGCAGCTGAGGTGTACCGGCAGGCCAAGCGGAGTGCAGCTCGGGTGGTTGCTGAAGCAAAAACCCGGGTATGGGAGGAGTTCGGTGAGGCCATGGAACAAGACTTTCGGTCGGCCTCGAAGAGATTCTGGCAAACTGTCTGGTGGCTCAGGAGGGGAAAGCAGCTCCCTGTCCACATTGTGTATGGTGCGGATGGGACACTGTTGACTTCGACTGGGGATATCATCGGGCGGTGGAAGGAATACTTCAAGGATCTCCTCAATCCCACTGATACGCCTTCCACAGAGGAAGCAGGGTTTGGGGACGAGGGGGATGACTCACCTATCACAGGGGCTGAGGTCACCAAGGTGGTTAAAAATCTCCTTGGTGGCCTGAGTACCTCAAGGCCCTGGATGTTGTTGGGCTGTCATGGTTGACACGCCTCTGCAACATTGCGTGGAGGTCGGGGGCAGTGCCTTTGGCATGGCAAACCGGGGTGGTGGTTCCTCTCTTCAAAAAAGGGGACCGGAGGGTGTGCTCCAACTTTAGAGGGATCACACTCCTCAGCCTCCCTGGGAAGGTCTATGCCAAGGTACTGGAGAGGAGAGTCCGGCCGTTGGTCGAACCTCGGATTCAGGAGGAGCAATGTGGTTTTCGTTCTGGCCGTGGCACATTGGACCAGTTCTTTACCCTCTCGAGAATTCTTGAGGGTTCGTGGGAGTTTGCCCAACCAGTTTACATGTATTTTGTGGACTTGGAGAAGGCATTTGACCGCGTCCCTCGTGGTTTTTTGTGGGGGGGTGCTTCAGGAGTATGGGGTATCGGGCTTGTTGTTACGAGCTATTCAGTCTCTGTACGACCGTTGTGAGAGTTATCAGTTAGTTGTCAGTCATTCCCAGTGAGAGTTGGACTACGCCAGGGCTGCCTTTTGTCACCGATCCTGTTCATAATTTTTATGGAGAGGATTTCTAGGCGCAGCCAGGGAATGGAGGGTGTCATGCTTGGTGACCACAGGATCTCATCTCTGTTGTTTGCAGATGATGTTGTCCTGTTGGCTTCATCCAGCAATGACCTACAGCTCTTGCTGGGACGGTTTGTCACTGAGTGTGAAGCAGCTGGGATGAGAATCAGCATCTCCAAGTCCGAGTCCATGGTCCTCAGCCAGAAAAAGGTGGATTGTCCTCTCTGGGTTGGGGACAGGCTCCTGCCCCAAGTGGAGGAGTTTAAGTATCTTGGGGTCTTGTTCATGAGTGAGGGGAAAATGGAGCGAGAGATTGACAGACGGATTGGAGCAGCATCTGCAGTGATGCGGATGTTGTACCGGTCTGTTGTGGTGAAGAGGGAGCTTAGTTCTAAGGCAAAGCTGTTGATTTACCAGTCAATCTACGTTCCTACTCTCACCTATGGTCACGAGCTTTGGGTAATGACCGAAAGAACAAGATCGCGGCTGAAATGCGAAAAGCGGCTGAAATGAGCTTTCTCCATAGGATTGCTGGACTCACCCTCAGAGATAGGGTGAGGAGCTCAGTCATCCGGGAGAGGCTCAGAGTAGAACCACTGCTCCTCCACATTGAAAGGAGTCAGTTGAGGTGGTATGAGCATCTGATTAGGATGCCTCCTGGACGCCTCCCACTTGAGGTGTTTCAGGCACGTCCCACTGGGAGGAGACCCCGGGGCAGACCCAGGACTCGGTGGAGAGACTGTCTCCCAGCTGGTCTGGGAACGCCTTGGTATCCTCTCTGAAGAGCTGGAGCAGGTGGCTTGGGAGAGGGAAGTCTGGGCTTCTCTGCTTGAACTGCTGCCTCCACGACCCGGACCTCCGGAAAAGCGGTAGAAGATGGATGGATGGATGGATATATACACGTATGTAATAAACAATAATCAGGGCAATGAAAAACACCCATAGATTACGCTACGATATCTATTATTTTCTTCCCAGAAATGCATAAGTACACAGTAGTCATCCTACTTCCTGTATTTACCTTTCCTGTTCTCGTGGCAAAAAATCTGACTAATAAGAACAGAGAACGTTCTGACGTAAGTCTCACGGGCTTTAACGTGACACAATTTGGTCTGCTTGAATTTTTGCCTGTGTGAAAGGGACCGAACCAAGGAGAAAATGATACAAAGTAACAAACTTGTCAACTGATTCGGACCAAATTAAACAAATTTAGGTGTGAAAGCACCCTAAAGCTGATTTAGTATCACCATGTAAGAATCCCACCAAGACCAGAATGTTCCAAAAGCAACACTTTAAAGGGTTGAGACTGAGTCAAGATCAAAACCAAGGTAGCCAGAAACAAAGATGAGACCCAGACCTCTGTGCAGTGGTGTCTCTGGCACAGAAAGTCTGGTGGGGCACAATGAACACTATTTATTCCATAAATATAAATCCAAATGCATCTCCTCAAATCATAAGCACACATTAATGTAATGGACTAAAGCCCAATTAATGCCTCTACATCAAAGCAACACTGTTGCAGCGGTATTGCTGCAGACCCAGCACAGTAGTGATGTCATCCGCCACTGCGTCACCTGACTTGCTCCTCTCCAGAAACATAACTACACATCATTGTGGCACAGGGCGCAAGAGCTGTGATAGGTCTGTCTTGGCTCCGCCTACACATTTCCTGGTTCTCGCAGCAGCACCACTTCCAAAGTGAGTTGGATAAACAAGTGTCTGAATTCAAAAGAATATTGAGGAAGTTAGCAGATACAGAACATTTGTATGATTCATTCTAACACCATTAATTGCATTGTTAAATGACGGCAATAGTCATACATAACATTTTCAATTGAGACAATTCTGATGATGCTTTAACCACTTGCACTCCGGGCAATTTTCCTAAAAATGCCAAAAAATAACGTGCCCAAAGTAAATCGAAAGCTGTTCTTCAACCCTTTGCAGCATCTTCATGGGGTTGGTCTCATTTAAAAGAAAACACTTTGAATTTTTTGGCAAAAAAAACATAATCTCTCTACGTGCTCCGGCCACTGAGTTACAGTCATCTAAACATACTGAACTTGAAGAAAAAAAATTTGGACACAGTGTTTTTTTGGATACAAATGCTTGTAAATAACACACAGCTGTCCGATCCGGCTGGAAAATGCAACAGAAATGTAGAACCAAGTGTTATCCAGCTGAGATCCAAATTTGGTAACAATACCACAAAAAATGAATATTTTACACAGCTTTGTTCTCAGGCTGTTCCCAGGCGTTTTGGAACTGTGCCAAATTGTGCCAAATGGCACAGTTTGGAAAAACGTCTGTAACTTTTGAATGATTCAATGTAGAAGCTTCATTTTAGGCTCAAAGGAAAGGTTACACTCAGGGCTGTGTCTGTGTGTGTGTGGGGGGGGGGTCGTCCCCCCCCCCCGCTATCAAGGACAGAGTTCGGCCCTCGCTACATGACAGATTACACTCGTTGCATGTTTCCACAGCAACGCTGTCACAGCGGCTGCCCCCCCCCTCGCTACTGTGTGTGTGTGGGGGGGGGGTTGTCCCCCCCCCGCTCGCTACAGAGGATGGACTTTAGCCATCGTTACACAACGGATTAGCCTTATGTGGTGATGTAGGACAGCAGTGCAGTCACCGCGGCTCCCCCCCCCCCTCGCTGCAGAAGAATAGCGGGGGTGGGGGGGTGTTCACAGCCTGTACACTGCGAGCAACCCCTTGTACCGCGCCGCACGAACTTCAGACTTCGTGAACCGCACAGCTGTAATTTACTGATCGGTCAAAAGTCATTTTGGATTACAATTTTCAGGGATAGAGAATAATTTAGCTTATAACACCTTACCTCTTCACAGCGGAGTCTTGGCGAACTTGTCTTCCTCATTGTCAGACGAACGCGACGCTGGTCCGCTCTGGTTCTGGTCTCGCGACTCGATCAAAACATAATTCCATTATTGCGGTTTTGTGCTTCCATGATTGCGGTTTTTGGCAAACAATTTTTCAAAACAAATAACAGTAGTAATTAAAAAAAGACTGGCGAAGGCGTGTGTTTCACTCAGCCTTCGTCGTCAGCCTCCATCGGTCTATAATGACCATGGAAGAAATCATAACATCTACTCTGCTGGAACCGCTTGATCTGAACTGCTTGATCCGCTGCAGCAGCCAGTCTTCACCCAGCCTTAAAAAAAAAACAGCTCACGAACTTCTCTGCTTCAATTGGCTCACTGCATTCAAAGCGTTGGGAGGCGGGTCCTCCTTCCTAGGTTTTCATTCATTGGTTCTTCAAGGTTTCAGAAACCCAATTCAAGGCTCTTATTAGTCGAATGAGAGGTCAATCAGATGAACTAATCTGTTCGCGGCTGTGTTTGCAGTTTTTTTTTTCAGTGGCGCTTGGAGGCCACACCACCTACACCACCACCATCAATATCCTTATCATGCGTCATGCGCACGAGGGTGCACGAGTGCGCTCTCGTGCGCCCTCGTGCACCCTAGGATGCAGAGACTTGCCCGCCCACGGAACAACGGAGTGCAAGTGGTTAATCAAAACTGGACAGTGTTCAAGTATAAGGCCTCGACTAAAAATCAGAGAAAAAAGTGCCAATGTCCAAAGAAAGACTTCAGAAGACCTTCTGAAAATCTGAGGGACTGTTGCTGTTGCTGAAGAAAATTTTAAAAATTACAAGAAAGTCTGGCTCTGCACCCAAAATCTAGAGAAATGAGGGGGCATCTAAAACTTTTACACAGTACTGTATTTAAGATAAGTTTGCCTGTAAACACAGATCAGTGATCTTGGTTACTGACCTTTTTGTTATGAAATGTCTTAGAAGGAATGCAGCACAAGTCTAAACCAGAACATTTCCCATCTCTCTTCACTGCTCCTAATGAATGTCATAAAAAATATCCCTTTTCGAGGGCTAAAAAGGATGCCAAACACACGCTGTAGGTTTGCACATTTATTAACACAAAGACAAATGAACAGAAAAATACAACATGAAACACTAAACTAACATAACGGGGTGGAGGTGCCGGAGGAGAGCGGGGCTCACAACCAGGAGCGCAAGAACAGCCTGGGGAAAAATACGGGCTGAAGTGCTCAAGGGTGCTGGGAAAAGGAAACCGCTTTAGCCGGAGCACACCCGAAGAAAAGCGGGGCTCACAGCTAAGGACAATTTAAAAGGAATAGATTACCTGGTCGGAGCGCTCCCATTCTCCTCAACGGCTAAACCAATAACACTGAGTGTCAGACAACGAACTACTGAGGAAGGATAACAGTAGGACACGACAACGGGGGAAATGCTGTTGTGCCCTTAAATAATGAACTCAAGATACATGGCAGGTGTGGGTGCAGGAGTGAGAAAACAATCAAAACAACAAGTGACAGCTGTGCAGCCCGCGAAACAGAATTTGCCAGCCAGAAGCTGCAGCACTGTCAAAATGAAGCACAGGCTGGAAACTAAATAACAACACAAAAATAAGATAACACAACCCCAACAGCTGTAAATATAATACCATAACTACAAAATGATACACAATAAATAAACAGGACAATCAGGATGAGACTAAGAATACAAGGGGTAATGATGAACAAAGAAATGAACAAACCGGACCTGAACTCAAACCTGGAACCTGAGCCCGGCCCCCACCCGTGCTCAACATCATGACAGTGTCCCCCCCCCAAGGGGTGGTCCCAGACATGCCAGGGCAACATCAAAAAGGAAAAGACCCCCACACACACACACAAAACAGACCCCCCCCCCCCCAACAAGAAAAACAACCCACCCCGGGGGGAAGGAGGGGGAACCCAGGCACGGAGGGACCGAAACAGAACAAAAAATAATAATTTAAAAAAACACTCATGACCCACAGCCATGGCAAATATGATGGCACAGAACTCAAGGACCCCTGGAAAGTAACTGTGGCAGTTTGGGCGGCCTACCAGAGTCCCAGGACCACTGGAACACACAGCAGAACACGTTCGGTGGCCTCCTTGAGTTCTTGAGCCATCTGCGCATATGGTGTAGCCTGTTGGGTGGTCTGCTAGAGTTCATGAGCCACCCAACCCAATGGTGCAGTCCATTGGTGGTGGTCTCCCAGCATCCCTAAGCCACCAGACCACTTGGCACAACATGTCCCCCCCCCCCCCCCCCAGAGGCAGCAGCTGGAACCCATGCCCCAAGTGGACCGCAGGACTTCCAGCATGGAGGGTTGGAACCGGAGCCACAGATGGTTGACTCCCAACGAAGATTGAAGGATAAAGGTGGAGCCAGCCAGTGATGGCGGCTGACCAGTGAGAAGACCAGACGAGGGAAGAGGCTACTCGGCGGAGACCTCCGGTGAGGATGGGGAACTCATGATGACCTAAGCCGACCATGGAGAACCCTCCACGACTTCAGACCACAGCGTTGCACCCACGGTGGCCTCAGACGGAGGTGTAGCACCCGCGGCAGCCTTGGACGGAGGCGCAGCACCTGCGGTGGCCTCGGACAGAGGTGTAGCACCCGCGGCAGCCTTGGACGGAGGCGCAGCACCCGCAGTGGCCTCAGACAGAGGTGCAGCAACCAAGGCAGGACCTCCAGTGGAGAGGGGGGACCTGGGATGGCCTCAGGTGAAGGACGAAAGATCCACAGTGACCTTAGGAGAAGGATCAGACAAAGAAGACACAGACATCGGGTCAGAGTCACCGGCAGCAGTGGAGCTTGGCGATGAGAGCTCAGGTACAGCTGATGGCTGCACTTGGTCCTCCCCACCAAGAGCCAGGCAAGATCTCTCTAAGACAGAAAAAGTGAAAACAAAAAAGAGAACTCGCCTGAGCTCAAGCTCCACCACCGTACAGGACTCTGGTGATCCAGACTGGGATGTCTTGGCTCTCTCCGTCAGAGCGTCCACTCCCGACACAGCCACCTCAGGAGAAGAAGAAGAGAAAAATACCAGAAATGAATCACCGACAGCAGTGGAGCCCGGTGACGAGAGCTCAGGAGCAGAGGACATCTGCAATTGATCCTCCCCACCATGAGCCACACAAGAATTGTCTGAATCTGCAGGTGTTAAAACAGAACAGAGTACTTGCCTGGACTTGAGCTCCACCGCCGTCCAGGCAGCGACTCTGCTGCGGCGGTCCTGGCAGCAGGCATGATTGTGGGTGCAGCCAATAGACCTCCAAGTGTGGTGACCCATGCTGGTGGATCTCCCGGAGTGGTGGCTGACGCTGGAGGTTGCCTCATCGACTGCGCTGGTTCCTGTGCCACTGAACCCAGGGGACACTCATCTGTTGGCTCACGATTCAGAGCACAGGGGGTGCTTTCCTCCCATCCTGAACGTGGCCACAGGGCTGGAGTAGGAATTTCCAGGACTGCAGGTTCCTCTGTCATCCGGCAGCTCCTTCCCAGGACTGGCAGATACTTGGAAGCAACAGAGGGAAACACCGGTGAAGGAGGTGAGTGTGAGACAGCAGCAGCAGATGATGAGGACTCAGCTAAATTTGGCTGCCGTCACTGAGCTTCCTCACCGGGAATAGGGCAAGGTATTTCATTAAAATGGACAGAAGAATGAAAATCCACTTGCCTTATTTCCCAGAGCATGATGGTTTCTGCTGCTGAAATAAGGCTAGGCGACACTCCTCTGGAGACCACTGAAGTTTTCTGGGAAGGAGGAGGAGGCTCAGGCTTCTGGTGAGGGGGAAGGGACGATGGAGCTCGGGGCCATTTCCTTGTAGGCTTGGCCCTCGGCACGGATGATGGCAGATCTCCTACCAGGCCGTGAGGGTCTGTTTGGAGGGTGGAGATGGTGTACAGCAGGCCTGCGTACCTGGGGTAGCTCCATAACCCCGGGTGTGCTTCCACAATAGCCGCTGCCCCCTCCCCATTCTTGCGAACCTCTGTCAGAGAGCAGGAGACTAGCACTGTGTCCACAAAGTCCTGGACGAAGTCCGCCGCCCACAGTTTATCAATAGTGGGGCCACCGGCTACCGATTTACCTCAGTTGGCAGAGGCTCGGCGCGGTGGTGACATGCCACACTTGAGGGAAAAAAGGTGAAAAAAGGGAAAAAGAAAAAATGGCAAACCTACAGCCACTGGCATCTTTGTGGTTATGTCCTTCTGTCATACAACACCCTTTTCGAGGGCTAAGAAGGGTGCCAAATGCACGCTGTAGGTTTACACATTTATTAACACAAAGACAAACGAACAGAAAAATACAACACGAAATACTAAACTAATATAATGGGGTGAAGATGCCGGAGGAGAGCGGGGCTCACGACCAGGAGGGCGAGAATAGCCTGGGGAAAAATACAGGCTGATGCGCTTGAGGATGCTGGGGAAAGGAGACTGCATTAGAAGGAGCACACCCAAAGAAATGCAGGCTCACAGCTTAAATAACCCGGTTCCGGTTCCGCCGGACCAGCGGCGCCACACGAGTCAGCTGCCTGTTGCAACAGCCTTTTTTTTATCTTCCTTCTTCTTTCTACACCTTTCACTCTGTATATATATCACGGACGCGCGGATCACCCCGGGGGTCTCCCGGGTCGGCGGACGGAGCCACGGTTTGCAGCGGGAGATGTTACAGCGGGGAGGAGCTAGTGCTAGCTAGCACTTGGCCGCCGCCCGGTGCTAATGGGAAACTCGACATACCGGGAGCTGTAGCGAAAATGACGCGGGTGCCGGGCTGGAGTTTAGGCGGCGTGAAAGAAATATAAGACAGAATAATAAAGAGCGATGGCAAGAACCAAGCAGACCGCCCGTAAAATCTACTGGAGGAAGAAGCCCCCCCCAGGAGACAGCTAGCCACCAGGGCTGCTCGGAGAGGCGCTCCGGCCACCGGCAGAGTGAAGAGGCCTCGCCGTCACAGGCCCGTGGCTCTGAGAGAGATCTGTCGCTGCCAGAAATCCACGGAGCTGCTCATCCGTAAGCTGCCCGTCCAGCGCCTGGTGAGGGAGATCGCTCAGGACTTCAAGACCGTCCTGCGTTTCCTGAGCTTCGCCGTCATGGCTCTGCAGGAGACCAGCGAGGCCCACCTGGTGGTCTCTTCTTCGCTAAGGGGGTCACCATCATGCCCAAAGACTTCCAGCTGGCCCGCTGCATCCGCGGAGAGAGAGCTTAGACTTTCTGATGCACATTCACCAGCCATAATGCTCTGCACTGTGTGTCTATATATACTGTATATACATTTATAGTAATATGGACATATGTTTACTAGATGTTGTTTTTTCTTGCCTTCTGATTGTTGCTCTGAGTGTTGCTATCCCTATGCTGTTGCAATCCTGGAATTTCCCCATTGTGGGACTAATAAAGGCTTATCTTATCTTATCTTATCTTATTGACAATTGAAAAGGAATAGATTACCTGGTCGGAGAGCTCCTGTTCTCTACGGCTAAACCAATAACACTCAGTGTCAGACAACGAACTACTGAGGAAGGATAACAGTAGGACACGACAACGGGGAAGATGTTGTCATGCCCTTAAATAGTGAACTCAAGATACATGACAGGTGTGGGTGCAGGAGTGAGAAAACAATCAAAACGACAAGTCACAGCTGTGCAGCCCGCGAAACAGAATTTGCCAGCCAGAAGCTGCACAGCACTGTCAAAATGAAGCACAGGCCGGAAAACTAATAACAACACAAAAATAAGATAACACAACCCCAACAACTGTAAACAAGACAATAAGGATGAGACTGTCATGCGGTGACACTTCCTTCACTTCCGGCTCTGAGAGAGAGTAGAAGCTTTTCTTTCCTCTCCCTTCTAATCCTCTATCTCCCTTCTGATCCCAGCTTGCAATGTTGCGTTTTTGTCCGTGTTTAGTCGCTCTTCTGCTGAATCTTAATCTAAATGGAAATTATGGATCTGGAAAGCGGCTTAACTGTGATTGTCACCACTTTAAAAGAAGATCGGGTCAGGAGGAACCCAACGAGGAGACTCATGGACATTGGAATTCATGCGTCTGTGGAGATTTGGCAGGAAATATTATTGGTTATGATCTCAGGACTTCTTTTTTTGGCTGTGAAGTTCCCTGATGTATCAGAAATTGAAGGAAGGTGAGAGAGCTGATCAAAGCGGACCCGGCAAGCTCCTTCATCAAATTCGACCAGTTGGGGAGGGCACGATTAGCGGCAAATGGTGAACTGAATGACAGTGATTCAGCGGAGGAATACATCTGGAGCCCTGTGCTCTCCATGGAATGTTTGTTTAAGCCTGTATATGGAATTATGAAGCACAAGCGCATGAGAGAGGAAAATTCTATTCTCCGTGGGCTCTGAGCTGTGTAGATTTGACCTTGTTTTGATGCCCTGTTTACATTCCTCCTTGATGAGATAAGGTAGTAGTGGCGGCTGCTAACCCAAACAATCGACAGACAGTTGTTGTTGTTTCAGCGGATGAACTTCTCAAGGACAGCCCATGTGCCTTCATCTGCAAGCGAAGAGATAGACTCCGGACTTGTTTATAAGTCACATGATTATAACATCTATCCACTGTCTGGAGGCGCCCTCTGCTGTTCACTAGCAACTGTCACACCTACACTACACAAATGCATACAACACTACACGACTGACACATATATACTGACTCATACATACACTGCCTCTCTCAACTCTTGTTTTTGTGTGATCTATATTGTCTGCTAATTGTGCATAGAGGGTTTTTTTCTGTGTAGTCAAAATTTGGCTCATTGAGCTTTATGAGCTTATACGAGCGTTATTCTGATTAACTATGTTTTTTCTCTCTGCCTATTGTGTTTCCCCCCCTCCCTTCCCCTCTTTACCCCCACTGTATGACAGGCGCCTTGCATGGCTGCCGCGTCATTGGATGCTCCTAACGTGCGTGTCCAATGTCAAGTCAAATTCCTCGTATGTTTACTTGTAAATATACTTGGCAATAAAGCTGATTCTGATTCTGACCCTCGCGGATCACCATGAGACGCCAAGAGTCCACCAGTGAGTTTTGCAATGATGGTGATTTATTAACACAACGAGACAAGACAAGACTGTGAGCCACTCAGGGCAAAAACAAACGTAAATCGATATAAGGGCTCACAGGGCTAACCCCAGCCACTACGAGCTAAACTGTGACATGGCATGAAACACGAACCTGACAAACGACGCTCCGACAAGGATAGCTGACAATACTCCTGCGATTTTACTGCCGCTAGTACCCGCTTTATAAAGGCGAACACTAACGAGCAGTAATGACAAACAGCTGACCAGCCTTGACAGGCGGAAGCCCCACCGAGCACCTTCATAATAAGAGCCCTGTGAGGCCAGAATACAACCCACAGCTGTCAAGGCCGGCAGCGAGTTGTGCTTAGCCCGAGCGCGGACAGAACCCAGCGCTCGGGTCGTAACAGTACCCTCCCTCCGAGGGCGGGCTCAGAACGCCCAAGGACCACCCTGCCCCCCCACCCCCCAGGGTGGGTGGCTGGGGGTAGGTGCGGAGGGAGAGAGACCAAACCCAGAAACAATCAACAGTGACAAGGATAACTACATACAAGACCATGACAAAATACCGAATATTCAAATCAGAAAATACTCAGAGGAAAATAAGGCAACAGTAGAACATAACACCATTTGCCAAGGATCCCCAAATAAGTTACAGAAAACACCGGACAGTACGAGAAAATTAAATCTTGGCCCACATGTTAAACAAGAAAATAACCTGCCCCCTGTGTGAATTCTCATGAGAGTCTTCAAGAACCCAAATACAGAAAACAGAGCACTTACTGGCTCATGCCTGACTACCCACAATACAAACTAAGGCAACTACAAGACATAACCATAACACAAAGTACACAGGACAGCAAGGACAAAAAAACAGAACAATCACTGCGACGGATCAACACCAGAAAAACCACTACCCCCCCCCCCCCCCTGACAGTTTATGCCGACCGGCGGAGACCAAGCGCCACAGGAACAGTTCAGGTGGTCTCCCCGCGTCCAACAGCCGGCGGGTGGTCATAGAAAGCGGAACATGACCAAACGGCTCACCACAGTCCAACGCCCAGCACGTCCTCTCCTCTGGTGGTCAAACCAGGTCGCCCAAAGACACACACAACACGTCAGGTGGCCGACCCGAGGCGCCAAACCGGCAAAACAGTTCCTCAGGCGGCCGACCCGTGTCCCTCAGCCACCAGTCCCGGGGAAAAACAGCCCGCGGCAGCCTCCCTGATGAAGACAAAACTCAGGAGAGCCGGGGCGAGCGAACAGGAACCCTCACGGCCCCCGGCGATGATGCACAGGGGTGGCGACTCAGTGGAGGGGAAAGATGGCAAGGATGAGCCCGTAGTCCGTCCGACGGCGAAAGGTCTGCAGCTCCTCCCCCGTCCGCGGACCACGTTGGTGCTGCACCTCCGCTGGACCCCGATTGGGTCCCAGCTGCACCCACATCGGGCCCCGATTGGGCCAGAACCGCACCTGCGGTGGACCCCGATTGAGCCTCCGGTGCACCCACGTTGGACCCTGATTGGGCCAGAACCGCCCCCGCGGTGGACCCCGATTGGGCCTCCGGTGCACCCACGTTGGACCCCGATTGGGCCAGAACCGCACCCGCGGTGGACCCCGATTGGGCCTCTGGTGCGCCCACGTCAGACCCCGATTGGACCACAGCAGCCTCCACGACGGACCCCGCCTGGGTCGGTGCAGCTCCACTGACGATCTCCGCCCCTGAACCTGGGACCTCCAACCCAGTGACTCCGACTGGTTCCATGCCGGCGACACTGCAACAAGGCTCACAAACAGGAAGAAAACCGGGATCAGAATCACCGGTAGCAACAGAGCCCAGCGAGACGAGCTCGGGCGCAACAGACGGCTGCTCCTCACTTGCCTCCCCGAGAGGCAGGCAAAAATGCTCCAAAACAGGGGACAGAGACACAAGGGGGAGCACTTGCCTGTACTCGGGTTCTGTTGCCACCCAGGACTTCGACGGTCCAGGTTCAGGGTGGCGACTCTCGTCAGCAGGCTCCAACTCAGCTGCGTCGGGCTCCGCAGCTGGCAAGATGTCATCTGCAGCCTGAGGTTCCTCCCGCGCTGCTGTCCACGCCGATGACTCGTATGGCATGGGGACAGGGGACCCTCGACCCACTGGCTTGGACCACTCTGGCGAGAAGACCCGGCGACGCTTGTGCGTCCACTGCGCATGTGCAGCTGGGGAAGTCTGTCTCGGACTCTGTTAGCATCAGCATCGGATCACCCCAGGGCTGTGTACTTTCCCCCCTACTCTTCTCCCTTTATACCAACTCCTGCACCTCCTCCCACCAGTCTGTTAAGCTGATTAAGTTTGCGGACGACACCACCCTCATTGGGCTCATCTCCAACGGCGACGAGTCCGTCTACAGGAAAGAGGTGGCCCAGCTGGTGTCCTGGTGCAGCCACAACAACCTGCAGCTGAACGCTCTGAAGACAACGGAGATAATTGTGGACTTCAGGAAAGTCACAACCCCCCTGCCCCCCCTCACCATCACAGGCTCTCCCATCAACATTGCAGATTCCTTCCGCTTCTTGGGCACCACCATCACCCGGGACCTCAAATGGGAGCCAACCATCAGCTCCCTCATCAAAAAGGCCCAGCAGAGGATGTTCTTTCTGCGGCAGCTGAGGAAGCTCAAGCTACCCACCAAGATGTTAGTGCAGTTCTACACGGCCATCATCGAGTCCATCCTCACCTCCTCCATAACTGTGTGGTATGCAGGAGCCACTGCCAGGGACAGACTAAGGCTGCAGCGCGTCGTGCGCACTGCTGAGAAGGTGATCGGCTGCAAGCTCCCATCTCTCCAGGACCTGTACATCTCCAGGACCCGGAGGCGTGCAGGCCGGATCATAGCCGATCCCTCACACCCTGGTCACATACTGTTTGCTCCCCTCCCCTCAGGTAGAAGACTTCGGTCCATTCGGACTAAAACCTCCCGGCACATGAATAGCTTTTTCCCCTCTGCCGTCAGACTGCTGAACATTAAGTGACTTATTGACTCTCGTGCACTATGTACAGCAGCTCAACCAGACTCATGACATTCATCACTGTTTTTCTGTTGCATTATCAACTGCACTGTGGTACCCCATATTATCTGCTACTTGCTAATTTATTTAAAACTGCCTTGACTAGTATTACTCATTATTACTATTATTATTATTATTATTATTATTATTATTACTTATTTTTCTACACTTATTGCACGTTTTTAGTCCTTTAGTTTTTTAGTTTATCTCTTTATCTCATCATGTTTTTAATGTTGCAGCATGGCACCGAGACAAATTCCTAGTTTGTGTACTACATGAACAATGGCAATAAATCTGATTCTAATCGTCGGCTCAGGCTCCGGGCCGCAGTCCGCTCTTCTCCTCCGACCACGACGTGGCTGCAGGGCCGGATCCAGGCTTTCCAGCACTGCAGGCCCCCTCTTCATCCGACGACGTTGGCCTGGCGTCGCGGACCGCTCGACCGGGGGGGACACAGAGGCAGCAGGTTTAGTTATTTTCTCTACAGCAGGTGGAGGGAGCTCGGAGGGCTGCGAACCCCGAACTCTGCCCCCAGGAGTCAGACAAGGCAGATTATAATCATGATGTAATAAATTATCATGCACTTGCCTTCCTCCCAGTGAACAGATGGTTCCTGCTGTAGGGGACGTTGTTCTTCCTTCTCTCCGCTGGATGGCGACAGAGGGCCCCCTGGAAGGACGAGGTGGGGCCGCTCTCAGCGGTTCGCTAACGGGCTTCGCCGGCAGCAGGTCCAGCCGGGGATTCTGCTGAGGATTACCTGGGCCGTTGCGCCGACGTCGTCGTCGGCCCCCAGATGGCGCAAACTCCTGGACCAGTTCCGGGACAGGAACGAGACTCCAACGCGGGGAGCGAGGATGCCTCCTCCTCTGCTTCCTGCTTTCTTCCTCCTCCAGCCCATGAAGTATTTCGCGCTCCACAGCGAGTTCATCTCTCCTCATCCTCACCTCCGGGTGATCGTCGTAATGGAGAGGAAGGTTGTCCAGGAGATCCTCAGCGTAGTCCAGGTGCCGACGTACACTACCGTTCAAAAGTTTGGGGTCACCCAAACAATTATTTTGTGTTTTCCATGAAAAGTCACATTTATTTACCACCATGAGTTGTAAAATGAATAGAAATATAGTCAAGACATTGACAAGGTTAGAAATAATGATTTGTGTTTGAAATAATAATTTTTTCCAGATACTCAACCTGCTCAAAGGAAGGTCAGTTTTATAGCTTCTCTAACCAGCTAAACTGTTTTCAGCTGTGCTAACATGATTGCACAAGGGTTTTCTAATCATCCATTAGCCTTCTGACGCAATGAGCAAACACATTGTACCATTAGAACACTGGAGTGACAGTTGCTGGAAATGGGCCTCTATACACCTATGTAGATATTGCACCAAAAACCAGACATTTGCAGCTAGAATAGTCATTTACCACATTAGCAATGTATATTAGATATTAGATTGTATTTCTGATTAGTTTAAAGTTATCTTCATTGAAAAAAACAGTGCTTTTCTTTCAAAAATAAGGAAATTTCTAAGTGACCCCAAACTTTTGAACGGTAGTGTATGTTGCTGGGAGTGTCGTACAGCGTAGCGGTGAATAGAGTCCCATCCACATACTCCAGAGCCTCCGCTGGCTCTTTGCCCAGGCGCCGACCGCGGCCCCTGGATGACGGCATTCTCCCAGCAATTGATACCCAGAAAGGGAAGAACAATAGTCCGATTAAGGCAAAAACTCACGGTGAAAAGGCGTCTCTCCGTGTGGCGTCTCCGTTTAGACGTCCTGGCAGGAGTATACTATCATGCGGTGACCCTCGCGGATCACCATAAGATGCCAAGAGTCCACCAGTGAGTTTTGCAATGATGGTGATTTATTAACACGAGACAAGACAAGACTGTGAGCCGCTCAGGGCAAAAACACACATAAATCAATACAAGGGCTCGCAGGGCTAACCCCAGCCACTACGAGCTAAACTGTGACATGACGTGAAACACGAACCTGACAAACGACGCTCCGACAAGGATAGTTGACAATACTCCAGCGATTTTACTGCTGCTAGTGCCCGCTTTATAAAGGCGAACACTAACGAGCAGTAATGACAAACAGCTGACCAGCCTTGACAGGCGAAAGCCCCACCGAGCACCTTCACAATAAGAGCCCGGTGAGGCCAGAATACAACCCACAGCTGTCAAGGCCGGCAGCGAGTTGTGCTTAGCCCGAGCGTGGACAGAACGCTTGGGTCGTTACAGAGACTAAGAATACAACTGGTAATGATGAACAAAGAAATGAACAAACCGGAAAGGATTAACTCAAACCTGGAGCCTGAGCCCGGCCCCCACCCATGCTCAACATCATAACATTGAAACAATGAAATGGAAACAAAACAGAGCAGACTCTAAACAGCTAAGTGTTTGTGGATTATCTGTGATTAAATTACTTCATCATGTGATTGTCCCAGCATGTGATTTGAGATCAAAGAAAATGTACGCATCAACAACTTCTGATCATCCCACTATTTTCTACAACTTATCTGGGGTCCAGAGGCCTCATGTACAAAGGACACTTATGCACAAAAACATGGCCTAATTCCTTTTCCATGGAAACTTTGAGATGTAACAAGAATGAAATGACCGTGGAATTATGCGCAGCCCCACGCCAACTTCATGGCTGGCGTATGTACGTTTCTACTGATATTGGTCCACTGGCAACACTTAGAGGTGATGTTGGAAGACTGATAATGATGTGAAAATTACTGTACACACCAGAGACACATGATGAACGAACATCCAAGTGTGCGCAGTTAGATGAGTGGATATACAGTGGGGGAAAAAAGTATTTAGTCAGCCACCAATTGTGCAAGTTCTCCCACTTAAAAGATGAGAGAGGTCTCCAATTTTCATCATAGGTATACCTCAACTATGAGAGACAAAATGAGAAAAAAAAAATCCAGAAAATCACATTGAAAGATTTTTAATGAATTAATTGGTAAATTCCTCTGTAAAATAAGTATTTGGTCAATAACAAAAGTTCATCTCAATACTTTGTTATATACCCTTTGTTGGCAATGACAGAGGTCAAACATTTTCTGTAAGTCTTCACAAGGTTTTCACACACTGTTGCTGGTATTTTGGCCCATTCCTCCATGCAGATCTCCTCTAGAGCAGTGATGTTTTGGGGCTGTCGCTGGGCAACACGGACTTTCAACTCCCTCCAAAGATTTTCTATGGGGTTGAGATCTGGAGACTGGCTAGGCCACTCCAGGACCTTGAAATGCTTCTTACGAAGCCACTCCTTGGTTGCCCGGGCGGTGTGTTTGGGATCATTGTCATGCTGAAAGACCCAGCCACATTTCATCTTCAATGCCCTTGCTGATGGAAGGAGGTTTTCACTCAAAATCTCACGATACATGACCCCATTCATTCTTTCCTTTACACGGATCAGTCGTCCTGGTCCCTTTGCAGAAAAACAGCCCCAAAGTATAATGTTTTCAGCCCCATGCTTCACAGTAGATATGGTGTTCTTTCTCCTCCAAACACAACAAGTTGAGTTTTTACCAAAAAGTTCTATTTTGGTTTCATCTGACCATATAACATTCTCCCAATCCTCTTCTGGATCATCCAAATGCTCTCTAGCAAACTTCAGACGGGCCTGGACATGTACTGGCTTAAGCAGGGGGACACGCCTGCCACTGCAGGATTTGAGTCCCTGGCAGCGTAGTGTGTTACTGATGGTAGCCTTTGTTACTTTGGTCCCAGTTCTCTGCAGGTCATTCACTAGGTCCCCCCGTGTGGTTCTGGGATTTTTGCTCTCCGTTCTCGTGATCATTTTGACCTCACGGGGTGAGATCTTTCATGGAGCCCCAGATCGAGGGAGATTATCAGTGGTCTTGTATGTCTTCCATTTTCTAATAATTGCTCCCACAGTTGATTTCTTCACACCAAGAAGCTTACCTATTGCAGATTCAGTCTTCCCAGCCTGGTGCAGGTCTACAATTTTGTTTCTGGTGTCTTTTGACAGCTCTTTGGTCTTGGCCATAGTGGAGTTTGGAGTCTGACTGTTTGAGGTTGTGGACAGGTGTCTTTTATTCTGATAATGAGTTCAAACAGGTTCCATTAATACAGGTCTAATACATCAGAAGTTACATGTCTGTGAGAGCCAGAAATCTTTCTTGTTTGTAGGTGACCAAATACTTATTTTACCAAGGAATTTACCAATTAATTCATTAAAAATCCTTCAATGTGATTTTCTGGATTTTTTTTTCTCATTTTGTCTGTCATAGTTGAGGTATACCTATGATGAAAATTGGAGACCTCTCTCATCTCTTAAGTGGGAGAACTTGCACAATTGGTGGCTGACTAAATAATTTTTTGCCCCACTGTAAAAGCAAGTGCAAAGAAGTGCAGAAAATGCCTCTAACAACAGAGGATTAAAGGATATTGCAAATCACTCAGTGAGAAGAGAAAGGGTATTTAGAGACAGAAGATTTTCTGGCTCAGGATGATGACTGGGTTGTCAGCCAGTTTTGGTTTCCATTGGCAGTCCTTGTGGAACTGTGCTCAGAGCTATGGCCACTCCTGGAGAGCAACACAACGAGAAGCCGTGCGCTGCCCGTCCCAGTGCAGGTTCTGACAACTCTGGGGTTTCTGGAAATGAGCATTCCAGGGGGAGGTGGCAGACCAATCAGGAATTTCCCAGTCAACCCTGAGCCGAGCTATGCCACCTGTGTGGGATTGCAATATCCGGCTTTCACCCAGGTACATCATGTTCCCATACAATGCAGTTGAACAGGCCGACATCAAAGCGCAATTTGCAGCAAGAGCCAGTTTTCCTAATGATTCTAAAGAACAGCATTGTTGAAAGCAAACTACAAGCTGCCACTGTGCAGATGGCTTCTTGGTGAGTAAATTAATTTAATTGTCCTAATAATAACCCACCTCATGCGCAACTCGCCTGTGTGCCCCACAAATATCACCCTGTCTTCAAGGCTTCATTACAACTCCGTGGTTTGAGTAAGTGATTTTCTTTTTTTCCTGATTAAACTACAGTTTCACAGCATTCTATCTAGTCTCCAATTGCCTCTGTGTGTACAGTAGTTATGCCAATACACACATGCGTAAAGTTTGAAATGCAACAGACTCACCTGTTCCCCGGTGCACTTCATTCATTTAGTAGTGTGTGTAATCCATCTAAGTTGTATATAACTATAAAGGATGAAATTTGCATTTTGGACATAAAATATGTACTTGTCGAGTCTAATATGATCTGCTTTCAACTGACAGGTGACCGTGGCTACCCACTAAATAGGTTCATATTGTCTTCTTTTTAGTGACTTTTTCCTTTAATTCAACCAGCTGATCGACCCGGTTGGTCACAAATTGATTGATTGATTGAGTCATTGTTTAAAACAACATTGTATAAAACATACATCATACATTTAAAAACAATGGGATGACACAAGAAAGTGCACACACTTATTTCCATTGTGGTTCCTAAAAGAGGTTGCAGCTAGTCTCGTATCTGGAACCTTCTGCTTTGAAATCTGGCAGTTTAACCACTGAGCTAAACATGGCAGGAAACACAGCGATCAGCTGACGCTTCTGAGGACGACTGCAGACGTTGATCTAAACATGTCAAAGTTTAAAACATCTCCTTCTTATCCCTGTCTGAATAAAGGAAACAATAAACTAATCTTCTATGGCTGTGAGCCGGCTATTAAATTACCTGTATCTGGCGCTAATCCCAGAGGACAGCATGCCAAGCAAAATGTTTTTACGTGCCTCTACCTCATTCAGAAGCACCTCTAACTCACAATCCATGAAATTCCATTAAATCCATTATTTTTGATCATGGATACAGGAGAATGAAACGTGCATACCTATTTGCATCTAATTGCATATTCAAATAGAGGGGTATCAAGGGAGGAGTTGGGTATTTCCTCACATGCGTTCAATTTCAGGCAGATTGGTATGTACAAAGGAAATGTGCTTGGATTCCTGCATACGGACGTTTCATACATCTGGATTTTTTTTTTTTGCTTACAGCATTTTCTTGATTTTAAACGTATGTCATCTTTCAGTAGGAAATCCACGCAAGTCTTTGTACATGAGGCCCCAGGTGACAGAGGCAGCAGCCCAAGAAGCATCATGATTCCCATGATCCCTCCTGCAGTTCCACTGGAGGCGGACCCATGTGGCTTCTTTGGATACACTGGGTCTTTGATTTGACTTTTTTCACAGGGATCCTCTGGACTGTTCTTGGTCTGGCCCTTCATCCAGGACTAATTTATCTTGGGAGACACTAGCAGGGGGAAGTAGTCCCCAACAGCAAAGCTCCTAGGATCATTATGATAAGGTGGCGATCCATGGAGGGGCACTTCTGATTAGTTTTCTAAAATAATCCTTCAGAGAAATGCAGTTTATTCTGTATGTTTTTTTATGATCTCCTGTTCTTTAAACATTTCTGATATTGTCATGAACAGAGCCCGTGTTTCCTGTGGGCTTGGTTCTGATCGATCCTGGTGGCTCAGGCAGTGGGTTTATTATGTGGAGTTGTTTTGATGTCTTCTTTTCCACGCACCATTTCTGTTCCTGCCTGTAGCTGCTGCACTGGCCTGTCCGGCCACGCCCCCTCTTTCTGACAGCCATCTGTTCGCCCCGGTAATCATCTTTCCCGCGCTCACCCAGGTGTTCCCTAATTGTCACACCAGCGACGTCTGTATTAAAGGAGCTTTTCGCTAGACAGATGCCGCTGGATCATTGTACGTATTGGATGACTGTGCTTCACCATCTAACCATCACATCATTGAAGGACTGCTTGCGCTCGCTTAGATAGCTGGACTTTTTGGGACTGCTCCCCTGTGAGCAAACTGCTAGCATTTTCTCTGTGTTGCCTTTACGCTGCATCATAAGTGTTCCTTTCCCCGGTTCAATCCCATTTCACTTCTGGCAGTGTTTCTCCCCGCAGCACCATCGTTACGCTTAGGCTTAGCCCAGTTTACGTTCCCTGCAGGTGTGTTGAGCAACCCACTGTTTTCCCTGTTTCCTCGAGCGCAGCCATTATATCACTTGTCACTGTAACTGTTCTGTCAATAAATGTGTGTGTGGTGAATCCCTGCATTTAAATCCTCGTCCTTTTTCTCCTCCTCCATGCGCTGTTGGAGAAGCGCACGGAGAGTTCATGACAGAATGATCCAGCCAAGCTATAGGATTTAGCAGGTACACCCACACATCCTTTTTTCTCGTTCTCCTTTTTGTATCATTTTGTGAGACTGAGCTGTGTTGGAGTGGGCCATGGATTCAGTTCCCCCCAGCTATCCTTTAAGCTTGGGATGGGAGGTCTGCAAGGCATTGATGGACATTGACGGGCTCATTGCATCGGCCAGCATTTATTCTACCCCGGAGGACATTCTCTGGTACGTAGGTCTGGTGGAGGCAGAGGTCCGGCGGTGCCCTCAGCTCACTCGGCACGCTGAGGGAATGGAGAGAATTAACCGTTTGGCAGCACTGCGGCGTGAGTGCGGCAAAGGGGTGAGGAAATCCCCTAGGAAGACCGAGCTTGCGTTGAGGGCCAAGCGCTACTGGGGCTCCATTCCTCCTGCCTCCCGCCAGAGCAAGACGCCCGCTCCCGTCCCGGCTCCTCCAGCTCCAACCTCCCGCAGACGGCGTCATCCCACATCGAGATGCCGAGAGAGGCCCCCCTCGTCGTCAGCTGTCATCACTTTCCCAGCTGCTTCGAGGCTAGACACGACCGCCTCAGGAACGCCCTCCTCCGTTTCCACGGAGACGGCTCCTCTTCCATCCATTGAAGACGGCCATATCACCATTGACAAGGAGAGGGATGCCTGTCTGCTATCTGCAGCTGTCAAAACCAGTGACCGGGGTGACAGACAAGTACTTTATCCATGTACTGTATTCCATCTAACAGTATTAAATCTTGCCTGTCTCCTGAGGGAGAGACCCGGTTTAAACAGTCCGCTGGGTCCTCTCCTCCAGCTGCAGACATTAATCCACTTTTTCCCCTCTCCGTGTTTCCTCCCATTTCCCCTGAGGGCCTGCTGGCCCAAGGTCAGGGCCGTCAGATGGTGGAGGAGCCAGTGGCCTTGGATGATCCATTCCCGGAGCCAGCTTGGAGAGGCTCCCCTGCAGCCACGCCAGAGGATTTCCCTGCGTTGGAGCCACTGCAGGAGGAACATTGAACTGATATCACCATCTTGCCAGCTGCAGAGGCGTCTGCAGCAGACTGGGACCCTGAGCGAGACCTCCTGGAGGCCGGGCCCGAATGTTCATTGCAGGATTGACGGAGTCCTGGACAGTGGTGGAGCTCGAGCTCAGGCAAGTACTCTCTCTTGTGTTTCTTATGGCAGTTTTAGAGAGATCTTGCCTGGCTCTAGGTGAGGAGAGTCGGGCGCAGTGCACAGCTGCATCTGAACTTCCCTCGCCGGGCTCCACAGCTGCCCACAACCCTAACCATCTTTCTTCTCCTGTTTCCCCGGAGCCTTCAACTAGGGTTGCCGGAGAGGGTGTGTCACCGCCGGAGGTCGCCAAGGGTCCGGTCCTGCTGAAGGAGGACGTTGCTGCTCCAGCTCCTCCTGCCAGGGTCGTCAGGGCTCCTCCCATCGATCGTCTCCTCAGCCTGGTGCTCCTGCTGGTTGGTCCGCTCACCATGGGTGCAGCTTCAGCCCAATTGGAGTCCACCGTGGGTGCAGCGGAGCTGGCCCGGTCAGGGGCCACCACGGGTACAGTTAGGCTCCCGCTGGAGTCCATCGTGGGTGCATCAGAGCCGGCCCGGTCAGGGGCCACCATGGACACAGCTAGGCTCTCGCTGGAGTCCATCGCTGGAGTCCATCGCGGGTGCAGCAGAGCCGGCCCGGTCAGGGGCCACCATGGGCACAGCTGGGCTCTCGCTGGAATTCATCGCGGGTGCAATGGAGCCGGCCCGGTCAGGGCCACCATGGGTGCCACTGAGGACGCCGTGGAGGTTCCCTCTCCTCAGTCCAGGTGCCCTCCAGTCAGCCTTCCGGTGGGCAGGCCGCCTCCTGCTTCACCCCCTCCATCCTGGTGGCTGAGCAATGTGGGCCGGCCGCCAGAAGAATTGACTCCCCAGGTCTGGTGGCCCATGTTTTCCGGACCTTCTGCTGGGCCTGGGACTCTGGGCGGCCTCCTGAGCCCCAACGCCCGTGGACTTGGGGGGGGTTAATTGTGGACCCTGGGCGGGGTATTGTGTTCCCTCCTTTCCTGTTCCCCCTTCCTCCCACCCGGGCTTGTGTGTTATTGTTTTGCCTGTGGGGATTGGTGGGGAGGGGGGGGGGGTCCTTATGATGTTACCATGGGTGTTTGGTATCCACCCCTAGAAGGAGGGGCTCTGTCATGAACCAAGCCCGTGTTTCCTGTGGGCTCAGTTCTGATCGATCCTGGTGGCTCAGGCAGTGGGTTTATTATGTGGAGTTGTTTTCTTTTCCCTGCATCGTTTCTGTTCCTGCCTGTAGCTGCCGCTCTGGCCTGTCCGGCCACGCCCCCTCTTTCTGACAGCCAGCTGTTTGCCCCGGTAATCATCTTTCCCGCGCTCACCCAGGTGTTCCCTATTTGTCACGCCAGCGGCGTCTGTATTAGAGGAGCTTTTCGCTAGACAGACGCCGCTGGATCATTGTTCATGTTGGATGACTGTGCTTCACCATCTAACCATCACATCATTGAAGGACTACTTGCACTCGCTTGGATAGCTGGACTTTTTGGGACTGCTCCCCTGTGAGTAAACTGCTAGCGTTATCTCTGTGTTGCCTTTACGCTGCGTCAGAAGCGTTCCTTTCCCCGGTTCAATCCCGTTTCGCTTCTGGCAGTGTTTGTCCCCGCAGCACCATCGTTACGCTTAGGCTTAGCCCAGTTTATGTTCCCTGCAGGTGTGTTGAGCAACCCGCTGTTTTCCATTTCCCCGAGCTTAGCCATTATATCACTTTTCACTGTAACTGTTCTGTCAATAAATGTGTGTGTGGTGAATCCCTGCATTTAAATCCTCGTCCTTTTTCTCCTCCTCCGTGCGCTGTTGGAGAAGCACACGGAGAGTTCATGACAGATGTGGATATTTCAACTCACGATTGTCAGGAGCCGAGCCAGCTTGGTTTCCCCGGCTCGGTCCTGACCTCCCTATGGGTTTAAGTGCCGCAGTGTATGTGTTTATTATGTATTTCAGTGCTGCTTCCCTATCCTTAGCCACTGCTCTCTGGCCGGCAGCTGTGAGGCAGCTCTCTTTGGCTCACTCTTGTGTGAGCGCTGGCTGACAGCCTGCCGGTCCGACCACACTCCCTCACTCATTACCGCCAGCTGTTCCCACTCCCGTTTGCCATCTCTCCGCTCTCGCCCAGGTGCTCGCAATCTCACAATCACCAGCAATGCGTTTTGCCTTATGCCAGTCACGCATTGCTGGGTCATTGTATTGTTTGCTGTATTGTCAGTGATTAGTCTGATGTCAGGACTGCATCGACGTGTATCCACTCCGTGTATATCGGGGTTCTCTCACGTCCGCACAGCGATACCGGCTGTGGGTACACGTTTCACCTCCTGGGTTCGTGGGGCAATGCTGGCCCCCGAACACCAACTGTAAGTGTGTTTTTGTGTACCTTTTGGTCTGTTTGTCGTTACTTTAGTAAATGTGCTGTGGTGTACCTGCACGTAAATCCTCATCATTTCTCCCCTCTCCGTGCGTTGCGTAAAAACGCATGGGGAGTCATGACAATGATGACATGTATAATGTTCTTCTTCTTCTCTCCCCTTGTCGCTGCAGGCATCTCTCTAAGTGTAGTACCCATGTACTTGGGTGAGATAGCGCCTAAGAATTTGAGGGGCTTCCTTGGCCTCGTGCCAAGTATCTTTATTGGCACTGGAGTCTTTACTGCCCAAATCCTTGGCCTACATGAACTTCTGGGAAAGGTATGTGAACAATGCTGTCTGACTACTGATATGTGGAGGGAATTTTGTTAAAAGACAAGCAATAACCAGATGTATACAGTATTGTGCAAGAGTTTTACAAACCCCTCATTTGTTTACTGTATACTTTGAGAACTCTGTTCTTCTTTCAATGAACGCTAAGCAATCCCTCACTGATCTTCCAACCATCTTTCAGTGAATGCCAAAATTTTTCCATCTCAAAGGTAGAGATGGCTGAGAGCTCAGTGAGGTATCATTGGGCATTCTGTGAAAGACCAGCAGTGTTCATTGAAAGCTGACTGAGAGATCAGTGGGAGATGGATGAGATTGTTGAAAGCGCTTTGAGAGCTCATTGAAAGGTTACTTCCCTTTGGTGATTGTTGAGAGACTGTTCTGAAGTGAGTCAAAACTTTGAGGTGGTCGTGGTGACAGTAGACATCATTAGAAGATCATTGAGAGATCATTGAGCAATCTTTGTGATTGCTGAGAGGCTACTGAGAGATCGTTGAGAGGTCTGGACATTTTTTCTTCTTTCAGTGATCTCTCAGTGATTTCCACCATGATGTAAAGGGAGTAAGGAAAATCACTAGAAATCTCTCAAATATACTATATACAGTATCTCACAAAAGTGAGCACACCCCTCACATTTTTGTAAATATTTTATTATCTTTTCATGGGACAGCACTGAAGATATGACACTTTGATGCAATGTAAAGTAGTCAGTGTACAGCTTGTATAACAGTGTAAATTTGCTGTCCCCTCAAAATGACTAAACACACAGCCATTAATGTCTAAACCACTGGCAATCAAAGTGAGTACACCACTAGTGAAAATGTCCAAATTGTGCCCAATTAGCCATTTTCCCTCCCTGGTGTCATGTGACTTGTTAGTGTTACAAGGTCGCAGGTGTGAATGGGGAGCAGGTGTGTTAAATTTGGTGTTATCACTCTCACACTCTCTCATACTGGTCACTGCAAGTTCAGCATGGCACCTCATGGCAAAAAACTCTCTGAGGATCTGAAAAAAAGAATTGTTGCTCTACATAAAGGTGGCCTAGGCTGTGAGAAGATTGCCAACACCCTGAAACTGAGCTGCAACGTGGTGGCCAAGACCATACAGTGGTTTAACAGGACAGGTTCCACTCAGAACAGGCCTCACCATGGTTGACGAAAGAAGTTGAGTGCACATGCTCAGCGTCAAATCCAGAAGTTGTCTTTTGAAAATAGACGTATGAGTGCTGCCACCATTGTTGCAGAGGTTTAAGGGGTGAAGGGTCAGCCTGTCAGTGCTCAGACCATATGCCGCACACTGTATCAAATTGGTCTTCATGGCTGCCGTCCCAGAACGAAGCCCCGTTTAAAGACGATGCACAAGAAAGCCCACAAACAGTTTGCTGAAGACAAGCAGACTAAGGACATGGATTACTGGAACCATGTCCTGTAGTCTGATGAGACCAAGAGAAACTTATTTGATTCAGATGGTGTCAAGCGTGTGTGGCGGCAACCAGGTGAGGAGTACAAAGACAAGTGTGTTTTGCCTACAGTCAAGGATGGTGCTGGGAGTGTCATGGTTTGGAGTTGCATGAGTGCTGCTGGCACTGGAGAGCTACAGTTCATTGAGGGAACCATGAATGCCAACATGTACTGTGACATACTGAAGCAGAGCATGATCCCCTCCCTTCGGAAACTGGGCCGCAGGGCAGTATTCCAACATCATAACCACCCCAAACACACCTCCAAGACGACCACTGCCTTGCTAAAGAAACTAACGATAAAGGTGATGGACTGGCCAAGCATTTCTCCAGACCTAAACCTTATTGAGCATCTGTGGGGCATCCTCAAACGGAAAGTGGAGGAGTGCAAGGTCTCTAACATCCAGCAGCTCCATGATGTCATCATGGAGGAGTGGAAGAGGATTCCAGTGGCAACCTGTGAAGCTCTAGTGAACTCCATGCCCAAGAGAGTTAAGGCAGTGCTGGAAAATAATGGTGGCTATGGCTGTGTTGTGAGACATGTATATGTTGGACACTGCATATGTGATTTAACCACGATGAAGGAGAGCCAGCCCCCTGCGGTGCGGAGCCACAGAGCCTGGACCCCCTGCGGAGGACAGGGGGCAGAAGACTTCCTGACCACTGAGACTCGGGAAGAGAGAAGGGGGAGTTATGTAAATAAAAGGCTAATGAATGTGAATAAAGAGATTTTGAGAGAGATGTGTGATTTCCCCCGCGAGGGAAAGGGTTTGATGTCAGAATGTTTAAATGAGAGAACTTTGGTGTGTTCACCCTCTTTTGTTCGCTGCTCAAGAATAAGAGCAGACAGTGGAATGATTTCTTGAATAAACTGAAATGAAAGACAATTCGGTTTCGTTATTCAAGTCTCCCCACATTGGTGACTGACGACGTTGAGAATGAACGAAGAAATTCTCAGGGTCCCGGACTCACAGCGCTCAGAGCTGGCGAGCGCAGTGGCCGTTAAGCTGCCTGATTTCTGGCAGGATAACCCACGGTCGTGGTTTCTGCAAGCAGAGTCGCAGTTCGCGCTCGCAGGAGTAACAGTGGATGACATTAAGTTCCACCATGTCATCGCTAAACTGGACAACAGCACAGCTCGGTACGTGCAAAGCTTGGTGGAGCAGCCACCCGCGACCGACAGGTACGGCAAGCTGAAATCCACCCTCATCAAGTTTTTCACCCCCTCGGCTGAAGTGAGGGCGAGGAGGATCCTGTCTTTGCTAGACCAAGGTGGACACAGGCCGAGCGCCCTGATGGAGGAGATGATACAGCTGAGAGGTTTGGACAACGATGATTTCATTTTTCAGTTCATTTTCCTCTCCAACCTCCCGACGCATGCGAGAAGCACGCTGGCCGGCAAAAAGTGTCACACCCTGGAGGAGTTCCGGGAGCTGGCCCAGGAGGCAGATGGGATCCTGGACGCCTGCGGCGGGCAAGCAACCACAGCAGCGACCCGAGACAGCGGGGAGCCAGAGGCGGCAGAACCAGACTGGCCGACGACGGCGGCAACACGGCCGCGACGAGGGGGAGCCAATAGCCCGGCGGCAGAAGCGCGGGCACGACACAGCGGAGGAGAAGATCTCTGCTTTTACCATCGGAGGTTCGCAGAGAAGGCACGCAGGTGTGTGCCGCCCTGCATCTTCAGGAGTTCGGGAAACGGCAAGACCGGGGGTCGCTAGCAGCTTCGACCCTCGGAGAATGCAACAAGCTGCTCTACATCACGGATGCGCGCTCCGGACGAGTGTTCCTCATCGACACCGCAGCACAAGTGAGCTTCATCACCCCAACATACGCGGACCGGGTGGCTGGACCCCACGGTAACGGAGCTACAGCGGCAAATGGCTCGAACATCAACACCTACGGGAGAAGGACCTTGCCTTTATGCTTACATGGCCGCACATATGAATGGACTTTTGTGATAGCGGCGGTGAGTTTCAACATGTTGGGCGCGGATTTTTTGTGTTCACACAATCTGTTAGTTGATCTTGCTAATAGACGGCTGGTAAATGCACTCTCTTTTTACTCTCTCCCCTGTTCAGCTCGAGTGTCCCCGCCACCAGTACAGACCCACGTCGCTACAGCAGGTGGTAAGTTTCACACACTCCTCACCCAATTTCCAGCGCTCACTGTGCCCACTTTTTCAGCGACGGTCGCGAAGCACGGGGTGAAACACTTTATCCCCACTTCTGGTCCTCCCGTGTTTGCAAAAGCTCGGCGCTTGGATGCAGTTAAGCTCGCCATTGCGCGCGAGGAGTTCGCCAGCCTGGAGAGGCTGGGCATCGTTCGTAGGTCGAAGAGCCCGTGGGCTTCGCCGCTGCACATGGTACCGAAAGCCGATGGCTCCTGGAGACCGTGCGGGGATTACCGCAGGCTAAACAACGCTACGGCGCACGATCGTTATCCCATCCCGCACATTCAGGATTTTTCGGTGCACCTGGCGGGGGCGCGCATTTTTTCAAAGATTGATCTAGTTCGCGGCTATCACCAAGTCCTGGTCCAACCGGAGGACATTCCTAAAACAGCGGTAATAACCCCGTTCGGACTTTTCGAATTTTTACGCATGCCGTTTGGTCTCAAAGGGGCGGCGCACATTTCAGCGGATGATGGATGCCGTGTTACGCGATCTCCCTTTCGTGTTTGTGTACCTCGACGACATTTTGGTCGCGAGTACTTCAGATGACGAACACGAAACGCACCTCACAGCAGTTTTTAGGAGGCTGGGAGAGCACGGCTTAATAGTTAACCCAGCCAAGTGCCAGTTCGGCGTCGAGCGGATCGATTTTTTGGGTCACCGCGTCTCCCCGGAGGGAGCGGTTCCGTTACCAGAGAAAGTACGCGCGGTAGCGGATTTTCCCCGTCCACAAACGGTCAAATCATTACAGGAATTCTTGGGGATGGTGAATTTTTATAACCGATTCCTGCCCCACGCAGCTCAAATCATGCAACCGTTATATGCCGCGCTCAAAAAACAAAAACCGACCCAGGCGGTCGAATGGTCCCCGGAGCGGGAGCGCGCGTTCACAGAGGTTAAAAAAGCCTTGGCTGACGCTGCGCTCCTGGCCCACCCAGACCCTGCAGCACGTATCGCGCTGACGACAGACGCTTCAGATTTAGCCATAGGGGCCGTTATTGAGCAACAGGTAGCCGGAGTTTGGCAGCCTTTGGCTTTCTTTAGCAAATCTTTAAGCGCAGCTGAACGAAAATACAGCGCGTTTGACAGAGAACTGTTGGCGCTGCATTTGGCTATTCGTCATTTCCAGTTCTGGCTGGAAGGACGGTGCTTCACCGCTTATGTGGACCACAAGCCGCTCACATACGCCATGGCCAAAATTTCAGACCCGTGGTCCGGCAGGCAGCAGAGGCAGCTGGCCGCAATCTCGGAATTTACCACTGACATTAGGCACGTTGCGGGCAAATTCAATGTAGTAGCGGATTGTCTCTCACGCGCGTTCACGACCCCAACACGCGCAGAGGCAGAACGGGCCACCGTGACCGCGCCGCAGGAGAGCGGCACGGTGGCGCGCGCAACCCCGGTGCACGTGGGTATAGATTACGCAGCCATGGCAGCGGACCAGGGGGCGGACGCAGACGTGCGCGCGCTCCAGTCTGGACCAACAGGGTTGAGGCTGGAGAGCAAGTGTTTACAAACCGGTATGCCCCCCCTGATCTGCGACGTGTCGATGGGGCGCCCGCGTCCGGTGGTTCCGGCCACGTGGCGCCGCCGTGTTTTTGACTCGGTCCACTCACTGGCGCACCCGGGGGTGCGCGCGTCGGTGAAACTAGTGGCGGAAAAGTTTGTTTGGCCGTGCCTGCGCAAGCACGTGAAGGAATGGGCAAAAACCTGCATTTCCTGTCAACGGGCCAAAATTCACAGGCACATAAGAGCCCCGTTAGAACCGTTCCGCATTCCGGCCAGAAGGTTCGACCATGTGCACGTCGACCTTGTGGGCCCCCTACCGGCATCACAGGGGTTCACGTATCTTTTGACAATGGTGGACCGCACCACACGTTGGCCGGAAGTGGTCCCACTTGCGACGACCACGGCCGCGGAGGTGGCTCGCGTTTTTTTAACGGCTTGGGTGGCGCGTTTCGGGGTTCCGTCGGACATTACGTCCGATAGAGGACCGCAATTCATCTCTGAGCTGTGGTCAGCGATGGCCAATGGCTTAGGAGCCAAAATTCACCGCACTACGGCTTACCACCCTCAGGCCAATGGTTTATGCGAGCGTTTTCATAGGTCTTTGAAGGCAGCACTCAGAGCGTCGCTCACGGATGCAGATTGGGTGAATAAACCCAACCCAAGTGTTGCTATCCCTGTGCTGTTGCAATCCTGGAATTTCCCCGTTGTGGGACTAATAAAGGCTTATCTTATCTTATCTTATCTTATCTTATCTTATCTTAAACTTCCATGGGTTTTATTAGGGTTGCGTTCTGCGCCTAAAGAGGACTTAGACGCCTCCCCAGCGGAGCTGGTATTCGCACAAACTCTGAGGCTGCCGGGCGAGTTTTTACCAGAGCCCCCAGAGCCCCCACCTCTCTCGGCTCTGGGACCGTTAGTCGGCACGGGGGCAGACACGCTCCCGGGTCCGGTTCATCACGCTTTTCCACGAGTTTTCGTCCCCAAGGCTTTGAAAAATGCCGATTTCGTTTTTGTCAGGCGCGAAGCCCTAAAAGCAACGCTCAAACCGCCTTACGAAGGGCCATTTCGAGTGCTGGAGGCAGGTGATAAGCAATTTGTGCTGGATTTTGGAGACAGAAAAGAGACAGTCAGTATTGACAGACTAAAACCTGCTTTTGTCATGAAGGACGTGTCTGTACCGGTCGCGGTGGCGCCTCGACGAGGCAGGCCCCCGCAGAAGGCAATTAACCACTCTCTTCCTCAGTCAACAGCGCCGGAGCAGAAACGCACCGCAGGCAAGGCGGGGCCAACGCACAGCAGATTCGGCAGACGGCTGAAGCCCAAGCGGCGCACAGACTGAATGTTGGTGTTGATTATTCAGTAGTGAGTAAGGTGCTATTTAATTTTAGGAATTAGTCTGCTGCACGGTGGCGCAGTGGTTAGCACTGCGGCAGCACAGTTTACCCTTGGCCGGGGGATTGTGGGGATCGTGGGATCGTGGGTTCGATCCCAGCCCCCGACCAACAGTGATCTGTGTGGAGTTTGCATGTTCTCCCCGTGTTGCGTGGGTTTACTCCGGGATTTCTCCGGTTTCCTCCCACATGCCAAAGACATGCATGTTAGGTTAATTGGCTGTTCTAAATTGTCCCTAGATATCTGTTTCCTATAGGCCCTTAGAATAGAGGGTTAGTATTAATGAAAGCGCTTTGAGTGGTCTTTGTGACTAGAAAAGCGCTATATAAGTGCAGGTTAGTTAGTTAGTTAGTTAGTTCTTCATCGTTTGGGGGGGGTTATATGGCTGTGTTGTGAGACATGTATATGTTGGACACTGCATATGTGATTTAACCACGATGAAGGAGAGCCAGCCCCCTGCGGTGCGGAGCCACAGAGCCTGGACCCCCTGCGGAGGACAGGGGACAGAAGACTTCCTGACCACTGAGGCTCGAGAGGAGAGAAGGGGGAGTTATGTAAATAAAAGGCTAATGAATGTGAATAAAGAGATTTTGAGAGAGATGTGTGATTTCCCCCGCGAGGGAAAGGGTTTGATGTCAGAATGTTTAAATGAGAGAACTTTGGTGTGTTCACCCTCTTTTGTTCGCTGCTCAAGAATAAGAGCAGACAGTGGAATGATTTCTTGAATAAACTGAAATGAAAGACAATTCGGTTTCGTTATTCAAGTCTCCCCACAGTGGCCACACAAAACACTGACACTTTGGGCACAATTTGGACATTTTCACTTAGGGGTGTACTCACTTTTGTTGCTAGCGGTTTAGACATTAATGGCTGTGTGTTGAGTTATTTTGAGGGGACATCAAATTTACATGGTTATACAAGCTGTACACTGACTACTTTATATTGTATCAAAGTGTCATACTGTATATTAAAATATTTACAAAAATGTGAGGGGTGTACTCATAGGCATAATTTATGGGGGGGTTGGAGGGGTTATACCCCCCCAATAATTAAATCCAGCCAATATAACCCCCATCAATAATCATATAATTATAATTAATAAAAAAATATCTACAACTCAAACAAGTATGAAGAAGTTGTTTTTTCATTTGCAAGCAACAAAAAAGTAACATTTCTAATAATCAGACAACGTATGCTCCCCTGCTGCCGACTTGGTACTGCCCAACTGGTACTTGGCCTTCTCTGAGTAGGAGTCAGCATGGTTGCCAAGTCTGCTTATTATAGGCGACTTTGGGTTTGTTTTTTTCTAAAGTCACTTGCAAATCTCGTCAGTTGTGGGTTGTGTGTTTTTGGCCTTGTTTTTTAACGTGTAGATGCTTATTTGGGCTTGCTTTGCTGTCTGTGTGACAGCGCTCCCAGCTCGGTTACGCAAAATTATAAGCTGTGTCTCCATACCAAGAAGTTCAAAATCTGTTCATTTTTGAGGAAGTTATTGAGGTAAAAGAGGCCGGGCAGGGGCTTCACTTCTGGTGGCCAATGATCCATCCAGTTTTTCTATAGAGATCAGTGGCTCTCCCGACTCCACTCAGCTCTGTATTTGCTAATGTGGCATGAGGTATCCAGTTGTTTTTTTTTTTTCTTTTATACAGATCAGTGCATATAGGACCATAATTGAAAAAAAAATTCTCCATTGAAATGACTGGCAAGAGCAAAATTATCTTTTGATCCCGATCAAATTTTGCCACAAGTTACACATATGATGTTTGTCAATTTAAAAGATAATTTTCCACATTATTGAAGTTGTTGGCTGTCATGTTGTGGTGACCCACCACAATCTACTTGGACATTCAGAACACTCAGCTTGAGCATGAAACAGAACAATTGGCATACGGACAGAGAGCCCCTCGGGGGACAACCAGTTAATCACGTGATTGATATGTATGGACTGATATCTATATGTAAATGTGCCTTGCATTCTCTTTTGTCCTATTGTTATACATCCCCGGAGCAAAGAGAGGAATTCCAGTGCCAGTAATCAAGCAATTGATATGTGTTGACTGTTATGTAAATGTGCCATGCATTCTCTCTTGTCTGTATAAATGTGCTCACTCAAAGCTCACTGAACAACACACTCGGGGCTCACTCACAGCGCACAGACAGAGCGCTGAGTGAGTCTCGTGATGGAGGAATAAAACACCTTTAACCTTCAGCTTGCCGTGTCCGCCTACACTTATTTTTTCCTCCACAATGTAATATTTAGTTTTTGTTTGAACGACTAGCGGACAACAACTCCCATCATTCCACATCGCTGAACTGTAATCGTGCTTAGTGCTGTTACTTATGCAGAATACATGTCTTTTCTTTTGATCAGAGTTTAAAATTTTAATTTATTCAAAGTTTTTATGTTGACTGTATTTACTATAAATTTGCTGCTTATGCAGAATGCATATGGATTTTCCTTTAATTAGAGGTTATAAAATTCTGTTACGTTCAGCGTTCAATGCTGACTGCATTTACAGTCATTTCACTGCAAACAAAAATAAATCTATATATCAATATATGTTATCAAGCAGCCTCTCTTTTACAGTGTGGTAGGTTGGCTGTTGAGCTTTTTTGGGCTTGTTTCCGTAGAGCCGGTCGCTTGTTTCTCTCATGAAATCTAGTAAGGACAGCAGGTGGGGATACTGTATGGAATACATTCAGCTCAGTGAGAGAACAGGAAACGAGCTCCACAGGAGCAACAAACCATTTTAAATTGGTTGAACTTGTCAAACAAAAGAACCAAACCTTCTGTCCAAAATGAAGTAAATATATTATTGATTTAGCTGGTGAATTGTTGTCTGAAGTTAGCTGGTTGCTAATTTGCCAATCGGAGTTACACCACTGAATAACTGTGCTGCCTGGTAGGATTTAGCTGATCAGAGAAATGATTAGCTTTTCTCATGCAAATTTGGTCTTTACATTGTATTAATCATTCATGAAGTGTGATCAGAATGGATTTGTTCATCAACTGTTAGAGTGAAATTTATGTATATTTCAACATTCATCAAAATGTTAGCAGCTCCGAACATTTATCAAGTACAAACAAAATCTACTCCAACCACCGGTCCTTAAATATAAATGTGTTTAGATATTGCTTGTCATCCCCACGAAATTCAAGTTAACCTTGTTAACCTAAGTTCAGTATTTTTAAAATGTCATGATTTTGATAATTATAAAATAAAGTTTTACCACTTTTGATTACAGACTAAGTCAATCTGAAGGCTATTCGTAAATATCCACGTTAAAAGACACTGATTATTCTCCCTTCAGATCATTTTCAGATCTTCTATCCTCTGTTAAAATATCACAACAGAGTATTTAAACAAATATATAAGAAATAAACACCAAATAGATGAATGAAAGAATAGATGCATTTCATATTCCTAAACTTTTTACAATTTTTTTTTGTGTTAAAATGAGTTAAAATGTTTACATTACAGCATCACTGCTTTATTTATTTTATTTAATCTAGTTTTCCGTTCCCATTTTATTTAATCAGGAGACAGCATTACACAAATTAGGCAGTGACCAAACACTGAGATATTTATGGCTTATTATCACTGTATAGTGATTTAGCTCCTAGTATGATTTGTCACCTTAACACTGTATCTTTTGAGTTTGTTGGTGTTTAAGGGCCCATTTGCAATAAAGGGAGCTCTAAAAAATAAATAAATTGATAACTGAAAAGTTGCAATGCTTCTTTCAGCATTTTTTTTTTTTTTTTTGCAGCATTTGTCGCCTCCTCCAGCCTGTTGTTTTTCCTGTCAAGTAGGAGTTTCTGCAGAACGCTGCGCTGCACCTAGACTAAGCAAATTATAAACCCATTTAAAGTTACCTCTGTCCTCACTACCAACTTTTGGCGCTCCAAATATCCTCTCCAATCTTCTTCTCCCTTAGTAAACTTCATCAGTGTTTTATGGAACACTGTGACGTTTCTAATGCCACTTTTTCATGTGTGCAACTTTTTGTCCTCATTTTACAGCTTTTCTTGTAAATCAGAGACATTTTTTTCTTGTAAATTTGCCTACTTTTTGTATAAATATGCAGTATTTCCCCCATGTTGTTTTCCCCCTAAGTTCAGTTTCTCACAAAAATGTAGCATTTTTCTTACATCTGTCATGGAAAATAAGCATTTTTCCTTACATATTTGCAAAATCATTTAAATTTCAGATTTCTTAAATAATTTTTTGACTATCATTAAGTTGCTACTTTTCTCTTGTGGATTTACACTATTTTCTCCTAAATTTGTACATTTTTTCTGGTAAATTTGGTAAAGGTAAATTTGTTATTTACCTTTTATGAGGAGAGGGGGGCAAATACCTGAATCTTAAATTTGAAAACTGAATGCCACTGTAAAAAATTAAATGTCTAGATAATGAATCCAGAGTAAATTTTTAATATCAGGATGATTTTGTCACAAATTTCACAGATTTATTATTATTTAATGTGTGAAACATAACACACCTATGGTGTGCTGTGCTGTGTTCATAATGCCTCTGCAGGCAGGATAGCTGATACTTTTGTCATAGTCTAGCTGACTAAATCACACATAGTGTCCTTAGTTCATCTACTTGGTAAAAATAACAGCTCCACAGTGGTAAGCCTCATCCACACTCAGCAGCTGCATTAACTTCAGTTCTGTGGCTAGAATGATGATCATGGCATCAAAATAAACTACATGACCTAATGCACCTGCTGATAGCTCTGGTAAGATGCTATTAAAAGACAAGAAGGGGGGGAAACATTTTACATCTTTCCAAGTTTTTTGTGTGGGAAATTCTTGCATGAGTTACATCTTCCAGAATTGTCAGTGAAGTACCTCCCTTAGACCATTTGAACATTAATTGAACTTATTTTATGTCAGGATCAAGAATGTGAAAGTGACAGCAGCAGGGATAACAAAGAGGGAGAGAGGGAGGAGAGAGGTGGCCCAGGTGACCAGAGGGAGAGTGAGGCAGCACAGGAGGCACAAGTGACCAGCTTAAGTTATTTCCATGCCAATGGCGTAGGGCAGTGCCTTGCTCCATTTCATGATCCTAGGCCTCACAGCTACTGTAAGTAGTGAAAGCTACAGTGGGGGGTCAGTCCTCTGCTAGCTCTGTATGTTAATATTCTGTTGGGCAAACTAATGAATTTTAGACTTGTCCTGATACGTGACTGACATTTTCTTTATGTTCATGTGATTTCCTCACAGAGAGACACAGGGTGAGGGCAGCGGTCAGGCAAATCCATTCTGTTATTACCACTGTATAGTGATTTAGCTAAGAGTCAGGCTAAGATTAATCCTAGTGACTTGTCTGTCAGTGCAGGGGTCAATGCTATGAGAAATCAGTGCTTTTCACATCACTACACTGTAACTGTGTTTAATGATGTGGGATGATGGGAGTTGTTGTCCACTAGTCGTTTAAACAAAAACTAAATATTACTCTGTTATTATATGACAGCCGACAACTTTAATTATATGGAAAGTTAACTTTTAAATTGACAAACATCTAATGAGTAACTCATTGCAAAATTTGATCGGGATCAAAAGATAATGTTGCTCTTGTCATTCATTTCAATAGAGAATTTTTTTTTTTTTTTTTGATTTAAAGGTCCAATATGCAGAAGTGGAGGGGGTGTGATTTAGGCTCTCTATACGGGCAGAGACCCCCCCCCCCCCCCACAGTGTTTGAAACAAAGTTACATTCTTGGGTGTACTCAATTTTTTGAGGTACTGTATAATGTTATATACAGTATATACACTACTAGAGATGGACCGATCAAATATTTAGTATCCGTATCGGGTTCGATTCAGGCAAGATGACTGGATCTCTCAATGGTCACCCAATGAACTCCATCTAAGTGAAGCTTTCTTGTCCTTTTTTAAGTACCGTACTCTTCAGGATTAGCTCTGTAGGCTTCTTAAAGTTCTTCTTTGCTTGTTGCCTGACTTTTGTTCCATTGTCACAATCATCCCACATTTAAAATTTGGAGTCATCACTCCATAAAACTTGTTTCCACTGATTTTTAGTCCAGTTCTTGTGAATTTGGCTTTCTTGTATTTCCCTCTCTAAAGAATGATTTCTTGACAGCCACCCTTGCATGGAGACCTGTGGTCCTGTGTCGGGTCTTTGCTGTATTTTTTTGCATTTCAAAAGGACATGAATCTCAGATACTGATGATCTGCTGTTGATGGTTTCTTAGGGCTGACATTTCTTCTTTTGTCCTCCATTTGTTCCATTTCCACAAAAAAGAGGAAACTTAATAGTGTTCAGTTACAAATGAAAATGAGTGAAAAGCACCCAGTGTTAAAAGGAAAAAAGAACTTTGAAAGACCTTCAGAAAATGTGGAGAACAACTGATCAAAACCACTTTAAAAATTATAAGGAAGTCTAGCTCCTTGGAAGCTAAATGTAAAGAAATGAGGGGATGCCTAAAGCAGTTCTGGACATTCTGTAAACATACTATAAGCTGTTATCTACTGTTGTAATAGATGGTGGTCTGAAGAACAGTAAATGTTTGTCAATGAATCCGACCTTCTAACAGACATCTAAAGCATCGCTGACATTTGGCACCATCAAGAAATAATGCATACTTCTGCATGTTACTATGACCTTCTTGGCATTTAAAAGGGTAACTGTGTTGTTACAGGAGGAACACTGGCCCCTCTTTCTTTCTGTCATTGTGGTACCAACTTTCATCCAGCTGATGCTGTTGCCATGGTTTCCAGAGAGCCCCAGATACCTGCTGATTGAAAAGCACAATGTCCACGCTACGATCACAGGTCAGTGACGTAGCACTACATAAAGATATTATTATTATTATTATTATTATTATTATTATTATTACTCATGCTCCTTTATTTTATTTTTTTTTTTAATATTCTTTCCTTGTGTTCAGCTTCAGATCAAATTCTTTTGAAGTGGTTCTTCCAATATCCGATCAGCCTCAGCTGTTGTCGGACTGAGATTTAGAACATGGTCAACAACTGTGGCCCTGATTTCATCAGCAACCGGCCTGTGCATGGCCTGTCTTCCTTTTCCTCTTGTTCTTCCTCCTCGCATCCTTCCACTTCTTCTTCCAGCCTGTTGACCCTGCTCATTCTCTTGATGTCCTCCCATTTTTGTATCCGAAATGGTGACTGTTTTCTGCAGGCTTTCTATCTGCTGCCAGATTCACCTCTGAGCTGTTCTAAAGAACTGAACATCACTGGTTGATCTAATTCTAAACACATTTCCTCTCATAAGTGAAAGTAAAGACTCACCTAAAAACAATACATATTTACAAAAAAAATGTAATAGAAATGTTTAAAGTCTGTTTGGTGTAATAAGTTCAAAACTTTTGCAGTGAACGAATGCCTAAATGTTTTGGGGTGAAGGACTATTCAACAGAAAACCTGTTTAATGTATTTTGACCAACATGACTATAGCAAATGATAATGTAAAAAACAGCAGACAATTGAATACAAGCAGTTGCATAATGTACAAAAGTATTCAGTGTCTGACGATGTTTTAGGAATATAGACCCAGATGCAGACACAATGAGGAGACTATGGGCAGTTTTTGTGAGTTTATTTACAATATATGCAAAGAATGTCACACGGTGAAAATCTGGCAGCCCTGCAGAGGGAGAGAGAAGTGGGATGGTTGTACGGAAACAGGCTGGTGATATTAGTGAATAATGGACTTTTCTTACAGGTGCTGTTTCTTCTGACAACGGCGAGTATTTTACAGGTGGTTGGTGATTCCTGCCACGTGAGTATCTGCAGCTGGAGACCCGGTGGGTATCCTCCAGACTGACACAGACTGGAGATGGTGGAGACAGTTGAGCCTCGGGCCGAGGTTAGTTGACAGTTTTATATTGCAGATTATAATGATGAGATGACTTATGGCCAGGGGCGAGTTGGTGGGTATAAAAAAATTATTTTTTTACCTTGTGATTTTTACATTGTTTCTTTTTTAAGTTAAAATTTTCAGATGGCGCCAGCACCCAAAAGACAGACTTCTGCCATTTGGGAACATTTTGATCTCATTTCTCCCTATAAGGTATTTCTAGTTATTAAGTTGGTGCATTTTGTGTGACTGGAGTAGTGGCCTAGAGATAGAACATCTGCCCCACAACTAAGAGGCTGGGTTCAAGTCCTGGCCAGGTCATGCTGTTCTTATAATTTGTTTTAGATTTACTTTTATTTGCAAGGTGAAGTGTCTGTTGTGTTTCAAAGAGCTTGGATACAACACTAACACATCATTATACTGAGGCACTATTGTGCCTGCATGAGAATAAGGACAACAGAGGTGAATGTACTGGGAAAGACAGAAACGTGTCTGCACTGTGCAAACTTGCAGCAGCCTTCCGTTGCACACCTGCATCCTCTGTGCCCTTTGAGAGAGTATTCTCCAAAGCTGGTGAAAAAATCTAAGAAAAGAAAAAATCATTGCCTTAGTCCAAAGCCTGTTGAAAAGTTATTATTTCTTAATAATGGTGGTCTAAGTGGATAAGTGGAAGTGTGGATAAGTAACACAAGCACATTCACTGTAGTCACCCCAGTTTTATTATTTCTTTTTTCCCTTATGATCATTGAGATTTCTTAAAAGACAATACATTTATTGAAATGGAAATACACAATAAACCTATAATGCCCTTGTAAAAATTTGCATGTTGTATACTTTTTGTCCTGTAGATGGCCTAGTAGAGCAAATGACGTTTCACATGAGGCTTCATCCTTAAGAACCACATTGATGAAAAGCTTCAAGCCTTCAAGAAAGCATCATCTGGCCATCACTATTATTTTTTCATATGGCTTGATAGCATTTGTGTACATTGCTCAGGAGAGCAGTAAATCTGTGATAATTTAGAGGTGTATATTCATATATGATAATACACATAAAGTAAAAATTACTTATTTCACAGATAAACCCTCGAAAATTAACACTGACAATAAATATTAAGGTTTTGGGGAACTAAAGAGAACTGAGTAAAATTTACTACCAAAGCTAAAGTAAATTTACCTGAAAAATAAAGTTCTTGATAAACTTTACTAGAATATATTTGTAAGATATAGTTTTGGCAATAAGTAAACTTTTAAACCTAATTAACTTTTATTAGAAATTCTAGATGAAAAT
Organism: Pholidichthys leucotaenia; assembly: GCA_020510985.1. Lineage (NCBI taxonomy): Eukaryota > Metazoa > Chordata > Actinopteri > Cichliformes > Pholidichthyidae > Pholidichthys > Pholidichthys leucotaenia. Next base: position 428,085,200 of record CM035841.1, on the reverse strand, counting down.
ATTGGACAAGGTTTTAAGTAAAAGCCACTTCAATTTTTTTTTTCCATTGTAGAGTCCTTAATCCGCCAAGATGATTCCAGTCCACGTGTGCCCAGGTAGGAGGTCCTGGAAGATATTAAGGCAGAGTGTATGGGCAATGGAGGGTAATGATTTGAGAGCTTATGACAGTCCCTCCAGGATTTCGTGGGATGTTTTTATGATTGTTGCAGCCCAAAAAGCCTGAATTTGCAGAAGCTTGTTAAAAAAGTTGCGATTAAAGTTACAATGTTTTGAGTGTTTTTTTGCACTGAAAGTTGTGGGAAGAATTCCAAATTTTAAAGCAGATGTTTTTTTGTTTTTTTTCCAGTTTACTGCAGTGATATTCTATATAACAATACAAGAAAAGCACAGGATTGTCAAACATTTCCTTTTATAGTGATTTGTAAATTAAACAGAAACTTTTGCTATACAGAAAAACTCTTTTGTGCAACAGCAAATACCGACTTTAACCCAATATCCATTAAAACAGCTAAACTGCATTGAATGCATGTTAAAGAGTAGAGATTTGGAAATTATTGGCATCACCTTCATTTGAAAACTTTCTATGGTCCCCAACCACTTGGTACCAAGTGAAGAGGAAAAATAAATAATTTATTCTGTTGCTCTGTATTTGTCATGGCGGCCGCTGGGCCGTCATCCAGCTCATCAGCTCCAGCCGCGCACAGACCAACAGGTGTTAATCAGCGGCTCTTAAAAGCCAGCGTCTTGGACAGCCCGGCACGGAGTCGTCTGTCTACCTCGACTGAGTATGAGCCAGAGCTTCGTTTCACAGCCAAGTCAAGAACGCCACGACAAGATCTTCCACGTAAGAAGACTATTTGCTTTTCTACGCCTAACCTTTGCCCCTGTGTACAGGTGGACCTCCCGGGCGGCGGACCGGTGTCTCCAACGGACGGAGAATTACCCTCACCCTTCCGGAGCTCCTCCTGGCCTACGGAGCCAGAGCTTCGTTTCACAGCCCAGTCAAGAACGCCACGACAAGACCTACCACGTAAGAAGGCTATTTGCTTTTCTACGCCTAATCTTTACCCCTGTGCACAGGTGGACCTCCCAGGCGGCGGACCGGTATCTCCAACGGACGGAGAATTACCCTCACCCTTCCAGAGCTCCTCCTGGCCTACGCTTATTCAGGAATTCTCTCCACTGCAGCTGCAGGTACTGTCACTCCCTCAGTCACAGGAGTCATTGTCACCACGGGTACGGACATTATCACTGTCACGGCTACGGGAACAGTCAACATCACAGCTGTCAGTGCAGTCATTGCTCTCGCCACGAACTCCACCACGGTTACTGGAATTATCACCGTCACAGTTCCAAGCACCAGAATCACCACAGCTCACGGACATCGGGGAACTGCCAGATACAGTCAGAGACAACCTCAAGTAAGCTGCACACCTGCACTTGTCCTTTTGTGCTGAACTGCCTTAACGGTTTCTGCTTGTGTGTTCTAGGGTTGCCAGGTCATCTTCTGTATCGCTAAGCTCCGGTGACCAGGCTACTATATCTGCACTCACACTTGCACTACACTCACTCACACTTGACAATAAAGAATAACTATTTTGTATCTGCCCGTGTCTGTGTCTGTCTCTTGGGTCCTGAACCATGTCAGTACGACTCCGTCACGTTGACCCAACAGACAGCACACAGCCGCGCGGACTTAACACCCTTAGTGCCCGGGTAGACATGCTCGTACATCAGCAAACAGTTATTCTTAATCAGCTGTCACAAATTAACGGCCGGCTGGATCGCCTGGAAGGACAACAGGCGTTTCCCCCGGTCGCTAGCGTCTCAACCCCTGCAGGTTTAGCACCTACTCAAGCTAACACCACGTTTGTTTCTCGCCTCACCCCTGTTCCCACTCCAGCTCGTTTTAGTGGCAAACTCGGAGAGGCTCGGGGATTTATTCTCCAATGCGAGTCAGTTTTTCTCCGAGTCCCGGGGGACTTCGCCATTGACGCAAACAAGATAGGATATATCATTAACCTACTGGGAGGTAGAGCCTTAGATTGGGCCTATACTGTAATGGCGAGCCCGGGTTATCCTACATTAACTTACCAGCAGTTTTTGGCGGAGTTTATGTCCGTATTCGATCATTCGGATAGGGGTGCGGTATTGACCGAACAGCTGTTGAGCCTGCAGCAGGGCGCAAGATCAGCTGCTGACTATGCAATAGACTTCCGGGTCCTTGCCGCTGAGATTGGGTGGAGGGAACGGGCACTATGCAGTATTTTCCTCCGCAGTCTCAACGCAGAGTTAAAGGACGAGTTAGCAGCATGGGACAAACCTGATAATTTGGGTGAGCTAATTGCCCTTGCCATAAGCATAGACAGTAGATTAAGGGAACGAGCGGCAGAACGGCGGTCTACCGCCCGTCCTGTAAAACCCCGCCCTCGTTCCACCAGCTTTCCCCTGCTCGCTCTACCGGCGTCAGGGGAGCTTTCAGATCAGGAACCCATGGTAATAGGACAATCTAAAGTGTCAGTGGCTGAGAGACAGCGCCACAGAAATTTAGGCCTTTGTTTTTATTGTGGAAAGGAGTCACATGGAGTTTTTGAGTGCCCAAGTCGGTTAAAAGGAAGGGTCCGTGGATTGCAGTAGGGGGATTCACGGACACGGACCCAGAAAGACCCCTCACGAGTTTTTGAATACCCATTAGACTGATCCACAAACACGCAGAACATTCCACGCTAGCTTTAGTGGATTCAGGAGCTGAGCAAAACTTTGTTTCCAAGGACCTGGCAACCCAGATGGGCCTCAGCTGTCAGCCCCTAGATCCACCTGTCAAGCTGATTACGTTATCTAAGGCATCACTGACCACCATAGCCTATCAGACGGCCCCAGTGTCCGTGATAGTCTCAGGGAATCACAGAGAGGAGATTAGGTTTTTAGTTTTGCCTGTCTCTTCTTCGCCTGTCATCCTGGGTTACCCCTGGCTCCACCTTCATAATCCCACCATCGATTGGCAAGGAGGGAGTATTACAGCGTAGAGTACCTTCTGCTTAAGCGCCTGCCTCCAATCGGCAGCATGCGCCCCTTCTGTCAAGATGCCACCCCCCTCGACGCCAACTCAGGAGCTGTCCAAGGTACCAGAGGTTTACCACGATTTGGGACTAGTGTTCAGCAAGTCACGGGCGTTGTCTTTATCCCCTCACCGGCCGTACGACTACGCAATAAATCTGAAGGCTGGGGCCCCTCTCCCTGCGAGCCGCCTGTACAGCCTGTCAGCCCCGGAGCGTGAGGCCATGGATACCTACATTAAAGAATCCCTGGCCTCAGGAATCATCCGCCCATCGTCCTTGGCCGTGGGGGCCGGCTTCTTCTTTGTTGGAAAGAAGGACGGGTCGTTACGCCCTTGCATCGACTTCAGGGGGCTTAATGAAATCACTATAAAAGATAAATACACTCTGCCTTTGATGAATACTGCCTTTGACTCCCTCCAGGGGGCGAATTGGTTTACTAAGCTTGATCTCCGCAACGCCTATCACCTGGTGCGCATCAGAGAGGGGGATGAGTGGAAGACGGCGTTCAGGACCCCAAGCGGCCACTTTGAGTATCTGGTAATGCCGTTTGAGTTGACCAACGCTCCGGCCGTCTTCCAGCGGCTAATTAATGACGTGCTGCGGGATTTCCTTAACTCCTTTGTGTTTGTGTATCTAGATGATATATTGATCTTCTCCCGCACTCTGGAAGAGCACCAGGTGCACGTGCGCAGAGTGTTACAGCGCCTCCTGGAGAATCAACTTTTTGTCAAAGCAGAGAAGTGTGAATTTCACACAAACCAGACCTCTTTCCTTGGGTTCATTATCGCCCGGAACCAGGTGCTCCCCGACCCAGCCAAGGTTAAGGCGGTAGTGGATTGGCCCACTCCGTCCTCTAGGAAACAGCTCCAGGGGTTCCTGGGCTTTGCTAATTTTTATCGCCGTTTTGTGCCCAATTTTGGGAACCTGGCTCGCCCTTTGACTGCGCTCACCTGCCCTAAGACCCCGTTTTGCTGGAGTGAGGAAGCAGCCAGGGCGTTTAAGAAATTAAAGGACGAGTTTGCTTCAGCCCGTGTTCTCTCTCAGGTGGACCCGAATGTTCAGTGCTTGGTGGAAGTGGATGCCTCTGATTCGGGGGTGGGAGCGGTTCTCTCCCAGCATTCTCCTGAGGACGGCAAGATTCGGCCATGTGCATATTTCTCCCATCGCTTGTCACCGGCAGAGAGGAACTACAGCATCGGGGACAGGGAACTGTTGGCAGTGAAGCTCGCCTTGGAGGAGTGGAGACATTGGCTTGAGGGGGCCGCTCAGCCGTTCGTTGTATGGACTGACCACCGCAACCTGGAGTACCTCAGGACAGCGAAGCGGCTGAACGCACGTCAGGCTCGTTGGGCTCTCTTCTTCGGCCGCTTCAACTTCTCCATGACCTATCGGCCAGGAAGCAAGAACGGTAAGCCGGATGCCCTCTCACGACAGTTTGACACACCATCTTCCAAGGATCAGGACGCACCCATCCTACCACCCTCTTGTGTTGTGGGTGCGCTGTCCTGGGGTATCTGTACCAAGGTCAGGAGAGCATTGAAGATGGAACCAGACCCGGGGGGGGGGGGGGGCCCAGGCCGCTTGTTTGTTCCACGCTCTAGTTGGGGTCAGGTGATTGAATGGGGTCACGCCTCCAAGTTGGCTTGTCTCCGGGAGTAGGCCGGACTGGGGACCTGCTCCAGAGGACCTTCTGGTGGCCAGGGCTACGGAAGGACGTGGTGAACTACATCCGGGCTTGCGCTCAGTGCGCCACTGGGAAAACGACATCTTCTCCCCTGGCGGGTCTGTTGCATCCCCTGCCCGTTCCTTCCCGCCCCTGGTCTCATGTGGCCATGGATTTTGTGACTGGTTTGCCCCTTTCTGATACTTTCACCACTGTCTTGACTATTGTGGACCGTTTTTCGAAGGCGGCCCATTTTGTGCCTCTTCGGAGCTTGCCTTCGGCTCAGGAAACGGTGGACCTCCTTGTTCAGCATGTGGTTCGCCTCCATGGTATCCCCGCTGACATAGTGTCAGATCGGGGACCACAGTTTGTCTCTCAGGTATGGAAGGCGTTCTGCGCAGCGTTGGGAGCCACAGCCAGCCTTTCTTCTGGGTACCATCCTCAAAGTAATGGCCAGTGCGAACGGGCTAACCAGGAGCTCGAGGCCGCACTGCGCTGTGTTATCTCCTCCTGTTCCTCCTCTTGGAGCAAACATCTTCCCTGGATTGAGTACGCCCATAATACTACGATCTCTACGGCCACGGGCGTCTCTCCTTTCAAGGCTACTTTTGGATTTGATCCACCATTATTTCCGGAGGAGGAGAAGGAGGTAGCGGTTCCGTCTGTCCAGGCCCAGATTAAGCGCTGTCGGCGAGTTTGGTCCATCGCCCGCCGAGCCCTTTTGAGGACCACTGAACGCAATATACAGGTGGCCAACCGTCACAGGAGACCTGCCCCGGACTACAAGGTGGGTCAGAAGGTTTGGTTATCCACCCGGAATATTGGTGTACCGGCCGAAAAGTGTAAACTCACTAAGCGCTTTATTGGCCCCTACACCATCTCACGTATTGTCAACCCTGTGTCTGTGCGCTTGTCTCTCCCCCCTTCCATGCGCATCTGCCCCACTTTTCATGTCTCCCAGGTTAAACCATACGTTATGGACCCTCTGTGCTCGGCCCCTGCGGCGCCTGCCCCCCCGAGGATGATCGATGGCCATCCAGCCTGGGGTGTGACTGCCATCCTGGACATGCGCAGGCGGGGTCGTGGTCTTCAGTATTTGGTGGACTGGGAGGGTTTTGGACCGGAGGATCATTCTTGGATTTGCCCAGCGTTGATCTTGGATAAGCAGTTGATCCGCGATTTCCATCGGGCGAATCCAGGTAAGATTGGGCAGGTGCCTGGAGGCACTGCTAGAGGGGGGAGTACTGTCATGGCGGCCGCTGGGCCGTCATCCAGCTCATCAGCTCCAGCCGCGCACAGACCAACAGGTGTTAATCAGCGGCTCTTAAAAGCCAGCGTCTTGGACAGCCCGGCACGGAGTCGTCTGTCTACCTCGACTGAGTATGAGCCAGAGCTTAGTTTCACAGCCAAGTCAAGAATGCCACGACAAGATCTTCCACGTAAGAAGACTATTTGCTTTTCTACGCCTAACCTTTACCCCTGTGTACAGGTGGACCTCCCGGGCGGCGGACCGGTGTCTCCAACGGACGGAGAATTACCCTCACCCTTCCGGAGCTCCTCCTGGCCTACGGAGCCAGAGCTTCGTTTCACAGCCCAGTCAAGAACGCCACGACAAGACCTACCACGTAAGAAGGCTATTTGCTTTTCTACGCCTAATCTTTACCCCTGTGCACAGGTGGACCTCCCAGGCGGCGGACCGGTATCTCCAACGGATGGAGAATTACCCTCACCCTTCCGGAGCTCCTCCTGGCCTACGCTTATTCAGGAATTCTCTCCACTGCAGCTGCAGGTACTGTCACTCCCTCAGTCACAGGAGTCATTGTCACCACGGGTACGGACATTATCACTGTCACGGCTACGGGAACAGTCAACATCACAGCTGTCAGTGCAGTCATTGCTCTCGCCACGAACTCCACCACGGTTACTGGAATTATCACCGTCACAGTTCCAAGCACCAGAATCACCATAGCTCACGGACATCGGGGAACTGCCAGATACAGTCAGAGACAACCTCAAGTAAGCTGCACACCTGCACTTGTCCTTTTGTGCTGAACTGCCTTAACGGTTTCTGCTTGTGTGTTCTAGGGTTGCCAGGTCATCTTCTGTATCGCTAAGCTCCGGTGACCAGGCTACTATATCTGCACTCACACTTGCACTACACTCACTCACACTTGACAATAAAGAATAACTATTTTGTATCTGCCCGTGTCTGTGTCTGTCTCTTGGGTCCTGAACCATGTCAGTATTACCTATATGAGTCTGTGTTTTTCTGAAAAAAAAAAAAATTACAGACAATATTCTCCCTTTTTCCATGCCTAAGTCCTAGCTGTCTCTGCTGCACGTCGGTCTTGACACACACACACATCTTTCATTCACAGCGGGATGGGGGGAGGGGAGCGTTTGTCTGTCCAGACCAGAGATCCGCAGCTTTAAAGCTCATTGACCAGATGTAGTAATGATTTTTCCTCTAAAGATGTATAAAATGTTCAAACACTCGCTGTAGTGTTAGACTTGCTCGCTGTGTTTGTGGTTTTACGGAGCGTCTCCTCATGTGTGCTCCCAGGATGGGTGCTTTTGCAGCAGGCGGACATTTTTCAACACAAACCCATCACTTTGCACACACGGTTAGGACGGAGATGTGGAGTGACGTCCACCAGCCAGGCTGGGGGAGACTGAGGAAGGGACGGTGTTGGAAACCTCGCGGGTGCGTGGGTTTTTTTAAATCACACACTGTTTGCTGATGTGTTCTGTTAACACTCCTGTAAACACGGAAGTGAACACAGTGCAGCGATGCATTTGATTGGTTAGACTGAGCATTTCAGCACCAGTCAAAGACAAATTTGATTGGTGAAAGTGGCGGAAGTTGACGAGGACTGGCCAAAATTACGGGAAAGTTGCGGTGATTGGACAAAGTTGCAAGGTTGCACAATAGTTGCACTGATTGGCTGATTTCATGTGAATTGATGCAGTCGCAACATCGCAAAATCCTGGAGGAACTGTTATGATATCCAGCATTGGAGGAGGAGGTTGAGAACACAAAGAGCATCTGGCTGCACACAGAATGGAAGCGCCCTCCTGACTGCTTGGCAAAGTAGTCTGACATCTTTGTGAAGAAGGTGAGAATGACTTCATCCTTTTAAAGGCAGGGTGCAGTCAAATGCAGGTGGGGATAATTAGGCAGCTGCATCAAATGAGATGATTAGCAGGAAGAGGAAAACAATGTGCAAACCAGAAATACTCCAGAAATTGCTTTAATGATGAACACAAGAGATTAAGTGACGTGGAGGTTGAGCATCTGCCCCACAACCGGGAGGCTGTAAGTTCAAGTCCCGGCTGGGTCAAACCAAAGACCATATAAAATGGTACTTCTGCCTTCTAGCTTGGTGCTCAGCATAATAGAATGGAGGAAGGAAAGCTGGTTATCCAGCCACAGGATAACCCCTTGTGCCAGTCCCAAGCTTGGATAAATGGGCAGGAAGGGCATCTGGTGTCAAAATCTTCATCAAATTGACATCAAAGTTAAAGTGCCTTTATTGTCATTCCATTGCTATTAAACAATGCAACGAAACTGAGATACTGCTCCCTAAAAACAATCACACTCACAGTTCACTCATGCATTTAACATTCTCATAATTACAACAATAAATAATGCTTGAAACAATATTACCTAAAAGTTGAATACAATATGTACACAGCAATAATGAAAACATACTGAGCGATAAATATAAAAGACCAGCTTATACACACAGGGGTATTGCCACAAAATAACCTAAAATAACCTAAAATAACATCAGCAGTCTGTACGTGTTACATAAATCCGTTCAAAATACGCACTGCTGCTGGGAAAAAAACTATGATTAAACCTGGTAGTCCGGGTTTTATGGGATCTGTACCGCTTTCCTGAGGGGAGCAAGTGAAAGAAGTCATGGCCTGGATGAGCACAGTCTTTAATGATGGCAGTAGCTCTGTTGAGGTACCGAGACCTGGAAATCTCTTCCAGAGAAGGGAGAGAACAGCCAGTGATTTTTTGCGCAGTCTCGATCACTCTCTGGAAGGCTTTGCGGTCTGCGGCTGAACAGGCCTCATACCAAACCGTGATGCCATATGACAGAATGCTCTCAATAGCAGAGCGATAAAATAAAACCAGCAGCTGTGCATTCAGGCCATTCTTCTTGAGGAGCGTCAGAAAGTGTAGACGTTGTTGAGCCTTTTTTATCGTAGCTATGGTGTTAACTGCCCAGGTAAGGTTGTGAGAAATATGAACACCCAGAAACTTAAAAGCCTCCACCCTCTCCACACACTCCTTGCCTATATATAGAGGAGGCGGCTCACTGCTATGCTTCCTAAAATCAATAATGAGTTCTTTTGTTTTTGACATGTGGATCATTGCGATATCAGGCGATGATAAAACCCCGAAAGGGAGGGGCTGAAAGAAGAAAAATTCTGTTATGAGAAATGCACCAAAGTGACTGAGAAAAACTGTAAAAGCATTGCTCCTATAAGTGCAAGGTGCACACAAAATCATTTATTTGAAGGACAAGGGTGTAAACCATGGAAATTGGCAATAGTGCCGGAAATGAGCAAATAATTGTATTAAAGTCCTATTAGAATTTTTTAACCCAAATTGCAAGTGCAGAAGGCAATGACAGAGTCCCCAAGTGGCAGACATAATTATACAAATGTTTACAAAATAAATAAAAACACCAGTTATGTGCAATAATGTCACACAGTGTATGTGTATTCATAATAGCATTATGAGTTGTGAAAATACGATGCATTGTGCATGAAGAGAGATGAAATGAAGAATCCCAGTGAGATCATTTTATATATTTTAATCTGCAGAGGTGGTCATCTTAAGCCTCATTCATGCTGCATTTCCCCTCTGGTCCACTTTGGTCCACGTTCGCTTTGGACAAGCCTGGCGTGCATGCGGCATTGTACATGCTCACTTTTTGTCTACCAGGCCAAGTGGTTGACACATGCGCACAACTGCTATTTGTAGTTTCACCCCAGCCCTATGGGTAGCGCTAATACACCAGTTTGTTCACCGCTATGAACATGAGAGCGACGTACATTTTTTTATAACAATGACGTCGTTTCAAGGAAAAGGAGGAATTACTGTCTTCCAGTGCTCTTCGCCGCTCAACCTTCTGCTGCTGCAAAAGGATTCATGTATGTTTACTCTCGTCTTCCGCCTCCTTGTCTTCCTCGTCTACTCTGTCTTTGTATGCTGTGTGATAGCGCCACCTCGTGAATGGGACGTTCAGTCTTGCGCATGCGCTGTCAACACGTTCAGGTCATGGGCAGGCCACACGGTCATAAAATTTGGGCTGCACGCGGCCGTCCGCAGAAGAGCCCTGTGGACACTAGCAGACTGGAGACGAAGATGTAAATTTCGTCACAAGGGGTTTCCGGTTGCACATACGTGGACAGCGGAGGTGCAGCATGAATCCAGCTTTAGCAATTCAATGTCACTCTCCCCAAACTGCCCCTCCCCCAATGGGTGCATGGGCTTTCAGTAGGACCTGAGATGTTAATTTTCATATGTAGACAAAAGGACAAGCAATTTACATTACAGAAGACAGAGAGTAAAGCCATAAAACAAGAAGATACATTGGGCAGGACAATCCAACTATATTAAAAATTTCTACTACAATGTGTTATTTTAAAATCTGTAACTGTCAGTACTGATTTCACCCTTAACCAACCCATATTCTGCAAATTATGGTGTTTGTAGATTTTAACCTTATAAACTTTGACTGTGGGTCACTTCACAAACAAATAACACACTGACTTTTCTTTAGGTAACTTCTTGGAATAAGAAGTTAGGGTAGTATCTCATGGAGCAGTGAAAGCTGACAAACGTAGTGATTTTTGGATTCACTAACGTTTTTGGAAAATGTTGCCGAAAATCAAGCTATTATCTCACAGAACATTGAAGGCTAAGGAACATTCAAGAATGTGTGATTTGATGGCTTTTTCAGGGTCCGTAAAAACAGTTCACACACAGTTTTTGAGGTCTCTGCTGGATTTTTGTATTAAATGTCAATTAAATGTCCCTTTAATCTGATGAATAAGCAAAAGACTGTAGTCCCAAAGATGCCTTTTAGTGATTTATTTAATAAAAAAAAGGATAGACAGATGCATCTCAAGCAGCGTGAAACAGAACAGCTTCCTCTGAGTGTGTGAGAGAATGTTTTTAATACACTCTAGCCAGAGTAGATAAGCCGGAATGCAGAGTAATCAGAATACAGAGTCCAAGTGTCTGTGACTTAGCCTTGGGTCCAGGACAGAATAAAAACATGATGTACTGTGTTTTGGGATATCTAGGACAAAGTATAATTTTAGGGGTGTGGCCGCCAAAAAAAAAAGAAAAAAAAGGGAGAAGAAAGAAAAGAAAAATGTAAATAAAGATAAGATATGCCTTTATTAGTCCCACAATGGGGAAATTCCAGGATTGCAAAAGCACAGGGATAGCAACACTCAGAGCAATAATTAAGAAGATGTGAAAAATATAAATAAGAGCAGTGGATATACATACGTACACATAAATATATAAATATATATACAAAGTGTGGAGCATTGTAGCTAGATGGAATAAACAGCATAACCGTCTACTTAATTATCCTACATAGTATGAATATGTACCCATACATACTATCACCCTCTGTAGCGACTGATATTGTCCTAGTTGTATACTGGAGGGGACCATTTGTGTAAGTCTGTTGCGTCTTTTGCATTCAATACTACAGTGGTACCTCTACTTACGAAATTAATTCGTTCCGGAAGTATTTTCGTAACGTGAAAATTCCGTAAGTAGAGACGCGTTTTACATGTAAATGCCCTAATCCGTTCCAAGCCCCCCAAAATTCGGACATAAATTTTTTATAAATCATAAAAATGCATCAAAACATGTAACAAATACATGTTACAATTAGATTACTGCACAATAAACATAAAATGAGAGTTGTACATAATTTAAAAAAACAAAGAATAAAGTAAAGAATAATAAAAATTATGTTCATTTACCGTTTAACTGCTATCGTCGTCGTCGTCACCTTTTGCCTTCTTTGGTTCATGTTCTCTCTCATCAGTGGTTTTTGCCTGACGTTTTGTGAAGAACCGATCCAAGGACGTTTGCTTTTGTCGGCTTTTAACAATCCTTCGGCTTCCTTTTGTTTTAATACCGTGCCGATCGTAGATGTATTACGGCCATATTCTTTGGCGAGATCAACCAAACGCATCCCTTTCTCATACCTTTCTATTATCTCTTGCTTTGTTTGTATGGACAAAAAAACTCTCTTCTTCTTCTTTTCTCCTTTTCCACTTATCTCCATCACTTTCTTGGGGCCCATAGTGAATAAAAGTTAATACTGTACTGTACACACACGTAAAACTGCCCGAACTTCCTGAACACTTCGTGGCCAACGGGATACCAGGAAGATGCTAGGCGATAGCCAATGGCAGAGCAGCTACAAGTATGTTTACGTTCGGTAAACTACGGGAGCTGCAAGGAGCGCGTACTTTTTTGCCTTTCGTATCCTGAAATTTCTTTCATAACAAGAGGCAATATTTTCCCGTTGAGGCGTGTCGTAACCTGAAAATTCCGTATGTAGAGACGTTCGTAAGTAGAGGTACCACTGTACTAGGTCGTCACGTTTTTTTGCTATCTCTGCGAGCAGCCCTGCTTAGGTTGTACAGTCTGACAGCCGTCGGTAGGAAGGACCTGTGAAACCTCTCGGTTGCGCACCTAGGATGATGTAGTTTGCTGCTAAATGAACTCCTCAGTGCGTTCAGTATGTCCTGCATAGGGTGGAACTCGGACTCCAGCAGAGATGACAGTTTAGCCACCATCCTTCTCTCTCCTATCTCCTCCACTGGGTCAAGGTGTTGCCCCAGGACAGAGCTAGCTTTCTTGATCAGTTTGTTTAGTCTCTTCCTATCGGCTGCTGTAATGCTGTTGCCCCAGCAGACCACTCCAAAAGTGATGGCTGATGCCACCACTGAGTCGTAGAATGTCTTCAGCAGTGCCCCTTGTACACCAAAAGACCTGAGCCTCCTCAGTAGGAACAGCCTGCGCTGTCCCTTCTTGTAGAGTGCGTCAGTATTGTGTGACCAGTCTAGTTTATTGTTCAGATGAACAACCAGGTACTTGTAGGATGTCACCATCTCAATGTCATAAAGAGCAGGTTTTGAGCATTGAAAATGTTAAGAAATCTGTAGTTGACAGGGGGCTGAAGCTAAAGCTTTGCTCCGGGCATTCAGAATGGTGGTGGTTGGGGTTCAGCCCCCCCTTCACAAATTCCTGGCTACGCCACTGGAGCCTACGTTATAAAAAATGTTGGACAGGTCCTGAATGGTTTTGTCATAAAGGTTCTTAAACAGTTGCTAGTGTTTACCCCCATATCTCATATCTTTTTTTTTCTATTTTCTTGATGCCCAAAATTTTTTAAATTATCAAATTTTTTTGCCAAATATATTTTTCTGCCAACAGTTGCAAACATTTGTAAAATAGCTGTAAACGTTTGCAAATGGTAGTAACACGTGTCGCTACAGTTCTTTTTGGTTTTCCAAGTAGTGGACACTGTCATGATCGGGGCGTGGTGTGGGGACCATTTTGGAAAATTTTGGCAAATCCAAAAATCGCTGCGTTCATCAGCATTCTCTGTTCTGTGATATACTACTCTTAATGTTCAGTGATGATGGTGATTTCTGTCTGCTGTGTTTCAGCTCTGAAGTGGTACCGAGCCAAATGTGACATCCAGGCTGAGATAGAAGAGATGCAGGAGGAGCAGCGCTCCCTGTCCTCGGTGGAAACTCTGTCGGTGTGGAAAGTGCTGCTGGATGACACCGTCCGCTGGCAAGTGCTGAGTGTGGTGGTCATCAACATCGGTATGCAGCTGTCCGGCATTGATGCTGTAAGGAAATTTCACACAAAGCTTTGTCAAAATGTGAGATTTATGGGCTCATTTCAGGAAGTCAGACTTTTTTAGTTCTGCTTTCACCCTGTTTTTTACTTCTTTTTTTTTTCAGCAGTACATACCCTGTTTGTCCATGTTTTTAACTCATGTTTTCCCCATAAGATAATTATGTCAGATGATAGAGGTATAAAACAGCCCATGCCCAAGTACTTACCCCTCACTTACTCTGTTACCCTGGGTGTTTTTTTCTGATTTTCCTGATATTTTTTCATAGATTATTCCTTGTTTTTCACATTTTCCACTGTTTTTACCATTTCCCCTATGTCCACTGTGCTTTTACCATGTTTTGTTTGGTTTTACAGCTTTTACCCTGGTTTTTCACAATTTTTTTGTGTTTTTTCCCCTCATTTTCCCCCTATTCGTTGCCCTATTTTTTCAAATACCTACCTATCCACCTTATTCCTAGGCCCCATGATGCCTTGCGTGAATTATGCTAGCAACTTCTGGTACTAGTTTAGAACATATGGTTGTCACTGAAACGGGACACTTTTTTCTTGTTAAAAAACAATGACTTCGGCATCAGAAATGCGGAAACATGGCCTCTTGACCTCAAAACAGTAACATAATCATACCACTTCCCTCGACTATCAAGGGATGGAAAGATGATCTTAAAAAGTGGCCTCGTACACAATAGCTCCGTTAGTTAGCGCCACTGCTAAGATGCTAACGATGTACCGGTAAACAATATTTTAGCTAGGTTGAAAACTCGCGTTCAATCGGTCGGCAGTTATGTCTTCCGCAAAAACATAAGTATTTTTAGAGTTTTAAAATGATACCAGACACTCGGGGGTTTCCTGGGACTTTGCCGCTAGCAAACAAAGAGTCATGATTTATGACTTCTCGTCCCTGTAGAGCTCATAATGGCACGATGCACATTCAGAGAACCACAACATCGTGCTTTGACATTTTAAATTTGGGGTAAAACGTCAGATCTGTGACATTCATACAAGTGAAAACATACCTGGCTCTTGTCTTGGTGTCTGTCCTGTGTCTGTCCCACCGATCTCACGAACAGTCTTTTAGTTTTCAGTGCATGATCTACTCATTGCTGTTGAAGCCAGAGATATAGCTGTGCTTATCTGTGAGGAGCCTCACACCACAACACCAGCAAGTACCAAAACTAAACATTCAAAAATACAAAAACTACAAGTGTTGAAATTAGCTGCCACTTGAGTGGAAAACACGTATGTGGACTATACATTAAAATGAATTTGAAAAACTTTTAAAAACGCTATTTTAAATATCCCTGCTACTCCATGCAAACTGACTGATTTAACACTGGGTCAGCCGAAACCGGAAGTTCCGTCCATAATCATTCCTACAGCGGCACCCCCAGGAAAAAGGTAGATAGGCAAGGCAACTTTGTTTGTATAGCATATTTCGTGTACAAGACAATTCAAAGTGCTTTACATAAAACATTAAAACATTATAGCAAGTTGCAAAAGGAATACATAAGAATTTAAAAGCAAACAAAATAAATTAAAGAGAAACAAAAAGAAGCTAAAATACTGTGTACTTACTCTGTAATTATGTGGGCTGTATTATAAGTTGCTACAGAAAACATTTACCTTTAATTATGTGATATTAGGATGAAATAGATAAAGATCTTCTTGGTAAGTCTTTCCTCTGGCAACTGCACAAGACTATTCCATAATCTGATCATTTCGTCCCTTTGTTTTACAATACATCTTTCCCATCCCATATCCCCTTCAACAGCTTGTTTTGTTATAAATTTATGAACTCCAAGGAACGAGCTTATCTCCTTATTCTGCACAGCATTATTGTTAGAGGCATCCTAAAAACCCCAAACTCCCGAAGCATAAAATAGAACTGAACCTACCAGTGAGTTATAAAGTTTTGTAAAAACAGAAAAAGTAAGGTTGGGTAATAGTTTGAGTTTGTTCATCGAAGTTTCTAATGCCCTACCAGCGGATTCTGCCAATTCATTGACCCCTTCTGAAAAACTCATATGTTCATTGAAAACGAGATCATCACTTCCTGTGGTAACGTATCGTCACTTCCTGTGTTGCTGGCTGCCGTGTCATTGGTCTGTGGTTAGTTCTCCTCGTTCTCCTGAGGATTATTGCCTTTAATTTATTTTAATCGCTTTTTTCCATCTACCGTCACCTCTCTCTTCTGTTTATCAAGCCTCTTGCACCTGTGTGCGCACTCAGTGTCATCTAATCACCCTCTTTAGCCTTCTGTTCACCTTTCATCAGTGTTTGTGTTAGCTTTGGGTTAGCCACTAGCTATGGCTACAAGCTCTCCTTCCCCTTCTCTTCTGGTGTGCTCTCTCTGTCAGATGTTTAGCTACACCTCTGCCTCTTTTAGTGATAACAGTAAATGTAATAAATGTTGTCTTTTTGAGGCACTCGAGGCGAGGATGTGTGATTTGGAATCCCGGCTCCGCTGCATTGAAACACCGTCTGCGCCAGTTAATAATGACAGACGCCCCTTAGCTGCAGCAGAGCATCCTAGCATAGGGCAGCCTGCTAGTGGTCCCCTGGCTTTGACTTCTCCTGAGCACCCAGGAGAAAACGCGTGGGTGACGGTGAGAAGGAAGCATAGCCACAAGCCCCTGGTTTACCGCCAACCTGTTCATGTTTCTAATTGCTTTTCCCCGCTCAGCAACTCACCCGCTGAGGAAAAAAACTCATCATTGGCGACTCTGTAGTCAGAAACGTGAACCTAGAGACTCCAGCGGCCATAGTCAAATGCTTTCCCGGGGCTAGAGCAGGCGACATCGAGTCAAATTTGAAAATGCTGGCTAAAAGTAACTGTAAATACTCCACAATTGTTATCCACGCCGGCATTAACGACATCCGACTCCGGCAGTTGGAAGTCACAAAACTTAATGTGGAATCGGTGTGTGACTTTGCAAAAACAATGTCTGCCTCTGTAGTATTCTCTGGGCCCCTCCCCAACCTGACCAGTGATGACATGTTTAGCTTCTTGTCGTCCTTCAACCGCTGGCTGTCTGTGCGGTGTCCTGCAAACAATGTGGGCTACATAGACAATTGGAACTCATTTTGGGGAAAACCTGGTCTTATTAGACGAGACGGCGTCCATCCCACTTTGAATGGTGCATCTCATTTATCTAACAATCTGGCATCATTTTTATCCAAATTTCCAAAACCTTGACAATACAGAGTTGGGACCAGGAAGCAGAGTAGCAGTCTTGCACGCCTCTCTGCAGCTCCTCTTCATCTGCCACCCCTCAGCTTAGCCCCTGTCTTCCCCATCAGAGAATCATTGTCTGCTCCCTCCAAAGTAAATAAAAAGATGATAAGATAAGATAAGATAAGCCTTTATTAGTCCCACAATGGGGAAATTCCAGGATTGCAACAGCATAGGGATAGCAACACTCAGAGCAACAATCAGAAGGCAAGAAAAAACATCTAGTAAACATATGTCCATATTACTATAAATGTATATATATAGACACACAGTGCAGAGCATTATGGCTGGTGAATGTGCATCAGAAAGTCTAAGCTCTCTCTCCGCGGATGCAGCGGGCCAGCTGGAAGTCTTTGGGCATGATGGTGACCCCCTTAGCGAAGAAGAGACCCACAATAAGTTGGTAAAACTCAAATTAAACATGAAGCCTCTAAATTTAATGATTTGGCCTCTCTTCCTCCTCATAATTTAAAAACTAAATGCGGTTTGTTAAATATTAGGTCTCTAACTCCCAAGTTTCTGCTTGTCCATGATCTGTTAATTGATCATCAGATTGATTTAATATCCCTTACAAAGACTTGGTTGGGGCAAGAGGATTATGTTGGTTTAAATGAATCAACTCCCTCTGGTTATTTAAACTGTCAAAATCCCAGAAGTTCTGGTCGTGGAGGACGAGTAGCAACAATTTATCATTCCAAATTACTAGTTAATGTAAAGCAAAATACACATTTTAATTCCTTTTAGGGCCTGGTCCTCAGTACTGGGCATGTTAGCAATTTTAGGGTAAACCCAATTTTATTTGCCGTAGTTTATCATCCTCCCTCAGCCTACTCAGAGTTTTTATCCAAATTTGCCAAATTCTTAGCTGATTTAGTGCTGAAATCAGATAGAACTAGAAAAGCACTCGGAGAGCGCAGACCTCCACCAAGCGCCACAGTTCCCCCCCATACAGTGTTTGTGTGTACGTTTTCAGATTCCTTGGCCATGAAAACATATGACTAGCAATTGGATTCACAATGATAGGATTAGTGGTTCAGTAGTGAAAGCATTACCTCCTTGGCGGAGGTAATAAACTGAAGTGTTGGTGTTGTGTCCATCTCCTCCATCTGTAAACTCCCAGGCTGCGGGCGTTGCAATTCATCGCACAACCGCGTACAACCCACAGGCCAATGGGTTATGCGAGCGTTTTCATAGATCACTGAAAGCAGCACTCAGGGCTTCACTGACGGATGCAAATTGGGTAGACAGGTTGCCGTGGGTTTTATATTGGGGTTGCGCTCCGCGGCAAAAGAGGATTTGGAAGCTTCCCCGGCAGAGAGCTTGTTTTTGCGCAGCCACTATGGCTGCCCGGGGAATTTCTGCCAAATAATCCGGCGCCGGACAGCTGCCCGTCTCAGCTTTTGCAGCGTAGCGCAAACACGGGCATGCTGCCGGGCCCTGCCCACCACTGTTTTCCGCGTGCTTTTGTGCCTAAAACTTTGAAGAACGCGGAGTTTGTGTTCGTCAGACACGACGACCAGCGCCCTCCATTGGGCCTGCACACATGTTGAAAATGGCCGTATCTCACAATGTTAAAGAATCCTTTAAAAAATTCCTGTATCCAGACGGTGATCCAGATCATCCCCAAAATTTAATCAGTTCTTCCTTGTACCATTTCCAACAACGCCTGAAAGTTTCATCGAAATCCGTCCAAAATTTTTTGAGTTATCTTGCTAACCAACAGACAGACAAACAGACAGAGAGACAAACAGACAAATGCTGGCAAAAACATAACCTCCTGGCCTGCGGCCTGGCAGAGGTAATAATTATAGTAGGGGACTTTAGTATACATTTAGATGTAGATAGCGATTGCCTTAACCCTTAGATGCATAAGTGGGGTAACAATTACCCCAGCGGTTGGTTTTTTGCAATATCTTTGTAATTTTATCATTTAATCTTCCATGTATACCTCAAATGGGCTGCACGGTGGCGCAGTGGTTTAGCACTGTGGCAGCACAGTTTTACCCTCGGCCGGGGGACCGCGGGGATCATGAGATCGTGGGTTCGATCCCAGCCCCCGACCAACAGTGAGCTGTGTGGAGTTTGCATGTTCTCCCCGTGTTGCGCGGGTTTACTCCGGGATTTCTCCGGTTTCCTCCCGCACACCAAAAACATGTAGGTTTAGGGCGCTCGCGCACGCAGCGACCAGTAGCCGGTGGCTTGTCACCAGACTGCAAACCAAGTCTACCTACGGGTACAAATAAGTAACAAAAAAAAAAAAAAAATAGGTTATGTTTGACATGAGGCCATTTGGATTTGTATCTAATTACCTCCGCCAGGCCGAAAAGGCCAGGAGGAGGTTATGTTTTTGCCGGGGTTTGTCTGTGTGTTTGTTTGTCTGTCTGTCTGTCTGTCTGTTTGTCTGTTGGTTAGCAAGATAACTCAAAAAGTCTTGGACGGATTTCCATGAAACTTTCAGGCGTTGTTGGAAATGGTACAAGGAAGAACTGATTAAATTTTGGGGGTGATCCGGCTCACCGTCTGGATACAGGAATTTTTTAAAGCATTTTTCAACACTGTGACATAGGGCCATTTTCAACATGTGCGCAGGCGCAATGGAGGGCGCTGGTCGTCGTGTCTGCAACACAAACTCCGCGTTCTTCAACGTTTTAGGCACAAAAGCACGCGGAAAACACTGCTGGCCTGGGCCCGCCAGCGTGCCTGTGTTTGCGCGCAACTGCAAAACCTCACACAGGCAGCTGTCCTCCGACGGATTCTTTGGCAGAAATTCCCCGGCCAGCCATAGGAGCTGCGCATTTGGCAGAAATTCACCGGCCAGCCATAGGCGCTGCGCAAAAACGAGCTCTCTGCCGGCGAAGCTTCTAAATTCTCGTTTGCCGCGGAGCGCAACCCCAAAATAATATAATATAAAACCCACGGCAACCTGTCTACCCAATTTGCATCCGTCAGTGGAGGAGATGGACACAACAGCAACACTT
The DNA here is from genome assembly GCA_020510985.1 of Pholidichthys leucotaenia. Taxonomy (NCBI): domain Eukaryota; kingdom Metazoa; phylum Chordata; class Actinopteri; order Cichliformes; family Pholidichthyidae; genus Pholidichthys; species Pholidichthys leucotaenia. The sequence continues at coordinate 428,065,342 of CM035841.1, read as the reverse complement.
CAGTTTATTACCTCCGCCAAGGAGGCAATGCTTTACTACTGAACCACTAATCCTATCACTATCACATTGATTGTCATTGATTAATTGTGTGTTTATTGCACTGTCTCTGTCAAATAAACAAATAATCATTGTGAATCCAATTGCTACTCATATGCTTACATGCTCAAGGAATCTGAAAACGTACACACAAACACTGTATGGGGGGAATTGTGGCGCTTGGCGGAGGTCTGCGCTCTCCGAGTGCTTTTCTAGTTGTTATATTTTTTAAGTAATTGCATTTTTTGTATCAGTACCACACTTTTCCATATGTGGGGTCAAAAATGACCAGAAGCTTTTCCCCAGCTGTCCCCTTTTGAATCTCACCACGGTTATCAGTAACACTGTAGACGCTGCAATTAGCAGCTCAGACTGCATGCCGAGGGTAAACAGATGAGGACAATGGTTTTTTTTAGATGCATATGTGGGGTCAAAAATGACCCCAAGCTTCTCCCAAGCCTTTTCAATTTCACCAAGGTTATAAGTAACACTGTAGATGCTGCAATTTGCATCTCAGACTGGATGCTGAGGGTAAACAGATGAGGACAATACAGTGTATACAGTGAGGACAATGTAGGTATTGTTAGATGTAGGGGTCAAAAATGCCCGAGCATTTTTTGTTTTTTTTTGCAATATCTTTGTAATTTTAATTTTTTATCATTTAATCTTCCATATATTCCTCAAATAGGTTGTCTTTGACATGAGGCCATTTGGATTTGTATCTAATTGTAATATTTTTTAAGTAATTGCATTTTTTGTATCAGTACCACACTTTTCCATATGTGGGGTCAAAAATGACCCCAAGCTGTCCCCTTCTTTTGTTGACCAAAATATAATTTAAAATAATAATAATAATAATAATAATAATAATAATAATAATAATCACCCAAAATATAATTTAAAAAAAATCATCTTTAACCAAAACGAAATAAATTTCTTAAGTTTACAGCATAAAACACACAGTTGGGGTCATTTTGACCACACTCATGGAAGAGTGTTGGAATTGGTTGGTCATGTATCTAAATGTGGCATTTAATTCAATATTAGACTTGATGGGGTTTTCTCAGAAAGTAGGAAATTCTACCCATTATCTCCACCACACGTTGGACCTTGTTCTGACATATGGCATAGAAATAGAAAATCAGACCATTGCCTGTTGACTTTTGATTTTACTATTTCTGGCTATTTGGCTCCTAAAGAAAACTATCACTACAGTAGATGCCTCTCAGATGATGTTGTTACCAAATTTATGCAGATTGTGTCCTCTATGCCAATTGTCAACACAATGGAAATAAGCTATGGAGAGCTTGCTCCTTCTGTAATGCATGGTAAATAGTGTTACAGTAGTAAATAGTGTTACAATAGTGTTACAAGTTACAGTGGGGTGATAAACCCCAACCAACAGGTCCCGGGCACCAACCTCCCAAGGAGACAGTGGTCTACACTCAATCGCTTCAGGACTGGACATGGCCCCTGCTTGGCCAGCCTTCACAGATGGGGCAGTAGCCCTAGCCCACTGTGCGCATGTGGAGAGGAGCAAACAATGGAACACATCATAGAGGTTTGCCCGCTCCAAAGACTGGAAGGAGGATTACACACCCTCCATACAGCAAACCAGGAGGCAACTGCTTGGCTTAAGGACTTTGCATTCGCTAAATAAATAGTGTTACAGCTTCTCTGCATCAGACTTTAGACGTGGTGGCCCCTTTAAAAAAGAAAAAGTCTAATCAGAGATTTTTAACTCCTTGGTTCAACAGAGAAACTCGTAGCTTAAAACAGAAGACTCATCAATTAGAAAGAAAATGGTGCTCCACTAAATTAGATGAAATCTTTTGAGCTTGGAGAAATCATTTTTTAATTTCTAAAAAATCTCTTACAAAAGCTAGAACAAGTTATTATCACTCTATAAATTCAAGAAATCTCTGTCAGTGTGTCTGTCAGTGTGTCACGATCATAGGACCACCTATGATGTTCCATTTTGTTAAACAAGCAAAACAATTTCATCTATCAGCGATAAAATCAGTCAGATGCTGTCACGACGACCCTCACGGACCGTCACAAGACGCCTCAGTCACCAGAGAGTTTGCAGTGGTAATTTATTGTAGAGTAAGGATGAACACACACAGAACACATACAGTGGCTGGGTGAAGTCTGAGCCGGGGAACACCCGATGCGCCAGACGAGATAATCACAAAGATACAGTCACACAGAGCGTACCTTACAACGGGACCGTTAACAGACGGGTAACGGGGGATTCCCAAGTCCATTAACCACGATGAGCAAGGAGAATAACAGGAGCACGACGGAACGTGGCTGAACATACAGGTGAACATAACAGGATATAACAGCACGTAGCTGAACTTGACGGGTGGATATAACAGAGACTGCCGTGTTGGAGGACATTTAGCACCCGCTTATATCTCTGGTGGCTAATGACCCCAACGCGGCACAGCTGCTGCTAATGACAGCAGAGCAGCAGCTGACTTTGACAGCAGGGAGCTCCCCCGGGCGCCTTCACAATAAGAGCCCGAGGAGCTGGAAGGAATCCTCAGCTGCCAAAGCCAGAGAACAAAAAGATATGAGACCCGAGTGTGGCCAGAACCGACACTCGGGTTATGACAGTACCTCCCCCTCAAGGCCGAGCTCTGAGCGGCCTGAGTAACACCCAAGCCCCCCACCCCCCCACCCCCCTAGGGTGGGTGGATGGGGCGCCGGCAGGAGGGAGAGAGACAAACAACCAACAAGACTACAAGGGTAGGGAGAAAAAAAAACCCACAATAAGTAAAAAATAGGCAACACACCCTTTGGCAAACAGAGTGACACAAAAACACAAAACAATCCCCCCCCCCCACACACACCCCAACAGTCCCACAGACGAGATCAGGAACCCGGAAAGGGCGCAGTCCAGGCCCGGAGGGATGGGGGCAAAAGGTTCGGGGGGGTCGTCCGGCAACAAGAGGCCACAGAACAGGGAGGGGAAAAGAGGACAGTTCGGGCGGCCTACCCCAGTCCCATGCTCGGGGGAAGAGAGTTTCAGGCGGCCGGAGCAGGTCGCCGCACAGGAAGATAAACAGGTCGGGGGGCCGACCCGGAGAACCAAACCAACGAGACAGCCCTTCAGGCGGCCGCCCCGCAACACCAGCCCACCAGAACCGTTGGGAGGAAGCAGCCGGTGATCCCGCAGAAAAGGGGGGAGATGAGGGGAAACCGGGCGGAGCGTTCGGGACCCCAACGGCCCCAGGTGGAGATGGGTAGTGCTCCTCAGGGAGGCGAGGAGGATGACTGTGGAGATGAGGGTGATGAAGAAAACGAGCCTGTCCAGCATCCAGTGGCTGGGGATCTGCAGCTCCCTCACCGAACCTAGGACCTGCTGGTGCAGCACCCACGGTGGACCCCGATTGGGCCTCCGGAACCAAACCCACGGTGGACCCCGATTGGGCCTCCGGAACAGCACTCCCGGTGGACCCCAACTGGACCGGAACAGCACTCCCGGTGGACCCGGTCGACGTGGCACCAGACTCGACCTCCAACCCCGAAACCGGAACCTCTGGCGCAGCAGGCGAGAGCAGCCCCTCGCCGGCGACCCTGGGAGAAGACTCACACAAGAGAGAAAACCCGGGATCAGGATCACCGGCAGCGCCAGAACCCGGCCAGATAAGCTCGGACGCAGCGGGCGGCTGCACCCGGCTCATCTCCCCTTGAGACAGGCAAAAGTGCTCTAAAAGGTGAAGAAGAAAGATAAAACAGAGCACTTGCCTGACCTCGGGTTCTGACGCCGTCCAGGACTGCGATGATCCGGGCTCAGAAGTCAGGAGGTCGTCCTCAGGCTCCCACTCAGCTGCGTCGGGCTCTGCAGCTGGCATGATGGTGCGTGCAGCCAGAGAGTCCTCCGGCACCGATGTCCACGCCGGTGGCCCGCACGGCATGGTGGCAGGAGAATCTCACCCTGCTGGACCGGACCGCTCCTCCGTGGAACCCCGGGGACGCTTCTTCATCGGCGATGGCTCCACGCTGCAGTCCGCTCTCCTCCTCCGCCCATGGCGTGGCTGCGGAACCGGAACCAGGCTCTCCAGAACCGCAGGCCCCCTCCTCATCCAGCGACGTTGGCCTGACGTCGAGGACCGCTCAGCGGAGGGAGACACAGAGGAAGCAGGGTTAATATTTTCATCCACAGCGGGTGGAGGGAGCTCAGGGGGCTGCATACCCTGAACTCCACCCCTAGGAGTCAGACAAGGCACAACAATGTCAAAAGAAGAGAAATTATCATGCACTTGCCTTTCCCCTAAGGGTAAGATGGTCTCCGCTGTGGGGGACGTCATTCCTTCCTTTCCCCGCTGGATGGCGACAGAGGGCCCTCTGGGAAGACGAGATGAGGCCACTCGAGGCGGATCTGGGATGAAGCTCGCCGAAATGGAGCTCTCGTGACACACAGCAGCCAGGATAGGCGACGAGGAGGAGGGGGCGACAGCCGGGGTCAGTCGGGCATGGAGCGCTGACGGGACAGCTGGCGAGGGCCCGGGAGAAGACGAGGCTGCGGGGATTCCCCTCTGACGAAGCGCAGGAGTGACAGCTGTGTGGGGGGTTGAGCCCTTGCGGCGACCCGGAACAGCATCCAGACGGGGCTCTAGCCAAGGTTGGAAGCCAGAGTGACGACGGTTCCTTGTAGGGGGAGAGGCGAAGGTGAGGTCCGGAAATCGCCGTTCCTGAGCAGAAACGGCGGCAAGCAAGTCAGCAAACTCAGGAAACTCATGCAGCGCTGGATTCCTCTCCACGAGTCTAACCGCCGCCACCACATGCTTCATACACGCTGGAGGATTCTTAGCGGAGCAAGCAGCAGCCACCCGGTCCCAGATCTTATCTGCTGTCATCTGCAGCTTCTCTGGGGGAATCCCGAGTGACGACATGCCCGATGGGAAAAGACCTCCGGATGGTGCGAATTCCCGGGCCGGAACGGAGGCAGGAGCAGGATCCCGAAGCGAGGGGCGACGTCTCCTCCGCTTTGGCTCCCTGCCAGGATTTCCCTCCAGCCCTCGGAGTATCTCACGCTGGGCGGCGATGTCATCTCTCCTCACGCTTACCTCTGGATGATTAGTGAAGCGGGGAAGAGAATCCAGAATTTCCTCGGCTAGGTCCAGGTACCAGGGCACTTCGCTGTTGTATTCGAGGAGGGAGGCGGCGACAAGGACTCTGTCCACGCGCTCGAGGGTGTCAGCGAGAACAGCGTCCTGCCTCCGAGCACGAGACCTCCACGATGGCATGCTTCAACACGGCACCCAGACAGGTAGGAACAAACAGTCCACTACTGCAAACTGCACGGTGAATGGCGTCTCGAAACAACGCCTCCTCTCCGGGCGTTAGGCGGCAGTCTACTGTCACGACGGCCCTCACGGACCGTCACAAGACGCCTCAGTCACCAGAGAGTTTGCAGTGGTAATTTATTGTAGAGTAAGGATGAACACACACAGAACACATACAGTGGCTGGGTGAAGTCTGAGCCGGGGAACACCCGATGCGCCAGACGAGATAATCACAAAGATACAGTCACACAGAGCGTACCTTACAACGGGACCGTTAACAGACGGGTAACGGGGGATTCCCAAGTCCATTAACCACGATGAGCAAGGAGAATAACAGGAGCACGACGGAACGTGGCTGAACATACAGGTGAACATAACAGGATATAACAGCACGTAGCTGAACTTGACGGGTGGATATAACAGAGACTGCCGCGTTGGAGGACATTTAGCACCCGCTTATATCTCTGGTGGCTAATGACCCCAACGCGGCACAGCTGCTGCTAATGACAGCAGAGCAGCAGCTGACTTTGACAGCAGGGAGCTCCCCCGGGCGCCTTCACAATAAGAGCCCGAGGAGCTGGAAGGAATCCTCAGCTGCCAAAGCCAGAGAACAAAAAGATATGAGACCCGAGTGTGGCCAGAACCGACACTCGGGTTATGACAGATGCCTCTCGCCCAAAGATGCTGGGATAGGCTCCAGCCCCCCGCGACCAAAAAAGGATTAAAGGTGACGGACAGTGACATTTTTTTATTGAACAAATCAAATGATTGAATGAAAATATTACATTCAGCCCATTCCCCTGATTTAATATGTGTCACCATCCTCCATAAATGACATTAAATGGTCATAGCCCATTTTTCACTCAGTGATGCTGCAGTACCGCCATCTCCCGATAGGTGCGGGCAGTCGTGACGTCAATTCGGTTTGGCCGAGAAAATGGCTGAACAAGAGCAAAGTGATTCCGACAGCGATTACTTTCTCGACTTTGACGACCACAATATAAATGATGACATTGACAACGAAGAATCTGAAGATGAAGTAGTTTTGGGTGGTGCTGAGAGGGGTATTCAGCCTTATTTGTTCGAGGCAGAGGGAGAGGAGAAAGACGCAACACAGACGGGAAAAGAACACGTTTACGATCGGCTGTAAGATATTTCTAGGTAAAAGATGCTTACAAATATTTTTCTTTGGCGACATGCATGGTCACACACTTAATTTTAAAAATAAAACTACCCATTGGTCACTCGCTACATCTTCTCAGCCGCTGATTAGCACCTGCTGGTCTGTGCGCAGCTGGACTTTGACGACCTCAATATAAATGATTACAAATGATTACATTGACAATGAAGACGTTTTGGGTGGTGTGTGGCCTGTCAGCCTTATTTGTTCGAGGCAGAGGAAGAGGAGAGACGCAACACGGATGGGAAAAGAACACGTTTACGATCAGCTGTAAGATATTTCTAGGTAAAAGATACTTACAAATATTTTTCTTTGGCGACATGCATGGTCACACACTTAATTTTAAAAATAAAACTACCCATTGGTCACTCGCTGCCTGATGACATGTCATCTTCTCAGCCGCTGATTAGCACCTGCTGGTCTGTGCGCAGCTGGAGCTGATGAGAGATGAGCGGCCGTCATCGTCCACACGAGTGAGTTTATAAACAATATTTATTCATTTGATTTAATTTCCCAGATGAATTATGAAGAAACCATTCAATACATTCAATAATCAATGCAAACGGAATAATCAATGCCAACCCCATATTTTTCAGGCGATACAGATTCATAGTGTTGGGGATTTTTTTGGAGAAGAAGTGAGGGCGATGCCTGCCTGTGCGGCGAGCCTCATCAGAGAAACCTTCCCATCTCATCACTACAAGGGATTTTGCCTACCAAGATTAGATTTGTGAACAATGTTATTTAAATAAAGTTTTGTAAAATCATATATTGAGTTTCTTAATGTTCATGTCAATGTTATAGTTCTCATAGCTCAGCATTCATCAAAGTCGCATGTCATATACATTTCAATAATTTTTCTACCATTTTATGGTATAAATTTGGATTTACATAAAAGTCATGTTCATCAGGTTCCTCTGCTTGGTCAGAAACATCAACATTGAGTGACAGTTGATAAAATCTGCAAAAAAAGTAGATCATAATTTTATCCCAGAGGTCTCAAATTGGATTACATACATAGAAATATAAATTGATCAAACAGGCACAACCACCTCCCTATACAGCACTGAATATTTCATATTTGATGAGTATGAACACCCTAATATGCTAATATTTGATAAGTTGGTAAGGCAATGCAAACCATGGCTTGGAATTCATTTAAGATGTTTAGTAAACATTCGCAGTGAATATTAAAAATAAAAAAATTACCCTGTTTCCTTTAAGTGTTCTGACAGTAGATCGCAACTGTCACTGACCCCGTTCTCAGAGTCACACTTGGAAATCGAGGCATATATAGTTGGAATAGCCGTTTTCTTTATCAGCAATCTTTTGGCAAATTTCATTTCAAATTGACATGTCTGGCCCAGGAAACACGCACGCAGGCTCAGGATAGATTTAGCAGCTTTATTCAACAAGCAGGTGTGTGTGAATGGATGTGCTGACGAGGGACAGGTGTGCGCCCAGCTGACGCCGCTGAGGAGCGGCGAGTTGTGACACAAATTGCATCTTATTCTCGAAATCGCTGTCAACGAAATCTATACTGCACATTTTTGGTGTTTTACCGACATAAGTCCTTTTTTTTTTGCGTTTTCTGAACGAATTTCACCCAGGCCGTTCTGATATTCACAGGGACGGGACATTCAAAAACACTCACAGCATGCTCCTCTGGTATAACGTCGCACCCGTACACAACACAACGACAAACCATAATTAATTCGATTCCTGAAATCCTAATGTTAATAAATAATCTATTTGTAATCCAAAAGTATTCCGAGAAATATCCGTAATCACCGATTTTAAAATGTAAAAAAGTAAAAAAAAAAAAAAAAGCAATGTCCGCTGACTGTGTGACACACCGAATTGACGTCATACAGTCAGCGGCCATTTTAGCTGCTGATCTTGGCTGGGTCAGACAGCTCTCCACAACAGCGTACTTCAAGAGCGCATTGTCACCTTATGCGACATACGTTGACACCAAAACATGTGGGGTTCCAATTAGCTCGTCTCAGACAACAATTTGAGATATGATTTAGCGATTTTGAGTTTTCCTCTGTCCGTCACCTTTAAGCGGAAGAAGATGAAGAAGATTCTCCCCACTGTTAACTTAATTACAGTAACTACTACAACTCCTTCAATTGATATCTGTTTGGATGACTTTACTTCAATTGACCTTTCAGAGTTAGATAAAATAATTTCCTCATCCAAGCCTTCAACTTGGCTTTTAGACCCTATTCCTACCAGGTTATTTAAAGAAGTCTTCCCATTTATTAGTAGCTCTATTCTTCAAATAATCAATTCTTCATTAGGCCATGTACCACAGGCTTTTAAAACTGCTGTAATTAACCACTTGCGCTCCGTTGTTCCGCGGGCGGGCAAGTCTCTGCGTCCTATGACGCACGAGGGCGCGCGAGAGCGCGCTCGTGCGCCCTCGTGCGCATGACGCATGATAGTGGTGATGATGTAGTAGCGTCCAAGCGCCACTCAAAAAAAAAACTGCAGAGACAGCCGCGAACAGATTAGTTCATCTGATTGACCTCTCATTCGACTAATAAGAGCCTTGAATTGGGTTTCTGAAACCTTGAAGAACCAATGAATGAAAATCTAGGAAGGAGGACCCGTCTACTGTGAACGCAGGAGCCAATTGAAGCACAGAAATTCTGGCTGGGTGAAGCGATATTTACTGCTGCAGAAGGACTCTGTACGAATCTCCTATAGACCCAGGCTCACCCAGCAGCATGGAGAACACCCACAAGTGGGACCTGCACTCATTCCAGCAGAATAGACGGAGGCCGACGACAAAAGTCGTAAATCATTCACCAAAACGGCAATAATGGAATTATATTGATCGGGATCCACGAGCGGAGCAGCGTCGCGTTCGTCTGACGCGTGGGAAGAGCTGTTCGCCACGACTCTGCTGCTTTGAAGAGGTAAGGTGTTATAAGCTAAATTATTATTTATCCCTGAAAACTGTAATCCAAAAATGACTTTTGACCGATCGGTAAATTACAACTGTACTGCGCACGAAATACGAAGTGCGTGCGCCGCGATAAACGGTTCATTTGCCGTGTTCGGACCGTGAACGCCCCCCCACCCCGCTGCAGAAGAGGAGCGGGGGGGGGGCACGGTCCGAACGCTCCCCGGTCCGCGAGGGGGAAGCATATCAGTCTATTCCATCATGTAACGATGGCCCTCTTCTGTAGCGGGGGGGGGGCGTTCACGGTCCGTTCACGGTTCCCCCCCCCACACACACACACAGTAGCGGGGGGGGGGGGGCGCGGTGAAAACATGCAAGGAAAAAAAAAAAGAGTGTATTCCGTCATGTAGCGAGGGCCGAATTTGGTCCTTGGTAGCGGGGGGGGGGAACGACCCCCCGCCCACACACACACACACAGACACAGCCCTGAGTGTGACCTTTCATTAGAGCCTAAAATGAAGATTCTACATTGAATTATTCAAAAGTTACAGACGTTTTTCCAAACTGTGCCATTTGGCACAATTTGGCACAGTTCCATAACGCCTGGGAACAGCCTGAGAACAAAGCTGTGTAAAATATTCATTTTTGGTGGTATTGTTACCAAATTTGGATCTCAGATGGATAACACTTGGTTCTACATTTCTGTTGCATTTTCCAGCCGGATCGGACAGCTGTGTGTTATTTACAAGCATTTGTATCCAAAAAAACACTGTGTCCAATTTTTTTTTCTTCAAGTTCAGTATGTTTAGATGACTGTAACTCAGTGGCCGGAGCACGTAGAGAGATTATGTTTTTTTTGCCAAAAAATTCAAAGTGTTTTCTTTTAAATGAGACCAACCCCATGAAGATGCTGCAAAGGGTTGAATAACAGCTTTCGATTTACTTTAGGCACGTTATTTTTGGGCATTTTTAGGAAAATTGCCCGGAGTGCAAGTGGTTAACCCCTTACTCAAAAAGCCAACGCTGGATCCAGGAGTTTTAGCTAACCATAGACCAATCTCTAATCTGCCTTTCATTTCAAAAATCTTAGAAAGAGTTGTTGCTACGCAATTATTTGACAACTTGCAGGGAAATAGTTTATTTGAAGAGTTTCAATCTGGGTTTAGAATCCATCATAGTACTGAAACAGCCTTAGTGAAGGTCACTAATGACCTCCTTATTGCATCTGATAATGTACTTGTTTCTGTACTTGTTCTTTTAGACCTTAGTGCAGCTTTTGATACTATCAATCATAATATTCTACTTGATAGATTAGAACACTGACATGTTTGGTAAAACCCAGAAGCAGACTCAGACTAGGAATAAATATAATTATCTTTTATTTGCAGCATGAATGAATGTGAATGTGTGCGTGTGTGCTGAAGTGGGCAGCTGGGCGAGCAGCGCACAGTACGAACTGGCAACTGGAATGGATGAAGGGCTGAGGCACTGAAGAACTCCCAGAGGCTCCAAACCAGCTGCAGTCCGTTCCGTGTCCATGTTGTTGCCGAGAAGGGAGGTGAGGATTAGCAGGTAAGTATACGGTTCTCATGCAGTGTGCGGAAAGAAGCACAGGTTCACCGCCAGGAGGAGGAGGTCCGCCACCAGGAGTCTTCCACCTGTGCACAGGAGAGAAAAGGTGAAGTGTGGAAGGGATGGAATTCCAGAGGCCTACTTGACGTTGGAGAGCTTTGGCCCTCAGAAGACCTGACGGAGCAGGATAGGCAAAGAAGAGGATTCTCCGGAGCACGAGGACGAAGTTAGTCGAGGAGGTCCTTCCAGACCAAAGGAGCGTTGATGTCTCCGTGCAGACCATAGAGCAGCACGGCTTAAGAAGGCAGTCTAATGAGATGACAAGGTGTGCACGCAGCTGTGGAGGCAATTAGAGCAGCAGGCACGCAGAGCAGGTCACCACAGTACTCCCCCCCCCCACGGGACGCCTCTCGGCGGCCGATCCAACCTACCCAGGTGCGTCCGGTGGAAGTCCCTGATGAGCTGTGGCTCCATCACGAAGGAGGGACGCACCCAGGATCTCCATTCTGGACTGTAGCCCTCCCAGTCCACCAGACACTGAAGGCCACAACCCCTGCGTTGGATGTCCAGGATGGAGTTGACTTTCCAAGTGGGGTCACCATCGATCATCACCGGTGGAGGTGGTGACTTGGGAGGGGCCACAGAGGGCTGGAAACAAATGGCTTAACCTGAGAGACGTGGAAGGTGGGACAGATGCGAAGGGAGCGGGGGAGAGCCAGACGTACAGCGACAGGATTAACAATGTGGGTGATGGAGAAAAGACCAATAAAGTGCTGGGATAGTTTCCTGGACTTAGTCTTAAGATTAATGTTCTTTGTGGACAACCGTACCTGCTGCCCGAACCCAGTAGGACGGAGCCGGGGTCCTGCGGTGGTTGGCGATGTCTGAGTTGCGGTCCGCTGTGTGCCATAGCATGGCCCGGGTAGCCTTCCACAGCCGGCAACAGTGCTTCATGTGGGCCTGCATAGAGGGCACAGCGATGTCGCCCTCCTCCTCTGGGAACAGTGGGGGGTTGTACCAAAGGGAGGCCTCGAATGGAGAAAGACCTGTAGTAGAGGAGACCATAGTGTTATGTGTATATTCGACCCAAGGCAGGTGGGAGCTCCAGGATGCCGGGTTGGAGGCAGTAACGCACTGTAGTGCCACCTCCAGCTCCTGGTTGGTGCGCTCACACTGACCATTACTCTGGGGGTGGTACCCCAAGGACAGACTTATCGTGGCCCCGATAGCTTTGCAGAAAGCTCGCCACACCTGCGAGACGAACTGGGGTCCACGGTCAGACACGATGCCCATTGGGATGCTGTGGAGCCGCACCACATGTAGGACGAGCAGGTCCACTGTCTCCTTGGCCGCAGGGAGCCCCTGTAGGGGGATGAAGTGGGCTGCCTTGGAGAATCTGTCCACTATCGTGAGGATGACGGTGTTGCCTGCAGAGGGGGAAAGGCCGGTCACAAAATCAAGGGCCACCTGGGACCAGGGTCTGCTGGGGATGGGAAGGGGATGAAGCAGGCCCGCCGATGGAGAGGAGGATGTCTTGCAAGTGGCGCACTGGGGGAAGGCTCAGATGTACTCCCCGACGTCCCTCTGTAGTGACGGCCACCAGAAAGTTCTCTGGAGTTGGGCCACAGTACGCGCCATCCCAGGGTGGCACAGCAGTTTGGAGGAATGTACCCAATTAATGACCTCCCCCCGGACCGGAGAGGGCACATACATCCTTCCCGCTGGCCCACCGCCCAGGTCAGCCTTGGTCTCCTGAGCTCTCCTGACCCTCTCCTTGATGCCCCACGAGAGGGCGCCCACGATACATGAAGGGGACAAAACGGGAGATGGTGGCACTTCAGCAGCATCAGAGCAGAATTGCCTGGAGAGGGCGTCTGGCTTGATGTTCTTAGACCCTGGGCGATAGGTGATGGTGAAGTTAAATCTGCCAAAAAACAGGGACCAGCGGGCTTGCCAAGAGTTGAGTCATTTGGCCGTCCTGAGGTACTCCAGATTCTTATGGTCCATCCAAACGACAAAAGGCTGGGACGCCCCCCCAGCCAGTGACGCCACTCCTCCAGGGCCAACTTGACCGCTAGCAGCTCCCTGTCCCCGATGTTGTAATTCCTCTCTGCAGGGGATAGATGGTGGGAGAAGAACGCGCAGGGGCAGATCTTGTCATCAGAATGAGAACGTTGGGACAACACTGCTCCCACGCCGGAGTCAGAGGCGTCCACCTCCACGAGACATTGTAGTGCGGGATCCACCTGAGCCAAAATAGGAGGAGAGGAGAACAATGATTTTAACTGCAGAAAAGCCGCCTCCACCTCCTCTGTCCACCGGAATGGCACCTTGGTGGGCAATGGTGCTGTAGTCTTTAATGGAGCGGCCATAGAAATTGGGAAAGCCCAGAAACTGCTGCAGCTGCTTCCGGGAAGATGGAATGGGCCACTCTACCAGTGCCTTTACCTTGTCAGGGTCCACGATGATCTGATTGTGGGAGATGACGAATCCCAGAAATGTGGTGTGTGGGGCGTGAAACTCACATTTCTCAGCCTTGACAAACAGTTTGTTCTCCAGTAAATGCTAGAGGACCCGCCTGATGTGTATCCGATGCTCATCCAGAGACTGGGAAAAAATAAGGATGTCGTCCAGATAAACAAACACAAAAGAGTCCAATGTGATGTTATTCAGCTCCCTAAAATCAATACAAGGCCTCAGCGAACTGTCCTTCTTCCCCATAAAAAAAAAAACAAAAAATTCCACCCCCACTGCTGAGGATGATGGCCTGATAATGCCCGAGCTTAGGGATTCCTTGATGTATTTATCCATCGCCTCCCGCTCTGGGGCAGAGAGGCTATAAAGCCAGCTGGATGGCAAAGGAGCCCCAGGCAGGCGGTTAATGGCACAATCATAGGGGCGGTGGGGGGGGAGTGATAGCACTTGAGCCTTGCTAAACATGGCGCCCAGGTCATGGTATCGGGGGGTACCAATGAAAGTCAGGCGGAGGTGTGTCAGGAGAACAGAGGGGAATGGAGGGAGAGCAAGCAGAAGACTGCAGACAGGTGCTCAGGCAGAAAGAGCTCCAGGACACAATGCTTCCCGATCACCAATCAGTAACTGGATTATGTAGCCAGAGCCAAGGGTAACCCAGAATCACTGGGGAGGCTGAAACGGGAAGCACAAAGAATCTAATCTGCTCCTGGTGATTGCCTGATGCCAACACAGAGAGCGGAGCAGATTGTTTCATGACGATAGCCAGTAGAGCCTTTGACAGAGCAATTAATTTCAATGGAGCCTTCAGCTGATGTCAAGAGAGCCCCAGCCGGGTTGCCAGATTCTCCGAAATGAAGCTCTGCTTGGCCCCGGAATCAATGAGTGCATGGGTGGATATTTTGTTATGATTATGGAAGAAATGAGATGAGATGAGATGAGATTCAACTTTATTGTCATTACACATGTATGAATACAAGGTAACGAAACGTGACTTGGCATTTGGGCACGCTCTGCAGAGCGCATCCAAGGCCGGGGCAGCCGCTAGGCGCCAGTCATAAAGAAGAAAGGAGAAAAAAAAGAAAAAGAGTGGATATCACACAGTAGGCGAGAGAAAAAAACATGTTTTATCAAATTGACGCTTAAGTAAGTAAGCGAAATTTTGATTGCAGGCAAAAAAAACCTCAATGCTTATTTAGCAGACATTTAGTAGACAAATCACACAGCAGGGAGAGAGCAGTGTATGTATATCAGTATGATGATATCAGTGTGTGTGCAGTGTTGAGTGTATCAGTTACTGGAGCACAACAAATAGTCTCCTAGGCAACGATAGATGTTATAGTTCATGAACGCTGTCCCTGAAGAGTTCTGTTTATTGCACAGCAGCGGTGTTTGGGTTAGCGAGCCAGCTGACACATCCGCTTATCTCAACTCTGGAGGAGTGAGTTATCCAGGGGCGCCGATCAAGGCCGAATCTGCTCAGACAGAGTATAGGAGTATAGGATTTCCCTATTGTCATATTTTGAGCTTACAATTCAAATTAACATTCACTGGCTTTAAATTCATATCATTCCCTGGAGAGCACGAAGCGACTCCAGATGTTTCCCCTTCTAAACACAGATGAACATGTCCGATAGAGTCCATCTCTCTAATGCATGCAGATGGTAAATTCCATGTTGGTCATTTGCCGCTACTTCGTGCACTCCCCATCTGGTCGAATTATTGAGAAGCAGCTCCGCCGGGTCCGCATTTTGATTAGCTCCTCCAGTTAAATTTTCGATACACCAGGACAACTCCAAAGCCCAATCGGCAGAAATCCTGTGATCGTAGCCAAAACAGGTAGATGTTTTTCCACATCCTCAGTCAAATCACACAGACACATGAGTTCCAATCCATGGGTCTCTCCACATTTGGGCTCCCCCGGGCCCAATTTTCTGTTTGAAAAGGTGGTGTCAATTGCGTTTAAAGCCCAGCTTATATCCATTTTCCGTATTTTCCATTTGGGTTGAGATCAGCAAGATGGTAAGACGGCACAGACACTCACTCAGACGCAGCAAGCTGGGATTAGGTCAGGAAGGCAGGATAGGAGGAGGGAGGAAAAAAAATGCGACTGCTCTCACTGAAGGCAAAAGGAAATGAAAATGAATGGGAAGCAGAAATTTCGTAAGGGAATTTTCCCGAGGTGAGTCCGTGAGTCCCCCTACTGTGATGCACGGACCCCCCCTTTTGGCCGAATGGGGCAAGAAGCCAGATCGTGCTCCTCACTAGCACAATACAAGCATAATCCAAGCTCCCGGCGGCGTTGCTTTTCAGCCAGAGGCAGTTTAGATTGGCCCATCACCATGGGCTGCTCAGGCTCTAAGGGATCGGGGGGGGGGGGCTAGCGGGGGGGCTGTGAGGAGCGGCAAAACTGTGTGCCCAGACGACCAGGAGGTTGACGCTCGCTGGCTCACTCCCTCAGCCAGTTATCAATGCTAATGGTGAGGGAGATTAGCTCATTCAGTTTGCTAGGCTTCTCTACGCGGGCCAATTCGTCCCGGAGGCTAGGGCTAAGGCTGCGAGTGAAAATGCTGCAGAGAGAGGGATCCTTCCACCCAACCTCCACTGCTACCACCTGGAAGTCTACTGAATAATCAGCCACTGATCTACCTCTCTGCTTGAGATTAAGCAAGCGGGTGGTGAGGACTCTGTCTTGGTCAGAGTGGTCGAAAACCTCATTAAACTCACTCACAAGCTGATCGTAGGTCAAACTAGCATAATCGGGCCAAGCCACTATGGCGTAAGCCCAGGCTAAGGCCCGCCCCTCCAAGAGATTGACCACATACCCAATGCAGCTATGATTGGTGGGGAAATCCCCCGGCACGCTGGAACACAATACCACACTGAAGCAAGAAACCCCGTGCCTCCCCTAACTTACCACTGAATCGTGTGGGGGTGGGGACTGACGTCAGCCAAGACTGCTGGGAGAGAGGAGGGGTGGGACTAGCTGGCCCGGCCGTTCCCCCGGGAGCAGGTGGAAAGGGCTGTGTAGGTGTGAGTTGATCCAGGCGAGTGTTAATCAGCATGAGTTGTGTAAGTATGACTTACTGCTGGTGAGATAACTGATCTACCCGAGCCTCGATGGTGTTAATTATCTTTTATTTGCAGCGTGAGTGAATGTGAATGTGTGCGTGTGTGCTGAAGTGGGAAGCTGGGCAAGCAGCGCACGGTACGAACTGGCAACCGGAATGGATGAAGGGCTGAGGCGCTGAAGAACTCCCAGAGGCTCTGAACCAGCTGCAGTCCATTCCCTGTCCATGTTGTCGCCGAGGAGCGAGGTGAGGATTAGCAGGTGAGCATACAGTGCTCATGCAGTGTGCGAGAAGAAGCACAGGTCCGCCACCAGGAGGCTTCCACCTGTACACAGGGGAGAAAAGGTGAAACGTGGAAGGGATGGAATTCCAGAGGCCTACTTGACGTTGGAGAGCTTTGACCCTCAGAAGACCTGACGGAGCAGGATAGGCGAAGAAGAGGATTCTCCGGAGCAGGATGATGAAGTTATTCGAGGAGGTCCTTCCAGACCAAAGGAGCGTTGACGTATCCGTGCAGACCACAGGCAGCATGGCTTAAGAAGGCTGTCTATTGAGATGACCAGGTGTACGCGCAGCTGTGGAGGCAATTAGGGCAGCAGGCACACAGAGCAGGTCACCACAAACACTGTGTTGGACTTAATGGAACTTCATTGCAGTGGTTTAGATCTTATTTATCTGATAGGTTCCAGTTTGTTCATGTCAATAAGGAGTTGTCTTCCAACTCAAAGCTCAGTCATGGAGTTCCACAGGGATCTGTGCTAGGCCGTATTCTTTTTAGTTTATATATGCTTCTGTTAGGCAACATTATTAGAAAGCACTGTATACATTTTCATTGTTACGTAGATAACACACAATTATACCTGTCAATGAAGCCAGATGATAGTAATCAATTAGCCAAGTTAGAGGCCTGTCTTAAGGAAATCGAAGCTTGGATGGCTTGTAATTTCCTGCTATTAAATTCAGATAAGACTGAAGTCATTCTAGTTGGTCCAAAAAAACCTTAGAAATACCTTTCCAAATAAAACTCTTGGTTTGGATGCGGTTACACTTTCTCTGAATAGTTCTGTGAGGAACCTTGGAGTTATTTTTGATCAAGATCTGTTTTTCAATTCGCATATTAAATTTGTTTCTAAGACTGCCTTCTATCATTTGCGTAATATTGCCAAGATTAGGAGCATCTTGTCTCAGAGTGATGCTGAGAAACTGATCCACGCTTTTGTTAGCTCTAGATTAGATTATTGTAATTTTTTATCAGGTTGTCCTAAAACATCTTTAAAAAGTCTTCAGCTGATCCAAAATGCTGCAGCAAGAGTTTTAACAGGTACTAGAAAGAGAGATCATATCTCTCCGGTTCTGGCCTCCCTTCATTGGCTTCCCATAGAGTTTAGAATTATGTTTGAGATTCTTCTTCTCATTTACAAAGCTGTAAATAATCAGGCCCCTTTTTATTTAAAAGATCTGATATTACCCTATTATCCTAACAGAGCACTACGCTCCCAAAATGCAGGATTACTTGTAATACCTAGAATCTCCAAAAGTACGATGGGAGGCAGAGCCTTCAGTTATCAAGCTCCTCTCTTGTGGAACCAGCTGCCAATCTGGATTCGGTAGTCAGACTTGATCTCTGTTTTTAAAAATAGGGTTAAAACCTTCCTTTTTGATATAGCCTATAATTAGGGAGGGATCATGTGCCTCTGAACCCTCCCTTAGTTATGCTGCTAATAGGTTTAGACAGCCAGGGGACCTCCAACAATGCACTGGGCTTCACCCTCAATGAAATATTTTTTCTGGTCATTAACATCTGTTTGTTCTCTCCCATAGATTGAGTCCCCGTTGTGCTGTTTGCTCTCTACATGTCTGTTCTTTTCATCTTCTCTATTCCCTCACCCCTCCAGTCATTCGCAGCAGATGACTGCCCCTCCCTGAGCCTTGTTCTGCTGGAGGTTTCTTCATGCTAAAAGGGAGTTTTTCCTCTCCGCCATCGCCAAGTGCTTGCTCACAGGGGATTGCCTGATTGCTGGGGTCTTTCTGCAATTGTGGGGGTTTCCCTTGCAGTTGAAAGTACTATGAGATGACTGCTGTGAAATGGCGCAATATAAAAAAAGCTGAATTGAATTGAAAACCAGCCGTAGATATTTAAATGGACTGGTGTATTTTAGTGGTGTTAAACCAAACTTAACTATTTTCACCTGTTGTTAAACACAGTCCTCCATATTAGATGAGCCACTAAGGAGATGTTCAATTTTCAAGACTGCCCATATAATTTTGTACCTGCTTTTTGTGGGATCTTTAAAAATCAGGTTTCTTGAGTGATCAGTAATGGCCCTTTTCCACCAGTACCTGTTTGACCCGGTACAGCACAACTCTGTTCAGTTCGGTCTGCTTGTGCTTCCATTACACCGGAGTACCGCTTGATGTGGGTGGGATTTGTTACAAGGAGGTGGCGCAACCCTCTTGTGACGAAAAACAAGCGACTCAGGCAAAACACATGATGGCAGGATATGAGGCGACTGCGGTCTCTGGCTTTTTTGCCAGAGTAAAGGCAAAAAAGGAGAGCCAGAGAAGGCTATAGGCGACGAGATGACACACTCTGGAAAAGTACTGGAGTGTCAAGGAAGCCATATAGAGCAGTATAAAGTGGAAGACATGGGGATACGAACTACATCACAAATGAAGGGAAGCTAATGATTGCTAATGCCGCTTTGTTTTAAGTCTGCCGTACTACATTGTAATGTCGGCAAGTTATCGCTATTAGGTACTAAAATATGTATGCTTTGTGCTCTTGTGGCAAAGTTATCGCTTCAAACCGTGGGTCTGGGCGTTCAACACAGGCTCCCAGTGGTGTCACCCCAGCTTCACAAACGCTCAGTGGTTACAGAACTTCAGAATGTCTGTAGAAGCGTTTAGCTTCCTGTGCAACAAATTGCTCTGATCTGTGTGAAAATCATGAAGAGACTGTTGAGACATCATGGGATGTACCTGCTTCAGCCTGTAGTGGTGTCATGGCAAAAAGTGATCAGCTGCCAAAACTTGATTGCCAGGTGCCATATTGTAGTTATGGGGTTATATTAGCTGTAATATATATATTTCAACAGGTAAACAGTACTGAGTTAGGTATAATAAGATATATTTAACAATTATGATGCATTTTAAACCAAAACAAACTGGATCTAGAATTAAAAGCAATTAAAATAATGCAGTCACAAGGTTGCATGGAGAAATACATGGATTTACTAGATATACACATGTACTGTATAAATACAGTATATATTCTCTGCATCAACAATGAACTATACATGTATTCATTTAGTCTTGCACTGGAAATTTTGACAATAAACCTTTGTACATTTTGCAGATCTGTGTCCACTTTTGTTTTATTTGTGAAGGCTGCCACCAAGTGACGTAAATTAAATACTAAAAGATTGGAAAAGCTGTCTAAGGACAATCCAGCAGTTTGAGAAATCACTTTTGGTTTGGTGTAAATCTGCCAACAGAATTATGAGCCATAAAGCAGTTTGTGTTAAAATGTTAAATCCCATTAAACCCTAACCCAGGGATGTCCAATCATGTGCCATGGAGGGCCAAGACCCTGCAGGTTCTCTCTTCCACCCAGTCTCATCAGCAGGTGTTCTCACTGATCAGCAGTCAGAAGAAATTTAGTGGAATCTGCTGTTGAAGACATTGGCTGGAGGTAAAGCTTGAAGGGTCTTGGCACTCCATGGCGCATGATTGGACACCCCTGCCCTAACCCATTATTAGGAAATACAGATGCTAATATGGCCAAGAATTTCTCCATATACTGGTACTATCACTAAAGTGTGCAGTGTCTTCTGCAGTGGCACATCCAACAGTACAGTCTTCAGTAAAAAAAAAATCATTGTTTTTGTTTACTTTTTCTTAAAAATGATCCATTATTTTCAACATCATTGAAAAATGGTTTGTACTGTTGACACTTTTCCCACTGGTGTCTTAACAGACAAAATAGAAAATCATGATGCAAGCACATAAGTCACTAAATTGTTTATTACAATCAGCAGCAAAATCCAGATTATTTAGAATGTGCAAAATTCAAACTGTAAAAAAAAAAAAAAACTTGGAATGGGTCACACATGCCGGCCATGCTGCCTCACTGAGAAGCAACTGGATGTGCCGCTCACACTGGTCCCGGTTCAGCAGATCTTCAGCCTGCATCTCTGTAAAAAGTGACGCAAGGTCCAGTTTGGGGTGGATTATTTTCCTCTTACCTAGACAAAAGACAGAAATGGGTGGTGGTTAATTAATGCAAATTTAAAACATATTTGGGAAATACACTTGTTGCTAAAAGCCAGTGGTGGAATGTGACAAAAAAGTGCTTCGTTGTTGTATTTAACCACAATTTTCATGTGGCTGCGCTTCAGTAAAGTAGATTTTACAAGGGCTGGGTTACATCTCCAAGTTGCTCACTAAACTTGGGGACCTGGGAATCAGTACCTCCACCTGCAACTGGATCATGGATTTTCTGACCAACAGACCCCAGCATGTTAGGTCAGGCCCCAACCGTTCTTCCATCATCACACTCAACACTGGTGTACCACAGGGCTGTGTGCTCAGCCCATTCCTCTATTCCCTCTACACCCATGACTGCAGGCCTATGTATGGATCCAATTCCATCATAAAGTTCGCAGATGACACCACGGTGATTGGACTCATCAGGGACAACGACGAGTCAGATTACAGGGCAGAGGTTGAGCACTTGGCTACTTGGTGCGCTGACAATAACCTGCTCCTAAACACCAGCAAAACCAAGGAGCTCATAGTGGACTACAGGAAGGAGAGGGAAGAGACACATGACCCCATCCATATCAATGGGATAGCTGTTGAACGTGTCCCCAGCTTCAAATTCCTGGGGACCCACATCTCGGAGGACCTGTC
This sequence comes from Pholidichthys leucotaenia, assembly GCA_020510985.1. Taxonomy (NCBI): domain Eukaryota; kingdom Metazoa; phylum Chordata; class Actinopteri; order Cichliformes; family Pholidichthyidae; genus Pholidichthys; species Pholidichthys leucotaenia. The sequence goes on along the minus strand of CM035841.1, from coordinate 428,043,889 downwards.
CTGGTCAGTTAACACCACCAGCCTGATCAAGAAGGCCCATCAGCGCCTCTTCTTCTTGAGGACACTGAAGAAGAACCATCTGTCAACTGACATCCTGGCCAACTTCTACCGCTGCGTGATAGAGAGCACCCTGACCAACTGTATCACAGTCTGGTATGGGAGCTGCTCTGTAGCTGACCGCAAGGCGCTGCAGCGGGTGGTGAAAACCGCCCAACACATCACAGGGACTCCACTTCCAGCTATAGAGAACGTCTACAGGAAAAGATGTCTGCGCCGGGCACGCAGCATTCTTAGGGACTCCAACCATCCTGCTCATGGACTGTTCCAGCTTCTCCCCTCCAGAAGACGTTTCAGAAGCCTTCGGACTAGAACCAGCAGGTTTAGGAACAGTTTCTTTCCAACAGCTGTCACGTTATTGAACTTAGTTCCCCGCTGACTCTCTTACCATCATCTTTTACCATCCTCACCTGTACATAACTGCATAACTACATAACTACATCTAACTTATTGCACATTATTTGCACATAACAGTACTCTTAACTTTCTGCACTGCTGCATATATTTGCATATATTTGCTTAAATTGCACATACTGTTAATTACCGTATATACTGCACTGCTGTCCTTTGCACTTCTGATTGGATGCTAAACTGTGTTTCGTTACCTTGTATTCATACATGTGTAATGACAATAAAGTTGAATCTAATCTAATCTAATTTACATTTACATTTGGGGCTGCACGGTGGTGCAGTGGTTAGCACTGCGGCAGCGCAGTTTACCCTCGGCCGGGGGATCGCGGGGATCATGAGATCATGGGTTCGATCCCTGCCCCCGGCCAACAGTGATCTGTGTGGAGTTTGCATGTTCTCCCCGTGTTGCGTGGGTTTACTCCGGGATTTCTCCGGTTTCCTCCCACATGCCAAAAACATGCAGGTTAGGGATAAGGGGCGCTTGCGCACGCAGCGACCAGCAGCTGGTGGCTTGTCACCGGACTGCAGAACAAATCTACCTACGGGTACAAAATAAGTCCATAAAAATTTTTTTACTGTGGCCTCAGTAATCAGAATGAGTTGATACCTTCAGTTGAATGGAATCTAGTACTTTTACTGAGGATGTGCATCACTGAGTATGGAGTTCGCTCAGTCAAAATATGTAATTTTTATCAATAAAAGTTTAGCCACCGTTCTGTCACCGCCGTGTCACCCTGGCTTCAAGTGTGAGCGGTGTTTTGTACTTGTATTGCTAAAATATAAAAGGATGCACTACAATGGGTCTCAAATATTTGTAATGTGTCCTGTTTACTGCATGAGTTTATTGACGATAGACTATAAACTACACATAAAAACTAAATTATATTGGTGACTGAACTGCTCCCATTCCCCAAAGTGCAAGATACGCTATTATGAATATAACTCACAAAGGATCATACAAGTGATGTGATAAAATGAATAAATAAACAAGCGATTTATGTTGCAGTGGCTAATACTGGATGTCCCATTCATTTTCAATTATTCTGTAATTCATATTCACACAATCAAATAAATCTCAGTTCTGTCCCTTTCATATTAAGTGGAAATTGTGCTACTTTAATTTTGGCACTTTACCTATACTTTAACTTAAAAAGCAAAGGATTTGAGTACTTTGTCCACCACTACTAAAAAAATAACGGGATGTGCAACTTACCACTCATAACACATTGCTGTGTCGTGCTAAACATCGCCAGTGTCACAGCAGATGTTGGTCGGACTCTAGAATGAAAATACACACAATTTAAGTACATGCACAGCATGGAAGTGCAACATGTAAAAACACACCTTTTTCACCAGGATTACAACTAGCTTTTTTCATCAGATGCTGTCAAACCAAGAGCAAAATACAAGGAGAGCACGGAGTTAGCATTGACAGCTAACTGGCTAGCTCATTATCTGCACACAAGTGACAACGTTGTTGTCTGTTCAAAGTGAACTTTCCACTGCTGGGATAAATAACGTAAAAGATGCATAATATCACATCACTCACCATCCTCTATATCCTAATATCACGGCTTTCAACTGCTGAAGTTGGGTGCTTCCGCGGCTGTAAATTCATTTTGGGTGGCTCCGTCTAGTTCCCTCTGGATTCTCTCATCAGCCGAAAGGCACAGAAAACTCTGCTGGACCGTGGTGTTGATTTCTGTGGGTCTGATTTCCGTGAAGCCATTCTCTCGTTGTTTATACTGATACTTGCTTGCTGGCTCATGGACGAATCTTTGCAAATGGCAGCTTGAGATTCTGTAATTCAGCCTTAAAACGTCGCTCTCCTGACGTTACGCCCGTGCCAATCAGTTGCCTGCAGTCTATTGACGTCACATTTTCAGGTCAATACGGCATGCTTGGAACCAGTCTAGAGTTGGCCCGAAAAATCGGGACCGAACCAATGGAAAAGCTTTCAAAGCATACTGAACCGAACAGGGCCAAACAGGTACTAGTGGAAAAGCCCCATAAGACTACAAAAATTAGCGTTTAAGTACAAATCCTTTATTCATCCATCATGTGGCTGATGATGCTCTGAGAGAACTGTTGGCAAAACTGCAATTCATTGATACTTGCAGTGACTTGCATCTAGACTCCTCAAAAAAAGTTCAGGAACATTTCAGTCAGTTATTTCACCCCTTTAATAATACCAACTTGAATTGTATTTTATATTGTTGAGAAGTCTGAATAGTCAGCTTTACAACAAGGTACAACTTGTAAGGATTGTGCATCTGTGGGATGAGCAACACAACTAAACGTGTGGGCAGTGCAGCCAAAAATGTGCCAAAATCCCCTGCAATATTCTCCTGTTGGTATTCACTCTCGCTTAGAGTTGCTTGGTGAACCGGATGATTGCACTCTCCCACAGTAATAAGGAAAAAACAACGTGTAAATTTATTGGCCATTTTTAGACTTGATTCATTAACTGTCAGAGACCTCAGCAGTGTGTGGAATAGCCATAGGCAGCCACAACAGCCCCGCTCCTCCCCCTCATGCTGCTCACATTTTGCTGTGGGATGGCATCCCATTCCTCAACCAGGAGTCATTGAAGGTCAGCCAGCGTGGTTGTGTGGTCACTCTAGCACACCCAGCATACCCAAGCTGATCCCACAAGTGTTCAATTACACCTGTGACTGGCACACACCTGGCAGCCCTTGGAGCTCAAAACAAGAGTGAATACCAACAGGAGAATATTGCAGGGGATTTTGGCTATTTTTTTGGGGGGGGGGGGGGTACTACTCACATGTTTACCTGTGTTGCACTTTCCACAAATGCATGATTTTTACAAGTTGTACTTCATTGTCAAGGTGACTAATCAGGCTTTCCAATGATACAAAATAAAAGGGGAGAAATCAATGACTGAAATAATGTTTCCAAACTTGTTTTGAGGAGTTTATCTATACAGTAGGTGTTCCCCTACTAGAAGTCTAAAGGCTGTGTTTACAGGGTAAAACCCAAAGGGTGGTTATTTGCTTTAAAAACAATCCGCTAACATTATCTGTCTTCATTACTCCTGCTTGTGCTTGCGTACCATAACCAGCTAAGTAGCTGCTGTAAAATGAAGTCTTTAGGTACAGTGATGAGCTGCACAAACGGACTCAAACGCCTCATGAAACCACGTCCCACTGCACTTTACCCCCCTCACCACCACTTTATTTCTCCTCATTCTCCTTTTACCTTTCCGCCCATCTGAGCACTTTGAGTTTTTATAGCTCCCTAGTCTGATTGAGCTCGCTTATTATTCACACACAGGAACATGGAAATTTTCCTAAATGATTCCTTGTTGTTTTATTAGCCTTGCACGATATGGTGAATAAAGCCAAAAGCTTTTGTCATCATTTTTCTGCCCACGTCTGCCCACATTTTCGCTCTGAATTATGCCTCAGTGATGCATTAATTATTCAAGTGATTATCGGGGTGCCTGGGCCAGAAAGTGTACACCGTAAGCACTGGAGCTGAACTCATTAGCACGCCTTTCTCCAGGCTGTATTTTTAGTTGCTAATTAGTACTGCTTAAACAAAGTGGAGCAGTGATGTAACATGAGCACACCAGTGATAAGGAGGAGGCTTATACTGCAGTGACAGTATTGTGACGTTCATGGCAATGAAAGAATCTGGAGGAAAACCCAACAATGACAATAATGCAGCATAGCATTAATCGGTAACGACTATGGAGCTTGAAGATGCAGGCAGCATTCATGACTAAAATAATGAAGATGCAGCATTAACAGATATTGATTAAACAATATATGAAGATGCTGGTTTGAATTGACAGTACACTGGGCAGCTCGGTGGAGCAGTGGCAGCACAGTAAGAAGGTCACGGGATCGATTCCATCCCTAACCATCATGGGTTCTATCCCACCCCCTGACCATCGGTGACTCTTCTGTGTGGAGTTTGCATGTTCTCCCCGTGTCTGGGGTCTGGGGTTTACTCCGGGTACTCCGGTTTCCTCCCACAGGCCAAAAACATACACATTTGGTTAACTGGAGAATCTGAAGTGGCCTTAGGTGTGAATGTGTTTGTGAATGGTGAAGGGATGGCGCCGCACCGTGGCTGCTTCATCCATCGAGGTGGATATCCTGAATTTCCCCTCTGGGGATAAGTAAAGTACACAAAATGGAAAAAAAAGTACTGATAATTGTGACATATCTGCACGGTGGCGCAGTGGTTTAGCACTGTGGCAGCACAGTTTACCCTCGACCGGGGGATCGCGGGGATCATGAGATCGTGGGTTCGATCCCAGCCCCCGACCAACAGTGAGCTGTGTGGAGTTTGCATGTTCTCCCCGTGTTGCGCGGGTTTACTCCGGGATTTCTCCGGTTTCCTCCCGCATACCAAAAACATGTAGGTTTAGGACGCTCGCGCACGCAGCAACCAGCAGCCGGTGGCTTGTCACCAGACTGCAAACCAAATCTACCTACGGGTACAAATAAGTAACAAAAAAAAAAAAAAAAAAATACCTGTAACCATTGCAAAGGAGATGTGCTACAATATAAAAACCCTATCCGTTCTAATGACATAAAGTGTGGTGTGATATAACACAAAAAAATAGAGCAAACTGATTAACTAGAATTGCACTCAAAAGAAATGTAGACCCTCATACATGTATGAGGACAGTGAGATGGTGGTGAGATGTGCTGCAGGAGTTACAGATGGATTCAAGGTGGGGGTGGGATTACATCAGGGATTAGCTCTGAGACCTTTCTTGTTTGCCATGGTGATGGACAAGCTGACAGACGAAGGAGTCTCCAAGGACATTGATGTTTGCAAACAATATTGTGATCTTTCATGAGAGGAGGGAGCAGGTGGAAGAGAACCTGGACTGGTGGAGGTATGTTCTGGAGAGAAGAGTCATTTGAGACAAGACAGAATACATGTGTGTTAACTCTGGCAACACCATATAACAAATATTCATTCATTCATTCATTCATTAATCTTCTTCCGCTTAATCCTTTTTGGGTCGCGGTGGGGGGGGGGGGGGGGCTGGAGCCTATCCCAGCATCTTTGGGCGAGAGGCAGGGTACACCCCGGACAGATCGCTAGTCCATCACAGGGCCAACACAGAGACAGACAACCATTCACTCTCACAGTCATACCTAAGGACAATTTAGAATCCCCAGTTTTTGATGCCAGTTAACCTAACTTGCATGTTTTTGGCATGTGGGAGGAAACCGACAAATATTACAAAAAAAAAAAACAAAGTTACTTGTAATCATGCAAACAGACTAAATTTTCATACTACTATTAACTCCATTCAAACTCCTCCAGGCTCACGTTCCCATCCTCAGCAACTGGATCCTTGAAGCTATTTAAGAGTCAGGTGAGTGGCCTGAGAAGAATACATGAAGTTATGCAGGAAAAAAAAAATACTAAAACTTATTGGCAGGGCGCTCTAGACAATGCATCTGTCACTACATTGTCTCAACCTCTAATGTGGCAAATATCCAAACTGTAGGATTAGACAAACAAATCCCATAAAACCAGATATAGATTTGGGCACTGCAGGGAACTGAGGAAAGTAGAGGGGTTGTGGTCTATAACCACTGGACCAGAACTAAACGATGCCATGGGTATGCTACTGGATACACTAGATTCTCATATTCTGCTGGCAACACACAAGTAGCACCTGGTCCAAATGGAAGCAAAGGAGTGACACCACTGATGTGTTCAAAGGGACCCAGAGGAGATGGCTTGGAGATCTGATTTAGCTTACATGTTAACTGACATGTGTGGCATGATTTAATATAAGCAGCAATGTCCTTCTTTAAATTGGGCCAAAAGAAATATTTAAGGACCCGATTAAAGGTTTTTCTGACCTAGATGACCAAACTTATGAAAGAGCTGCAAAGCTACAACATGAAATTTGGAAGGGACCACTACTTAGTAGACGGGCTCACATAACCCCAGTTTACCACGAGGAACCCTTTTTTTCACCAAAACTTCATCCTGAATGCAGTAACAGTGGGCAACCTTTTCCACCTCATTAGCAGGCAGAACCTTCTCAAATAGTTCCTTCAATGAAGAATCAGAGTGCTGTTCCTCCACCAGCTCACTGTGGGAAATGGATCAAGGAATGTTAAATAACACCAAACCAGCTTTACCATACTTGCTAAAACCTTCTTTAGCTCCAGTCCCACTGCACACACTTTGAACACGTCGGGAAATACCATCTCATTTTTACTAGGTTTACTCAACCAAGACTTAATTATAGATGCTGGCATCTCTGCCCACACTTTATCTCCAGCAACACCATTACACAAAATCAGTGTAATGCCCTCCTTGGATAAAGCTGTGCACACACCAACAGAGATCTCCCCCTGGAACAGATCTGAATAAAATATGATTTTATGCAGAGGTACATTCATCACATTCCGACCCATCCCCATTACTGGAATAAAAGAACCAGTATATGAGTCCTCCAAAAAAAAAAAAAAGCAAAATTGAGGCCAAAATAAATGAATTGAAGGCGCCTGTATCCCACAGAATCCTGACTTGTAGCTTTTCCTTGCTGCCAATTAAAGAAACAAAACCCTCAGCAATGAAAGGTAAATAGGATGTCCGTTTGAGATTACAAATATTTGGTTTTCCACAGGTAAAGGATTCTCAGCAGGTGTGACAGACATGGCAGGTTTAATGCTCCTATCAGGAACTGCATGTGATTCTTTCACGTTACAACTATACAGTGGTGGAAAAAGTGTTTGTCCCCTTCTTGATTTCTCATTTTTTTTGTATGTTTGTCACACTTAAATGTTTCAGATCAAACAAATTGAAATATTAGACAAAGATAACACAAGTAAGCACAACATGCAGTTTTTAAATGAAGGGGTTTATTATTAAGGGTAAAAAAAAAAAGAAGAAATCCAAACCTACATGGCCCTGTGTGAAAAACTGATTACTGCCCCCCCCACCACCACCACCGTTAAAACATAAATTAACTGTCATTTATCACATCTTTGGAAAGCTGAGTTCAATTTCTCTAGCCACATCCAGGCCTGATTACTGCCTCACCTGTTCTCAATCAAAAATCACTTCAATAGGACCTGCCTGACAAAGTGAAGTAGACCAAAAGATCCTCAAAAGCTAGACATCATGATGCAATCCAAAGAAATTCAGGAACAAATGAGAAGCAAAGTAATTGAGATCTATCAGTCTGGAAAAGGTTATAAAGCTATTTCTAAAGCTTTGGGTCTCCAGCGAACCACAGTAAGAGCCATTATCCACAAATGGCAAAAACATGAAACAGTAGTGAACCTTCCCAGGAGTGGCCAGCTGACCAAAATTACCCCAAGAGCGCAGCGGCGACTCATCCAAGAGGTCACAAACGACGCCACAACAACATCCAAAAAACTGCAGGCCTCACTTGCCTCAGTTAAGGTCAATGTTCATGACTCCACCATAAGAAAGACACTGGGCAAAAATGGCCTGCGTGGCAGAGTTCCAAGACAAAAACCACTGCTGAGCAAAAAGAACATAAAGGCTCATCTCAGTTTTGCCAGAAAACATCTTGATGATCCCCAAGACGTTTGGGAAAATACTCTGTGGACTGACAAGACAAAAGTTGAACTTTTTGGAAGGTGTGTGTCCCATTACATCCGGCCTAAAAGTAATACAGCATTTCAGAAAAGGAACATCATACCAACAGTAAAATATGATGGTAGTATTGTGATGGTCTGGGGCTGTTTTGCTGCTTCAGGACCTGAAAGACTTGCTGTGGTAAATGGAACCATGAATTCTGCTGTCTACCAAAAAATCCTGAAGGAGAATGTCCGGCCATCTGTTTGTGACCTCAAGATGAAGTGCACTTGGGTTCTGCAGCAGGACAATGATCCAAAACACACCAGCAAGTCCACCTCTGAATGGCTTAAGAAAAACAAAATGAAGACTTTGGAGTGGCCTAGTCAAAGTCCTGACCTGAATCTGATTGAAATGCTGTGGCATGACCTTAAAAAGGCGGTTCATGCTCAAAAACCCTCCAATGTGGCTGAATTACAACAATTCTGCAAAGATGAGTGGGTCAAAATTCCTCCACAGCGCTGTGAAAGACTCATTGTCAGTTATCTCAAAGGCTTGATTGCAGTTGTTGCTGATAAGGGTGGCCCAGCCAGTTATTAGGTTTAAGGGGCAGTCACTTTTTCACACAGGGCCATGTATGTTTGGATTTTTTCCCCCTTAATAATAAACCCCTTCATTTAAAAACTGTGTTTTTTTGTTTACGTGTGTTATCTTTGTCTAATATTTAAATTTGTTTGATAATCTGAAGCATTTAAGTGTGACAAACACACAAAAAAATGAGAAATCAGGAAGGGGGCAAACACTTTTTCACACCACTGTAACAGTTGTTCTTCCAGTGACCACGTCTGTGACAATAATTGAAGACTTTCAGACTCAAGGCCAGAACAGTTACCCCTTTTGATCAGATCACTCAAAAACAGGCATGGAAGATTTATGTTATCCAGCAGGAACACTGGGTGCGTACAAACTCAGCCTCTGTAACAGTTTTAACTTTTTTGTTGATTAATTAATTAGTGCAACATGTTCTGGCAAAGAGTTCAAAAACTGTTCTAAAATGATCAAGTTCCGCAACTCTTCAAAGTCATTAACTTCAGACACAGTACACCAGCGATCAAACTGTGTAGACAGATCACGTGCAAATTCCAAATGAATTTTGTCACTGTGCCTGCAACCCCTAAACCTCTGGTGATATGCTTCGGGCACAAGCTCAAAAGCTTTCAAAACAGCAGCCTTAATGACCTAATAATTCCTACAGTCAGCATCACTTAAGGAAGAACAGGCCTCCTGTGCTTTACCAGTGAATACTGACTGTAACATTAAAGGTCTGATGACACGATTTTGACATTTTTTAGCATGTTGTGTAAACCCAAAAGTCATTGTCGATGATCAATATAATATTTACAGCCGCACCTGCATAAACTAGTTATCATCAAAAAAACGCAGCTGCTGACTGGACTGTGGTGTCAGCCATCGAATGAAGGGCGGCACCACCATGACGTAAGCAACAGAATGGATGCCGGTGTTGTTGACTGGAATGACAGCAGCTTTGTAGCTCACAGTTTCTCTGGATTCTTGTTTTAATTTTACAGCTATGCCTTCACATTGTGTCCCAGGCTTAGATAAACAGCAGGCTGTGAAAGACCACATCACACGCTTCAGCTTCAACTGTCATAAGCCTCCTCGTGTGCTTCTCGTGCGCTTTTATGCAAGAGGAGTGCACAAGGAGGGTAAGGATTAATGGATTTACACGCAGCTTTGACCTACTTTCTGTGATCGCATGCTGACGCTCACCGGTCCAGAAAAGGATTTATTGCCAAGTACATTAACAGTAAACAACTGATAACATACGAGGGATTTGACTTGACACTGAAAACGACATGCATTTCCGGTGACGCGGCAGCGTCGATAACGCGCCTGTCAGCAGACTAGGAACAGGAAGCATAGGGAAGAAAAGGATAAACACAATAGGAGAGAGCAAAAAAGCATTGATTGTCAGAATACCGGTCATAAAGGATCAATATTATGATTACAAGAAAAAAAGCCCTCAATGCACAATTAGCAGACAATAGTGTATACAAGGACACAAAGAGAGCAGTGAATGAATGATCTTCTCATCAGTTTATTGAGTCAATGTGAGTGTAGTGTTGAGTGAAGGTGTTTATATCAGTTAAGAACAACAAAGTCTCTTCAGCAGGAGATGTTTTGTCTAGCGTCTGGCACTTTGTCCTTGAGCCAGGCAGCTGGCTGTCCATAGGAGTCAATGCAGCTCAAATGTTTTGAAAACAAAAAACTGCAGATAATCTGGAGGACTTGATTGCAGGGCAGGTCAGATAAGTCGAATAGTACTGTTCCCAGAGAAAAAAACTTTATATTCTCTTACAGATTCAGTACTTTAATCCTTCAGCGCTGGACGTTGAATTCTTAATGGACGGCTCTCAGCGTGATCATGATGTAATCCATTTTCCTAGACAGTTCTCCATTAGCCGCTGTCAGAGTCCTGCCCAATTGTTCAATTTGATGGTTAAGCCTCGCCTGGCCAGCATTTTGATAGGCTCCGTCCATCTTCATCAATTTACGGTACACCAGAACAATCCCAGATCCAATCAGAAAGATTCCGATGACCAATTGCTACGAAGATGTATAAATCTTCAACATCTTCGATAGAGAGATCACACAGGCACAAGAGTTTCCAATTACTTGTGTCCTTCAAATAGCCCGCAGCCGCTGTTCCTGCGGGGCAAACTACCTCCCCCAGGGCACTTTTCCTCATTGAAAAAATAGTGTCAATTGCGTTCGAAGCCCAGCTTATTAAATCCATAATTCTCGGCGCCACACCAGTCGGCTGCCTTTTGCAACAGCGGCTTGATTCCGAGTTTTTTTTCCCCTTCCTCTCTCTTTTGATCACTTTTTTTTTTTTTTCACCCCACTTATATCACGGACACACAGATCGTCCCAAATGTCTCCTGAGCCGGTGGACGGAGCCACTGTTTATAGCAGGATTTGATACAACAGGGAAGAGCTGCTAGCATTTAACCGCCACCCGGTCCCACTGGAAAAACTCGACATACCGAGAGAACTGAGGCGAAAACGCTGCGGCTGCCGGGCTGGAGTAAGGCGGAGGACAAAAAATATAAGGTACAGACCCTCCCTTCCATCTGTTGTCATGGGAAATGTACGGTCGATACTGGGAAAGTTAGATGAGCTAGCGGCTATCTCCCGTTATGATAGCACTTACCGGGAGTGCTCTCTCCTTTTGTTTACTGAGACGTGGCTAACTGAACTAGCAGCAGATGCTAACATTGAGCTGGAGGGTTTTCACATGATACGAGCTGACCGAACACCAGAGAGTGGCAAAACTAGGGGCGGTGGAGTGATAATGTATGTTAACAACAACTGGTGTAGACCGGGACATATCACTATTAAACAACGACACTGCAGCAAAGACATTGAGTTGCTAGCTGTTAGCATGAGGCCTACATATCTCCCGAGAGAACACTCACACGTGATCTGCATTGTTGTTTATGCAAATCCGACAGGCGAACGCTGGGACAGCGCGTGACGTCATCCATTCAGTAACCAGCAGGCTGCAGACAGAACACCCAGATGCTCTTCTCCTCATCTCAGGCGATTTCAACCACGTTTCACTGTCTCCCATTCTGCCCACTTTCACCCAGTATGTCACATGCCACACTAGAGACAATAAAACACTGGATTTGTTCTACGCAAACACTAAGGAGGCGTACACCTCATCACAACTCCCCCCACTTGGGAGATCGGATCACAACTTGGTTCATCTCCGACCGGTGTACAAACCCCTAGTGCACAGACAACCTCCGGCCATGCACACTGTGGAGTTATGGTCTGAGGAGACAATGGACACTCTAAAGGACTGTTTTGAAGCCACTGCCTGGAAGCAGCTCTGCGATCCACATGGTGAGGACATCGATGGCCTCATTCACACCTTCACGGGCTACCTCAGCTTCTGTGTGGACAAATCCGTTCCCACCAAGACCATACGGCGTCACTCAAACAACAAACCCTGGATCAACCCTGAGATAAAAACACTTCTGAGAGAGAAGAAGAGGATCTTCAGGTCGGGGAACAGGGAGATGCTGAAGTCCGTACAGAGGGAGCTGAGGAGAAAGATCAGAGAAGGCAAGGACAGCTTCAGGAAGAAGATGGAGGACAAGCTGCAACAGAGCGACATCAGCGGGGTCTGGAGAAACCTCAAAACCATCTCGGGGCTCCAGAATACCTCCCCCCAGGCCACGGGGGGCAGGGAGTGGGCGAACAACCTGAATCTGTTTTTCAATAGATTTGACCAACCGCCCTCCCCCCTGTCTGCACAACAACCACTGCTGCCCCTAAGAAATCAAGTCCTGCTACCCACTCCCCACTCCACCGACACCCCCCCCCACTCCCAACACACAGCCCCCCATCCTGACCCTGACCAAGACCCAGGTGAGGACGGAGCTGAGGAAGATCAAGGCGAGGAAGGCGTCGGGACCGGACGGCATCAGCGCAAAGCTCCTCAAGTCCTGTGCAGACCAGCTGTGTGGGATTGTGACATATATCTTCAACATGAGCCTGAAACTGGGGAGGGTACCACAGCTGTGGAAAACATCTTGTGTGGTACCTGTACCAAAAACTTCCCACCCCAAAGACCTGAACAGCTTCAGACCGGTGGCCTTGACGTCCCACTTGATGAAGACCCTGGAGAGACTGCTCCTTGCTCATCTCCGCCCCCTGGTGGAACCAGCGATGGATCCACTCCAGTTCGCCTACCAGCATGGCATTGGGGTAGAGGATGCGGTGATCTTCCTCCTTCACCGTTCTCTGTCCCACCTGGAGAAGCCCGGGAATATGGTGAGGATCATGTTCTTTGACTTCTCCAGTGCTTTCAACACCATCCAACCGATGATCCTGAAGGACAAGCTGCTGCGCGCAGGGGTGGACCAGCACCTGTCATCATGGATCCTGGACTACCTCACGAACCGGCCTCAGTTTGTGAGAACCCGGGACTGTGTTTCCGACACGATCATCAGTAGCACGGGGGGCCCCCAGGGAACGGTGCTGGCTCCCTTCCTGTTCACTCTTTATACTGCGGACTTCTCACACAACACAACACATTGCCATCTACAGAAGTTCTCTGATGACTCTGCGATCGTTGGTCTCATCTCCAGCGGAGATGAAGCTGAGTACAGAGGGCTTATCCAGAACTTTGTGGACTGGTGCCATCGGAACTGCCTCCAGATCAACGCGAGGAAAACTAAGGAGCTGGTGGTGGACTGCCGCAGGCATGGGCAGCCCCTCACAGCACCAGTAAATATACAGGGAACAGACATCGAGATGGTGACATCCTACAAGTACCTGGGTATTCATCTGAACAATAAACTAGACTGGTCACACAATACTGACGCACTCTACAAGAAGGGACAGCGCAGGCTGTTCCTGCTGAGGAGACTCAGGTCTTTTGGTGTACAAGGGGCGCTGCTGAAGTCATTCTATGACACGGTGGTGGCATCAGCCATCACTTTTGGAGTGGTCTGCTGGGGCAGTGGCATTACTGCAGCCGATAGGAAGAGACTGAACAAACTGATTAAGAAAGCTAGCTCTGTCCTGGGGCAGCGCCTTGATCCGATGGAGGAGATAGGAGAGAGAAGGACGGTGGCTAAACTGTCATCTCTGCTGGAGTCCGAGTTCCACCCTATGCAGGACATACTGGATGCACTGAGGAGCTCATTTAGCAGCAGACTACATCATCCCAGGTGCACAACCGAGAGGTTTCGTAGGTCCTTCCTACCAACGGCTGTCAGACTGTACAACCTAAGCAGGGCTGCTCGCAGAGATAGCAAAAAGACGTAACAAACTAATAGTTTTTTTTGAATGCAAAAGATGCAATAGACTTACACAATGGTCCTCTCCGGCATACAACTAGGAACATACTGGTCGCTATGGAGGGTGAGAATATGTATGGGCACATAATCATACCATGTAGGATAACTAAATAGACGGTTATGCTGTTTCATCCCACCTAGCAACAATGCTCTGCACTGAGTGTGTTTATATATTTACATATTTATTCCATCTAGCTACAATGCTCTGCACTGGGTGTGTTTATATTTACTATATATCTATATATTTATTCCATCTAGCTACAATGCTCAGCACTGGGTGTGTTTATATTTATATATCTATATATTTATTCCATCTAGCTACAATGCTCTGCACTGTGTTTTTATATATCTACATATTATTCCATCTAGCTACATTGCTCCGCACTGTGTGTGTTTATATACTTGCATATTTATTCCACCTAGCTGCAATGCTCCGTACTGTGGGTGTTTATATATTTACATATTTATTCCATCTAGCTACAATGCTCTGCACTGTGTGTCTGTGTCTGTGTGTGTGTATATATATATTTTATAGTAATATGTACATATGTATATTAGCTGCTCTTGCTTGCTTGTTTTTTTTTTCTTGCCTTCTGATTGTTGCTCTGAGTGTTGCTATCCCTGTGCTGTTGCAATCCTGGAATTTCCCCGTTGTGGGGCTAATAAAGGCTTATCTTATCTTAGAGACACGCAGACAGACGATAGCAAGCTGGGATCCAGTCAGTTAGGGGAGAAAAGAGATAAAAGTCAGAGCTGGAGAGAAGGAAAAAAGCGTCTGCTCTCTTTGGAGGGTGGAAGTGAAGAGAGGGCCACGTCCCCTCTCTCATTATCATCAGCTGATTCAAACTCCCGCTGATCATGTTTCCCGGTCCTCGCCCAGGTGCTTCTCATCACACCATCACCAGCAGTGCGTGTACTTAGCAGCCGTTTGCTAGTCACGCACTGCTGGTCCATAGTATTGTCATCTGTGCTGTTAGTCTGCCAGTATTTTCAGCACTCTCACGACGTTTTAGTCACTCCATGTTCGCCATGGTTCTCGTGCATCCTTGAAGCAATGTCGGCTCTAGGGCGCATCTGTGGCTTTGTCTCCTCTCATTCGTTCTCTGGGCGATGCCGGCCCCCGAATGCCATCAGTAAGTGTGTTTGTGCTTTTTGTACGTCTTCACCTTTTTGGGAATTGTCTGTCATTCTGTATTAAATGTGCTGTGGTGAACCCTGCACATAAATCCTTGTTATTTCATCCTTCCTCTCCGTGCCCTGCGTAAGAGCCCACGGAGGGTCATGATGAATGGATTTACGGGCAGGATTCACCAGATAATACATAATACATAAATACATAAAGATAATACATAATAAGCCTGATGCCTGAGCCACAGAGAATACACTGCTATGATTTTATTGAAAAATCGGGTTTAAATAAATTATATTTATGAACAAATAATTTGTTGCAATATCTGTAACAAAAGCGTAACACTTGGTGTTCCCCTGCCGTGTGTTTGTCGCTGCTGCTGCGGTAGCCATGTGTGCCTTTCCACTGTCATTCTCTGAGTCTGACTTGCTAGGCACAATGCCCGCTTGGCACGGCTCAAAACTACACGGTCTGATGCCCCCAGATTCTTCGTTGTAATCCCGTTCTTCAGAACTGTAATCGTCTGAAGATTGAACAACACAAACCAATTCCAGACTACATGTGCTGGAACCATTGTCGACGTTTTCTACCGCTTCCATCCTGTGTGTACAATGGGCAGCCAAGCGCTGTGTTCTGTCGATGACATTACAACATGGCCAGGGGGTTTTCCAGCCACTGACGCAATTGGTGACGTGGCGCTCATGAAAACGTCGGATATTCGCGTGAAAAAAAGCCTGTTTGACTTAGAACTGCACAGACCAGCCTATTTCGTCATATTGTATTATGTGTTGAAAAATTAGATGAAGTCAAAAACGTGTCATCAGACCTTTAATTCAATTAATATAGCACCATTTCACAACAACAGTCATCTCATAGCACTTTCAGCTGTAGGGGAAACCCCACAAATGCAGAAAGACCCCAGCAATCAGGCGATTCCCTGTGAGCAAGCACTTGGCGACGGTGGAGTGGAAAAACTCCCTTTTAGCATGAAGAAACCTCCAGCAGAACAAGGCTCAGGGAGGCGCAGTCATCTGCTGTGACTGGCTAGGGGGTGAAGGGATAGAGAAGAAGAAGAAAAGAACAGACATGCAGAGAGCAAACAGCACGATGGGGACTCAGTCTATGGGAGAGAACAAACAGATGTTAATGACCAGCAAAAATATTTCATTGAGAGTGAAGAAAGGAGTGAAGCCCAGTGCATTGTTGGAGGTTCCCCGGCTGTCTAAACCTATCAACAGCATTACTAAGGGAGGGTTCAGCAGCACATGATCCCTCCCTAATTAGGTTTTAACCCTATTTTTAAAAACAGAGATCGAGTCTGATTCCTGAATCCAGCTTGACAGCTGGTTCCACAAGAGAGGAGCTTGATAACTGAAGACTCTGCCTCCTATTGTACTTTTGGAGATTCTAGGTATTACAAGTAATCCTGCATTTTGGGACCGTAGTGCTCTGTAAGGATAATAGGGTAGTATCAGATCTTTTAAATAAAAAGGGGCCTGATTATTTAGAGCTTTGTAAGTGAGAAGAAGGATCTCAGACATAATTCTAAACTCTATGGGAAGCCAATGAAGGGAGGCCAGAACCAGAGAGATATGATCTCTCTTTCTAGTGCCTGTTAAAACTCTTGCTGCAGCATTTTGGATCAGGTGAAGACTTTATAAAGATGTTTTAGGACAACCTGATAATAAAGAGTTACAATAATCTAATCTAGACCTAACAAAAGCGTGGATTAGTTTCTCAGCATCACTCTGAGACAAGATGCTCATAATCTTGGCAATATTGCGCAAATGATAGAAGGCAGTCTTAGAAACAAGTTTAATATGTGAATTAAATAACAGATCTTGATCAAAAATAACTCCAAGGTTCCTCTCAGGACTATTAAGGGAGAGAAACCACATCCAAACTAAGAGTTTGATTTGAAAAGGTATTTCTAGGGTTTTTTGGACCAGCTAGAATGACTGTAGTCTTATCTGAATTTAATAGCAGGAAATTACAAGCCATCCAAGCTTTGATTTCCTTAAGACAGGTGTCTAACTTGGCTAATTGATTACTATCATCTGGCTTCATTGACAGTATAATTGTGTGTCATCTGCATAACAATGAAAATATATACAGTGCTTTCTAATAATGTTGCCTAGCAGAAGCATATATAAACTAAAAAGAATAGGGCCTAGCACAGATCCTTGTGGAAGTCCGTGACTGAGCTTTGAGTTGTAAGAAAACTCCTTATTGACAGGAACAAACTGGAACCTATCAGATAAATAAGATCTAAACCATTGCAATGAAGTTCCATTAAGTCCAACATGGTGTTCTAATCTATCAAGTAAAAGATTATGATTGATAGTATCAAAAGCTGCGCTGAAAGGACAAGTACAGAATCAAATCCATTATCAGATGCGATAAGGAGGTCATTAGTGACCTTTGCTAAAGCTGTTTCAGTACTATGATGGATTCTAAACCCAGACTGAAACTCTTCAAATAAACCATTTCCTTGCAAGTGGTCAAATAATTGCGTAGCAACAACTCTGATTTTTGAAATGAAAGGCAGATTAGAGATTGGTCTATAGTTAGCTAAAACTCTTGGATCCAGCATTGGCTTTTTAAGTAAGAGTTTAATTACAGCAGTTTTAAAAGCCTGCGGTACATAGCTTAATGTTAATGAAGACGTGATTATTTGAAGAATAGAGCTACCAATAAATGGGGAGATTTCTTTAAATAACCTGGTAGGAATAGGGTCTAAAAGACAAGTTGAAGGCTTGGATGAGGAAATTATTTTGTCTAACTCTAAAAGGTAAATTGAAGTAAACTCATCCAAACAGATATCAACTGAAGGAATTGTAGTAGTTACTGTATTTAAGTTAACGCTGGAAAGAGCCTGACTGATTTTATCACTGATAGATGAAATTTTATTATTGAAAAAGTTCATAAAGTCCTGACTAGTAAGCTCTAATGGAATGCTAGGATTGACAGAGTCCTGACTTTGTCAGCCTGGCTACAGTGATGAAAAGAAACCTGGGATTATTCTTGTTCTCTTCTATTAATGCGGAATAATAACTTGTTCTAGCTTTCCTACGAGATTTTTTATAAATTAGAAGATGATTTTTCCAAGCTAAATAGATTTCATCTAATTTAGTGAAGTGCCATTTTCTTTCTAATTGACGAGTCTTCTGTTTTAAGCTACGAGTTTCTGTGTTGAACCAAACAGTTAGAAATCTCTGATTAGACTTTTTCTTTTATAAAAGGGTCACCATGTCTACATTCTGATGCAGAGAAGCTGTAACACCATCTACCATGCTGTCAATTACAGAAGAAGCAAGCTCTTCATAGCTTATCTCCGTTGTGTTGACACATGGCATAGAGGAAACAATCTGCTTCAATTTGGTAACAGCATCATCTGAGAGGCATCTACTGTAGTAATATTTTTCTTGAGGAGCCAAACAGTCAGAAATGGTAAAATCAGAGGTTAACAGACAATGGTCTGACAGTACAGGGTTATGAGGAGACACTACTAGATTTTCTGTTTTTATGCCATATGTCAAAACAAGGTCTAACGTGTGGTGGAGATAATGGGTAGAATTTCCTACTTTCTTAAAAAAAAAACAAACAAACATTGAACCTAATATTGAAATAAATGCTATATTAACCTTTTGTGTGTGTCTGTTGCCGAATTGCGACATAACCCCTAGTGGTCAAGAGTGGTAAATATTTTTTGTCAGTAGAATAGTTCAGATTTCCAATGCTATAACTTGAAAGTGGTAAGAGATAATGGCTTACTGACAATTAGAAAGATGTAAAATATGATCCAAAGTTTCAGATAGGAATAAATTTACGCATCTAATTTGCATAATGTTGCCGCACCTCTTTAAATTCCATAACTCAGTCAAAACTGGAATTTGGACGTATTTACACAATGAATGGTTCAGTCTTTTGACACCGTTTTTTTGTACAGAGGTACCTCATCATCTTATCTTCAAAGTATATGAACAAGAAATCAGTACAATATAAAAAAAACAGAAAATTCTCACGTACTTTTGACAAAGGGGGGCTGGCTGGCTGGCTGGCGTGGCTGCTGTGTTTTCACCAATCATGGTTGTTATTTTGCGTTCTGTTGGTCATGTTAAAGTCTCTACCACATCTACAAAGTCTTATGATTATCCCACATAAATTTCGCTTGTATCCTGTGGCTATTTTCCACGTACAAAGCTGATAAAAGTGACGGTGACCGATTGCGGACATATTAGCTTTCTGGGCTAAAATGCTAAAAAACAGGAAAAGGAAATGAGTTCTTATTCTTTGGTGTATTACGTGTCATCCACTGAGTCCTCCAACGGATGTCTGCCACCTTTTGAAACTGGCAAATCAGTACAAATCAGAACACATCCCCAATGCAGGCCCCAATGCAGGCAATCGTGTGAGAGTGAGACGACAGGTGCAGTGCCGCGCTCTGCCACTAGGGGCACGCAAATTCAAACACTCAAAGGGTTAAGGTAATCACTATCTACATCTACATGTATATTAAAGTCCCCTACTATAATTATTTATCTGATTTCAGCACTAAACCTGCTAAGAATTCAGCAAATTCGGATAAAAACTCTGAGTAGGCTGAGGGAGGACAATAAACTATGGCAAATAAAATTGGGTTTAACCTAGAATTGCTAAAATGCCCAGTACTGAGGACCAGGCCCTCAAAGGAATTATAACATGTTTTTTTTTAATTTACCTTCACGAGTAATTTGGAATGGTAAATTGTTGCTACTCTTCCTCCATGACCAGAACTTTGGGATTTTGACAGTTTAAATAACCAGAGGGAGTTGATTCATTTAAATCAACATAATCCTCTTGCCTTAACCAAGTCTCTGTAATCGATATTAAATCAATCTGATGATCAGTTAACAGATCATGGACTAGCAGAGACTTGGGAGTTAGAGACCTAATATTTAACAAACCACATTTAATTTTTAAATTACTAGTACATACCCGTTCATACTCGTCCATGCCTGTAGAAACCAAGTATAAGCAAGAATTTCTGCATGCCCCTGAAAAAGTGGCTTTCGACCCTGTTCAGGAAGGCCCATGCATGCCCGTAAAAACCAAGAAACCAGAGCACCCAGAGAAAATCAGCGCTTTGCTTGGCATTTTACACGTTTGTAGTGTAGACTGGCATTCTTCAAAGGTTACACATTTGCCATCATGTAGGCATGGCGAGTCGTCCTATGATGCCTGAGTTCATAGGATGTGCTATGATGATGAGGCAGAGATCATAGGTCATCCTATGATGTCCTAGAAACATGCCTTAAAGTCTGTCGTACCCTATGCTGGTGAAAGGTATCCTCCTGTCTCAGACGGGTGTGATGTACTGCTGGAACCTCAGGTGTTTCATCTTCATGGCATCCTTTCTGACATGCAGCAGTTGTCGTTATTCTATTGCTCTCCATCTGGTGGGTCTTCTTCTTATTCTTCTTTTCATTGAGACCACTGGTTGAGGGATAGGTGCGTCGTAATTCTAGTTCATGGACAGGATCATGAAAACAGATTGGAGCAAAAAGAGGCTTTCCAGCATGGACTCACTGTATATGACATCATAAAGACATGAAGGCAGCCCTGATGTATATGACATCATAAAGACACATTTGTCTATGTGCCGTCATATAGGCATCGCAAGTTTTCCTATGATGCCTAAGTTCATAGGACATCCTATGATATTCAGGCAGAGATCATAGGCTGTCCTATGATGTCCTATGAACGTGACAGACACACAGATTTCTTGCTTTTATAGAGTGATGAGGAGGAACAGAGGCCAAGTCATTAAATTTAGAGGCTTCATGTTTGAGTTTTACCAACTTTTTGTTTTATCATTTTGGGATGCTTATACATTAAATTTTTATTTACTTTGGAGGGAGCAGACAATGATTCACTGATGGAGGAGACAGGGGCTAAGATGAGGGGTGGCAGATGAAGAGGAGCTGCAGAGAGGCGTGTAAGACTGACTCTTCTTCCTGGTCCCAACTCTGAGTTGTCAAGGTTTTGGAAATTTGGATAAAAATTATGCTAGATTGTTAGATAAAAGAGACGCACCATCCAAAGTGGGATGGACGCCGTCTCATCTAATAAGACCAGGTCTTCCCCAAAATGAGCTCCAATTGTCTATGTAGCCCACATCGTTTGCAGGACACCACACAGACAGCCAGCGGTTGAAGGATGACATGTGGCTAAACATGTCATCACTGGTCAGATTGAGGAGGGGCCCAGAGAATACTACAGAGGCAGACATTGCAGGCAACGCTACACACCAATTCCACACTAAGTTTTGTAACTTCCGACTGCCGGAGTCGGATGTTGTTAATGCCAGCCTGGATAACAATTGTAGAGTATTTACAGTTACTTTTAGCCAGCATTTTCAAATTTGACTGGATGTCGCCTGCTCTAGCCCTGGGAATGCATTTGACTATGGCCGCTGGCGTCTCTAGGTTCACATTTCTGACTATAGAGTCGCCAATGATCAGAGTTTTTTCCTCAGCGGGTGAGTCGCTGAGCGGGGAAAAGCAATTAGAAACATGAACAGGTTGGCGGTGAACCAGGGGCTTACGGCTAGGCTTCCTTCTCACCGTCACCCACCCGTTCTCTCCTGGCTGTTTAGGAGAGGTCGAAGCCAGGGGACTGCTAGCAGGCCGCCCTATGCTAGGATGCTCCGCTGCAGCTAAGGGGCGTCCATCATTATTAACTGGCGCAGACGGTGTTTCAATGCAGCGGAGCTGGGATTCCAAATCACACAACTTCGCCTTGAGCACCTCAAAAAGACAACATTTATTACATTTACCGTTATCACTAAAAGAGGCAGAGGTGTAACTAAACATCTGACACAGAGAGCACACCAGACGAGGAGGGGAAGGAGAGCTAGTAGCCATAGGTAGTGGCTAACCCGAAGCTAACACAAACACCAATGAAAAGTGAACAGAAGGCTAAAGAGGGTGATTAGGTGACACTGAGTGCGCACACAGGTGCAAGAGGCTTGTTAAACAGAAGTGAGAGGTGACGGTAGATGAAAAAAGTGATTAAGTACAATTAAAGGCAATAATCCTCAGGAGAGTGAGGAGAGCAAACCACAGAGCAAACCACACAGACAGCCAGCAACACAGGAAGTGACGATACGTTACCACATTAATGAATGCACACTGTCAGACCAACCCCTCTCACATGCTGCACATTCAAACAATGCAAAAAAATGTCTCAACATCATTTTCATTAAATTTAGGCACCAATCTCATCTCCCTAACAATATCATCCCTAAAGGAGGATGAGTCGGAAGACTGCAGCACACCCTCAGACATTTTACCAGATGTAGTCAATTCTAATCTTTCCTTTTCTACCTCTAACTTAACTCCTTCTGTTTCTTGTTTTACTTTTTCCAATATTAGAGCCTTCTCCAACTTCCAATCCTGCTGCATTTGTATTAAAGCAATTTCTTTTTTCCATTTGCATTTTTAACATTAACAGTTCGGTTGTTCAAAACTTAAATTACTGGGCCTGTCAGAGACCATGGGCAGACATGAATCCCCAGAACCAACAACATGGGCAGAAACTGGGAAAATATTCATTTTAAATCAACTAACTTTTAAATTTGCCTTTATCATATCTTTAACTCTTTTATCCCCAGCATCAATGTCATAATGATCAGCAATTTTAATCAACTGATCCTTATTACATTGAAACAAATATTTCTCTGTTGGTGTTTGTAAAAATGCACTGATTATAATCATAACAGCATTATAATCATAACGCAAATTATGGATGATAATTATCATCCATAATTTGCCATGTGCATGCCTTACAGGCACAACAAGGGAAAAACTAGACATGCTGTAAGGTGTTCCTCAAACGCACTTGAGACAAAAGTAGAGATTTCCCACTAGCTGCCTATCGGGAAAAAGTACCTAAAGCTCACTCCTAGTCTTCATGGGGTGTGGCAGTGGGTTTTGATGCACCAAATACCGCTGGCCTGGCAAAGGTGACCAAAAACTGGCAACCCCGGTAAACCACGGCATGCTCCTGAAAAGGAAAAGGGGAAGAGGATGCTCTAACCGCCATGCCCCAAAACTACACAAGACACATGACGAAACTTAAAGTTGGCAACTCCACAATTAATGAGTGCATAGAGAACACTTACCCTTCTTGCGACCATGCTCCACTAACAGCAGGCGAAAAAAAGACTCTAGATATGGAAAAGCAAAAAGAAAGAAGAAAAACTTTCCAGCTGCAACACTGGACAAAAACGTTTTAAACAAAATTGCACTAACGAGCATCCACCATACCTTAATTAAGGTGAAATAAGCGCTGAACAAACAAGGGGAATCCCCAGACCGGTGATAGCAATTACGCACCAGGAATCAGGACCACACACAGGACACTTAATTACCAGAGGGGGGAAAACAATGCGCAATAAAACAAATATGGCAGACAAGATTGAGTTTTAAGCTTTGATCTCTAAACTCACAATTTACACATGCGAAAAAAATGCAGAAAACAAGCAACTTAAGCAAAAATATTTGCACCAAACGTTGCAAAACAAATTAACTGAAACAATTGACTAATTACACAAACTAACAGCAAGCAACAGAAAAAAAAAAAATGCATGCGTAATTTGTTTAGACGAGCCCCCAATTTGTTAAGACCCAGTTCTAGGCCATAACAAATACAGAGGATGCACGAGAGTTAAACTTAAAAGTGAGAAGTCTTTATTTACAAAAAGTGCAAAAAACGTGCAATAAACTAAAACAACAAAGGACTCCAAAAAGCGAGAGCAGCCCCCAAATGCCCGCAGGTGACTGCCCTGCCAGCTGGCTTGACAGCTCCTCTTTTATAGAGCCGCTCATCAACACCTGCTGCCAATCAGCCACTC